>CM077152.1:28933641-29549114 GCA_039583875.1 Platanthera guangdongensis | reverse complement strand
CTTGGCCCTATTTATAGGGAAATCCAAGGAGGGGGGTGTCATATTTATACCATACCCCCTGCCGACTAGGCGAATTCCAAGGGAAACTCGCACGGGCTGGACGAGTATCTTGCCTAGTCACCTACCTGGCGAGTATGCGAGAGGAACTCGTCATATTCGCTCAGGACTTCCGCGGTCTTGCGCGCCGACATTGACTTCTGTCTTTGACTGGTTAACCGTGACTTGACTTATGCTTACCTGGTTGTGGTAAGACCCATCCTCGACGAATATGAGTTGTACACACTGGCAGAACCAGTCTGGGCACGGTAGGACACGTGTCAGACCGGTTTTTTAGCGGTAAATTAGGTATTAAGTTTCATTTCCTCCCGATCCCGTCGCAGGAAGGCTCCCGATCCTGTCGTCGGGCAGGCTCCCGATCCCGTCGCGGGCAGGCTCCCGATCCGTCGCGGGCAGGCTCCCGATCCCGTCGCGGGCAGGCTCCCGATCCCGTCGCGGGCAGGCTCCCAATCCTGTCGGATCGTCGCATCCGATCCCGTCGCATCGTCGCAGTCGAGCTCGACGAAGCAGTCGAGCTCGACATTTTTTGTCGAGCTCGACATTTTTTGTCGAGCTCGACATGCTTCGTCGAGCTCGACGAAAACCGACATGCTTCATCGAGCTCGACGAAGCAGTCGAGCTCGACGAAGCAGTCGAGCTCTTCGAGCTCGGCATTTTTCGTCGAGCTCGAATTCTTCATCGAGCTCGACATTCTTCGTCGAGCTCGACATTCTTCGTCGAGCTCCACATTCTTCGTCGAGCTCCACATTCTTCGTCGAGCTCCACATTCCTTCTTCTTCTTCGAGCTCGACATTCTTTCTTCTTATTCGAGCTCGACATTCCTTCTTCTTCTTCTGAAATCTGTGGCAACCATCCGAATTACAGTGAAATCTGGGCTAAACTCAGTCCAGATTTCACAGTGAAATCTGGACTGAAATCAGTCCAGATAGAGAAGAAGAGGGAATGTCGAGCTCGAAGAAAAAAAGAAGCAATGTCGAGCTCGACGAAGAATGTCGAGCTCGACGAAAAATGTCGAGCTCGACTGCTTCGTCGAGCTCGACGAAGCATGTCGTTCTTCGTCGAGCTCGACGAAGCATGTCGAGCTCGACGGAAAAATGTCGAGCTCGACGAGCTCGACTGCTTCGTCGAGCTCGACGAGCTCGACTGCTTCGTCGAGCTCGACGAAGCTTCGTCGAGCTCGACATTTTTCGTCGAGCTCGACATGCTTTGTGGAGCTCAACGAAGGACATGCTTCGTCGAGCTCAATGAAGCAGTCAAGCTCGACGAAGCAGTCGAGCTCGACATTTTTCGTCGAGCTCGACATTCTTCGTCGAGCTCGACATTCTTTCTTCTTCTTCTTGAAATCTGTGGCAACCTTCCGAATCACAGTGAAATCTGGACTGATTTCAGTCCAGATTTCTGTGAAATCTGGACTGATTTCAGTTCAGATTTCTGGACTGATTTAAGTTCAGATTTCAAAGAAATTTGGACTGAAAACAGTCCAGATTTCACAGTGTTGATTTGGACGCACCATTGTGCTAATTTTTGAGCATTTTAATGTTAGGTACACATCATTGTGTTGCTGGAATCCATCGTGAAGGGTTAATTTGGAGCTCCAATCGTCTTGTGTTGCTGGAAGCCTGAAACACACCATTGGTAATTATTCTTGCTCCCTGGTTTTCTGTTTTAGTTTGCTTAGGAGGGCCACCCACCTTCAATTGGACGCGGTGCTGTGGGAAGCCTACCCGTGGCGGTAAGCCCGGATCGGTGATGTTTGTGATGTGCATATCGATTAGTTCTACTCGCGCTAACGGGAATGTCCCGCCAATTTTATGCAGCGTTTTAGTTAGTGCAATGGAGAATTTTTTTTCTAAAAAAGGAGCATGTCAAAGTTCGTTAGATTCTCAGGAGTTAGTTGTAATTGGTAAAACAAGCCGCGTAGACGAGTTCAAAATTGAAGATCTACGTTCAGACCCGGACTTAAGACTTCCTATTAACTCCTACGATGCAAACATTCAAGAGTCTATACGAAGATATTATTTGCAAAAGGATCATTGTCAACCTCATCTAGAAAGTTTTTCCCAAATAAAAATTGGAAACAAAGCTCCACGTTTTAATAAGAATTGATTTAACGAGTTTAAAGGCTGGTTAGCATACAACAAAGAAAAAGATGCAGCATTTTGTCTTTACTGTTATATTTTTCCTCAAATGGATTGTGAGCCTACTTTTACCACGAGAGGCTTCAAAAATTAGAAAGATAAATCAATATTGGACAGACATGTCGGAAGTCACACTACTCCACACAATGATTGTAGAAAACTCTGCGAGTTTTTGATGAATCAAAAAACAGGGTATTCAAATTGCTTTTGCAAGACAAGATGAACAACAAAGTTTGGATTATCGTGCTCGTTTATATACTTCAATCGATTGTGTTATATTTCTTTTACGACAAGTATTGTCTTTTCGTGGTCATGATGAGATTAAAAAGTCTACCAACAGAGGAAATTTTCTTGAGCTTTTGGAGTTTCTTGCATCACATAATAATGACATCAACTCAGTTGTGTTACAAAATGCTCCTCAAAAATGTCAACTTACATCGACTAAGATTCAAAAAGAAATAGTATCAGCAATTGTAATAGAGACAACAAATAAAATTATTCAAGAAATTGGAGAAGAGTGTTATTCAATTTTAGTGGATGAATCACACTATGTATCTACAAAACAGCAGATGTCTGTTGTTTTACGATATGTTAATTCCAATGACACGATCATAGAACGTCTTCTTGGGTTTGTTCATGTAGTAGGTACTTCTGCGTTATCCCTTAAAACAGCTATACGCCATTTATTTATGAGATATGATCTTAGTATTTCTAAATTGCGTGGGCAGGGATATGATTGTGCTAGCAATATGAAAGAAGAGTTCAGGGGGTTAAAAGCTTTAATTTTAAATGAGAACAGTTGCGCTTTCTATGTTCCCTGTTTTGCACATCAACTGCAATTGGTACTGTTAGCTGTTGCAGAAAAAAAATTCTGATATTGCTGAGTTTTTCACACTTATTAACACAGTAATGAATGTTGTTGGTGCCTCTTGCAAACGCCGTGATTCTCTTAGAGCCTTGAAAGTTGATCGAGTTGCTATAGAGCTTGGATGTGGGGACTTGGAAAGTGGACGGGGGTTGAATCAACCTTTAGAGCTCAAACGCGCTGGTGACACGAGGTGGGGGTCACATTATGACACAACTTTAAATTTTATTCGCATGTTCTCTTCTATTGTTGATGTGCTGGAGATTATCATAGTTGATGGGGCAGATGGAAACCAAAGAGGAATAACAAACACACTTGTCCAAGTTATCTTGACTTTCAAATTTGTATTTGTTATGCATTTGATGAAAAATATTTTGTCAAAAATAAATGAACTATCCCAAGCATTGCAAAGGAAAGATCAAGATATTGTAAATGCAATGCATTTCATAAAATGTTCAAAACTATTATTATTGAAGATGAGAAATGATGAAGTCGAGTGAGAAATATTTATGGCCGAAGTCTCAACTTTCTGTAGAAAACATGACATAGAAGTTGTAAATATGAAAGAGAAGTTTGTTCAACAAGGTAGATCAAGACGCAATGCACGTGAGATTACAAATAAACATTATTTTAGGATTGAAATTTTTAATGCAGTGCTTGATTTGATGCTAAATGAGTTAAATGATCGCTTTGATAAAGTAAACACAGAATTACTCTTATGTGTTGTTTGTCTAGACCCAAAGGATCATTTTAGTTTTTATGATAAACAAAAATTACTTCATTTTGTTGCATTATATCCGTATGGTTTTACGTCAATAGAGTTGCAGTTACTTGAAGGACAACTCGACATATATATTTTTGATATGCGATTTACATCAACGAACACATTTTCTGATGTTAAAGGAATTAGTGAGCTTCTGAAAAAAATGGTTTAATTTAAAAAAGATAATCACTATCAATTAGTTTTTATATTGTTGAAGTTGGCTTGTCTCTTACCAGTTGCTACAGCTACTGTTGAAAGAACGTTTTATGCAATGAAGATCATAAAGAATCGGTTGCGAAATAGAATGAGGGATGAATGGATGAATGATTGCTTGGTTGCTTACATTGAAAAAGAAGTTGCCGATACTATTACAACAGAAACTATTATTTCACGTTTTCAGAGCATGTGTCAACGAAAAGTATCTTGTTGAATTGTAAGTTTTTCATATCTAAACTTTTCTTTTGTAAATTTGTGTTCAATTTTTGATTGTAATATTGTGTTCAATATTTTCCTTACAAAAATATCTTTGCAAATTTTTTTTTTGGGACGCTGCCCCCCGAACCTCCCGAACCCCCGAATTGATTGTACTAGATTGTGCCCATGCAACTTCAAAATCCTAGTTCCCCCACTGGTTGTACAGCTCCCACCAAGTTTCCGTGAGTTTGACGTCATCTCAAGGCCAGAGCGCTTCCATCGAAGCTCCGAGTACTTAAGCCATTTTTGCCCTTTTTCAGTACTTGTAACGGAGTTGCGGTCTGTCACCCTCCGAGATCAAACCAATTTCTGTAACACTTCAAGGAGCTAGTGGATTCTGGCTCGACACAGTTCCAACCACCTGGGTTTTCACTCTTTCCGAGATTTCCATGTCAAAAAACGTCTCTTGTCCATTTCTGTCGTTTTTTTAACTGATTGCGCGCCCGGCTCGACTTCGAGCTAAGGCAGTCCGATTATCCAGATCGGGGAAAAGGCCGGGTGACCCGCTACATTTGTTATGTCAAAAAATCTCTTTTAAAATTTTTTAATTTTTTTTGTGAAATAGATTATTTTTAATAATTAACGTGTCAATAACTTGTTGGTGTGCACATAACTGAATTTGATTGTAGATAATTTTTTGTTGTTCATTGCCAGTCAAATTTTTACATGCCGGTAACACCACTCTTAGGCTCCGTTTGGGAGGACTTATTTTCACCGGTCAAGCGGTCATGACCGCATGAATCGGAACTTAAATATGTCCCGGTCCATGCGGTCATGACCGCTGGACCGGTGAAAATAAGTCCCCCCAAACGAAGCATTAATTAATTACCCAGTTCACTTCTTTAGGTATTAGTCTTCATATCGTCCAAATTTGGGTTGAGTGTTTAGAAAGGTCAGAATAAAACGAATGAATATGATTGAGAGAGAATAGTAAAAAAAATGTATCTCACAATATAGCGAATGATTATTGTTGCAGACTAATTCGACGTCTCGGTCGGGCCGGTAAAATCTGGGTCGCTTTAGCTCTCGAAACGGTCGAGCCCGTACACAGCCAAATGAGTAAGTTGATTGTACATGAGCAGTTTTAACGTGAAAAAACCCCTCAAATGGGTAAAAAACCACGTGAGCGGATCTGTGCCGGTCAAATTCCAATATTATTGGGTTGTTACAGCTTATTGGTGAAGTCGAGGGTAACATGTCACCTCTCGTTACAACTTTGGGGGTGAGAGAGTACTTTACGCGCGGCGGACGGCATGCCATCGTGCCGGGAATAGTTACAACTTGCGCTTTGCGCCGGTGGTCTGCCGTTAGCAGTCTGCGTAATCTGGATGCAGAAGGGAGCACTTGTACTTGCAGAGGCTGCTTGAGACTTGAACGGTTGGCTGAGTCCGGGTGGCTTGGCTTGACCCACTGATAGCTTGGGTGCGACTCAGGTGCGGCTCGGGTACTGCTCGTATGAGGAATTCAACAAAGCTTTTACCTGAGGAAGAAACAAACTCGGAGGAAAAAGTTTGGAAATTAGGAGCCCTAGAGCTCCTTTTATATGCTCTAGGAGTTGATTACAGTGGTTACGCGGTTATCCGCACACCGTAACCACTCGCATAAATGATTTTAGCATAGATTTAAATGCGCGCATCCAGCTATCGGGAGACCATTTAATTAATAATAAAATATTAATTAAATTCCTCCCCACTAACCTGGCTGTTAGTGGGTGGTTATGCACGAATCAAACGACCGAGAATGCCTCCCACCGATCAAATGGGTGGGGGGCGACCTCCACGGGCGGCCGACGAACTCATCGCCAAGTCGTCGACGAGGGGAGGAACGCCGCCGCCGGCCAAGGAGGAGGGCGGCGGCGGCGGCCGCTCCTTAGCCGCAAGGCGGCGACCAAGGAGAAGGGCGGTCGACGGCCATGGAGAAGGGCGGGATGGCGGCTGCATGGCTGGCGACTGCCCCTTGGCGCAAGGCGGCGAACGGAGTGGAGCGGCGACCGACAGCGGCGAGGCGGCGTCGGCGGCGGTTGCTTAGGTGTGCATAGTGTGATCGGTGCGGTGTGCGGGAGGATAGGTGTGGTGGCGGTGTGTGGCGGACGGTGTGCTGCGCGCGACAAAACCCATGATCCTAATCCTCTTGGGTGGAGATCATGGGGTGTGACTATGGGCACACCTTGCTCATTTATAAATGGGGGTCATCCTCATCAATGCCCCCCCCCCCCAGATCCTTGTTGTATGAGGCTGCTTCAGACGAAGAAAATCAAGGATCTTCTTTTACTTTTCTTTTTTATGGCGATGACCCTGGCGAGCGGTGACGGATCTGAGATGGTGAATGGTGGCGCCCAGCAACTCGGTTAATCAAAAATGTTAGGATAGTGCCAGAGAAGAAGCAATGAACTCTCCTGAGGAAGGAAGCCGGATCTCACGTGATCACGACGGCGCGTGCGCTATCACGTGCAAAAAATAGCGCGGGGGTGGGCCCGTGAGGGGGCATACAGGGCACTCGCGCGGGTGGAGATGCGTGCGCGCGTAGGGATGTGCGTGCTTGCGTAGCTGATCTCGTGTGTGGGCACGCGCGCGGCTGAACGTACGTATGGCGCGCGCCAGGCAGGCCGCGCGCTAGCGAGCCTGGCCGGGTGCGGTGCGCGCTTGCCTGGTCGAGTGCGATGTGAGAGAGCCCGGTCGTGTGTGGTGTTCGCGTGCCTGGCCGGGTGTAAGTGCATCTGATCACGCACGCGCTCAACCGCGCCCTTTTGCTTGCGACGAGGATGGACGACCGTTTGATTGGATTTCTTACTTAATTTTATTTTCTTAACATGGCTAGAAACGTACTGCGACATCGATGCGCTTGCGTTCGTCTCTTACTGACGATCAGGTTACTATTTGGCGGAAGAGGTACGGTTTACCAGCCGGTCTCGAAGTGAGGATACCCCTTGTTGAGGAGAGGGTCCAAAATCCCCCTCATGGTTGGTTGACGATCTACGAGACTGTCTCAAGATCAGGATTCCAGTTTCCTTCATGCGAGGAAGTGGTTGAGATTCCGAGATTTTGTGGCGTGCCAATTTCCCAATTTACTCCTTTGGGGGTAGCACGGCTTATGGGGCTGGTTGTTTTCTTTCGTGAGCACGACAGGAAGCTCTCTTTGGACCGCTTCCGGTACTGGTGTAATATTTGCTCTGATGCGGCGAGCGTGTGAAGATTCATATATAGTAATAAGAACTGACTTGATTTTGAGGTCTGGGCGGACCGTCGCCACAGAAATACCTTATTTGGTTATGTCAGGAACTCTTGGGGCTTGCCGGAGTTGTGAAATACGTTACCTAATCATTGTCGTCGTCAAAAGGGGAAGGAGCGTACTTTTCTCCTGTAACGCCCCGAAACTCAAAAGAGCGACGGGAGGCGTTTTGGTCCAAAATTGGATTGTGGCAGGGGGCACACGGCCTGGGACACGGGCGTGTCCCAGGGCGTGTCAGGCTCCAGTCGACGTTTTGGTCGAGAGGTCGACGATTTTGGAGTCGACGATCGTCGAGCAGAGAACACGGCCTGAGACACGGGCGTGTCTCAGGGCGTGTCGAGCCCGTGTCGACGATCGACCCGGGGAGTCGACAAATTTCGCTCGACGATGTGTCGAGACTGGGCACACGGCCTAGGACACGAGCGTGTCCAAGGCCGTGTCAGGCAGTCGACGAACTTCGCTCGACGAAGTGTCGAGACAGTGAACACGGCCTGGAGCCCAGGCGTGTTCGAGTTGGACACGGGTTTGGACACGGTCATGTCCAATACCCGTGTCAGTCTCGGGTTGTTTTCGGGGCTGTGTCGATGGATGCACACGGCCGACCACACGGCCGTGTCAGTTGGAACACGGGCGTGTCGAATGGGGGACACGTCCCTGGACACGGGCGTGTCACAGGACGTGTTCGGCCCAGTTTTAGCATTTTAGATCTGGATCGTGGTCGTTCGTTTCTTTAATGTGGGATCCAACGGCTGGGGGTTGTTCCTGATGGGATATACACGGGATTGGACCCTTGAAACCCTCATTTTTTGAGTGGTTCTCTTTCTAAGTCAAGAGAGAGAGGAGAGCAAAGGAGGAAGAAGAAGCTTAGATCCGGCCATTGGAGGAGCTTCGAAGCTCCAAATCGCGAGCCGACTTCGGATCTATAGAGGCAAAGAGAGTGCGTTGCTTTTCATCAGCTTACATTTCCATGGCGCCGAGGAAGAACGCTAGGGTAACGATTCTCTACTTGAGCATGTGAAGCTCTCATTCTTTGCATAGAAAGCCCGCTCTCGCGAGTTTGCGATGAGTTAGAGGCGTTCCTTCGGGTAGATATGTAAAGTCCCTGTTGTTTAGAGTCTGTATTCGAGAACGGACATAGACATGATTTGTGAAGCCTACCCGGACATGTTGGTCCGGATCGGTGAATAGGTTTAGTATTCAAACCACATGCGCAGTCTTACCTTTCGCACGAGAATCGCTCGCGGCTTAGTTCGTACGGGGATCGCCCGCGGCTTGCTCGTGAGGGGGGCAGGCTCTGACAACGCCCTGACGTAGAAAGGCAGGTTCGGTGAATAGGTTTTGTATTCAAACCGCATGCGCAGTCTTACCTTTTGCACGAGAATCGCTCGCGGCTGAGTTCGCACGGGGATCGCCCGCGGCTTGGTCGTGAGGGGGCAAGCCCTGACGACGTCCTGTCGTAGAAAGGCAGGTTCGGTGAATAGCTTCTGTTTTCAAACCGCATGCACAGTCTTACCTTTCGCACGCGAATCGCTCGCGACTTAGTACGCACGTGGATCGCCCGCGGCTTGGTCATGAGGGGGGCCAAGGAGAAGGGCGGCCGACGACCGCTCCTTGGCCGCAAGGCGGCGACCAAGAAGGAGGGCGGCCAGCGTCCGCTCGTTGGCCGCAAGGCGCGACCAAGGAGAATTGCCCGCTGGGCTGCCGGGGGCACGGAGAAGGGCCGACAACGGTCGCTCCTTGGCCGCAAGGCGGCGGCCATGGAGGAGGGCGGCTGGCGTCCCCCCTTGCCCGCAAGGCGGAGGCCGGAGTGGAGCGGCTGTCGGCGGCTGGCGAGGCGGCGTCGATTGCTTAGGTGTGCATAGTGGGATCGGCGTGCGGGAGGATCGAGTGTGGCGATCGTGTGCGTGGCCAAACCCATGATCCCACTCCTCTTGCGTGAAGATCATGGGGGATGTGGATATGGGCACACTCTGCTCATTATAAATGGGGGTCATCCCCATCAATTGTGATCCGGAGGGAATACTAAAGTATCACATGATACAAAATTATGTTGATATTAAGGCTTCCATTGGCATGGTGGCGGCCATGATGAACGCGGTGGTTATGAACCGTCGGAATTTCGCTCATTTTTATGTTCAAAACTTAATTTTTTTACCTGTTTCGGACATATTTATTTTCATGTCAAACATACAGCTTATAATAGCCATGTTTTTGTCCAAACTCAAGAGAGCAAAAAATACCGCGTCAAAATTGCAGGCCGGTATATAAAATTTTTTTTGAAGCTGTCTTATTTCAAAATTGCTGGGTAGATATGACGACAAATGTATTAATTTAAAACATGGGAATTTATTTTAAACACTGTGTATAGTTTATTGCATAAGATTTATTTCATTAATCAACCAATTAAAACGACTATAAAACCTGCCTCCAGCCGATGCAATTCATAGATAGTAACATATATATATAGTTAAGAAAATGAACCCAACGCTCACCTGCGCCGTCCACCTCCTCATCGTTCTCTACATCTCACAGCCCACCGCCGGCGGCGGCGGCGGCGGCGGCGGCGGACAATGGTCTCTACTTCAGTCGAGCATCGGCGTGTCAGCCATGCACATGCAGCTGCTGCGCAACGACCGGGTGATCATCTTCGACCGGACCGACTTCGGCCGGTCCAACCTGTCCATGCCGGACGGAAAGTGCCGCGACGACGCCCGCGACCTGGCTCTCAAGCACGACTGCACGGCTCACTCCGTCGAGTATGACGTCGCCGGCAACTCTTTCCGACCGCTAACCATCCTCACGAACACCTGGTGCTCTTCTGGCGCCGTTACAGCTGACGGCCGGCTCATCCAGACCGGCGGGTTCAACGACGGAGACCGAGCTGTTCGGTTCTTTCAGCCTTGTGATGACGGCAGCTGTGATTGGGTGGAGAAGCCCGGTACGCTTGGAGCTCGACGATGGTACTGTTCACAAATTTCTTTTTTAGGGATTTTTTCTTTGGACCGGATCCTCTCCATTTCACGTGAAGTTGATGAGATTCATTTCACGGTTATGATTGCATCCAACAAATCGGACGGCGGGAAGTAACTTAAGCGGCTGAATTGGCGAGTGGGCCCCACGAGTACAGTTAAGTTACTTCCCGCCACCCGATCCTTTTTCTTTGGGATCGGGGATCGGTCTAATTGGAAACTTTGTGATGCTGTCATGTGGCAGTGCATATATCATTTTATCAAAATGATATCCTTGCATATTTAATTGTAGGGATAACATATAAGATCATTGCGTTAATATTTGTATGCCTGGACAGCATAAACGATTTCTTGATGATCAAAACGCAAACGCAAAATAATATAAAATAGTGATAAATGTGCATTACTACCACATGATAACATCACAAGGGTCGAGGATCCAAATAATAATTTCCTCTTTGTAGAGGAGTGCAAGTTAAGTTGAGTTGACTCATATGAAAAAATTCTTAGGGTCCGTTTGACGCACAAGTATTGACTTTCTCGAATTGTCTTTGGCTTTCGTCTGTTCGGTGCGCCACAAGTACAAGGCATTGGATTTCACTTGATTGTTTTATTTATAAAATAAAACAAAATAATATTACTAATTACAATTTTTGAAACAGGTACGCCACAAACCAAATACTTCCCGACGGCGACGCCATTATCATCGTCGGAGGAACAGGGCAATTCAACTACGAGTTCTATCCAAAATCCTCCTCAAACTTAGCCGCCGCTAACGCCGCCGCCGGCGTCTTCAACCTCCCTTTCCTCCTCCAAACCAGAGACCCAGAAGAGAACAATCTCTACCCTTTCCTCCACCTCAACGTCGACGGCAACCTTTTCATCTTCGCCAACAACCGCGCCGTCCTGTTCGACTTCAAAGCCAACAAAATCGTCAAAACATACCCCGTCATCCCCGGCGGCGACCCGAGAAACTACCCCAGCTCCGGCTCCTCAGTCCTGCTTCCCATCAACCCGCCGGCAACCGAAGCGGAAGTCATCGTCTGCGGCGGCGCTCCGAGAGGCTCTTACAAACTCGCCGCCTTGAACGGCACGTTCGTCAAAGCCCTGTCCACGTGCGGGAGGATTAAAATAACTGATTCGTCGCCGGAATGGGAGATGGAGGATATGCCGGCGGCGAGGGTGATGGGCGACATGGTCCTCCTCCCGACCGGCGACG
The DNA here is from genome assembly GCA_039583875.1 of Platanthera guangdongensis. Lineage (NCBI taxonomy): Eukaryota > Viridiplantae > Streptophyta > Magnoliopsida > Asparagales > Orchidaceae > Platanthera > Platanthera guangdongensis. The sequence continues at coordinate 29,537,401 of CM077152.1, read as the reverse complement.
ACGTGCTCATCATCAACGGCGCAGGTTCCGGGTCGGCCGGGTGGGAGCTGGGCCGGGACCCTGTTCTCGAACCGGTTAATTACCGGCCCGCCGCGACGCGTGGGACCCGCTTCGCCGGTCAACTGACACCGTCAACAATCCCACGAATGTACCATTCCACCGCCGTGCTGCTGCGCGACGGCCGCGTGCTCGTCGGCGGGAGCAACCCGCATGCGGGGTATGAATTCACTGACGTCATGTACCCGACGGAGCTCAGTCTCCAAGCTTTCTCCCCGGATTATCTCCGGCCAGCGGCGTCGAATTTCCGGCCAACGGTTATAACGGATTCGTTAAACCCGGGGGGTGCGGCTTTAAAGGTGCGGTACGGACAGCCGATCGAGTTGAGGATTGAGGTGGGCGTTTTGAGGAGCCCGGCGGCGGTGAGGGTGACGATTGTGGCGCCGGCGTTTGCGACGCACTCGTTTTCTATGAATCAGAGGGTGGTTGTGTTGGAGACTACGGCGGCGGTGAGGGCGAGTGAGACGGATGCGGGGTACGATTTGACGGCGTTGGCGCCGGCGAACGGCAACATCGCGCCGCCGGGTTATTATATGCTGTTTGTGGTGAATGAAGGGGTGCCGAGCGAGGGCATATGGGTCAATTTATCCCTCGCTTGACTATTTTGCTGGTCAAACTGAACAGGAAAGCCGGTGATAAATTATGTCCATTTGGAGTGGTCTAGCAATAATATATATTTATAGATATGTGTTGGTCAAAACAATTGAAGGGTGATGTTTACACTGTAATAAACACAGTGTGGGATTATGACGTGGCAAAAAATTATTTGTATTTCTCGCAAATTTGATGTTTTTTTACAATGAAAACTGAAAAGTGTCGGATTGTTAATTTGTATGATAATTTGGGGTAAAAATGTAAAATAATTATGTCACATGAATTTGAACATTTTGCGACGGAATTATGACGCGGCAAGAACACGCGTGTTTTTACAGATAGTTAACCGTTGACCACAAAGGAGCTCATCCGAACTTCGCAGTTTCAGTACACCCACCTCGCAAGCAAGCTTTCTCCTGGCTGGACCAGCAAGCTCACCCATTCAATGGCTTTGGGCTTGCTCACTAGCTCGTCTGTCTCAAACAGCCTGCGAACTCTCTTCTCAGGGGATTTTCAGTCTTGCGGCCTCGCCTTAATAGAGCTCAGCGCATGCGCTCTCACCTAAAACAATCTCATTCAGCTCGGTGCGGTATGCATGTGAAGGGAAAGTTCCTATAAACATTCAACTGTGAGGCAGATTGGGTCCTTCTCGCTGCAGTATGCATGTCTTGTTTACTGACAATCCAAAGATCGTTCACAACCCTTCATTTTCTTCTTGTTGTGGCTTCCTATAAAGAACATAATTTAGTGCCACTAGTTAGGGTTCTTGATGTCCAATAACCTAACAATGGTCTCATTCTCAACGTTCATATTCCTACTATAATTTCAAATTACGAGAGACACGAGGTGTTGAAATTGGGAACAGGCTTCTGTGGAGCTCAAATCTTTGGGGAAGGGGCGACCACATACTTATTTCTCCTTCCAAGCTTGAATGACTGAAGACTTAGAGTTCAAAACTGAGGCAAGGCTCCAACACAGATGTCTCATCACACACCAAGAAGATCTGAGACCGCTTCCCCTCTTTAGTCTGTGCTGAGCTAAGGGCACCTCAGAAAGCGCAAGAATATCTGAGAATTAGAAACTGGAAAGGTTGCCTTCTGAGGTACTCCCTTGAGTCTATTTATAGATTTCTGAAAATAGTCTGCCAACAGCACAGTTCCGATGTCCTGAACGGATATATGCAGCTCAAATCGGTCTGCCAACAACGTAACTCTGTGCGCTGGGGGGATACTGGCAGACCAACGGGGGTGCAATGATAAAAACATCACTGAGCGAATGGTTCATGAAAACTCCCACTCGCCTGGGGCGACGAGTGCTTGATGGGGCTGACACTCGCCGCCTCCTTGTGGCCCGGGGCGAGTCCGGGCCTGGCATGCCCACCTCGCCTACTACTACCGAGAGCCGGGGGCGAGCGCGAGCCTGCTTACTCCACTCGCCCCGCACCTGCTTTACTCCCAATCTGGGCGAGCCGAGTAACCCTAATGCAATCGCCACCCTCTGACTGACTTGCCTGAGATTCGAACTGCACCAAATGGCTGGGCCGGCTCCTGTCGACCCCGCTCACCGGATATGAGATTGTACACAAGGCTTCGTCTCTACCAATTAATTAATGTAATTTAAAATAACGTACTATCAATTAATTAATACAAAAATTAGTTAAACATCATTTTTCTATTTTTGTTACAAAAATTCATAACTGTGCATATACAATACCAAATCAACTTTAAAAAATTTGATAAGTTTAATAGTGGTTCTTCAAAAATATCACAGGCATACCTACTTGCAGGCTTCCTAAAAAAGACTCTTGATATACCTAATGGCAAGTTGTCATAATAGATATAGAGACTCTACTATATATTTCTTTTTTATTTTATAGATTTTTATCGTTATTTTTTATTTGAGAATATGTAATTATTTGAATCAACATTGTAATTTTTTTTTCTTCCATAAATTATAATATAAGCTAAGTAATTATATTAAATAATTAGGTTATATTTGACAATTTTGAATGTTTAGACGACATTTCTCTTTTAATACTGTCAAAATATATCTATATCTATATATATATATATATATATATATATATATATATATATATATATATATATATTATATATATATATATATATATATATATATAAACCCATCACATTAGTCCCAAAAACATCACGAGAGAGAGAAGATTTTTATTTAATTAAATAAAAAAATAAAGAGAGGAGAAGATGATTGATTGTAAGAGTAGGATTACTTTGATAATCTACCTCATCACATCATAAGAAAATATCTTTATATATTAGTGTAAATTAAATAAAATGTAAAGAAAGTAAAAGATAATTAAATAAAAAGCGAGAGTTATTATAGACAAATCAGATTTGACTATATACAAACATTTACTCTATACAAATCAGTGCAAACAAAAAAAATTTATACGTAGACAAAATTGTTATATACAAATCAGTTCAAAAATAAAAAAAATAGATTTTTTTATTAAAAGAGAAATGTCGAAAGGAATGCCAAAAGACCGTCTAATCAAAACTGTGGGGGAAATGAGACTAAAGGCGATTTAGTTCGGCCTTAGTTCAGCGATAGGTGATTCAGTTCAGCCTTTGTCCGGTAGTTTTGATTATTCCGATTTCCTTTGTCAAGCAAGCATGTTGTGTTCCGTTGATGCTCTTGGTTGCTGAGCTCGGATCTGGTAAGTTGTTTCATTCCAAACTTGATGTTCACAACTTCACCTGGTTTCGGCTTTTGCCTTGGAGGAGAGTGTTATTCCAAACTTGATAACACAATCTGACTTGGTCTTGTCTCTTCTTCTGGAGATTGGTTCCATTCCAAACTTGATGAGTTCCAATTAACTTTAGAAGGGCAGTAACCGTGACATTCATATAGGATCACAGATATAGCTGCGGTGTCCAGAAGTTGAATCATCGTTTCAGTTGAAACAGATATCAGGTTCTGAGGTAAAACTATAATACTCTGTGAACGTGTCCTCCCAGCCAAATTAAAATATTGAAATACTAAGTTCTCTTTTTTGTAAGAACTAGATATTTGCAAATTTGCAAAGGATAGAATTCATTCTGAAATGAAATTCTCTGTTGAAATTGCAGGGGTTGCTGGATAGGAGGAGCACTGGTTGATTGGGATCCAGATCAGGATGATCTTCTGGATGATGAGTTTTAGAGTATTTGTAGTTTATCTTTTGCTACTTCTGTTCAGAGCATTGTTTAGCTCTTATCTTTATGCACTGTTTTGATTGGACTATTAGCTCCCTGTTTGTTTGGGACACCAGACGTTTTGGGTCTGTGTCTCGTTGTACCTGAGACTATTTTGTGTTGCAGCTGAGTTTCGTTTTACTTATGCGTGCATACTATTCTGTGCTTAAGTCTAATTTGTTTGAAACAGGTGTGAACACGGTTGTGTATGATTCACAGTTGGTTGAACGTTGCACAAACCACCCTCTATTCGAAGTCTGGGTTCACGGCGGACATAGGAGGAGATTGTTAGGTTATTTTATAATATGTCCGCACGTGTCGACGCCGACTCGAATAGGTTTACGGGTTTCGTGTCTCTCTAGGGTTTGGCCCTAAGCTGGAAGTACTATATATACCCCATTCCATACTTAGATGGGGCATTGTAGAATACTTTGAGCGCCTTCCCTAACATGCATGTCTTGTTTACTGACAATCCAAAGATCGTTCACAACCCTTCATTTTCTTCTTGTTGCGGCTTCCTATAAAGAACATAATTTAGTGCCACTAGTTAGCATTCCTGAATGTCCAATAACCTAGCAATGGTCTCATTCTCAACGTTCATATTCCTACTATAATTTCAAATTACGAGAGACACGAGGTGTTGAAACTGGGAACAGGCTTCTGTGGAGTTCAAATCTTTTGGGAAGGGGCGACCACATACTTATTTCTCCTAGCAAGCTTGACTGACTGAAGACTTAGAGCTCAAAACTGAGCCAAGGCTCCAACACAGAGGTCTCATCACACACCCAGAAGATCTTATATCGCTTCTCCTCCTTAGTCTGTGCTGAGCTAAGGGCACCTCAGAAAGCGCAAGAATATCTGGGAATTAGAAAACTGGAAAGCTTGCCTTCTGAGGTACTCCCTTGAGTATATTTATAGATTTCTGAAAATAGTCTGCCAACAGCACAGTTCCGCTGTCCTGAACGGATATATGCAGCCCAAATCGGCCTGCCAACAACGTAACTCCGCCGTGTGGGGGGATACTGGCAGACCAACGGGGGTGCAATGGTAAAAACATCACTGAGTGAATGGTTCATGAAAACTCCCACTCGCCTAGGGCGGCGAGTGCTTGATGGGGCTGACACTCGCCGCCTCCTTGTGGCCCGGGGCGAGTCCGGGCCTGGCATGCCCCACTCGCCTACTACTATCGAGAGCTGGGGGCGAGTGCGAGCCTACTTACTCCACTCGCCCCACACCTGCTTTACTCCCAATCTGGGCGTGCCGAGTAACCCTATTGCAATCGCCACCCTCTGACTGACTTGACTGAGATTCGAACTGCGCCAAATGGCTGGGCCGGCTCCTGTCGACCCCGCCCGCCGGATATGAGATTGTACACAAGGCTTCGCCTCTACCAATTAATTAATGCAATTTAAAATAACGTACTATCAATTAATTAATACAAAAATTAGTTAAACATCATTTCTCTATTTTTGTTACAAAAATTCATAATTGTGCATATACAATACCAAATTAACTTTAATAAATGTGATACGTTTAGTAGTTCTTCAAAAATACCACTGACATGCCTACTAGCAGTCTTCCTAAAAAAGACTCTTGATATACCTAATGGAAAGTTGTCATAATAGATATAGAGACTCTACTATTTCTTTTTTATTTTATAGATTTTTATCGTTACTTTTTATTTAAGAATGGTGTAATTATTTGAATCAACATTGTAATTTTTTTTCTTCCAATAAATTATAATATAAGCTAAGTAATTATATTAAAATAATTAGGTTATATTTGACAATTCTGAATGTTTCGACGAGATTTCTCTTTTAATATTGTCAAGATATATCTATATCTATATATATAAACCCATCACATTAGTCCCAAAAGCAACAAGAGAGAGAAGATTTTTATTTAATTAAATAAAAAAGTAAAGAGAGGAGAAGATGATTGATTGTAAGAGTAGGATTACTTTGATAATCTACATCATCACATCATAGAAAAATATTCTTTATATATTAGTGTAAATTAAATAAAATGTAAAGAGAGTAAAAGATAATTAAATAAAGAGCGAGAGTTATTATAGACAAATCAGATTTGATTATATACAAACATTTACTCATATACAAATCAGTGCAAACAAAAAAATTTTTATATGTATACAAAATTGTTATATACAAATCAGTTCAAAAATAAAAAAAATAGATTTTTTGCAGACATTTTATATCATATTAGATCATTAAAATTAATGCAGAAATTTTTCCCAAAAACTACGATAATCATGGTTTCTATATCACAGAGGTTGATATCCAAAGTAGAAGGCTAAGAGCTGGTTCTCCTTTTTTGTTGGATTTGACAGAGGCTATTTCAAGATGAAGAAATTGAAGCACTGGAACCTCTGGTCTTCTACAGAGCTGAACGAGATTACTGCCACCCTGGCCAGATGAGGAAGACGCAGAGCACAGCGGAGGAGCGATCTGCGGCAAGTGGCAATGGGAGAAAAACTGGCAGATCTGGAATTTTCGGATCGGGTGGTATACTTTCCCCAACCTCGATCTTTTCCCAATCTAGGAGCGGCGACGGAAATAAGATTCCCCTACCGACGGTGACTACCGGAACCAGATCCGCAGGAAAACAAAACTTCTTCCCGATCGATTTGGCCGGCGAGAAAATCCAGACGCACAGCAAAATTGTGAGCGGCTCAAGCTTTCCTTTTCTGATCAGTGCAGCAGAAAAACGCAAAAAATTTCAGGCGCAGAGCAGAGAACAGAGACAATACTTTCGATCTTGAGCGGTGCAGGGCAGTCTTATACGCACTGTCGTCGGTCGTGGATGCTCGTCCGTCGAACTGTGCCGTCATCGTTCGGGGATGTTCGCCGGTGACGGAAGCGAGGGATCGGGATAGACAAGAGAAAATTTAGGTGGACGGCTAGGGTTAGAAATAGAAATGATTTCTTAATTAATTTAAAGTAATTATATGATTTGTATATAATAGTTCAAATGACCTTAAATATCCATTTGTATATTTCCAATATAACAACTCCCTTACATTAATGTATTACAAATATAATATCTGCTGTGAGTCTATCATTCGAATAATTTGACTTAGCCTAATTTACAACTCAACCCTTGCTGTGCAGATAACAAGAGAAGCACAGATGGAAGAGAAAAGTGGAAACCGTGTAACCATATTTTAATCTTTTATATTTTACTGACGTCATCGGTGTAAATAATAAAAGAGTAATAAACAATATACTGGCCAAAGAATATTAAAATGTAGATATTAAAAAAAAATATTATAGCAAAATTTTTTTACTATAATAAAAAATAGATTCAATATTTTTATTTTCTTTTTTTCACAAAAATTTTGAGCAAATCAATCTTATTTTTCAATTTTTATATTTTAAATTTTATTAAATCTCCATTGAAAAAGTTATCAACATGAAAGTTGTAGATCTCATCGAGATCTACAGCTTTTATGGTAACCATTTTTTGATTTAAAGCAGTTTAGGCCTCAAATTTGGGCCCGAAACATGATACGCACGGAACGTAGTCGTCCGTACATATTTTCGGCGTGATTTATTTGGGGCCCAAATAGGGAGTATAAACTGCTTCAAATCAAAAACCATTCAACATGAAAGTTGTAGATCTCGTCGATATCTACAACTTTCATGTTGAACACTTTTGAATTTGAAGACGTTTATACCCCTGATTTGGCCCCCGAAAAAATTCACCCCGATCTCGGGCGTCGTACATATGTTCGGCGTGATTTTTTTTCAGGGGCCAAATCGTGGGTCTAAATTGCTTCAAATCAAAAACTTTTCAACATGAAAGTTGTAAATCTCGTCGAGATCTACAACTTTCATGTTGAACACTTCTCATGAAAATTTAAGTATAAGACACAATTCAAAAATACGTGTATATTCTTATATACACTTAACTCATATATACAACACACCCTTATAAGAATTAAAAATCAAATATATTTCTAAAGCAGACAATATTTTGTTTAAAGATTTTGATACAGATAATGATATTTTGTTAAAATGAGTTTTAGACATACTAAACAAAAGTTTGCGTCATTTTGACTCATTTCTAATGCTAACATAAGTGCTTGAGTGAATACAGTTGAAATCATTTGTAATGTCATTATATGTACTGAATTATTTAAAAAAAAATGAATGTTTTAAACAAAATTTAATTTTTTTAAAAAAATTTATGTTGGTTTAATAGTAATAAAATGATTTTCAAATAACCATTTTTAAAAATAAGGGTTTGCTAATAGTAATGATTTCTAGAAACCAAAATGAGTTTGCTAGTAATAACACCCTTAAAAAAGGTTATAATTAAAATTTACTTATAATAATTATATATATGTTTCACCGTCGAATCAGTTCATGGATATAAAATTAATAATTCAGGCTCTGTTTGGATGGGCGGCTGGAGCCGGTGTGGGAGCAATCGTCGTGTGGTTATGTGATCGGAGATGGGGAGGCGGTCCGTCTCACTTGCGCTTTTGCGAAGAGATGCGGGAGCAAATTCCACCGCCCGCGCGTGGCGCCGTTTGTTTTTCCGCCTTGCAGCAGCATCTGCTCCCGCATCGGAGCTCCAACGCGGAAACAAAAAAACCTCAATCTCCCCCGATTAACACTAGATTTATGACTAATGGTAATTGCTCTGTTTAGCATAGCGGTGGCGGTCATGAACGTGGTGATTACAAACTTCATTTAGTGCATCTTTTTCCCTCGGGTAAATTTGGACAAAAACACCACCATCATAAGATTGATGTTTGACAAGACAATGGTTATGAACTCACAAGAAAAGAAAACAAGTTTTGAACATAAAAATGGATGAAGTTCCTTAGCTGAGAGGCCTGGTGTTCACAAACAACGATTCATAGCCCATGTGTTCACGACCGCTACCGTTGTGCCAAACAGAGCCATAAACTGTCGTTCATGAATGTCTGACCTCACCTAAAGAACAAATTTTATGTTCTTGGTGATGGTCTTAACCGTTGTCATGCAAAACATATATTCTATGACGGTGGAGTTTTTTGAACTTGAAGTCAAGGTTATCTTATTTCTTTCAAACTATTTGTCGCTACCGGTTTTAATTTCTCGTGTTCGGTCTGAACTTGCCTTTCCGACTGATGATATAAAGCTCTATTGGGCACTCTATTTTTGCTCGGGTGACTTTTTTTATTAACCTCAATGAAATAATGAAAATATTTGAGTAATTTTTTGGTGCGTGTAATGCATCATCCTCTAAGTGTTACACCTCTTTCATGCTACTTGTTACACCTCTTTTAGGGATAAGTTTATGTGAATACTTGGATTGATGTTTTCACATAATTCTACACTATACTCTACAACTTAAATTTATAAAATTTTATTGACATTTCATCTTTTAAAATTTAATTATTTTATCAGTAATAAGTTTCACCCAAATTTGATAATGAAATTATGTTTTTTTGTATGTGATATGTTTGGCCCTGCAGCGCGGCCGTGACGACGATAGTTATGCAGTGTCGTTCGTGGACCTCGCCTATGGAGCTTCATCCGCTATTATTTTCAAAATTAGTTTTTTTTTCTTGATGACTGGTTACAAATATTGGCATATCAATTATCAAACATATATATTTTTAAAAATAGTATTTTTGTCCAAACTGATAGAAGTAAAAAAAAAGCCCCACATCATGCTATAACTTTGAGTTTTTGCTCCATTTCTAACGGGAGAAAAATGTCGCTTTGCCACTTAAAAATATTATTTTTAGGCTCCGTTTGGAATGGAGGCGGTCATGAACATGTGGGTTAAATTGTCATTCGTTAACACACCTCTAAGGAACTTCATCCACTTTTATGTTCAAACAGATGATGTTTGTTAGATGATTCTTAACGAATGACGGTTTAACCCATACGTTTACGACCGCCACCACCGTGCCGAACGGGAAATTTTTTTTTATACGGGTCTCGTGACCTATTCTAGGAACGGGTTTAAATAAACCTATTCACGGGCCCCACCATCCTTTCACTTTCCCGATAGCTAAAATTGCAGAAACTTCTTTTGGCGTGCCCTAAGCCTTTCTGCACGAGCTTACCCTAACCAGATTCACCGCCTAAGTCTCCATCGTCGGGAAACTCCCATCGCCGCCAAGTCTCCGCCAAGCTTCCGTCGCTTCCTCCGGGATCAATGGAGAAGGGGAGTACTGACATGGAGGCCTGCAACGGCGAAATGGATAAAGGCTACGATGTAAGTTTTTCATATTATATTCTCTGCAACTGGGGTGACATGTTTTGTGAAATGAGGTTCAGCAGTGGTGAAATGCTTCTGAAATGTTCAGAAGTGTTTCCTCAAGCTTGTTCCCTGAACTGCATCTGTTCTTTAATTTTTCTTCGAGCATGTCGTCCTTTTTCTGTGCAGTACAACTCTAACTGTATTTTAATGTTGAACTTCTAATTAGGTTCAATTTTATATGATTCGTACTGTATGTACTGTTTTTTAGGGTAGCACGTCATGTGAACTACAACTGTATTTTAATGTTGGACTTCCACTATATAATTAAAGTATAACTGTATTTATTCAAATCATTACAACTGTATATAAATCTAATGTGCTTTATATTTTCCTGCAGATGCAAAAAGAATATCATACTTTCCATGTTGTCAAGTCAGAAGCAGGGGTCTATGTTTTGTATTGTGAGTACGCTCATAAAACTGGATTTAGGGTTCGTAATGAACACATTATTTATTGGGCACACACCAAAATTATCAAAGTACGTGAATATACCTGCTCCAAGCCCGAAAAGAAGCACATAAAACCGTCACCAATTAAGTATCGCAAATTAGACACTCGAACTGGTTGTCTTGCATGTTGTCATTTTAGAACTGATACAAATGGTCAGAATTGGACTGTTATAAAGTTTGTTGAGGAGCATACTCACCCCCCTTGCATTGGAGAAAGAGAAGCATTTGTTGAGCTCAAATAGAAAAGTATCAGATTTGAAGGGCGGCCTTATAAAAAATATGACAGACTGATATTAAAACAGTGCATGCGTACAATTTTCTCTCCGAAGAAGTTGGAGTTGTTGAAAATCTTGGTTTTAGCAAGTTTGATGCCTATAATTATGTCCAACGCAGTAAAAAAGCTTTAATTAAATTTGGTGACTCAGTTAGTTTGTTGAAGATGTTACACACAAAACAACTTGATGATAATATGTTCTCATACGAAGTCCAGACAAATGAACTAAATCGGTTGACCAGTTTTTTTTGAATGAATGAGCATGGTAAGATTGACTATGATTGTTACAGGAATGCTATTATTTTTGATACTACTTACAGATTGAATAAATATAATTTGACATGCATTCTTTTTATTTCTGTTAACAATCATTGACAAAGAATTTGCGTCGGTTGCACTTTCATAGCAGAAGAAACCATTGATTCCTTCTGTTGGGTTTTTGATATTTTTCTTAAGTTCGTTGATGGTAAACAACACATTACTATTTTCACTGACCAAGATCAGACTATGACGGTTGCTATTGAGCAGATTTTCACCACCAGACGACATCAATTGTGCCAATGACACATCTCAAGGAAAGCTCATTCGAAAGTCCATAGTTTCAACCTTGACAAAAGTGCACGATGTTTATTCTACCAATGCATGAACAAGTGTGACAGTGAGTTTGAGCTGTATTGGAATGAGATGATGTTGAAAGGAAACTTACATGACAACAGATGGTTGGATGACTTATATTCAGTTAGGAGGAAGTTGTCAACTGCCTACAACAAGGATGTGTTGGATCTCGGCATTTTGTCGACTCAAAAAGTAAATCGACAAATAACGGGTTGCATGGTTGTTCCAAAGCAACACGCTCTCTTGTAGAGTGTTTCATCGGTTTGGAGAAACTTGTGGCAACATGGCGGAGAACCGAGCATGATGAAGATTTTAAGTGCACACATGGGAGTGTTTGTTTGAAATATAAAGGTAGCATCATACTTAAGCAAGTTTCAAGGTTTATACTAGAAAAATATTTTCTATTTTTGAAAAATCATTCATGAAGGGGGCTATTGGGGTTAGTATAGTCAATGAGACAATGTACGATGACAGTAGTACTTTATATGGGACCGCACAGTGTGATGAAGATCAAGATGATAAAAAATGATTCGTAAACCTCAATACTAGTACCGACAAAGAAGAATGTTCTTGTCGAGGCTTTGAAACTAAAGGTATTCTATGCAATCATATTTTACGAATATTCATTCATAGAAATGTAAAGCAGATTCCTGCTCAATATTTACTCAAAAGATTCAGTTTGAATACTAAAAGAGGTATTTACCTTCTCTACTCCCCTTCAAAGGCCCAAAGCAAATCAAATCTGATTTTCAGAAATTATTTAATGAGGTTTATATATGATTTATCCCTCCAAATTGAGAGCTGTCAACCAGCAAAAGAACTTGTTATAATTGCAATGAATGATTTGGCTAGGAGGGTTGAATTTTTAATCATTGGAGATGCGAATCGTAATGACAAAAATGATTCATTTTTAAGGGACCCTCCCAAAAAGCGGCCGAAAGACGTTTTGAACACAAAACTTAAAGACATTGGGAGAAAAACATCAAAAAATCAAGTATTGTTTTTTTATTTCAACAATTACGAAAATTCTATATTCAGGGTTTATCTCATAACAATTTAATAAAAATTATATTTCCAAATGTAAGAAAAAAAGTTGAAGTGAAGAAAGAAACCATCACGGTGTACAACTTCCTTGATTCTCCAGCTTATGCGCACCAGTCAACTCCACCAACAAATCTTTGAGATTTTGATTCTCAAGAAGAATTTGACTTGAATTTGTCATTTAATTTTTCAAGCATCTCTGATGTTTTCAAACCATGATTAAGTGTATTCATATGATAGAATATGTTTTCACCAATTCAAGTGGATCAATTTCTCAATTATATCACATTCTCATTCAACTACTCTTTACCATAAGAGGGAAAAAAATTAGTCTAAAATATAACCACTGTTATCTACAATATGGAGGAGAAGTTTGTCCAAAATCAGCTTAATATATAACCATATGGAGGAGCAGTTTGAACAAAATCAGCATAATAAATAATTACAACATTGTTAATCGTCGTTAGATTTAATTACGTTTGAAAAAACCCGGAATATGTTGGATGCTATTTCAACGCAAAATTTAGGCATCTCCTTACACCAATTCTTCATTTTTTCCAAGCAACGATCTTGGTCGATAACACCTCCTAAATGAATTTCATCACGAAAACACCACAATCGTCCCCATTGTCATGTTGTGGCAGATCATCAATGTCATTGATAGGCCAGTTGATAATATCTTCTTGCAAAAAATCACTAGCATCCTCATATAAACACCTGACCTGCATGAAAAGTAAATTGTCAGGAAAAACGTAACCTCAACCTTCATATGGTTGTGCGAATGTACCAAATTTTGAAGAGTGACACGATGTCGGCTACTTCTAAGTGAATCATAGAACTTTCAATAATATTTCTTGAGACGACAAACAAGCAATGTCCAATGGCCAGACATGTGACATGACATAACTATAAGATCAACTGCATGTACACGGGACAATGTTATGTGACTCAACAAGGTTTGACAATTTGGAATATTGTTGGTCTTGTAATACTGCACAATGAATTGATAGGGGTTCAAAAATGCAATAATAAACAAAATGAATTATATTAAAAAGTGGACACACAAAAAACATACTGCATGATTTGGTAAAACGTATATGAAACTATTCATTCCTCCCAATGACCGTTTTTGCTTTGAACCAAAAAACACTGCATAAGCATCCAGATGAGTGTCAGATATCCAACCACTTCCTAACAGATCATCTGATGCCTCCCTTGTGAGCTGAAGGTTCTCGCTTGAAAAAATAATTTTGGAGCTGTAATAATAGTTAAATCATTGTAGGAATGGAAAGTAATTATTAGTGTGAGAGTACGTGCACGACAACCAAAAATTACCTCTCGTCAAACCGATTAAGAACAAGATCAATGGTATCTTGAATACGAGGGACAATATGCGGTCTGCCGGGATAGCTAGGCACTGTAACAACCTCTTTGTAAAATTGAGAGTTGACCAGTTCCTTCCTCCTATAAGCCTTGTGAGACACTTGCGCTGAACATTCTACTTTTGCAGGGCTTTCCAGAGTGATAATTTGCGTTGTAGGGGCTAGTGTGATTTCGGGGGTAGATTGAGTGAAAAAGTATGTGGTGGGGGAGACTTTAGGCTGGAGTGTAGATGGATTGAGTGATGATGTACGACGATGGGATTGGGACATGTCGGCTTGCAGCTTCTGGAACCAAGTTTCACAGGTTTTCAAAGATCCTTCAACCTTACTAACTTCCTCTCGTATAAAACCACGAAATCGAGCTTCCATTCATCTCTAATCTTCACTTGTCTTTCCTCTCTTCTCCTTCTCTTCATTCTCCTTCTTCTCCTTATCCACCTGTTTCAACAATATCTTTTCGGTTTTATTGAAAACCTTTCTACGGACCTCCTCTAATTTTATCTTCTCTGTCTACTTCTCAATATCCTCAAAATCGGAGTCATCATCGTCCGTCATCTCCTTCCTACCATCTTTCACTCTTCTTCCCTTTCTCTTGCTTTTCATTCTTCAAAATCAGACTCCTCCTCCGACCCTAGGAGTGACTTCTCAACCTCATCTACACTTCAAAACTTGAATCTAATCCACAAGATATAACAAAACGTAGTATACATGAGAAGCTATTTGCACAATTGGAAAAACAAATTAATTAAATATATCTGATTTGGTTTCATGAGCGCACTACTCAAGTCCAAACAGAACTTCGCACTGTAACTCAGTACGTCTGACCATCGACAAATTCGAGCCCGAGCAAGGAAATATACTACTCTCTGCACACTGGTGTGCTCATAGAACCACACCTACAAAAACATATTTTAGTTGAAAATTTATAATTCATAAATTATTATTTCATATATAAATCCATCTCTTACCAATAATACTATCGAGCAGCCTTCAAAGTAACCTAAACACGCATCAACCTCTCGAATAACATTGACCCGACTTGGACAGTCTAGCTGTAAATGCAAGAAAGCATGAATGACCTTGGGCCAATTGTAATCTCTCAACGCAACCACGTCATCCTCCAACACGCCCAGACATTTTGTGATCTTGAGAGTTTTAAAAAGGGAATAAGAAAACAATTAGCAAATACCTAATGAGCATATTTACTCGTCTATGCTCGAGATCCTCTGAACATTCCTCATTTACAAGAATGTGCATTTCATTAACCAAGTTCTTTGTGAGAAAGCTCCATGCAAGGGAGTCTAGAAAAACGAAATTCCCTACCTCTGTTTGGTAGCCCAAGAATCATCGCTATTTCATTAACTGTTAGCGTTAGGTAATGATTTCCTAATAAGAAACACCTCTTGTTTTTTTTTGTACATCTTCACTTACAAGAGAGGAATGTTCTGCGACAAAACTGGCATAGAGAATAAAGACAAGACATTAGCTTCTCGTAGAACACTCTTCGAGTTCTCTGAAATCACATCTAGTAGGGGACGGGAGTTTGCAACGAAAGTACAGACTGCGCAACAACTCAAATATTTGCTGCCCGACATCTGAGTACAACAAAATAAATTCAGTTGTACAGACTAAATTAAATATAATTGGACAAGAAATACATTAAACTTGAAATACATTTAGAGTGACCTTAAAATACATTGAACTTGAAATACAGTTGGATTTGAAATACATATAACTTGAAATACAGTTTGAGCGAACTTGAAATACAGTTTGATTTGAAATACATAGAACTTGAAATACAGTTAGATTTGAAATACATAAAACTTGAAATACAGTTGGATTTGAAATACATAAAACTTGAAATACAGTTGCATTTGAAATACATAGAACTTGAAATACAGTTAGACTGAACTTGAAATACAGTTGAATTTGAACTACATAGAACTTGAAATACAGTTAGACTGAACTTGAAATACATTTGAATTTGACATACAGTTGAACTTAAAATATATTGAACTTGAAATCCAGTTGGTTTTGAAAGACCTGCAGTGTGCAGAGGGATGAGTGTCAACGCCGGCTGGAATTACAGTGCGTCAACAAAGATTAGAGGAGGCGTGCGCAGAGTGATGAGTACCAGGGCACGAATTTTTCCTCTTGCCGGAGGAATTTCCCTTGCAGTAACGCTTAACGTCGTTCGCCGTCGCCAAAGTTATGTTGGGGTCCAACCCCTAAATTGAAGACTGAAGGCTCGCGAAGAAGAAAAGTACTGTTAAGCCATGAACAGTATTTTCGGCGAGTATCGATCCCGATACGCGTCGAATTTACTGTTCACGAACAGTGTTTTTCGTCGTGTATCGCTGATTCGGCGGGTATCGCTGGTTTCGCCGGATTTCGCCACTGATACGCGCCGATTCAGCCGCCCACTCCCAGCGGTTCAGTGAACCGTTTTTTTTCTGCGGCGGCCCGACGGTTTGGGTACATCTATATACCGTGGAGTTAGGATTAAGCCGATACAGACAGACGGATATCTTCTTCCTTACAGAGCGGCGACAACGGAGAAGACGCGACGATTTCGGCTGAGGTGTGCGACGGCGACAGCGGTTGACAGCGACGGTTTTGCCAGAGGCGTGGGGCGGCTGCGAAGGCAGCGTGCGATTACTATAGCATGGGCTTGCGGCGATTTCATCGGAGTCCTTCACTGTGCTAGGAGAGTTTTTCTCTCGGGCTTGTCCTTCGGGAGGACATTGCGACTCAATCGGAGCATTCCTTGTTGAAGAGAGATTGTTTTTACCTCAACATGTTGAGAGTTGTTCTTCATCGGTTTCAGAAGGAGCGTCTTAGCTTGAGTGAGGATTCGTTTGTGAATCCGGAGTGGGAACTAGGTTGGGCAAACCTAGTATTTTTGTAATTCTTTATTATTATATTGGATTGTCTGTGTGCCCTGCCCCGTGGTTTTCTCCCTCTTGCTGTGAGGGGGTTTCCACATAAATCTGTGTGTTTTGTTCTGTGTTTTTTGTTTTTCTTGCTGAACTTGCTTGGATCCGAATTTGCACGAAGGGGATCGTTTCCCTACAAGTAGTATCAAAGGTTAAGAATGGTGGAGTCATGGCTGAAAAGGAAAGGGTGGGCCCAGCATTTTTTAAAAAGAGTTTATTTAAACTCGCTCCTAGAATATGGCAGGAGACCCGTTTTAAAAAAACAGCCGAACGGAGCCTTCCATTCACTGTCCAACATACACTAAATGCCAGATGAAATTTTAGTCTTTTTTAAAATTATAAAAAAACATATATATATACTACTTAACTAATGAGAAATACTATTCCCATTGCTGGTAAATCTAAATAAAACTTTAGTATTTTAATAAATTTCACACAAACTGCCAAGCAGTTCTCCTAATACGTACGGTACTTTACCAACAACTCAGTGCACACGTCTTAGATAAATGAACCCATATTCCCTCCTTCGGCACCCCCTTCATTCACCACAAATAGCACATAATAGCTCGCCGACCATATATTTCCGCCGGCCACACCACCCTCACCTCGTACTCCTTCTCCAATATAACCAGTCTGCAGTCACCGCCAATTAACCAGCCTCTGTTTCATAGAAAATAAGTGTGTACAAACTCCGGCACAACCATGATCAAACTCACCACCACCATGCTCCTCAACACGGCTATACATCAACTCTAAAGCCTCACCCCCGTGGTCACACTGAAGAGTTCACAACACATGGCCCCATCTGCTCGGTCCTGTTCCGCACGGGACCAGTACCCAAATCGCCGCGTAAAGAAGAGAATGTGGGGGGGGGGGGGGGGGAGGGAACCCCAATGCACACATGATAGTTATACACGAGGCATCTTCGCACGAATTTGTTATATCTGCATGTTAAGAACCTATTTCCAATCAAGAAAATGAGGGAGAAAAGAAGCGGGAATTTCTGAAGCTTAAAAACTTCTTACATGTAAAAAACAGCACACACACACACAGGAACAAGAAGCACGTGCATACACATGCGCGTAACTGAAAAAAACAGATAACAGACGTGCATGCTACAGGAATAATCGACCGGACATCTCAACACTGCAACTGATGGCAAGCATGCCATACTCCAGTTTTTTGAGAAGGCGTTGAATGCTCATGGAAGGGCCACATATAGTTAATCTTTATATTAATTCTTTTTCTTATGGAAATGTACATGTTATGATTTAAATAGGTCTAGAGTGAGACTTAGGCTCTCTTTGATTCATTGGATAATATGACTCCATATGACCCCCACGGGGTGTTAGTGTATATTTCGACGAATAACGGGTTCGGAGGCATAACAGGTCAGTTCGGACACGTGTAGATCCGATACCCGTAAAAACTCCTTGGGTTTGCCTATTTATACCCACCTAGGGGCAACGGGTAGGTGATTCCACTTAGATCTCCATCCGGATGCTTCGAGCAACACACACACGGGGAACATCAGACGGCCCCCTTAGAGAGAGCGGTCTTTTGTGCGTCACATTCAGTAAAAGATGATGTTTTGTGCCTATCGTGTTCCACTGTCGGCGATCCCAAATCGACGACAGCGGAAAAGCCACAGATAGTTATTAATAGTTTTAATAAGAAAATAAATGACAAATTGCAACACATTTATTAGTCAATGTAAAACCTTGGGAATTTGTGTAAGTTTATAAGGGCTTGAAGTAGCAATTAGACATGATCATAAAGTCAGCAGGAGGGAGAGAGAGCAAGAGATGGAGAGAACTACATAATTACCTTTTAAGCAGACGGGGGATACAACTCCCAGAGTGCTGATGTGGCATCTTCGGAGCACGAAACCATTAGCTTGCAGTCGGCCGAGAACGACACGGCATTACACTACAATGAAAAGTATTTGGTCATTAATCAATATGAAGATAGGTTAGATTTTTTTAACACAAATAAACATCATTAAACCACTTAAATAGCAATTTGAATTAGATAATTAAAGGGCAGCCCATTGCACAAAGCATCCCCGCATAGCGAAGGTCCGGGGAAATGTAGGCAAATCTTATCCTGCATTTTTGCAAGAGGCTACTTACAGGACTCGAACTTGTGACCTCAAGATCTGGCGAAGGATCCCCACAAAACGAAAAAAAAATTGTAAACCCTAAGAATGAGGAAGCATACCGAAGCACTGTGATATTTCAATACGGCCAGAGCGCTCCCTTTACGATAGTTATAAATTCTGATTCTGGCATGCAAAAAAATAAGGAACTCCATTAATAATAAATGATAGATCTGGCATAGAAGCAATAAAATAATAAGTAAACTAATTGATGGAGCCTATTTTACTCTAACATCACATAAATAAATCTAGATGATTTTATGGACAAATCATTAAATTATTTGAATTGTTTTCATGGATACTAACAAGTTAGAAAGTTTAATCCTAGTCATGTTATTATATAATTCAAATGTAAATTTGATTTGTTTTTTTCTTTTCTCAGGCTAACTCCTATAAATAGGAGAGCCTATTGTTCTATAACATAATGAGCGGATCGCCAATTGTAACAAGGGTTATAACAAATGGTGAATCATGAATGTTCGTTGTCCCTCTCTAGTTTACATATAGAATAGAGGGCTCCTTAGATGGGTATTGAAAGATAGAGTGAACAAGCTTATTCTTGATCATCCAGGGCCGAAGCCGCAGCTCTAGGTGTGAAACTTGGACTAGACAATACTTCCAGCGCCTGGAATCACGTTCCAGACTGCAGTTGCTGCAACCACAATCCTATCTCCTACCAGCCTTCATACAGGAGCAGGCCTCCCCTTCAAGTTATCAGAGAGGCTGTTTCCAGCAACAATCTGTGTGTTTTATGGCGGTAGAGAACAAGCTCATGATGTCTAGATCACAAACTGCTTGCTCTAAAAGCATGCAGAAATTTTGGTGAGAATAACTCAGTCAAATAATTCTTGGTACAAATGGCCCTATTGACACGCAGAGGTTCCATAAAAAGGTGGCCTTTCCCGTGAGGTCCAAATCTACGCCGCCGGTGGCAAGGCAAAACCTTTTGTACAGGAGCGGCTATCTGCAGGAGTTATTAAGGTGACCGGGCCCCACAAGTGTTGGAATTGGCATTTCATTTATGATTGTTTTTAATGGGTAGATGAGAGGTTGTATTAAATGGGTAGGTGAGAAGTTGTAATTATTAGGAGAGAGGTTTTCTTGTTTTTTGCTTTGCCTATATAAAGGTCCTTTGTAGTTCCTTTTATGATTGATGAAATAGAGAGAGAAGTTCTCATATTCCTGTTCCGTTTTAGAGAGAGGAGCGCTGCAGCGCTGGTGCGTTTTTCTGTCCGGGCGGTTAGAAGTTGAAGCCGTGCGTTTTGGCGAGCTCGCGCGAGAGGGAACTCGCGGCTTGTGCGACTCGCGCTTTGGTGATCTCGCGCAGGAGGAGCTCGCGTTGTTGTAGCTCTCGCAGGAGGAGCTCGCGCAGGAGCAGGTCGCGAATAGACGGATCTCGCCACGCGAGTTGGGCGGTCAAGCCGCGAGTGGGGTGCGGTCTCGCCTGGTGGTCTAGGCGCGAGGTGGTGAAGGCGACCTCGCTGGGTTGTGGTCGCGCGTGGAGGCGGGAGCTCGCTCGCGCGGGGTGGTACTCGCCTATAGTGGGAGGTCGCGCGGTTTGAGGCGGCGGTCTCGGTTTGGGTGTTGAGTTTTGGTGGCAAGTGAAATTGTTCGTGGAGTTGGGATTGAGAGCGGGAGCCCATACACGTTTCCAACAAGTGGTATCAAAGCCAGGTTCCATCCCCTGAGAGTTGACTCGGAAGGTTAAGTGAGAAGAAGAGATGGAGATGAGAAGTGGAATGTCGGGGCAGGTCCCCAAACTGGCAAAGACCAACTATGGGAATTTGAGTATACAAATGCGAGTGCTACTCGCCTCCAAAGAGTTATGGGAGATAGTTGAAGAGGGAGTCGAGGTGCTTACTGCTGAAGCGGAGGCAGCGTTGACTAACGCTCAGAAGACAGCATTGAGGGAAGCAAAAAAGCGGGACAAGAAGGTCCTATTCCTATTGTACCAAGGAGTTGATGAGGCAACGTTTGAGAAGATCTCTGATGCAGGGACATCGAGAGAAGCATGGGAGATACTGCAACGCTCCATGCAGGGAGTGGATAAAGCAAAGAAGGTTAAGCTGCAATCCCTCCGAGCCCAGTATGAGGTGATGAGGATGCAAAGCTCGGAGAAGGTGGGTGACTACGTGACACGTCTACGGACGCTCACAAACGAGATGAAGAGGAATGGGGAAACGATAGATGATGTTAGCTTCATGGAGAAGCTCCTGAGGTCTATGTCCAAGAAGTTCAGGCACGTGGTAGTAACCATAGAGGAGTCGAAGGATCTCACTGAGATGGCGGTGGATGAACTTGTTGGCTCGCTGCAAGCCCATGAGTACCGCATGCTGCAGGATGATGAGGAGTCGAGTGGCTTGGGAAAAGCACTCCAGACTCAGCTTAACTTTGGAGAAAGCTCCGGAAGAGGAGGAGGTCAGCGTGGCCGAGGCTAGCAAGGAAGAGGTAGAGGAGGAAGAGGTGGAAGAGACTTCAGAAGAAACCAGTACAACCAGAAGGAGGCAGAGCAAACTCACGGTTGGAGACATGATGGTGGAAGAGGAAGAGGCCAAGGGAGAGGCCAAGGCAGAGGACAAGGAAGGGACCAGAGAAGAGGTCAAGGAAGAGGAAGAGGAGATATGTCCCAAATTCAATGTTACAACTGTAACAAGTTCGGGCATATGAGCTACGATTGTTGGGCTCCAGGGAAGGGAGGAGAAGCCAACCATTATGCTGAGGCAAGTAACACGGGTGGCGACCCGATGATGTTCCTTACCATCCAAGGTGCTGGTGGAGGGAGGAACGGAGTGTGGTACTTGGACACTGGCGCAAGTAACCACATGTGTGGAGATAAGGAGCTGTTCACCAGCCTTGAGGCAAATGGTGGTGAAGTTAGCTTTGGCGACGCCTCGAAGATATCTGTGGAAGGAAGAGGAGTGATAGCGGTCACGATGAATGGGAAGGAGGTGCATATTAACGATGTCTTCTATGTGCCGGGCTTGAGGAGTAACATCCTAAGTCTTGGGCAGCTAGTGGAGAAGGGCTATCGGGTCCTGTTGAGGGATAGTACCTTAGCTATGAAGGATAGTCAAGGAAGAGAGGTGGTGAGAGTGAAGATGGCGACGAATCGCCTATTTCCTCTAAGCATGGATGCCAAGGAGACGGCATGTCTTGCGAAGACAGGAGAAGAAGAGGAAGCTTGGCTGTGGCACCACCGGATGGGTCATCTGGGGTTCACAGACCTGAAGCTGCTGTCAGGTTCCAAGATGGTGGACGGGCTGCCTATGATCACACCCCCTCATAGGGTCTGTGAGGCATGCACGAAGGGGAAGCAGAGGAGAGAAACTTTTGAGGGTGGCAAGTCCCGGAGAGCAACAAGGCCGTTGGAGTTAGTTCACTCGGACATCGCTGGTCCGTTTGAGACTACTTCAATAGGTGGAAGCAAGTACTATATTACCTTCACTGACGACTTCAGTAGAAAGTGTTGGGTTTATTTCCTAAGGGAGAAGGCTGAGGCACTTGACAAGTTCAAGGAGTTCCAGGTGATGGCTGAGAAGGAGAGTAATCAACCGCTGAAGGTGCTCAGAACGGATAGGGGTGGGGAGTACACCTCTAGGCTGTTTGACGAGTACTGTAAGCAATGGGGGATCTCTCATCAGCTGACGGCGGCATACTCGCCTCAGCAGAATGGCGTGGCAGAGAGAAAGAACCTCACCATCATGAACATGACGAGGAGTATGGTGAAGGGCAAGGGGTTGCCAAAGAAGTTCTGGGCGGAAGCAGTGCAGGTAGCAGTGTACGTGCTGAACCGTTGTCCAACTAAGAGTGTGAAGTTCAAGACTCCATTTGAAGCTTGGAGTGGGTGGAAGCCCAGTGTGAAGCACTTGAGGGTTTTTGGGTGTGTGGCTTATGCCCACGTCCCGGACCAGAGGAGGAAGAAGTTGGATGACCAGAGCGAGAAGTGTATCTTTGTAGGCTACGCTCCTGCGAGCAAGGCTTACAAGTTGTATAACCCGGTGACGGAGAAGGCCATCATCTCACGGGATGTGGTGTTTGAAGAAGGAAGTAGCTGGAGCTGGGATGAAGCAACGAGAGGCATCAAGGGGATGTTCTACGAGGATGATGAGGAGGAAGGTGGAGAAGAGGCTGAAGCCGAGATGGGTGGAGTTGAGCCACCATCACCACCGAGCAGAGGTTCAGGGGGAGCTCTCACCCCTTACTCAAGTGGAGCAAGTACAAGTGGTGGCAGCTCAGGTGGAGCCAGCACCAATGGAAGTAAAGATAACCGTCCTCAACCTCGGATGAGGAGGTTGGATGATATCTATGAGGAGACGGCGCCGGTACTTAATAATTTTTCTTTATACTGTCTATTTGCAGATGTTGAGTCGTGCTCTTATGAAGAAGCCGCCAAAGAAAAAACTTGGAGTGTTATGGATGTGGAGATAGCCTCCATAAAGAAGAATGAGACCTGGAAGTTGGTGGACCTACCTGCTGGCCACAAACCCCTCGGGTTGAAGTGGGTCTATAAAGTAAAGAAGAACAAGGACGGCGGCGTGGAGAAGCACAAAACAAGGCTTGTTGTGAAGGGCTACCGCCAAGTCCAAGGAGTGAACTATGATGAGGTCTTTGCACCTGTGGCGCGGATAGACACCATCAGGTTGATCATCACGCTAGCAGCACATCATGGGTGGAAGATTATGCAGATGGACGTGGTCTCTGCCTACCTGAATGGTTACCTAGAAGAGGATGTGTACATCGAACAACCCCCAGGATACGTCGTGAAGGGACAGGAGAAGAAAGTGTGCAAGCAGGACAAGACTCTTTATGGTTTGAAGCAAGGAGCTCGTGCCTGGAATGGGAGGATTGATGCCTACCTCCAGAAACACGGTTATAAGAAGTGCCCCTATGAGTATGCTCTATACACCAAGGTGGAGAAGGGTGGAGACATGATGATCATATGTCTATATGTAGACGACATGATCTTCACCGGCAACAACCCCGCGATGTTTGAGGAGTTCAAGAGAACCATGAAGAGGGAGTTCGAGATGAGGGACCTTGGTGAGCTCAACTATTTTCTGGGAATAGAAGTGAGGCAGAGTGAAGACGGGATCTTCATCTCACAAAAGAAGTATGCGGAGGAGATCCTAAGGAAGTTCAGGATGGAGAACAGCAAGCTCATCTCTACTCCTGCCGACCCAGGCCTGAAGTTGAGCAAGGAGTCGAAGGAAGGAGCGGTAGACTCCACCTTATTCAAAAGCTTGGTGGGAAGTCTACGTTACCTAACCTTCACCCGACCGGACATCATGTATGCAGTCGGGATGGTGAGCAGACACATGGAGGAGCCAAAGGAGGATCACTTCACAGCTGCAAAAAGGATCCTGAGATACATAAACGGGACAAGAGGTCATGGACTGAAATACTCTAAGGACAAGGAGCTGAAGCTGGTTGGGTACTCCGATAGTGATTATGGTGGAGATGTCAATGACCGGAAGAGCACTTCCGGGTACGCTTTCAATATGGGAACAGGTGTGTTCTCATGGAGTTCGAAGAAGCAGACAACGATCGCCTTATCATCTTGTGAAGCAGAGTATATAGCGGCAGCGGCTTGTACCTGCCAGGCTATTTGGCTAAGGAACCTCCTGCAGGAGTTGAATCATGAAGTGGATGGGTCTATGACTATGTTGGTGGACAACATGTCAGCCATCCAGCTCGCGAAGAACCCGGTGCTGCATGGGAGGAGCAAGCACATCGAGACGAGGTATCATTTCCTCCGTGAACAAGTGGAGCAGAAGACGGTGGAGGTGGTGTATTGCCCAACCGGAGAGCAGGTTGCGGACATCTTCACTAAGGCATTGAAAGTAGAAACATTTCTGAAGCTAAAGAGCAAACTTGACATGGTCTGCCAAGTTTGAGGGGGAGTTTGCTGGAGTTATTAAGGTGACCGGGCCCCACAAGTGTTGGAATTGGCATTTCATTTATGATTGTTTTTAATGGGTAGATGAGAGGTCGTATTAAATGGGTAGGTGAGAAGTTGTAATTATTAGGAGAGAGGTTTTCTTGTTTTTGCTTTGCCTATATAAAGGCCCTTTGTAGTTCCTTTTATGATTGATGAAATAGAGAGAGAAGTTCTCATATTCCTGTTCCGTTTTAGAGAGAGGAGCGCTGCAGCGCTGGTGCGTTTTTCTGTCCGGGCGGTTAGAAGTTGAAGCCGTGCGTTTTGGCGAGCTCGCAGCGAGAGGGAACTCGCGGCTTGTGCGACTCGCGCTTTGGTGATCTCGCGCAGGAGGAGCTCGCGCTGTTGTAGCTCTCGCAGGAGGAGCTCGCGCAGGAGCAGGTCGCGAATAGACGGATCTCGCCACGCGAGTTGGGCGGTCAAGCCGCGAGTGGGGTGCGGTCTCGCCTGGTGGTCTAGGCGCGAGGTGGTGAAGGCGACCTCGCTGAGTTGTGGTCGCGCGTGGAGGCGGGAGCTCGCTCGCGCGGGGTGGTACTCGCCTATAGTGGGAGGTCGCGCGGTTTGAGGCGGCGGTCTCGGTTTGGGTGTTGAGTTTTGGTGGCAAGTGAAATTGTTCGTGGAGTTGGGATTGAGAGCGGGAGCCCATACACGTTTCCAACACTATCGGGAAGAAATCGGGATGGATGTAGGGGGATTTTTCCTACTGATGCTATTTGCAGTCCAATTTATGCTTTAATTTGATGACTGATATTCAAATAAGATGGATTGAACGGTCTAGATGCATTTGTCGACCGGGTTACATCATAAGGGGATTTCTTTATATATATATATATATATATATATATATATATATATATATAACTCCAACAATTTGTCCGATAGACATGTCTGTTTTATTTATCGTGTTTGAAGTTTATTCCCCTATGAAACACATCTCGCATCTTGCGGGGATTTAACTTTTTTAAATTAATAACTTGAATGGATTTCAGCAAAATGCATAAAACGTGAGATTCCATTAATTTAGGGCATGTTGAGCGGAGCAGCAACTAGCCGGTACCGGTACCGGGCCATCCATTAATTTAGGGCATGTTGAGCGGAGCAGCAACTAGCCGGTACCGGTACCGGGCCAACGGAGGCCGAATGAGGAAACTCCCAAACAGTGCCCTCTGAATTCTCAGGTCTGAGCGGAACACCAAAGGAATACTCTTCAACGTTCTGTGCACCGTTCTAGAGTGGTCATGTAAGTTCCAGACCTCTCCTCCGTTCTACCATTCGTGCTTTGGTGGAAGCCATCCCACCAAACATAGCCTTAAAATTCCAAGAAAGCTAGTCTTAGAGCTCCTATCTGACGTTAAGATATCTACCCCTCTCATCTTTTCTCCTCCACTTCATCCTACGTAGAAATTCCTACTGTATTTAATGGGGGATAAAAATAGATGCATGTTTAGAAACTGCTGGCTGAATAAACTGACCGATGATCCCATCCGGCCGTTGCTGCAATTTTGCAATCTGCGCGAACTGAGGTGCCTGATATGCCAGCTCGGTTCAGGGTTATTTCTTTCTTAACAGAAGAAGATCCCTGACATAAACGAAGTATGATCTTGTGAAGGCATTCCAATTATGAATCAAAACAGTAAGTACAAGCATTCACAGAAATCATCTACCAAACAATAAATACACCGCCTTTCAAATCCGTGTCAAATCATGAATGACCTCAAACTATAAAATCATTTATAGTAAATTTTGAAGTCAAAAACTGAAAATTATCTTATGTAATTCAGCTCTTACACATATTAAAAGAAAGAGAAAATATCATCACTGAAAAGATCCAAAATATGCTAAATAAAATGCATGAATTCATTTGCATATCATTTCAGGAAAAAGATATAAAAAATTAATGGCAAAATAGCCAAATTGGTCCCTTAAGTTTAGGTCTAATTTCAAATCGGTCCTTTAAGTTCATTTGATTCAAATGAGTACCTTAACTTTGGCCTAATCTCAAATAGGTCTTTTTTGTCATTTCCCTTGAGTTCTTAGCTGTGAATTGATTCCACCATCATTTCTTCTGCACACAGAGCCAATTCATCCTCAAATGATAATGAATGAATATGAAAATTGTGTATTTTGAGCAAAAAATTAAAATTCTCATTTTGCCACAAATCTATACGTAAGCTCTAATTATGTTTTGACTCTCCAAACTATTTATTTTTGATATAGTTATACAGTGGATTCTTCACAAGTGTTACATTTATAGAAATTTATGGATATAGTTGCACATAGTATAATCAAGTGTTTGTTGTTGGCCATAACAAGTAGGATTTGCTCTACTCTTGGAACACCTCCACTGGAATAAATAGCATGTTGTTGGAGAAGCTGCTGCTGAAGCTGTAGGGGAGCAATATTACTCCTACTTCAATGTTTTCATAATATACTCCCAAGGCTGATTATTTCATTTTGAAGGCGCATTAGGGTTTAAAACATTAAAAAATGAGAACATCAACAGCTTTGTGCATGACTTCTAACATCGTCCCATGAAACTACAAGGATACAATGCCACATAAGCCATTCGGAGCGGCGGTAAATCACAAATCACTCATAGATAATAATAAAATTTATTTTATTGCCACATAAATGATTCTGCAGCGCCATGTCGATGTCTTGTCAGCACCTAATCATCCGAAGCCATTAAATACTTAACAGTGTTAGTTTTAGGATTTATTTGTGTTGGAAAAGCCCACTTAACATTAGGCCCATTTGTATAGCATTTATTGCTTTTTCTCTCCTCTCTTTAGTCCCACATTGTGTATAGTACTTTTCTCTCTCTTTCTCTCATCTATATATATGTACTCATTCTTTGTATTTGTATCAAGTGGACATATATACAAGGTTGGCTTTCTCCATTTCTACATGGTATCAGAGGGAGGTTCGACTCTCCTGCGGACTCCCTCTTCTGTCCGCCCCGCAGCCTGCGGTCTCTGCGGCCTCCCTTGTCCAGTCCACACCCTCTAGTCGCATCTCTCCTGCGGCCTCACTTTTCCTGTCCGCTTCCTCCCGTGGATCCACTTCTTCCCCCCCTCTCTCCCTATCTCCTCTGCCCCCCCCCCTCCTTTTATAGCCATCCTGTGGGGTCCACTGCTTCCCCTTGTCCGCTGCGGCCTCGTCCTGTCCGGCGCGACCTCGGCGACCTCTCTCCTTGATCTCCTTCCGCCGTTCGCGCTGCGTTCGCCAGCTCGCCAGCTCGTCAGCTCGTCAGCTCGCCAGCTCGCCAGCTCGCCAGCCCGCCAGCTCGCAAGTCAGCCCCGGCGTGTCTCATCAGTTCACTCCTGTCCGCTGCGGTCTGACCCAGACCGCCGCGACCTGAACCAGCCCGCATCATCCTCCAGCTCGCCGCGACCTCATCCAGGTCGCCGCGTCCTCACCCAGTCCGCTGACTGTTTGCTTCCTCTAGCTGCTGCCTCCAGTCCGCTGCGGTCTCCTCCCAGCTCGCCGCGACCTCATCCAGGTCGCCGCGACCTCACCCAGTCCGCTGACTGTTTGCTTCCTCTAGCTGCTGCCTCCAGTCCGCTGCGGTCTCCTCCAGCTCGCTGCGGCCTCCAGCCCGCTGCGGTCTTCTCCAGCTCGCTGCGGCCTCCAGCCCGCTGCGGTCTCATCCAACTCGCTGCGGCCTCCTTCCAGCTCGCTGCGGCCTCCTTCAAGCTCGCTGCGGCCTCCATGTCTACCTCTGCAGACTCCGTCGGTACGGCAGTTCCTCCTGAACGCCCGGCCTCTATACCGGAAGTCCGAGACGAGCTCCGGATCACCACAATTTCGCTCACTGGCAAGAAGAACTTTGTGGAATGGGCACACTCAGTTCGCCGTGTCCTTCAGTCCAAGGGATTCCTTCATCATCTGACCCAGACCGTTATTGGTGTCCCTACTGAGGAGTGGTTACGCAATGATGGGCGTGTGCAGACTTGGCTCCTCAACTCTCTTGATGGCGAATCTTATCGTCTGGCCATGTATCATGAGACGGCCAAAGGCATGTGGGACGAGCTACACACCCTCTACTCCGGCAAAGATAGTCTCCACCATCTCTATGATATCATCACCGCTCTCCAGGCCCTTGACAGCAGTGACGCCACCGACTTGACGTCCTTTGTTGCTCAAGCCAGGTCTCTGGTTGAGGCTTGGATCCACCATCAGCCTCCCACTCTAGATCTCGCTGCTCAACGTACCCAGAAGGAAGCTGTGGGTATCGCCATGATGATGGCCCGGGTACCCCCTCATCTTCACAGTGTCCGGGCTCACATCCTCTCCTCGACTGTTACACCGTCCTTTTCCGACGTGTGCTCAATGCTTCTCAAAGTCTCCCCGCCTCCGGATGTTCCCGGACTTCCTTCTCCGGCCCTTGTTCAACAAGCACCTGCTCCCTTACTACCTCTTCCCCCCTCTGCCCGTGGTGGCCGCTCTGACTCTCGCGGCCGGGGTCGCGGTGGCCGGTCTAGGCCTCAATGCTCGTTCTGTGGTAAAGTTGGTCATCTTGAGGCCACTTGCTTTCGCAAACATGGCCGTCCTCCTCGTCCACATGCCTCTGCTGCTACTACCGACTCTGTCTCCTCTCGTACTGAGCTCGACGAGGTTCGTCTTCAGCTCCAGCATCTTCATGGCTTGCTCAGCCGTCCGCCTGCCTCGGTTGCCTCTGCTGCCTCTCTCTCCAATGAAGGTATCGCCTGCCTATCCTCTGGCACGCGCTGGATCCTTGATTCTGGTGCCACTCATCATATCACCTCTGTTCAGCCACCACAGTACTTGTCTTCACCTCACCCGAAGTACATTACTGTTGCTAATGGGGCGTCGGTTCCCGTATCTGGATGTGCTGATATTTCTCTCACCTCTTCTCTCCTCCTACGCTCGGCTCTACATGTTCCGGGCTCTCCTTTCAATTTACTCTCTGTCGGTCGCCTTACTACTGATTCTAATTACTCGGTGACATTTACTTCTTCTTCTTTTCTCATACAGGATCAGCAGACGCAGACTATCATTGGTAGAGGACGGCTGCAGAATGGGCTCTATCTCCTTGACGACTCTCCTACTGTCCTCGCATCTACCTCCTCTTCGGATTGGCATCGCCGTCTGGGACATGCTCCTCTTCCAGTCCTCCGGAAGGCTCTTCCTGATGTCACTCTCCCTGCTTTTCGTTGCGACACATGTATTTTGGGCAAACAGCCCCGTTCTTTTTTTCCCCCTCATTGTACTCGGAGCTCCGCTCCTTTTATTTTAGTACACTCCGATATATGGGGTCCGTACAAAGTTACTAGTATTTCTGGCTATCGCTATTTTCTTACTTTTATTGATGATTACTCTCGCATGACATGGTTATATCTCCTTCGGGATCGCTCTGAACTTCCCCGCGTATTCCGGGCTTTCATCCTCGAGACTCGCACTCAGTTCTCTGCGCCTATTCGCACTCTTCGTACAGACAATGCGCGGGAGTACACCAGCCATACGTTTGCCACTCTCTGCTCTGAATTCGGCATTCTTCACCAAACCTCCTGTCCGTACACTCCACAACAGAATGGTGTCGCCGAGCGCAAGAATCGTCACCTTCTCGATGTCGCTCGCTCGCTTATGCTTCAAATGCAGGTCCCCAAACCGTACTGGAACTACGCTCTCTCCACGGCTTGCTTCCTCATCAACCGCCTCCCGTCTTCTGTCCTCCAGTATGCTACTCCCTTCAGCCTCCTCTTTCCCACAACTTCGCCTTTTCCTCTTCCGCCACGGGTGTTTGGGTGTACCTGCTACGTTCACCACCTCGGTCCCTCCACGGACAAGTTGGACCCTCGTGCCACCAAGCAAATCTTTGTCGGGTACTCGCGCACTCAGAAGGGTTATGTATGTTATTCGCCTACTACCCGCAAGGTTACTGTCTCGCCTGACGTAACTTTCCGTGAAGATCTTCCTTTCTTCCCTGCTCCGGATATCGCTCTGCCTCCCGCTCCCGTCGTTCGTCCTATCATTCCTGCTCCTCACTCCTCAGCCTCTCTCCCTTCCCCACCTCCGGTCCGTCCACCACCTCTGGTTATCCGGGTCTATTCTCGTCGCTCTCCTCATTCTGTGGCTCCTCTGCAGTCGGCTTCGCCCTCTGGTGCTCTGCTCCCTGCTGCTCCGGCTCCCGTCTCCACCGCTCATCCGATGGCGAACTACGTCTCGCTCCATCGCCTCTCCCCCTCTCTTCTTCACCTTGCCACCTCCTTATCTTCTGTTTCAGTCTCTAACTCTTTGCAGGAGGCGCTTCACCATCCTGGCTGGCGGGCTGCCATGGACGAAGAAATGACGGCCCTTTGGGCCAACCAGACCTGGGTCTTGGTTCCCTTACCTCCCGGTCAGCACCCTGTTGGATGCAAATGGGTCTTCGTCATCAAGCATGCTCCGGATGGCACTATTGCCCGACTGAAGGCCCGCCTTGTGGCCCGGGGCTTCACACAACAGGAGGGCCTCGACTATGAGGAAACATTCTCTCCGGTGGCCAAGCTTAACACTGACCGCGTTCTTCTCTCCGTCGCGGTACACCGCCGCTGGCCTCTTCATCAACTTGATATCAAGAACGCCTTTTTGAATGACGACCTTCAGGAAACTGTCTACATGCGCCAACCGCCCGGGTTTGAGACCACGGGGGAGTCTCGGGTCTGTCTTCTCAAAAAGTCAATTTATGGTCTCAAACAGTCCCCACGGGCGTGGTTTGACAAGTTTAGCAAGGTGGTTCGGGACATGGGGTTCACTCGGAGCTCTGCAGATTTCTCCCTCTTTACCCGACACCGGGCCACTGGCACCATTCTTCTGTTGGTTTATGTTGACGACATCCTTCTCACTGGGGATGACTCAAAGGGGATTCAAGACGTCAAACAACACCTGAGCACTGTTTTTCAGACTAAAGATCTGGGGAAACTTCGCTACTTCCTTGGTCTCGAGATCGCCCGGCGGCCGGACGGGTTGGTTCTCTCCCAACGAAAGTACTGTCTCGATCTTCTCAAAGATGCTGGTCAGTCTGGTTGCAAGCCAGCATGTACCCCGATGGAGGCAAATCACAAATTATGCGCTCATGCTTCGGATGACGATTTGCTACTTCCGAACCCGGAATACTATCGACGCCTTGTGGGCAAGTTGATCTATCTAACAGTCACAAGGCCAGATATATCATTTGCAGTTGGGGTTGTCAGTAGGTTCATGCATGCCCCCCGGGCTTCTCATCTCCAAGCGGTTGAACGGATTCTCCGATACCTTAAGGGAGCTCCAGGCCAAGGGCTGGTTTACAAAACCTCCGACTCTGCTCCCGCATTGGTTGCCTATTCTGATGCCGACTATGCGGGTTCCCTGGACGATCGAAGGTCAACTAGTGGGTTCTGTACGTATTTTGGTGGGCATCTTATTACTTGGAAGAGTAAGAAACAAGCTGTGGTGGCTCGTTCCTCTGCAGAGGCTGAATACAGATCAATGGCCTCAGTTGTTTCAGAACTCACATGGCTTGAAAGTCTCCTTACTGACCTGGGAGTAAAACTCCCCTCCTCTGTTGTTCTATTTTGTGATAGTCAAGCCGCCATACACATCGCAAAGAATCCGGTCTTTCATGAGCGCACAAAACATATCGAGGTTGACTGTCACTTTGTTCGTGAAAAGGTTCAATTGAAGAAACTTGAATTAAAGCATGTTCCAGGAACTGATCAAGTTGCCGACATCCTCACAAAGGCCTTATCAAGCACTCTGTTCTACCAATGTTTGTCCAAGCTGGGTGCATATGACCTATACGCTCCAGCTTGCGGGGGAGTGTTGGAAAAGCCCACTTAACATTAGGCCCATTTGTATAGCATTTATTGCTTTTTCTCTCCTCTCTTTAGTCCCACATTGTGTATAGGACTTTTCTCTCTCTTTCTCTCATCTATATATATGTACTCATTCTTTGTATTTGTATCAAGTGGACATATATACAAGGTTGGCTTTCTCCATTTCTACAATTTGAAATAAAGTTTAAAGCTACCGGACTTATTTGAATCAAATAAAACTTAAAAGACCTATTTGAAACTAGACCAAAATTTAAGGGATCGTTGCAGATATGCGGGGCGGAAGCGGCGGGAAACGATGAAGACAAACTGGGCGCGTCGGGAGCGGCTTGGACCGACGAGGACGACCAAGGCGAGGTCGGTGTGGGGGATATTTAAATATTAAATATGTTGCTAATTAAATATGTTACTTTATTTGTTTAAGGCGTTTTCAGTATTTTTTGTATTTCCAATTTTGCTTATTTTCTTTTGTATTCGCTCCTCGCCACTATAAGAGGGCAAGCAGACCATGTAATTCTTATCTTGGATGAATGTATGTCTTTCCCTTCCTCTAATCTCTAACTCTAATCTCTTCTCTCTCTCCCCCTCTCTCTCTTTCTCACACACCGTTTTCCCCACCACTGCCTACCCTCCCCCGACATCGCAACAATTTGGTCTGACCCGCCGTCCCGCCCGCCGCAGGCCGCCGATTGCGTCCCTCGCTAACGATCTACTGTTGTTTTCGTGGTTCCGTCCGGTTTCCACTTCCCGGATCCCGCGCGGACCACAGCGCGTCCGCTGCAAAACTCCTTGATTCCTCCCGACTTGCGCATCCGCGATCCCGCCTGATTTCGCATCCGCGATCCCGCCTGACTTCCGCATCCGCGACGCAGCCCGACCGCGACGCCTCAGCCTCACGCAGATCGGCGACCCCGGCCGATTTCCTCACCCACAATCTAGTTCAGTTCCGCGATCCAAGTCCGCATCTGCAACTAGACGCCTGCTCCTGACCGTCGTCCAACGCCGCACCGCCGCTCAGTCTCGCGCCCTGCACCTCCCTCACGTCGTCGTTCCGCACTCCAGCGCCGCACCATGGCTTTTCCCCACCGCCGCACCGTTGCAGCCCTCCAGCCACTGCATACCTTCCGCATCCGCAATCCCTAAACCCTAAACCCTAAACCCTAAACCCTAAACCCTAAACCCTAAACCCTAAACCCTAAACCCTAAACCCTAAACCCTTCCGCATCCGCAATCCCTATCCCCGCCTGACTTTCGCATCCGCAATCCCGCCTGACTTCGCATCTGCGATCCCTCCTGACTTCCGCATCCGCGATGCAGCCCGACCGCGACGCCTCAGTCTCACGCAGATCGGCGACCCCGGCCGATTTCCTCACCCACAATCTAGTTCAGTTCCGCGATCCAAGTCCGCATCTGCAACAAGACGCCTGCTCCTGACCGTCGTCCGGCGCCGCACCGCCGCTCAGTCTCGCGCCCCGCACCTCCCTCACGTCGTCGTTCCGCACTCCAGCGCCGCACCATGGCTTTTCCCCACCGCCGC
Source organism: Platanthera guangdongensis (assembly GCA_039583875.1). Taxonomy (NCBI): domain Eukaryota; kingdom Viridiplantae; phylum Streptophyta; class Magnoliopsida; order Asparagales; family Orchidaceae; genus Platanthera; species Platanthera guangdongensis. Next base: position 29,503,115 of record CM077152.1, on the reverse strand, counting down.
ACCGCTGCAGCCCTCCAGCCACTGCATACCTTCCGTCGTTGCCATGGCGCCAAACACCCGTTCCACCGTCAACGCGCCATCGGAGGACGCCAATGAGGCCCTCCTACGTCGTGTCAGCACCCAGGAGTCCATCGTGGCCTCCTTGCTTGCCATCCACGCAAAGCTTGATGCGTTACAACCTTCTGCTACTTCGTCCGCTAGCGGATCCGCATGTTCGGCCAACGGCGCGTCCATCCTCTGGGATCCACCTCTCCTGCACAACGGGGAGACCGCACCCCCGTTTTCCTTTGGTCTTCCAGCCCTTGCCTTAGACCTCCCCACCTTCGCCGGTGTGGACCCGATTGGGTGGATCGCAAAGGCGGAACAATACTTCGACCTCCACCACACTCCCGAGCAAGACAAGGTCTCAACTGTCGTCGTGGGATTCCACGGCTTCACCTTACATTCGGCCCGATGGCCACCACAGTCCAATCCAACCATCTCCTGGCCAGAGATCAAGCAGGAGATGATCCGCCGCTACGACAGACGTTACTCCGACTCTGCCATCGAATGACTGTGTGGGGTACATCAAGTCGGTGCGTTGGATGAATACATCGATGAGTTTGTGTCCCTCGTCACCCATGTTCCGGGCTTACCGCCAGATCACTATCTCGACTTCTTCATGCAGGGTCTCTTGCCCCACATCCGCTCCCGACTCCTCACTCACCATCCCCGGACGGTTTCAGAGGCCCTCGACATGGCCCGCCTCATGAAGGCGGATTTGTCTCCTCGACCACCACCACCACCAGGCGGACCTCCATCGGGAGGCCAATCATGGCGGACCGCTACTCCAGAGACACCGGCCCCTCGACCTCCTCCAACCGCTCAGTCGGGCCGACCGGTCCCTACTCAGCGACTCTCCAACTGCGAGTTGGACGACCTCCGTAGAAAAAGGTTGTGTTTTCGCTGTCGTCAACTCTATTCACCTACCCACGTCTGCGCGGTCAAGGAATTCGGTGCCATCATCGGCGACGTCGACCCTGAGGTTACCTTGACCGACTTTGAGGCTCTGGAGCTCTCATTGGAGGACACACCTCTCGACTCCACCACAGCTTTGTTCCACCTGGTGGAGCTATCTTGCACCTCGACAGGCGGGATCCCTAGCCAACAAACCATGCAGCTCTCGGACACACTACGGGATCGCCCGATCATCATCATGGTGGACAGCGACGCAAGCCACAACCTCATCTCAGAGCACCTGGTGCAGCAGCTCTGTCTGCCCTCAGTTCCCTCCCCGGATGTTGCAGTATGTTTGGGCGATGGGCGCCACCGTTCGTCTCTGGGCTGTTGCACAACCGTCTCCCTCTAGGTGAGGACCTGTTCTGTGACCATAGACTTCTACATATTTGTCTTAGGCGGTCTTGACGCCATTCTTGGATTGGCTTGGCTCGCTACCCTCGGCGATGTGTGCGTTAATTGACAGGCTATGTCCATGCAGTTCCTGCATAAGGGCCAGCCATGTCGCGTCGACGGCAACTCCGCCCCCCTACGCTCTCCGAGCTCTCTCTGCACGTTCCAGCGGACCACGGACATCGGCCTCTCCACGAAGTTGTGTGACTTCACTGGAACATTCGTTGTTCCTCTTCCTTTCCCGACGAACCACCAGGAGCTTTCGACCGCGCTCATTGATGCCATCCAACCTCCAAAGGGACTGCCACTAGCCCAACTTTCGTTGGTCCGGAAGAAAGACGACAGCTGACGCCGAACCACCCAACCAAGCTACTTGGTCACCGCTATCACTTTCAGGGGGACTCTGGCTCGCAAATGGTCCATGTCGCTAGGTCTTCCCGTCTGAAGTCTGATGTCAACCGGTTGCCCCGGGATCACTTCAGTCGTGGCCACTCCGGCGACTTCCTTGGGGACAAGGCATATTTCCCAGATGGCGGCACTGTTACAGATATGCGGGGCGGACGCGGCGCGAACCGATGAAAACAAACCGGGTGCGTCGGGAGCGGCATGGACTGACGAGGATGACCCAGGCGAGGTCGGCACGGGGGATATTTAAATATTAAATATGTTGCTAATTAAATATATTGTTTATTTGCTTGAGACGTTTTTAGTATTTTCTATATTTCCTACTATGCGTATTTCCCTTTGTATTCCATTCTCGCCACTATAAGAGAGCAAGTGAACCATGTAATTCTTATCTTGGATGAATGTAAGTTTTTCCCTTTCTCTAATCTCTAACCCCAATTGATGGGAGTAAAAAGAGTTAAATAAAGACAAATTTTATTGCTCCAAAAATATAATCATTATATAGGTATGTCCCCTTATTTATAGAAATCGGGGGAGATGAGAAAATACAACAACCGATGTGGGACTAAATACAAGGCGGGCGGTTTACGCGGTTTGACATGGTCAAACCGCCCACTATACAACAAATAATAAAACATCAATCGACAACTAGCAAAGTCGTCTGTCTGCCAGGGAAGACCGCTGATACAGGCCGCCAGATCGCAATTGCAGGTTACCACCAAACCGCAGTTGCGGCTACCCACCAGATCGCAGCTGCTGCAAGCTATCAGACTGTAACCGCGGGTTGCCACCAGACCGCAGTTGCGGTAACCATCTGTCCGCTGCTGTAGCTTCAACCAGACCGCTGCGGCTAACCGACAGACCACTGCTGCGTCTCTCTGCCAGACCGCTGCGGCTTCATTCAGACCATTGCGGTTAACCGACAGCACGCTACTGCAGCTTTCTGCCAGACTATTGTGGCTTCCTTCAGACCCATGCGGCTAACCTCCAGGTCGCTGCTGCGGCTAACCCTCAGACCGCCACAGTTGCTTTCCACCTAACCGCTGGACCAAACCGATAGGTCGCTGAAACATGAAGACCGTTGCGGTTAGACATAAGTCTGTCTGATCTCCTCAAGCTCCAACACCCCCCCCCCCCCTCAAGCTGAAGCATAAATATCTACCATGTCCAGCTTGTTGCAAACCTCCTCAGAAGGAGTAACTGGCTTGGTGAAGAAATCGGTCAGTTCACTCTCTGAGGTAACAAACAGAGTGCATATCTGATTCTTCAAAATCTCCTCTCTAATGAAGTGGCAATAAACCTCGATATGCTTCATCCTCTCATGGAAGACAGGATTCCTCGAAAAATATATGGTTGTCTTGTTGTCACAGAACATTAGCAGAGAATGATCATAAAATTCTCCAAAATCAAGCATAAGTGTCTGTAACCACTTCAGCTCGCAGATAGTTAGAGTCATGCTCCTATACTCAGCTTCTGTGCTTGACCTGCAGACAACAGCTTGTTTCTAGCTCTTCCAGCTGACCAAATTTCCTCCAACAAAAGAACAGAACCCAGATGTGAACTTCCTATCTTTCTTATCATTTGCATAGCTTACATCAGAATATGTCTCAACCTTCAAATGCTCCCATTTCTGAAACAGAAGCACTTTCCCTGGAGCATTTTTCACATACTCTAGAATCTTCATTGCCGACTGTAGATGACTCTCCTTAGGATCTTGCATAAACTGACTCACTCTTCCTACTGCATAACAGATATCCGGTCTTGTGACTGTCAGATAAATGAGTTTCCCCACAAGCCGTAGATACCTGGTGACATCCTCAAGAAGAGGTCAGTCCTCACTCCAGCACTTGTCAGCTCCAACCGACATCGGAGAACGAGCCGGTTTAGCCCCAAGGAGACCTGTCTCTTTTAAGAGATCCAAGACATTTCTCTGTGAAAGAACAACAGACCCTGGTTTCCTGGATATTTCAATGCCCAAGAAATACTTCGGAGATCTCATATCTTTAGTAACAAAATGCTTAAGAAGATGCTTCTTGGTCATTTCCACACCTTCTCTATCATCCCCTGTATCCACATAAACAGAAAGGATAACAAGACCAGCTGATGTCTTGTGAATGAATAACGAGTGATCTGTAGCACTTCTAGCAAATCCAACCAACGAAATGACCTCATTGAACTTGTCAAACCAGGCTTTGGGACTTTGCTTAAGACCGTAGACTGCCTTTTGCTGTTTAAAGACCTGATACTCCCCCTGAGCAACATACCCAGGAGGTTGCTCCATATAGACAGTTTCCTGTAAATCATCATAAAGAAAGATATTTTTCACATCAAGCTGAGACATTTCCCAGTCTCTTTTGACGACCACCGAAAAAAGCACACGGATTGTAGTAATACTTGCCACAGGAGAGAAAGTGTCAAAAAAATCCACACCATAAATCTGCGTAAAACCTTTGGCAACAAGCCGAACCTTGTAACGATCAATAGATCCATCAGGTAGAAACTTAATGACAAAGACACAGCGACAGCCAACCACGTCAGCACTGGGAGGTGTAGGAACAAGAGTCCAAGTACCCCGTTCAGTAAGAGTACGCATCTTTTCATCCATAACAGCCTTCCAATGAGGGATAACAAGAGCATTTTGATACGAAGCGGGAACAACATTAGTCGAGAGTGCCAGAGCAAAGCTCCTAGACGAAGGAGAGAGCTGAGCATAAGAGACCACAGCCTGAACAGGATGTTGGGTGCAGGAGCGAACACATTTCTGAAGAGCAATCGGAAGATCTAGATCTGACTTGTCTACTGTATCAGCCCCATCCAAAGAAGAAACTACTGGCCCGGGAGCTGGTTGCAGCGACTTAGGAGAAGAAGCAGGGACAGTAGAGGAGCCAGAAGGAGAAGAATCAGAAATAGGAGAAGAAGAAAGCAGGCAGGCTCTGGAAGCGGTGTCAGTACCACTGGAGAAGGAGAACTATCAGAAGAAGGAAGAGAGAGAGAAGAAAAGAAGGGAGCATTCTCAAAGAAAGTAACATCCACCGACACATATTGTTTCTGAAAAACAGGATCAAAACAGCGATACCCTTTTTGTGTCGGACAATAGCCCAAAAAGAAGCACTTCACGGAACGAGGAGAGAGTTTGTCACGTCCAGAAGCATGAGTGTGAACAAACGCGGTGCAACCAAACGAAGAGGTAACGGAAAGGGTGTCCCATCAGGATAGAGAATAAAAAATGAAGTTTTTCCAATGATAACCGAAGACGAAACTCGATTAATGAGAAAACATGAAAGTAGAACTGCATGACCCCAATAGGACCGGGGAACATACATATGAGTAAGAAGAATACGAGCCACATCTAAAAGATGGCGATTCTCACGGTCAGCAACACCATTCTGTTGCGAAGTATAAGGGCAAGTAGTTTGATTGATCACGTCATGATCCAAACAAAACGAAGTAAACTGATGACTAAGATATTCTTTAGCATTATCAATATGAAAATTTTTAATAAGGGTATCAAATTGTATATGTATTTCATTATAAAAGACAGAAAAAATCGAGAAAATCTCAGATCATTCGCGGAACAAAAATAACCACGTACACCTGAAAAAATCATCAATGAATGTCACAAAATATAAACTACCCCAACCAATAGTTTGAAGGGGAGCAAGACCCCAAACATCAGAATGAAATAAATCAAAAGGACGAGAAGAACTGCGGCCTTGCTTAGCAGGAAAAGAAGATCGGTGATGCTTGCCAAACTGACTAGCTTCACAATCCAGAGTAGAATCGTCGCGAGGTAAATCTGGCAAAAGCTGATAAAGAATCCGAGTAGGAGGATGTCCAAGACGAACATGCCACTAAAGCAGAAAAGATGCAGAAAAAGCAGAAGTAGTATCAAGTTAGAATAAGTCGGCGCTCTCAGTCCCAATATCAATCACCCCCTTGGAATGAGGAATCTGAAAAGCACAAGTAGAGATAGTAAAAATAGCTTCACAATACAACTGTTTACAAAGAGCAGTAACAGAAAGAAGATTGCATGGAAAATTCGGGACATAAAGGGTGTCCTGCAGCTGAAGAGAGTGAGTAATATGCACAGTGCCAAACCCACAAACCGAAGGAGAACCATCCGCAATAAGAATCGAAGGTAATCAGTTGCTCTTGTCAAGAGAAGAGAAAATGGGAGAATTGTCGGTCATATGATTTGTTGTACCAGAATCAATAAGTCACCTACCCGTAGTAGTCAACTGAGCGGTTCCAGAAGTAGCAAGATAAGACGTGTACAGCTTGGAGGAATCAGCAGATATTGGACGAAGATGAGGATACTTGGTCCAACACTGATCAACCAAGTGACGAAGCTGACCACAATGAGAGCAAAGATGCTTGGAGTAACCACGTCCATCACCTCGACCACCAGTACGGTAACCATGGCCAGCAGAGATGTCATGACGAGTTGGATAAGCCACAAGATCAGGAGACGAAGAGGAGATCAAAGGACGTTGAAGAAGAGTAGTAACAGCAGATATCCGAGCAGCAGTAGCATCCAGAGTCGAAGTATCCGCCTCTACAAGAATTTGCTGACAGATCATATCATAGGAATCCGGTAGGCGAAGCAAATAGCAAACAACCAGAAGCTCCTGAAAATACCGGTGTTGCTCAGCCAGATCCGCAGAAAAAGGGCGATGCTGAAGAAGTTCAACACCAAGAGTTTGAACCTCTTGATAGGCTGAAGCAGGAGTCATGACTGGTCGAGCGAAAAGATCGGCATACATAGTATAGATCCGCGAAGTTTGGGCTCCCTTGGAATACAAGGCGACAAGATGATTTCAGACAACCTTGATCGTTGGATCATGTCGGATGATAGGAAGGCACTCGTCATATAAACTGTTGGTCAACCAAGTCCGCACCAACTCATCAAAAGAAACAGATCCAGAAGGAGGAGGGTCATCAGTCAAATGATGACGTTTGCGCTGAGAACGCAAGAGAAAAATGAAAGATATACTCCAATTAAGATAATTTGGACCTGTAAGCTTCGAAACAGTCGCCAAACTACCCGAAGCAGAGAACGAAGTAGAAAGAGAAGTAGGAATAAAGAGAGTAGGAGTGTCCATCGAAAACAGAGAAACCGCACGGTTTCACAGAACAAACAGCGCGGACAAACAGCGCAACAAACGCGGACATAAGGAGAGTAGGAGTGTCCATCGAAAACATAGAAACCGCACGGTTTCTATGAACAAACCGTGCGGACAAACAACGCAACAAGCCGCGCGAACAAGAGGAGAGACCATACAGTCTCGGTGTCAACACACCAGCGGTAGGAAAGATGACGCGACCAAAATACGGAGTCTGCAACAGAGAAGAGAAGCTGCGCGGATAGACAAGCAGCGAGAAGAGAAAAGACCGCACGGTCAAGGTGACAACATACCAGCGGCAAGAAAAAGAAGCCGCGACCTGGATGCGGAACCCGCAGCGGTTAGAGAAACTGCGGCGAGAAGAGAGAAGAGGAGGAGAAGCAAAGGAAGCACGCGTACAAGGAAACCGCGCGACCAGAAAGAGAAGCAAGGGAGGGCAAGGAGGGAAACCGCGCGGAGAGAACGGAAGCCGCGCGGACAGACTAGAAGCCGCGTGAATTGGAGGAAAGGACCGAGTAGCTCTGATACCAAGTAAAAAGAGCTAAATAAAAGCAAATTTTATTGCTCTCTTATTTATAGAAATCGGGGGAGATGAGAGAATACAACAACCGATGTGGGACTAAATACAAGTCGGGCGGCCTACGCGTTTTGACATGGTCAAACCACTCACTATACAACAAATAATAAAACATCAATCGACAAATAGCAAAGTCGCCTGTCTGCCAGGGAAGACCGCTGATACAGGCCGCCAGACCGCAACTGCAGGTTGCCACCAGAACGCAATTGCGACTACCCACCAGACCGCAGCTGCTGCAAGCTATCGGACCGCTGCGATTAACTATTTGTCCGCTGCTGCGGCTTCAACCAGACCGTTGCGGCTCCATCCAGACCGTTGCGGGTAACCGACAGACCGCTGATGCGTCTCTCTGCCAGACCACTGCGGCTTCATTCAAATCGCTGCGACTAACCGACAGCCCATTGCTGCGGCTTTCTGCCAGACCGTTGCGGCTTCCTTCAGACCGTTGCGGCTAACCTCCAGACCGCAGCTACAGCTAACCCTCAGACCGCCACTGCTGCTTTCCAAATGATCGCTGGACCAAACTGCTAGGTCGTTGAGACATGAAGACCGCTGCGGTTAGACATAAGTTCGTCCGGTCTCCTCAAGCTCCAACAATGGGGATCCATCAGATCGCTGGAAAGCTTGATCGGATCGCCGATCCGACTCCACGGTTGCGTTCGGCACGTTGCCACGAGTAAAAAACATATATTAGCTTATATTTTTTAGTTTATTTCATGTATTAAGTGGCCGACCCCACCGGTCAATCATAGTCGTTGATTGGGAAGCCCTAGGTTGTTCTTTTCTTATAAATAGGTGTTGTGGGGGACTGAAATCAGATCATTGCAGAATTTTGGAGAAGTATTCCAGGATTCCAGCGATCACCCCTCGTATTGACGTCGTGGAGCCCTAGGTGACGACTCCTGGGTTGGTTTCTCCCTCCCTAACCCCTCTCCCCTACCCCCTGCCATCATTTTCCATCTCTAATCCCTCACTTTCAGCCACCGCAGCCCCAAAACTGCAGCCCTAAAGCCGTCGGCCTGCTGTGAGCCTCTCGCCGCCCTCCTCCCACTTCCACCCCTTCCTCCACCCCCCAACACTGCCGTCGAGCCCTCCACCCTCCATCAAGCCCGCCGACCAGCCTTCCTCCAGCCAACCACCACCCGACCACCCTAAGCCCAGGCCGCCCCTCCCCTAACCACCCCTCACGTGGATCCACTTTCCCGCACCCCCTATTCTCAAGATCAATCTACTTGTATGTGACCGAATCTACCCCTCCCCAGCCTGGATCTACTTGTATGTGACCGGATCTACCCATTTCTCGTCTGATCTCATCATTGATCGCCTAGGACAGCCACCGTGATATGAACCAAGGTGGGGGTGTAGTTTTGAACGACAAAACAATTGCGACCTATTTAAAATAAATGTGGCGCGAGAGAATTTTGCTGGCTATTTTAAACCGATAAAAATGACTCAAGCGTCGCTCGTGAAAGCAAGACTACCACACAAACGTATTAGCGTCACAAATCCTAATTCCACAAGCACAAAAATTAATAGGTGGCATTCACGTGTTTGAAAATAGACGATAATCAGGAGATGCAGTTAATTAGGGCAAACTCCAACAATTACTAAGGTTTGTCCATTTTTCACACATTTAAAATTTGAGCATAAAACAACTAAGGTTTGCGGAGAGTAGAGGTCAAGAGGTATACCACAGGTGAAGGATTAACCGCAGAGCACGAGATTCCCAAAGAAGGGACTGTTTGGGACTTGGGAAAGTTGAAGGCTGGCTGAAACGGATCACTGGGAGCTGAACTGGGCTCGGTCGTGCAGTAGGAAGCACTGGAACAGGGAAGGCACCGACCGGAAGCAATAAAATCCCAGGGGACTCTCTAAATCTGACAGAGGAGGGAGGTGGTGGGGTCGCTGGAATCCTAGACAGGTTCTGCGACTGCGTCAGGGGCAGAGGAGCACTCCCCAGTCGGTGGCGGTGTTGGATGGCTAGGAAGGGTTGGACCCCGTCGAAATCGTCGGGGAAACTGCAAGAGAGATCGTCGGAGGCTGCAGGAGAGGTCGACGGGGGCTTGGAGAGGATCTGGCATCGCTGGCGAGTTCTGTCGAGCGGCGAGATGTAGACAGTCGCGGCTTCAGGCGGCGCCAAGGGGGAGAGGCGGGCTGGCGAGACTCCTGGACTATGGAGGAATAAGGGTGTAGACCACATCTGCGCACCGGAGGGGATGCCGAGAGGGTGAGGTGGAGACCCTAGCTGCAGGTGGCCGAAGGTACTGCAGGAGTGGAGCTCTGGAAGGTGGTTGACGGTGCCGGAGCAGAGAGAGGCCGTCGAGAAGGGGGGTAAACACTGGAGGTTGGCTGGAGCAGCCGGCGGCCGGTGCAGAAGGGTTCGCCGGAGCCCGGGAAAGGTTCAGGAGTTCTCGACGGCGGCCGGCGGGTATCAAAGGAAACTTCGAAGGGCTGGCGCAACCGGACGGGGAAGACGGCTTGTAAACCCGTCGGGGTTGTCGACGGAAGAAGCAGGAGATGTCGTCGACATCCAACAAGGATTTTGGCGTCGGCGACGTAGCTGGTGAGGAAGGGAATGGCGGTGTCGGGCTTCCGTCGAGCAGGAACTGTCAGGACTCTCACGGGCTTCAGGGGCGGCGCTGGGAGAAGAACCAAACAAACCAAAAAATAGGTTGTTCGGTTCAATTCCAGCCCGGGTTATTTAGGTGGAAGGGGGGGTTATAGGAGGGATTAGGGTTTGGATTTGTAAGGCTATTAGCAGCCACAATACTAAGTAATAACATAGGAATTTAGGGTTGACTTTGGCCAAGTAAATAGGAATTTCAAAGTGGGGAGGGCTATCGGCATAGGGGACGCTACAAAAATAAAATAGCTAATTAAATTTGTTTGCCCTGATTAACCTACCTCCTAAATTACAGGACCAATGCATTAGGGTCTTGTTAGCCGGTTGCACCAACAAGCCAAACAAAATTTGCGCGAACAATGTGCGCAATACAAAATACATACAAACGCTAATAACATGCGCATTACAACTCAACGACACGTACCAACTCAAAATTGTGCAAAAACATGCGCTACAGAAATATCGACAAGAACAATAAAAATAAATAAAAATATGTGCCGCGGGTTGCATCAATTCTCCCGGGGTTGAAATAGCTCTCGACCCCGTCGAGACTCGATGTAACCTGCAAGTAGAAAGTCCAAAAGTCGATCAGAGAAAATGTTGCATGACTGTCCTGCTGCATGACTGTCCTGTTGTTGTCGTCGCTGCGACCCCAAACCTGAAATTAACCTCTCATCCCAAAAAGCTCGCAATCCATTAGTCAAAATTTCATGCCAATTATTTAAATAAACATTAACTATTATAGCTTTCCAAAGATGATAGAGGAGGTGTGTGGGGCAAACAGGAGGTAGGAGGAGAAATGGGAAACAGGTGGAGATAACCCGTGGAATCAGTAACTCACGACGCAACATACTCTCACACGATAGACACCTACGAACGTATGCTAGACCAGGATCGATTATCACTTTGATTTCACCCGATGAAGTGTCACTCATGTCATAAAATTTTAAGATCACAATTTTACCGGGTAAAATTTTCCATAAAAAACCTTTGGAGCGGGTGTCCCGATGAGGAGTAAAAAATCTAAGTATCGTCTTGACTCTCTCAACACGAGTAAACCTAGAAGTTTTAGACCTCGAACGATAGTGAGGTGGTGGTATATCATGCTCGTATACAACTAAAGAGAAGTGATGTGGACTAAATGTGTGCTCGTCGAATACGAAATCGATGAAAGGTGGTGCCTCGAAGGCCACAGGAGCGGGGCCACCAAGCACAATGTCTGTGGGCTCAAGGGTTTGTGGCGGTAGTATGCTAAGAAAGTCAGGACATATGACAAACGAGTCTGTCACCCAAGATGAGGGCCTCATCACTAACCAACTCCTCTGGGAGAAGAGAGTGCGATGAAGTGTCATCCGAGGTGACACATCACTAGTAAGTCCTCCCTGGAGCGGGGCCTCAGAAAAAAGCTCGGCAACTGAAGGATGAAATGCAGTGTGAGGAAGAAGACAATCAAGTGGATCCACGACTTCAGTAAGAGTGATAAAAGTAGGAGGAAGCTCTTCTTCCTGGAGCAGGGGCTCGGGAAGAAACTCCTCGATGGAAGGGAGTGATATGGTGGAGGCACGTGGAGCCACGACTTCAACCGAAGTGATAAAAATAGGAGGAAGCTTTTCTTCCTTGAGCAGGGGCTCGGGAAGAATCTCTTTGACAGAAGTGCGTGTCACGGTGGGAGTGGGTGGGGCCAAGGTGCTCGTCGTGAAATTAACGAGATGTGGAGGACTATTAAAACACCTAACCTCGGGTTCCACTATGTGATATGAAGTGTGGAGGTATGCAGGAGCAACATAATGTGTGCGCGTTATCGTCTCTAGGTTGTGAACAGAGGTGGACAACCCACTCAGATTCTGCTTGAGTTCTGCAGCGATGAACTCAACGACTCCCCGCAAAGCTTTAATACACGCATCTAAATCGTCATTTTTTTAAACGGAAATTTCTAAACTTAAATTTTGAAAACGACCGGCGCTGGACTATCCCACGATAGGAGTGAGATATCCAAGCAGCCACACCAAACTAATGTGAACCAAGGTGGGGGTGTAGTTTTGAACGACAAAACAATTGCCACCTATTTAAAATAAATGTGGCGCGAGAGAATTTCGCGGGCTATTTTGAACCGATAAAAACGACCCAAGCGTCGCTCGCGAACGCAAGACTACCACACAAACGTATTAGAGTCACAAATCCTAATTCCACAAGCACAAAAATTAATATATGACATTCACGTGTTTGAAAATAGACGATAATCAGATGCAGTTAATTAGGGCAAGCTCCAACAATTACTATTCATTTGAAATTTGAGCATAAAACAACTAAGGTTTACGGAGAGTAGAGGTTAAGAGGTATACCACAGGTGAAGGATTAACCGTTGAGCACGAGATTCCCAAAGAAGGGACTGTCTAGGACTTGGGAAAGTTGAAGGCTAGCTGAAACGGATCACTGGGAGCTGAATTGGGCTCGGTCCTGCAGTAGGAAGTACTGGAACAGGGAAGGCACCGACCGGAAGCAATAAAATCCCAGGGGACTCTCTGAATCCGACGGAGGAGGGAGCTGGTGGGGTTGCCAGAACCCTAGACAGGTTCTGCGACTGCGTCGGAGGTAGAGGAGCTCTCCCCATTCGGCGGCGGTGCTAGATGGCGAGGAAGGGTTGGACCCCGTCGAAAGCACCGGCGAAACAGCTGGAGCAGCTGGCGGTCGGTGCAGAAGGGTTCACCGGAGCCCAGGAGAGGTTCAGGAGTGCTTGACTGCGACCAGCGGGAATCCCAGGAAACTTCGAAGGGCTGGCGCAACCGGACGGGGAGGACGACTTGTAAACCCGTCAGGATTGTCGACGGAAGAAGCAGGAGCTGTCGTCGGCATCCAACAAGGATTACAGCGTCGGCGACGTACCTGGTGTGGAAGGGAATGGCGGTGTCGGGCTTCCGTCGAGCAGGAACTGTCGGGACTCTCACGGGCTTCAGGGGCGGCGCTGGGAGAAGAACCAAACAAACAAAAAATAAGTCGTTCAGTTCAATTCCAGCCCAAGTTCTTTAGGTGGAATGTGGGGGGGTTTATAGGAGGGATTCGGGTTTGGATTTCTAAGGCTATTGACAGCCACAATAATAAATAATAACATAGGAATTTAGGGTTGACTTTGGCCAAGTAAATGGGAATTTCAAAGTGGGGATGGCTATCGGCATAGGGGACGCTACAAAAATAAAATAGCTAATTAAATTTGCTTGCCCAATTAACCTACCTCCTAAATGACCGGACCAATGCATTTAGAGTCTTGTTCGTCGGTCACACCAACGAGCCAAACAAAATTTGCGCGAACAACGTGCGAGATACAAAATACACACAAGAGCTAATAACATGCGCATTACAACTCAACGACACGTAGCAACTCGAAATTGCGCAAAAACATGCGCTACAGACATAACAACAAGAACAATAAAAATAAATAAAAGGATGTGTCGCAGGTTGCATCACACCGCCTTCATTTTCACGCCGCCGGTTCCACCTCCGATCGCCGATCTACACATCCAAACCCAAATTCTTCAGTGTCTCGGATCAGCCCACTACTTTGTGAGTTTCTTGTGATATTGACTTATTTGATTTGACATTTTCATTGGTGGATTAATATATGTGTTGTGATTCTTGCAAGTAGAAAAATATTTTCGATACACTATTAATTTGCAGAAGTTATTCGCCGCGCGCTTTGCTTTGACCCTCCGAGCGGAGGAAAGCCGTGATAAAACTGCCGAATTAAATAATTGTTTTCAATCGTGAATATTTGTGCGGTGTTAGAAAATTTCATTACTCAAATTTATTTGTCACCGTAACGGACGGCCGCATTGCACTTAGGATCATACTAGAGAGTCACATTTGCATTTATACCTAGAGTCCTAGGTTTTGTGCCCCCTGAGCCTACCCTACATCACTAATCCCCTCTCCCTTCTCTCTCTCCCTCTCTCTCTCTCACACACACCATATTCCCCACCACCGCCTACCCTCCCCCGACATCGCAACAGGGATCAATTTGGGCATTTTGCCAAAATTAATTTACATATACATATATCACATATGAGTAATTCTCTAATAAGTGTAGATAGCAACATAAAGTAGGACAAACAGTGGAAAATTTTGTTCAGCTGAATAAAAAAAACACTAAGATAGTTAATAAAAAGTAGAATTTACCGTTTGGTAGTCGAGTGTATATATTATAATTTTGTTATCTGCTGAGGCAGATATGCCACCATTGCAGAAAGCATCAACTGTCAGGCTTAAAACTGCAACAAATGAAAAATACTAAGGAAGTTAATCCAGCATGAATGAAAATGCAAAAACTAAAGCATTTCCAATAATCTGTAATCCAATCAACACGAAACTAGCATGGCAACTTGGAGAGAGAATTTTCACCAGCTTCAGAATGATGTTTCACAGAACATAATGGATTCCCAGGGTTCCGAGCATCCCACAAAAGCATGCTTCCGTCCTCATATCTACGGGCAAGTTACTAAGCCCAGTAAGGAAATTACTGTGATAAGTAGGCAAGCATTGTAAGAACTGTGAGCAGTCCCAATGATGATAAATTGTTCAAATGGAATGGCTAAATGATATCACAATGGATGCATGTAGATTACTAAAGTTTATTCTACATGAATATGTGACATGGCCTATAAATAAATAGTGTCTTGCCGAAAACAGGTCATGTCATCAAATATTTCAAGTTTCAGATTGCAAAATTAACACAAAGACGTTCAAAAAACATAAACAATTGTAATTTTGGGGCTCACTTATCCCTAAGCACTTAAAATATATGGTTCAGAAATTGTATTTTGGTGCGAGGGAGAATCCACTGATATTTTGTGGAGCGTCATACATCATCATATTTACGTTAACGGGTTGAAAGAGAAATGTGTGGAGTGACAAGGCATCCTTCAAAAACATCAAGGAAGATAAATTTCCAAAGACATGTGCAAGGAGAAAAGTGTCAATTGAATAAATCTAGCATCCCTAGACACACATAAAGCAATCCATCTAGCATATGTGAACTACGTTGCACGGGGACGGGGACAGGGACGGGGACGGGATATGAGATACAATATGATTACCAAATGGTTTTAAACTAGCCCATGTGATCAAATGGTTTTAAACTTTTGCAGCCAAGCCCAACCCTAATTCTTATAAAAATCTAGTTCGTGGTCAAAGGAATTCGGTTAGATTCCCAAAGTAGGTTAATAGAATAGGTCATTGTTGGATCGTGAATCCAACATTCATGTCACAATGGTCTCAAGAATCATGCTTATAGTGAAGTGAAGTACATGGGGATTGCATTTCTAGATGTAGCCCCAAGCTACTTTTGGGGGATTTCTAAAAAGGCTCTTAAGCTTTGGCTCAAGTTGAATCTATCCATAATTATCAAAAGTACAAAATAATGTGTTATATATCGTATTGTGAAGTGAAGTGCACCCCCATGTAGTTTTAGGGTTGTAAGAGAAAAAAAATCAAAATTGCATGTCGAGATGAAGCTTTAAGTGTGCTATTATAGCCTATGTTATTAAATGCGCGCCCCAAGATATTTTGGATGATGATGACATTTTGGATTTGACCATGATATTATACTATGATATTTTTGTGTTCACTTTTCTGTTATTTCTTACTCTGAAGTCTGTATTGAGTGACATTATTTTTTCTTACTGCTTACTGTTTCATGATATGAATGTATTAATAATTGAGATATCATGCATTCATGGTATCAGAACCTGTATGCTTACTGCTTCATGGTATAAATGTGTGGAGATATCATGAATTCATGATATCGGAAGATTCAGAACCTGTATGATTACTGTCTTATAGTATAAATGTATTAAGATTTGATGATTTGATAATTTGATATATCATGATATCAGAATCTGTGTGCTTACTGCTTACTGCTTTATGGTATGAAGTAACAATCTGTTTGACTGTGTTGGTAAACAATTTATCAAAGTAAAAAAAAACTGAAACTTTAGACAACGGTTATTAAAATAACCGCTGTCTAAAATTCCTATACACTGCGGTTTTAAAAACCGCAGTGTATAATCAGTCTGGCAGACCTTAGACGGCGGTTATTATAATAACCATTGTCTAAAGTCTGCAAAGCAGACTATAGATAGTGGTTATTATAATAACTGCAGTCTATACTCTACAATAGTTTTTTTTATATATTTAGTTGTCGCCTTGCGACTTGCTCATCTTATTGTCGCTTAGGCGTCCGCCTTGTCGCCTAAGCGTCCAGGCGTCCGGCGCTCGTCTTGGTTTGCCCTGACGCCATAACAAGAATGTCCTAATTAACATACCTCCTAAATTACCGGACCTATGCATTTAGGATCTCGTTGGTCGGTCACACAAACGAGTCAAACAAAATTTGTGTCACAATGTGCGCGATACAAAATAACATTACGACGCTCATAACATGCGCAATACAACTTAACACTACACAATAATCCAAAAATGCGCAAAAGTGTGTGATACAAAAATAAAAGACATGTACACTAATAATAAATAAAAATTCGCGACGCGGGTTGCATCAATTTGGGAGAGCGGTTGCGATTGTAAAAGGAGCTATCGTAAATACAAGTTTGTAAATGGAGCTGTTGGAAACTGATTCGTAGAAATGGAAATCTGTTTGGATAGTCCGTGTTTGCAGAGCTGTTCAGAACAGAAAACCATTTGGCAAAACTGCGGTCACAATTAATTTTATACATATCTATACAAATATATATACATAATTATATGATTAATTTTATATATTATATTTTAGTAAATAATTTTTATTAAATTTTCCTATGTCGTAAGTTTTTTTTTAATTAACCTCCTGGCGGTGGTGACCTCCAGATGGAGAAGGTGGAGGAGGAGCTAGAGCTTGGAGGCGGAGGCGGCGGGTTCGTCAGGTCCCAGCAAACCCATCGGTGGGTTCACCGGATTGCCGCTGGATTTGGATAGTTTCTGAAGAGGGCGGCGGTGGATCATGGCGACGACCTGAGCTACAAAAAGTCGTGCCAAATGAAGCCTTAGTGTGTATGTAGATGACATCACTCCCACCGACTCCAGTGTTTATCATATTCTTAAGGTTAAGAAATGGCTTGCCTCCATCTTTGATATTAAAGATCTTGGAGCTCTTCGATACTTTCTAGAGATATAAGTGGCTCGGTATACGAGGGGGATTATTTATTTCACAATGGAAATATGTTCTAAACCTCCTTGATGAGACAGGGTATGTTGGTGATAAACCTGTGAAGAGTTCTATTGACTTTGGCATGACATACAAAAACAAAACTCCTCAATTTTGGTACAAAAAATGAAGTTAAAGCTTTTAGTGGGTAAATTGATATACTTGACTATAATCATACTTGATATTGCATTTGTCGCATCCATAATAAGTCAATTTATGCATGAACCAAGAGTTCATCATGATGAGGTTGTTTTGAGGATAAAAAAATACTTGAAAGGATATGACGACGACAGGCGTCACACATGCCTTCCACCCTGACATCAGCAGTAGGGGGGCCATCTTGGAGTCCACCAAGGTGGCTTTCAACAGGTTTGCGGACCGTAGATCCAAACAAGCTCTTTGTCATGGAGTCAGCACTATGCGGTAGGTTGTTGAGGCCCGCAGATCAATTAGTGATGAGAGCTCTGCTGAAAGGCTCTTATCTAGGAGGTCGGGTGTTCGATCCCGGGCCTCAACAACCTGCCGCATGGTGCTGACTCCATGGCGGAGAGCTGGTAGGGGTGTATGTTCTGTGGACCTGATGAAAACCGTCTTGGTGGACTCCAAGGTGGGCCCCCTGCTGCTGATGTCAGGTCACAGGCAGGTGTGACGTCTGTCCTGCATCATAAAAGTGTGCATTTGTGATGCAGGATAGGAGTCACACCTGTCTAACACCCTGGAGTCCCACCAGGGGGCCCAACTTGGCGGCGCACCAAGGCGGCTTTATCAGGCCAGTGGGTCGTACACCCCAACCCGTCTTCGGTTCCACCACGGGAAGCCGAAAGGTTTTTGAGGCCGAGATTCAATCTCGAGACCTCCTTGATAAAAAGCTCTCAGGTGAGCTCTCATCACCAATTGATTGATACAGGACAGGCGTCACACCTGTCTGCCACCCTGGCATCAGCACCAGGGGGGCCATCTTGGAGTCCACCAGACGGATCAGTTGGTGGTGAGAACTCTGCTGAAAGACTCTTATCTAGGAGGTCGGGTGTTCGACCCCAAACCTCAACAACTTGACGCATGGTGTTGACTCCATGGCAGAGAGCTTGTTGGGGTGTACGGTTCGTGGACCTGATGAAAGTCGTCTAGGTGAACTCCAATGTGGGCCCTCTGGTGCTGATATCAGAATGGAAAGAAGGTGTGACGCTTGTCCTGCATCATAAAAGCGTGGATCAGTTGGTGATGAGAGTGTTGTTGAGAGCCTCTCATCTAAGAGGTCGGGTGTTCGATTTCGAGCCTCAACAACCTGTCGCATGATGCTGACTCCATGGCGGAGAGTTGGTTAGGGTGTACGGTCTGCAGACCTGATAAAACTGTCATGGTGAGACACTATGGTGGGCCCACTGGTGGGACTCCAGGGCAGCAGGTAGGTGTGACGTATGTCCTGCATCATAAAAGTGCACTTTTATAATGCAGGACAGACGTCATACCTACCTACCACCCTGGCATCAGCACCAAGGGGCCCACCTTGGTGTCCACCCAGACGGGTTTCATCAGGTCCACGGACCGTACACCCCAACCAGCTCTCCGCCCTGGAGTCAGCACCATGCGGCATGTTGTTGAGGCCCGGGATCGAACACCCGACCTCCTAGATAAGAATAGCGGATCAGTTAGTGATGAGAGCTCTGCTAAAAGACTCTTATCTAGGAGGTAGGTTGTTCGATCCCGGGCCTCAACAACATATCACATGGTGCTGAGTCTGCTGACTCCAGGGCGGAGAGCTGGTTGGGGTGTACAGTCCGTAGACCTGATGAAACCCTCTTGGGTGGACTCCAAGGTGGGACCTCTGGTGCTGATGTCAAGGTGGCAGGTAGGTGTGATGCCTGTCCTGCAACAGGATCATTAGAAAAAGGAATTTTGTACAAAAAATCAATGGCACTTGAATATATCTGGATCATCCAATGATAGAAAATCCACTAGTGGATATTGTATGTTCTTGAGAGAAAATCTTGTGCATTGAAAAAACATTAAACAAAATGTTGTCACGTTATCAACTGAAGTTGAATATAGAGTTATGGCCACTACCACCTACGAAATAATGTGGCTTGAATCCATACCTAAAAAACTTGAGTTTAAGGTCCAGGGAGCTGTCTTTATATTGTGACAGTCAATCTGCTATCTACATTGCCAATAATCTTATTTTCATGAAAGAAATTGTCACTTCTTGAGAGAAGTTCAGGCCAAAATCATTTCTACTTCATTTATTACTTTAGAAAATAAACTTGTTGACATGTTTACCAAAGCTCTACCTGAAAGATGATTACAAGACAATGGTACCAAGTTGGGTTTTCATGATCTCTACGAAATTAGCTTGTGAGGAGGTGTTGAAAATAATATTACCCAAGCTAAATGAGACCCGCATTAGGGTTAAATGGCGGACCTAATCTCAAGCCACATGCCGCTAATCCTGTTGGTGAATTCTTTCCAACAACCAAACAATAAAATTGCTCAATTCCAATTTTTGTTCTCCAATTCCATCAACCGAACAATAGAATTGGAATTCAGCAAAACCACAATTCCTGTAGTTTTTAGAATTGATCAATTCCAATTCCTCAATTTCAATTTTTGCAAACCAAACGGACCCTAAGAGCATATTAGGTACTATAGAGTGGTGCTAACATGATCATTGTAATGATAAGTAGACAATTGCTTAGTACTCTACACTTGCCACATGTTTTGTTAAGGCAAAAAGAGTGTTTTAAATAATATTATTCTCGATTCTTCAGACAGAAAATACTTGAATTTAATTTTTGCATACAACATAAAGGTGTTATGAGAAAATGAGAGAAGAAATTATGCAATGGCTTCTTGTTTTCACAGTATATTTGATGCAAGCAAGAATATCAATGTGAAAATAATGACTAACAGCACAAACAACTCACCCAGACAAAATATTCAGAAAGCCATGTGATTTAGGGGGTACAAAGGCCTGCACAGCCATACACAGTCCTGCAGCACATAAGTAATAAGAAAATATCAGCTGAATTTCACGGTATAGTGAAAGATTAATTAATAAGAATGCATCGTCCTGTACATAAAAAATATGTTTGACACCAAAGGATTAATTAATAATTAATAAGAATATTTTTATATCACTCGTGGAGGAGTGTGAACGAATTAGGTGTTGAAGATGAGCTAGATGCACCAATGGTTAGACCAGTATAACAACACTCAAGCTTTTATCCCACTATAGTGGGGTCGGCTAATTGTTAGACCAGTATGCAAACCCAAAATCTTAAGCCTATGGATGATGGCCAACCAAATGGTATTCAAACACTAACATTGTTTACATTCCCGATGTAGGACTAAACCAATACCCAAACATGCCTTAATAGGAATATCTCCAATTGAACAATCGAAATGTCAAACAAGAATTGTGACAAACCAAAGCAAATAAAGGTGAAAGTGAAGCCATAATATGGACCTGCAAGCAGATGGATAGTTATAGTTATTAGAGGGACATAACTAAAGTACTTATTTTTGCATGGACTAACGTGAAATGTGGTCTACACGTTAAATATATAAATATAACTTCACAATTTAATTTGTGTAAATAGATATCCCTGGAAAACAATTCTTCCAAAACCAACATTCACATGAGCTTTCATAGTTTTCCAACCTTCACTGATTTTAATGGCAGTCATCAAATTACAATAAAATCAGTGGATCTTTTCATAGGTCAGTCCTAAGCAGTCAGACATTTTCTAGTAAAAAATATAAACAGACCTTTCTGCTTTGCTGAGTTTCCGGTGCAACCTGAATTAGAACTATGTGGAAAGCACATTATTCTTTTGCCCTCATTTAGATGCCAAAGTTCAACCTACACAAAGTTCAAATACTTACATCGTGGTTTGATAAAAACTAAGACACTCTTCAGCAATTTTTTTAATTCTTTTCTTGAATGCCTCAAAGTTCAAGAAAGAGAAGATTACTTGGTTAAACGGAAAAAAAATTTACACGGAAGTTTACTAATCACCTCAGCTTTTTCTCCAGCTGTGGCCATCATCCTTGGTCCATAAGTGGGCAGGCCTAAATAAACTCAAAACAGTTAGAAGTAAAGAAAGTGAATTCCAAGTAGTGATGAAAAGAAACTTCAAGATTTACTTCTAGGGCGGAGCATAGTATTCGAACCTCGAAAGACGCTCGAAAATTGCGCAAATATTGAGCCGAATCTGAATTGATTACAATTGATCCAACTCAATTTGAGTCGATTCAATTGAACATGAATCACATTTAGATTTTGCCCCGAATCACTCGAAATATGATTCCAATCAGCTCAAATTGATTAAAATAATTTATTAACATATTATTATTTTAAAATTAAAAAACACTACATTCTAATCCTAAGCTAAATGAGTAATGCATTAAAGAGCTTCATTTATTCAATTTCGAGCCGGCTTAATTTAATTTCGAGAAAAATTTGAATAAAGAGGGTGATCAATTTCGAGCCGGCTCGAAATCAAGCCATTTTGAGTCAAGTCGGCTTACTCAAAATCGATTTTGAAGTCAATTTAGAGCCGAATTGGACACGAAAATTTCGCCGAGCCCCACTCATTCAAACTCGACGCGACATAAACCATATATACTTCGATTAGGAACAAACGGACATAGTGTATGAGGTTTCAGTGATTCAAAAATGTAATCTCCAAATCACATAGAGGGCAATCTAAATGTTGCGCCTTTGAGTCTCCTATCATCAAAGCATCATTATTATCAATAGTGTTATCCAAACTATTTGTGGTCGGCTTAATGAAATCTATGTTAAGTCTATACTATGCAAATCATTTTGAATAGCTTTCATCCATATTACCATGGATCAACCCTTTTAACCTTCCTAATATTTTGAACCTAACCTTATTTTTATCTGATTTGAGTATTTCCCAGCCTCTATTGTTGATGTAAACAAAAATTCGAAGGTTTTTAAATAAAATGCATTTGCGATCGTGATCAAATCCGGTGATACCCGTGCTGATTCATCAAGTAATAAGCGAAGATAATCAATCTAGGGTTCGCGCAAGGATATAATATTCAAATAAAGAATAAACATGAAGTAACTTTCCACATGCATAAAAATAGGAAATCTGAAAATTAACGACAAATAGATACAAAGATAATTTAGGCAAGCTCTGAAATTATAGTTCAAGTGAAAAAGAAGTATTAATTAAACTAACATAATATGAGCATGAATGAGAGGAGAGATATCTTCGGCCCAACTGCGTTGAAATTGAAATCGAATTGGGTTCATATGTTCATATGTTAATAAGGATTGACTCTGGTTTTTGGGGGAGGGGGAGAAATGGCAAGAGCAGAGGCCGCGAGCGAGGCTCGACTGAGTTAGGTGTTAGAGATAGATCGGCAGAGGTCGTACAGGGTGGAAAAAGATCTTGGACGCTGGCAATAGGAAGCTTGGAGGTGGTTGAAGTTGTTGGCGGCAACTGGGAAGGCGAAAACAGGGGCGTCAAGCTAGGGCTCGTCGGAATGAGCAATATTCGACGGAGGAGAGATCGACTGAATCTGTCGAGCCTTTTGGCGGCGGTGTCGAGGTCAAATGAGGGCGGCATCGGGGAATTGAAGTGGTCTCAGGGGAGACTGCAGCTATCAGTGACAGTGTGATGCAACCTGAATTGCATCCTTATTTATTTTTACTGCATTTTTAAATATTTTGTAGCGCATGTCGTCTGTTACGCCCCCGCTACGCTTTACGGGTCGCCACTATGTTCGGAGGAGCAAGGACGCGCTAAACAACGGGGCTGAACCTTCCGGTTCAGCCCCCACTCAGTGAACCAGCCGGCCAGGGGCTGAACCAGGCGGGTTCAGCCCCCTTGGGAGGGGCCGGCCGGCCCCTCCGTGCCCAGATATATATATATCCGGGCAGCCCCCTTTAGGGGTTTATGCAAAGTATGATCAGGTATCCTCCTTCTTCTTCCTAACCCTAAATCTCCTCTTAATCCCTAGATCTCTCTCTCTTTAGTTGCTCCTTAGTAGTTTTTCCCTAACATTTGGTATCAGAGCATTCGTCCATGGTGACCACTCGCACTCAAGAGGAGTCCTCACGGATTGAAACCCTAGAGGAGAGCGTTGTTGGCCTAACCGATTCGATGGCGGCCATGGAAGGGCGGATGGAGGCTCGGATGGAGGAGTTGAAGGCGTTGTTGAAAGGAAAAGGCCCGGCTAGTGAGGATTCGGCCGAATCGGGCGCCGAACTCGGCGGAACGGGCGGAAATCAACCCGGCGCGGGCTCGGCAGCCGCGTATGGCGGTTTGGCGGGTTCGATTCCGCACGGAATCGGCGCAGGAGGGTCCGGTGGCCCTGGATGGGCGGCGTACGGGCCAGCAGGGGGCTCGACAGCGCTGCAGGGGGGCTTGGCGGGGCCGATTCCGCCCGGATTCACGGCAGGAGGGTTCGGCGAGACGGGACTGGGTCGCGGCCAGGTACGCCGGGGCTGGGAAGAACCCGGTGGGTTTCGGCGGCCACCCGATGTTACGGAACATCCAAGGGGAGGGCTCCTCCCTCCTCCTCGTGGATTTGGGGCACCGGGAGTGGCCGGTTTTGGCCAAGGATGGGGCGGCCAGCCACAACCCCCTCCTTGGGGAGCAGGTCCGCATCAAGGCTACGGCGGTTTCGAGCAAGGGGAGCCCGCAAGACGGGAAGGAGGTCAGGGGGGACACCGTTTAACTCCCGGATTAACTCGGATGTACTTTCCGGAGTTCGAGGGCGGCGACACCTTGGAGTGGATCCAAAAGGCGGAATTATTTTTCCAATACCAGGAGGTGCCTGAAGGCCAGTGGGTGCAGCTAGCATCCTTCCATTTGAAGGACGACGCTTTCCAGTGGACGCAGTGGTTCCTGCGAGGGCGGGAGTACGTGCCTTGGGGGGAATTTGTGGAGGGATTTTCGGCCAGGTTTGGCCCATTGGAGTACGAGAACTTTGAGGCCCTCCTTCAGAAGCTTCGTCAAAAAGGGTCGGTGATGGAGTATCGTACGGAGTTCGAGAAGCTGGCAAATCGGGTTCAGTGGTCAGAGAGGACACTCTACAGCTGTTTCATATCTGGTCTCAAGGAGCACATTCGTGACGAGGTGCAAGCACTCATGCCTCGATCATTGAACCACGCGATTACCTTGGCTCGTATACAGGAGGAGAGGTTCAACAGGCAGAGGGCTCGCATCATGAGTAGGCCGGCTTTGACCCCTGCGACCGCAGCACGCCGGGAGCAGCCTACGGGTACCAAGCCGACTGTGACTCGGTTATCTTGGAGTGAGTTATCCGCCCGAAAGGAGAAGGGTCTGTGCTTCAACTGCGACGAGAAGTTTGTGCCAGGTCATAAATGTCAGAAGATACAGGTGTTCATGTTGCATCAAGACGCGGACGAGCCGGCTCCGGATGAGGAGCTGGAGGTAGATCTGGAGGAAACTGAGTTCGGGGTTTCTATACATGCTCTTGAGGGTTGCGCTCCCCCGCTTACTATGCGGCTGGCGGGCTGGATTGCCCAAGAAAGAGTTACCATTCTGGTGGACAGTGGGAGTACCCACAACTTCATACATCCCGATGTGGCACGACGAGTTGGGCACGTGATTGACAGGGGAGCTGCCTTTCACGTTATGGTGGCGGATGGCAGCAGGCTGCAGTGCGAGGGGGTGTTGCGGGGAGTGGAAATGCGGATACGTGACTATGTGGGAAGGACTGACGTCTACCTGTTACCTATTCGGGGCTCAGACATGGTGCTGGGAGTTCAGTGGTTGCGCCAGTTACAGCGGGTGACGTTTGACTGGAAACATATGACTATGGAGTTTGTGCACGGAGAAAAACAGTTTTGCCTGCAAGGGATCATGTCATCTCCTGTTAAGGAGGTTTCTCTTCGCAGCTTGCAGCGGTTGAGCGGGGACGGACAGCTGATGGCCGTCCTTCGGGAGGTCCAGACCGGCAATTCCACGCCTTCTGAGGTACCGGTTCAGTTACAGTTACTTCTGACAGATTATGCTGATGTTTTTCAGGAGCCACGTACTTTGTCACCGCCGAGGTTTCGAGACCACCGTATTCCGCTCAAGGCGGATGCTGAGCCGACGAATGTTCGGCCGTACCGTTACCCACACGTGCAAAAGGCGGAAATTGAACGGAGTGTCCGCGAGATGCTGGAGGTCGGCATCATTCGGCCGAGTACGAGCTCCTTCTCGGCTCCTATCATTCTGGTCAAGAAAAAAGACGGGTCTTGGAGATTCTGCGTGGACTACCGGGCCTTGAACGGCGCTACTGTCAAAGATAATTTCCCGATTCCTCACATCGAAGAGTTACTGGATGAACTGCATGGGGCGCAACGATTCACCAAGCTGGATCTTCGTTCCGGCTATTATCAGATTTTGATGGCTCAGGAGGATGTTCATAAGACGGCGTTCCGGACGCATGACGACCATTATGAGTTTTTGGTTATGGCCAATGGACTGACTGGAGGGCCTGCGACATTCCAGGCCAACATGAACGAGATATTCAGAGATTTCTTGCGGGAGTTTGTCCTGGTTTTCTTTGACGATATCCTTATCTACAGCGCCAACTGGGAGGACCACGTGCACCACGTGGGGCAGGTCCTTGAGATACTTCGCCAACACCATCTTTATGCCAACCGTTCCAAGTGCTCCTTCGGGCAGGAGGAGGTGGAGTATTTGGGCCATTTGGTTTCCGGTCAGGGCATTCGAGCCGATCCACGAAAGATTCAGAGTATGCAGTCCTGGCCGCGACCGGTGACAGTCCGGGCCTTGCGGGGTTTTTTGGGCCTCACTGGGTACTACCGACGGTTTGTCCAGGATTATGGGAAGATAGCCCGGCCATTGACCCAGCTGCTGCAGAAAGACTCTTTTTCTTGGAATGAGGAGACGGAGGAGGCATTTCAGGCTCTCAAACGGGTCATGACCTCCACACCAGTGCTTGCACTACCCGATTTCACGAAGGAGTTCGTTCTGGAGACCGATGCGCCGGGGGTCGGCCTCGGGGCGGTTTTGATGCAGGCGGGCGGCCAATAGCCTTTTACAGCAAGGCCCTGGCTCCTCGTACCTTGGGTCTCTCGGCCTACGAGAAGGAGATGTTGGTCATCATTCACGCGGTGGCTGTGTGGAGGCCATATTTGTTGGGCAGGCACTTTAAGATCAGGACAGACCACCAGAGTCTGAAGCACTTTCTGGACCAGCGGGTCTCTTCGCCTCTACAGCAAAAATGGGTTATCAAGCTTCTGGGATACGACTATGAGATTGTGTATCGCCGCGGCAAAGAGAATGTGGTCGCCGATGCCCTCTCTCGCCTCCCAGGAGCTGCTCTCTCCAATATTTCGGGACCGTTGGTTGACTCTTTAGAGGATATTCAGGAGGAAGTGTTGCGGTCGGACACGCTTCGGCCGTTGGTGGACTCTTTACAGCGGGGAGAGACGGGGCCGACTGGCTATCACTTGTGTAACGGCCGGCTATACTATCGGGGACGGGTGGTCGTTCCCGCCGATTCAGCTTGGAAGACGATTCTGATGCATGAGTTCCACTCGTCTCCCACATGAGGACATGCGGGGGTGCTCCGGACCCTCCAGCGGGCGCGAGCAAACGTGTTTTGGGCAGGAATGCGACGGGACATTCAGCAGTTTGTTCGCCACTGTGACATCTGCCAGCGGCAGAAATATGAGACTTCTTCTCCGGCCGGGCTCCTCGTGCCATTGGATATTCCGCAGCTTATTTGGGACACAGTCTCCATGGACTTTATTGATGGGCTGCCTAAGTCGAAAGGCAAGTCAGTCATTTTGGTGGTAGTGGATAAGCTTTCAAAGTACGGCCATTTTCTGGCCCTCAGCCATCCGTATACCGGGGAGTCTGTGGCCGCACTCTTTGCTCGGGAAATTGTTCGACTGCATGGCCTTCCTCGGGCCCTAATTTCGGATCGCGACCCCACCTTCGTCAGTGGGTTCTGGCGGGAGCTATTCAGGTTGCAGGGTACCCGCTTACACTTCAGCACGGCCAATCATCCGCAGTCGGATGGTCAGACGGAGGTCCTCAATCGGGGTGTCGAGACATATCTTCGTTGCTTTGTGATGGATGAGCCTCGGAGTTGGCCGGACTGGCTACACTGGGCAGAGTACTGTTACAATACGTCATATCATTCAGCCAGCAGGATGACGCCGTTTGAGGTGGTTTACGGACGGCCTCCTCCGACCTTGGCCAGCTATGAGCCCGGCAGCACTGCCCTTCCGGCGGTGGATTGGGCTCTTCTGGATCGGAATCGTATGTTAGTCACTCTTCGGGAGAACCTACGCCTGGCACAGGACAGCATGAAGTCCCAGGAGGACAAGCACCGCACGGAGCGGGAGTTCGCCGTGGCCGATGAAGTTTTTCTCAAGCTCCAGCCATACCGGCAGTTGTCTGTGGCTCGTCGTGGCAACCATAAGCTTTCCCCGCGCTACTACGGCCCCTTTCAGATCATCAGCAGGGTGGGGCCGGTAGCTTATACGTTGGCCTTACCGGAAGGTTCCCGCATTCATCCTACATTCCACGTCTCCTTGCTCAAGCGGAAGTTGGGTCCGCATGCCCAGCCAAGTTCCTTCTTACCTGAGGTTACGCCTGCGGGCGAGCTGCGTCCGCTCCCAGAGGATATCTTACGGCACCGGTGGAAGATTCGGGGCACGGAATACCGGCCAGAGCTCTTGGTCCAGTGGAAGCATCTGCCGCCAGCACACAACTCTTGGGTCGACTTCTTCGATTTCAAGGAGCTCTACCCGGATTACCAACTTGCGGACAAGTTGGTTCTTGATGGGGAGGGGAATGTTACGCCCCCGCTACGCTTTACGGGTCGCCACTATGTTCGGAGGAGCAAGGACGCGCTAAACAACGGGGCTGAACCTTCCGGTTCAGCCCCCACTCAGTGAACCGGCCGGCCAGGGGCTGAACCAGGAGGGTTCAGCCCCCTTGGGAGGGGCCGGCCGGCCCCTCCGTGCCCGGATATATATATATCCGGGCAGCCCCCTTTAGGGGTTTATGCAAAGTATGATCAGGTAGCCTCCTTCTTCTTCCTAACCCTAAATCTCCTCTTAATCCCTAGATCTCTCTCTCTTTAGTTGCTCCTTAGTAGTTTTTCCCTAACATTGTCGCACAAGTTTGTCTTTTATTTCTCGTGTATTTATGTGTTTTATGTCGCGCTAACGGAATCGTTCGTGCGACTTATTGGTGTCACCGACCAATAAGATCTTAAATAAATTGGTCTGTCAAATTAGGACTAGGATTATTTTGAGCAAGCAAGAAATGAAAATATTAAATAATAATTAAATCTGAAATAAATTCCTTAAGGTACTCATTTATTTAATTTAAGATTTAATTATTAAATCACTTGGCATTTCCCCTTCATTCCAATTCATTTCCATTTAAATTCCCCAGCCAATTTCAGATTTCATTGTTATTAAACCAACGGTTTCATTGTTTTCATTGTAACAGTCGGTCAATTAAAACGCCCCATTTAAACCTACTTGAAACCAACAGCCGGCCCCCTTCAGTTGATTCCAATTTCCAACTCTTCAAGTTTGAATCTCCTCTTATTAATTATCCTTGAAGGCCCTAATTAAATATTGAAACAGCCTAATTTTGTATTTAGGTCAGCTGCCTCCTACGTGCAAAGGAAGCAGAGAAAGAATCGGGAAACAGAGATTTCCCAGTATTGCCCGCCAAAGCTAGTCGTTTCCCCCTCCTGTCTCGGTCAACATCCCTCCACGACCCGACGACACCGCCAGGGGCTTCCCTCAGCTCCGGCGAACTCATCCGGGTCTACCTTTGGATTCCTCATCGAGTCAGATCCATCTTTCCCACATCTTTCCCGGCGCCAGCTACCGCAGAAATTTTCCACTTTCCCAGCTCCGCCACCTGAGCTGTATCTTCCTGTTTTCCAGGTCTAGGAAACCCCACAAACCTCCAACAGCCAGCTCTGCTAATCTCCAACCCACCATCGAGTTCACCTCCAAAACAAGGCCGATTCCTGAAGTTCTCCTTGTTGATCTAGCTCTTGAACCAGGGTGTCCATCCCTATTCTCCTCCTCACCACAGGTGGGTCACTTCATTTTGAAGGTATAACCCTTACCTCGTTTCGCACCTCAATTCTATTAGTCCAATTTCATGCATACATGTGAGAGTTCAATGATTTTAGAGCTTGTTTGCCACAAAATAATCCATAGTCTTGTTTGTCCTTAAATTGTCGCTAACTTGTTCTCATTATTATAGTTTTCCATTATCTAGAAACTTGTGGAGAAATTAGCTATATTGTGGGACACAGACAAATGTTAGTCACTTGTGCGGGTTACAAAACTTTTGATTAAAATATCGCATGTCAAAGCTCAAGGTATCGTGATTTTGCAGCTCGATTTTTAATCTACCACAAAGTTATCTTTTTAAAGTCGATTTCAATTTTTTGGAATGCATCAGTTTGATATCAGAGTAGTTTCGATTTACTCCTATCGTGAATCGAACGATCCTGATCTTATTTAAGTTGTTTTTTAAAAAAAATTGTTTTTCAAAAACAAAAGAAAAAAAATTATTTCAAAAACCCTGTCACTTTTTATGTTAAAAGAAACAAAATTTGAGTCTACTCTTTTCTTTTCTTTTTTAAAAAAAAAGTGAAGTTTTTTTAATTAAAAAAATTATATCACGCCATTTAAAATAAATTTCTTTAAAAATACTAATTTTAAATGGAGAGTCTCATAGTTTGCATAGACGCCGGCATAGGCAACTTAGCCAATCAAATGGGGAACTGATGAAAACGGTAGAAACACTCACTGCCAACGTGAGAGACACGAGCCAAGTCATGAACGATTAAAAACCTTCATTAATAACTTAGAAGTTGAACGTCACCTAGGACTAAATCAACCAACTCGCCAAAATCCTAGGCAAGAGGAACAAAATTCTAGACCTGCGAAACCTGCAGAACCTGAACTTGCACTCTGTCGCCAATCCCGTTGGGACGATGGACTTAAACTAGATGCAGGTAATTTTGAGGGTCACGTGGAACCCGAGAAATGTCTCGATTGGTGTGAGTGCGTGGAAAAATTCATGACATGGAAGCAAATGTCTATGAATCGTCAAGTGGAATATATCGTCCTTAGGCTTAAGGGCCCAGCACTAGTCTGGTGGGTTCAGCTAGAGCGCACACGATTCACCTTGGGCCTCGCCCCTATCACCATGTGGGTAGAGTTTAAGTTGCAACTGCGGAAGCGATATATACCCCCGAACTATTTGCAAACTCTTTATCAAAGGTTCCACAACCTTCGTCCGGACAAGTTTTCCGTGGACGAGTATACCCACGAGTTCTTAGTACTGCAGTCTAGGTTAGACCTACACGAGGAGGATAATATGACAGTGTCTCGTTATCTAAACAGGCTAAGTTATGTTATTAGGGACGAACTAGAGTTGCACGACTTTAGAGATTTTGGTGAAGTGTCTAGTAGAGCACGTAGAGTAGAGGCCACACTTCAGAAGAGGACATATGGGCATAGATCTACTGATAGAGCTTCCTCGAGCAACACCACCACTGCACACACCTCTAGGACTTTTGATCCCCCTCCTTCTCATGTCACTTTTGGGACCCCAGCTCCTCACATTGGCCCCACCCGGGGTAAGGAGCCCATGGGATCCCAGCCCAACACTGGAGTATTCTGATGCTTCAAGTGTATGGAGCCTGAACACAAATCTTTTGAGTGCCCGCGACGCCACTTCATCACAATTACTGATTCCTCTGATGGGCATGAGCCAGTATATAGAGTCTTCCTTAGTGACTCCAAGCCTGAGCCCGAGCCTGAATCTGATAGCATTATCAAGGTCAAAGGAGAGCAAGCTGAGCACTTAGTTTGTATCCTTCATTATAGTTTGGTTTCACCAAGTGAGACCACTGAGCGTGATTTTCAAAGACATGAGATTGTCCGCACTACTGCGCGTATTCAGGGACATTTTTGTTCCAACATCATTGATAGTGGTAGCATAGAAAATTTTGTTTCCCAAAGTATGGTTGAGACGCTAGGACTTGATACTCAGCCCTTATAACAACCCTACCAATTATCTGGGGTTAATAGTCACCTGACTATCCATGTTACTCATCGATGTCTTGTGAAGTTCTTTATAGGGGACCTGTATCAGGATTCTGTCTTGCGTGATGTAGCGCTCATCGATGTCTGTCATATCCTGCTAGGTAGAACATGGCAGTATGATAGACGTGTTATACATGATGGTGTGAGGAACTCCCACTCCTTTGATCCCCATGGGTGAAAGGTTGTTATTCTTCCCCAGAAGAATGGTCTTGTCCCTAAGCTTCTTGGGAGGACCTCACCAACATCTATTTTGTCTTCCTTAGTTACCACTGCACCACTCTTATTCAATGTCGCACTTCTGTCTGGACCCCTACTCCAAGAAGGCGCACTTGACTCGGGTGAGTCACACCCATTTTAGACGTTCTGCCAGCACCACCACACGTAGATTTTATATTTGGAGATCACGTGTTTAGTTTGCATCGCTATCCCGTGAGTGTAAGCAAACATTTTGGGCTTCGTCAATTGAATTTTGAATTTTTTAGGCTTAGCCTTATTAGGAAAATTGAGACGTTTCAAAGAATTTTTACTCTTAATAGGGACAAGTGATTTAAGGGATTTCTATGGTTGATTTTAAATGAAAAAATTGTGCACCGTTTAAAATTTTGTGGGGCTAATAAGATAGAAGTGGGTTACGGTCTGTCGATGATTGATCTTGGTTTAGTACACTCTCGTGGGTGTCAAGCACATGTATGTGTAATGCAATATGTTCTAATGAATCCACAAGTTAATCATGCTTCCTTTCAATCATGCCTCTTTCTTTGCTTTATTGACCCACTCTCTTTCCCACTTTGTCGAACTCAACTCCTTACATCTCTAATTTTTATTAAACAATGGCATGATATGTATGAATTTTTGACAAATAGTTTTCGAGAAACTTTGGAAAATTATAACTCTGCGGTTGATTTCATCGCTTGGAGTTATATTTTTCCAATTGAGATGAGTTTTTTGTTCCTTTCAGGAAAGATGCTTTGCCGACAGATCTTATGTTGCGATGATGGGTCTTTCCTGTGTTTGACCATCTACCTTGGC
Source organism: Platanthera guangdongensis (assembly GCA_039583875.1). Taxonomy (NCBI): domain Eukaryota; kingdom Viridiplantae; phylum Streptophyta; class Magnoliopsida; order Asparagales; family Orchidaceae; genus Platanthera; species Platanthera guangdongensis. The sequence goes on along the minus strand of CM077152.1, from coordinate 29,470,658 downwards.
GAGGTGAAGGCAGTGCATGACTCAGATCACTGTTTGAATGTTTCAGTGGCAGGTTCCATCAAAGTCTTGACGGGGTCGAGTTCCTTCAACCCTGGGAGAATTGATGCAACCTGAATTGCATCCTTATTTATTTTTACTGCATTTTTAAAATATTTTGTGACGCATGTTGCTGCGCAAGTTTGTCTTTTATTTCTCGTGCATTTATGTGTTTTATACTGTGTTTGCGCGATCGTCTGTGCAACTTATTTGTGTGACCGACCAATAAGATCTTAAAAAAATTGGTCCGTCAAATTAGGACTAGGATTATTTGGGCAAGCAAGAAATGAAATAATTAAATAATAATTTAATCTGAAATAAATTCCTTCGGGAACTCATTTATTTAATTTCATATTTCATTATTAAATCTCTTAGAATTTCCCCCTCATTTCCATGCATTTCCATTTAAATTCCTCAGTCGATTTCATTGTTATAAAACCAATAGTTTATTGTTTTTTTGTAACAACCAGCCCAATTAAAACGCATCTCATTTAAACCACCTTGAAATCAACAGCCGACCAACTTCAGTTGATTCAAATTTCCAACTCTTCAAGTTTGAAACTCCTCTCATTAATTATCCTTGAAGGCCCTAATTAAATATTGGAACAACCTAATTTTGTGTTTAGGTCAGTTGCCTCCTATGTGCAAAGGGAGCGGAGAAAAAATCGGGAAACAGAAAAAACATCTATGTTTCTCGGTATTGCCCGCCAAAGCTCGTTGTTTCCACCTCCCGCCTTCGTCAACATCCCTCCACGACCCGACGACACTGTCGAGGGCTTCCCTCGGCTCTAGCAAACTCATTAGGGTCTACCTTCGGATTTCTCAATGAGTTAGATTCGTCTTCCCGCATCCGTCTTCTCGCATCTTTCCCAATGCCAGCTACCGCAGAAACTTCCCACTTGCCCAGCTCCGCCACCTGAGCCCATATCTTCTTGTTTTTCCCGACCTGGGAAACCCCACGAACCTCCAGTAGCCAGATTCGCTCCTCTCCAACCCACCATCGAGTTCTCCTCCAGAACAAGGCCGATTCCTTGAGTTCTCCCTGCTGATCCAGCTCTTGAATCAGGGAGTCCTGCCCTATTCTCCTCCTCACCACAACTGGGTCACTTCATTTTGAAGGTATAACCCTTGCCTCGTTTGGCACCTCGATTTCTATTAGTCCAATTTCATGCGTACATGTGAGAGTTTAATGATTTTAGAGCTTGTTTGCCACAAAATAATCCATAGTCTTGTTTGTCGTTAACTTGTTCTCATTATTATCGTGTTTCATTATCGAGAATCTTGTGGAGAAATTAGCTATATTGTCAGACGCAGACGAACATTAGTCACTTATGCGGGTTACAAAACTTTTGACTAAAATATCGCATGTCAAAGCTCAAGGTGTCGTGATTTCGCCGTTAGATTTTTAATCAATCACAAAATTATATTTTAAAAGTCAATTTCATAATTTTGGAATGCATCACAATGTTACCAAACATGACATTGCATTGCACGTTAAATAAGAGAAGAATACAATCGAGAGACGAGCTCCCACCAACTCTTGGAGGATGGGTTCTCCAAGAAGTTTCTCCCAAATGAGCACAAACTTTAGCTAGCCAAAAGGATCCTCAAACACGCATACCCCACCCCCTTATATAGATGAGGGAGGACAACACAACTACAAAATATTTTAATTAATACAATTAATTAAAATAATAATAATCAATCAACATTAAGTAATTAATTAATACTATTTAATTATAAACTAAATTTATGGAGGCTTCCACAAGCACTCACATGACTCCTGAGAGGTGGTGCACTCGGGCGGATGTAATGCCGTAACAATATGTCACCCTTGAAAATTGAAATTGTCATCAAGGCCAAGTGTTGAATATTTGTTCGTGACTTTAAGAAGGGGCGGGTGCAAGTAAGTGAAAGGGGAATTAGGTAAAAGAGGAAATCGAAGAATAAAGCCAAAGAAGGCAGACCACATGAGGACCAGGAGAAGAAAAACAAAAGGAAAGAAACAAGGGTGTGGTACTTGGTGAGATAGAAAAGCAAAAAATGTGATGTCCTTCATGTACATGGCAAGGGTGCAGGCACCGGAATGGATGGGATTGAAAAGTGGACAAGGGTGCAGGCATAGGGCGGGAGGCGAGGGTGCAGGCATAGGGCGGGAGGCGAGGGTGCGGGCATAGGGCAAGAGGCTTCACAGGCTCGTCATCGAGGGAGGATGCCGATTCCTCCAGGTAACAGGGTCTGGAAAGGAGCCACGGGGGATGTCGGGAATCCAGGCCGCAGAGGTTTGTCAGCAGTGCATGGAATGGCGAGATTTGTTCTGGTGCCAGCAGTTCAGTAAGGAGATGTCAGAGGCAGCAGTGGGCGGGAGGAGCGTCGACGAAGTCGTCGCGCTGAGCTTGAAATGGCTTAATGGGCGCTGCGAGTGACGAAAATCGGGAGCTGGGAGCGATGTCATCGAACCGAAACTGAGTCGCTGCGAACAGGGGTGTCGCGTGGAGGAGCGTCGATGAACTCTCCGCGCATAGGGGAAATCAACAGGGAGCTGGGAGCTAGGTTATCGGACCAGCTATTGTTTGTTGTTGAAGGAGGTGCCGCCAGGCGCCAATGAGGAAGCCGCATATATTGTCTGATTGGCCTGGATGCTGCGAAGGAGGGCGATGATGTCATGAAGCTAGGTTGTAGTCTGATCAAAGTGGTCATTGACGGAGGCGCTAGTACCCGGCGACTAAAAGGGCAGTGGGTGGCAGATCAGACTATTGTTTTCAAACAGGACATTGTATTACACGTTAAATACGAAAAAAAAAAAACGGGAGACGAACTACCACCAACTCTTGGAGGTTGGATCCTCCAAGGAGTTTCTCTCAAATGAGAGCCAAAACTTAAACTAGCCAAAAGGATCCTCAAACACACATACTCCTCCCCCTTATATAGATTTGGGAGGGCAACACAGTTACAAAATATTTTAATTAATACAATTAATATAATTAATGATATAATTTGGGATCCTCGATTCAATTTTTAAATTAATAAACTTGAGTTCTCTTTTAATTATTTAGCGCAGGCGTGATGTTATCGAGTAAACAGTAAGCGACAATCGACCTTAGGCTCGCACACACGCATGAGCCAACAATTGAACGTAATCGGCAACATGTAATAAATCATCCACAAGAATCAAAAGAGAAATGGGCAATCAACGATTTCAAATTAACTATAAAGAAAGTCTAGATAATTAAGGCAATCTCTGACTTTTAAAATCAAATAAATAAAAACATTAAATCAAACTAACAATTTAGGGCAAATAAAGAGATGGGTTACCCATAGGTCACAACAGATGCTGGGAGGTTGGTTCCTTGGGCAGATAGGTAGGCTCACGATGGCTGGTAGTTGCATGAGAGAAATGGAGGAAGTCTAAGGAGAGCCCGCACGAAGAAAACTGGGAGAAGGTCTTAGGAGTTCGTCGTCCTCCTTTAGCTGGAGCGACAGATCCGACAAAAGGTGCGATGAAAACTACCAAAGCTGGAGGAGCACTGGTCGTCGGAGCAGTAGGTGGCGCCGACCGGTGAAGGCGAGTCCGACGAGGGCGCTAGGGAGAGGAAACGAGTCTAGTGAGGTTGTGTTGGGCTTGGCAGGTTGCATTATCAGGAAAACAGAAGGTCTTTGTTTCCCTAATTTTTCCAAGCTATCCGGTAAGGAGACAACTTTCTTTTTTAATGCACGGACAGGGATTAATAAAAGAAATAAGGGTTTAATTGGTATTACAAGGGTTGGTCCTTTAAAAGCAAGACATTTATTCAAATAAAAAGGAGAAAGACCGATTCTTTATAAGTGTTAGAAAAACTCATTTAAGGGCCCATGTTATTTCTTCTTTCTCTCTCCTTGTATTAGTCCCACATCATGTATTAGGATTTCTCCCTTCCTTCTTCTCCTATATAAGTGTGTGTATACTTGTAACTATTACTTGCATTAAGATATACAAGGTTTTGGGCCTATTTCTACATGATATCAGAACCAGGTTCAAATTGAGCGGCTTTCCTTTCTCAATCCGCGCAGACTGTTTCTGTCCGCTACACGCTCGGCCTCCTGCGGCCTGCCAGTCTGTCCGCTCCGCTCCTCCTCTCCCTTGGACTCCTCTTTCCGTGGTTCCACCCCTCCCCTCCGTCATTTTATAGCCATCCCTCCCTCTTCTTCTCCGTGGGCCCACCTTTCCTCTCTCTCCTCCAGACCGCTCTAACTCTCGCGGCCTGTTCTCCTGCATTGCGGCTTGCCTACGGCTTGTTCTCCACCCTACCTCCTGCTACCCGCTCGCACCGGACTCCCTTGCTTGCTGCGGCCTACTCCGATTCGCTGCGGCCTGCCCCTCCATCTCTAGCTCGCTGCGGCCTCTTTCTGCTCTCTTCTGCTCGCTACCCGTCCGGCCTCCTGCGGCCTGTCTCTTATGCGGGTTCTTGTTGGTCACTGCGGTCTGTTCTCTCTCTGCTTGAGTCTCTCTCCTCGCGGGTTTCTTCTCCTCAGTTCTCTGGTCCGCCTGACCGTACGGGTTGTTCCTCTCTCACCTGCATCTTGGTCGCGGTCTCCTCAGGCTCTTCCCCTCTCTATCCGCGCGGCCTGTCTCTACCCGCTGCGGACTTCTCTGTTCACGTCCTGTCTCTGCTCACTGCGGCCTGTCTCTGCCCGATGCGGTCTCTCTCTGTTTGCGTGGCCTCTCTCTGACTGCTGCGGTCTGCCTCTACTCGCCTCGCCCGGCTCCAGTCCGTCGTGGTCTGTTCTTGCTAGCCGCCGGCCTCCCCTCTGCTAGTCGTCGGCCTCCTCTCTGCTAGCGCCCGGCCTCCTCTCTGCTAGCGCCCGGCCTCCTCTCTGCAAGCCGCCCAGCCTCCTCTCTGCTAGCCGCCCGGCCTCCTCTCTGCTCGCCGCCCGGCCTCCTCTCTGCTAGCCGCCCGGTCTTTTCTTCTACTCACCGCATGGCGCCTGATGATTCAGCTGTCACCTCTGTTGGGTCCGTCTCTACGAAGGGTATCACTTGTCTCTCTCATCATTCTTGTTAGATCGTTGATTCCGGCGCTACTCACCATATCACCTCCCAGAAGCCCCCAGCGTATCTCCAAACGCCTCATCCTGCTCGCATCACTGTGGCCAACGGTGACACCCTTCCAGTCTTTGGCTCCGCTGCTCTTCAGCTTACGCCAACCCTTTCTCTTTCCTCGGTTCTTCACGTTCTGGGATCTCCCTTCAATTTATTATCAGTTAGTCGTCTTACACACGATCTTGACTGTTGTATTACATTTTCACCCTCTTCTTTTCTTATGCAGGATCGCCGCACCCGGAGTACCATTGGTAAGGGGCAGCTGGTGAATGGGTTGTACATCTTGGATATCCCACCAACTCTTCTCTCCACCATCTCCACTGTTGATTGGCATTGCCGCCTTGGGCATGCTCCCCTTCCGATTCTCAAGCGGGCTCTTCCTGATATACCTTTACAGGAGTTCTCCTGTGAATCTTGTGTCTATGGCAAACAACATCGTTCCTCTTGCCCCCATGCCTGTACCAGGAGTACTACTCCCTTATCGTTAGTTCATTCTGATGTTTGGGGTCCTTATAGGATCCCTAGTATTTTTGGCTTTCGGTATTTTGTCACGTTCATTGACGATTACTCCCGTACCACGTGGCTCTATTTACTACATGATCGCACTGAACTTCTCTCTGTCTTTCGCGCCTTTTTACTTGAGATGCGTACGCAGTTCGCCACCCCTCTCAAAGTAATTCGCACTGATAATGCACGGGAGTACACGGGTCGTGCCTTCTCCAATATCTGCACTGACTTTGGTGTCATCCATCAAACTTCATGTGCGTATACCCCTCAGCAAAACGGGGTGGCAGAACGCAAAAATCGTCATCTTCTCGATGTTGCCCGCTCTCTTATGTTCCAAATGCACGTTCCCACCGAATATTGGAACTTTGTTGTTTCCACCGCCGGTCATCTCATCAACCGTTTTCCCTCCTATGTCCTTGATTTTGCCTCACTCATCCAACTCCTCTATCCCTACATCCCCCTCACCTCTCTCACACCACGGATATTCGGGTGTATTTGTTATGTTCACCTTCTTGGCCCTCCTCCCGACAAACTTGCTCCTCGGGCTGCCAAGTATATGTTTGTTGGCTACTCCCGCACTAAAAAGGGGTACGTCTGCTACTCTCCTACTACCGGCAAACTGGTCGTTTCTGCGGATGTCACCTTCTGCGAATACCAGCCCTTCCACTTACCCAGCACCACCTCGTCTTCTGCTCCCTCTCCTCCCTGGCCTGTTGTACCGGTCACGCCATCTGTGTCGTCTTCTTCCTCCTCTCCCCTCGTTCCTCCTCGGGTTCCTCCACCACTAATCCGTGTCTACTCTCGTCGCCCATCCAAGGATGCTCCCGTGACCCAGCTCCCTGATGCCAGCGATAGCTCGGCTGCGGTAGATCACGCTCCCGTCTTTACAGCTCATCCCTTGGCCAACTACGTCTCTCTACATCGGCTCACGCCGCCTCTCTACGCATTTGTCACATCCCTTTCCTCTATTTCTATACCTAACAATGTGCAGGAGGCGCTTCACCACCCAGGATGGCGGGATGCTATGCACGATGAAATGCGGGCTCTCTGGGCTAACCAGGCCTGGGATCTGGTTCCTCTTCCTGCTGGCCACACCTCTGTTAGCTGCAAATGGATCTTTGTCATTAAACATACGGCGGATGGCACTATCGACCGTCTGAAGGCCCGTCTTGTGGCACGGGGGTTTACTCAGCAACATGGCCTTGATTACGAGGAAACCTTCTCTCCCGTGGCCAAATTGAACACAGTCCGCATTCTTCTCTCCTTGGCTGTTCATCGTCACTGGCCACTTTATCAGCTGGATATTAAGAATGTCTTCCTCAACGGCGATCTACAGGAGACAGTTTATATGCAGCAGCCTCCCGGGTTTGAGACCACGGGGGAGTCTTTGATATGTCACCTTCGGAAATCCATTTATGGTCTTAAACAGTCCCCGCGTGCGTGGTTTGAAAAGTTCAGTAAGATGGTATGTGCTAGTGGCTTCACTCGGAGCTCGGCTGATTTTTCTCTCTTCACCTGACATCGGTCAACCAGGACTGTGATTCTTCTGGTCTACGTTGATGATATCCTGATTACTGGCGACGACGCGGCAGGAATACAACAGATCAAGGCACAGTTGAATTCTGCCTTTCAAACCAAAGATCTGGGCAACCTTCGGTACTTTCTTGGGCTCGAGGTCGCCCGACGCCCTAATGGTCTTGTGTTATCTCAAAGTACTGTATGGACCTCCTTCGTGATGCAGGTTATTCTGGGTGCAAACCTGCGGAGACTCCTATGGACGCAAATCACAAGCTCTCGGCCCATAGCTCTGACTCTGACAAGCTGCTTACAAATCCGGAATATTACAGACGCTTGGTTGGGAAGCTGATCTACCTTACAGTGACTTGACCAGAAATCTCATTTGTTGTGGGAGTTGTGAGCCGTTTCATGCACGCTCCTCGGACATCTCATCTTCAAGCTGTCGAGCGCATCCTTCAATATCTCAAGATCGCCCCCGGACAAGGACTCGTGTACAAGCCATCCACATCTCTATCTCTTGTCGCGTATTCTGACGCGGACTACGCAGGATCTATTGATGATAGACGCTCCACAACTGGATTCTGTACTTACTTTGGTGGACACCTCATAACTTGGTGTAGCAAGAAACAGAATGTGGTTGCGCGTTCCTCTGCCGAAGCCGAGTACCGGGCTATGTCTGTTGTTGTCTCTGAGCTAACCTGGCTTGAAGGCCTTCTGGGAGACTTAGGTGTTCGTCTCTCATCTCCGGCAACCTTATTTTGCGACAGTCAGGCAGCAATTCATATTGCCAAGAATCTGGTTTTTTACGAACGAACAAAGCATATCGAAGTTGACTGTCACTTTATCCAGGAAAAGGTACAGTCAAAGAAGATAGATTTGGAGCATGTTCCTGCTACCGACCAAGTTGCGGACATCCTGACGAAAGCTCTCTCCAGGCCGCTATACTATCAGTTCTTATCCAAGCTTGGTGCCTACGACTTGTACGCTCCAGCTTGCGGGGGAGTGTTAGAAAAGCCCATTTAAGGGCCCGTGTTATTTCTTCTTTCTCTCTCCTTGTATTAGTCCCACATCATGTATTAGGATTTCTCCCTTCCTTCTTCTCCTATATAAGTGTGTGTATACTTGTAACTATTACTTGAATTAAGATATACAAGATTTTGGGCCTATTTCTACAATAAGTAGAAGAAATTAATTGTCTAATGAGGTCGGCTGTCTTTCATTGGAGGGGTTAAGGTTGTCTTTCATTGGAGGGGATAAGGCTGTCTTTCTTTGGAGGGGTTAAGGCTGTCTTTCTTTGGAGGGGTCGGTTGTCTTGCCCTCTCCCTGCTTTAATGCAGTCAACCAGCCCCCAATCTGGCATCCCTCTAGCCGACCCATCCCCAAGCCATTCCCCACTTTGGCATCCCTCTTCCAGCTGGCCCCGTCAAAGCCAACCTACTCTGCATACACGCATCATCCTAGGGTTAGATAAGACTATTTCCCCAACACTACGCTCAGGGTTGCATTGTCTAGAGTTCACTCCCACATCTCTACCATGTGTCATTATCTATCTGAGAAAGTAAGCATAGCTCACTGTAACTTAGGCCATATCTCCTAACAGATTCTTTATGCATGATGAAAACTAGAACTGTATGGAGAATGAAGCCACATAAAAACTGTCTACAGGATGCAATATTTTGTTGCATGCATGTTGCTAAATAGACCAGAACCGAGAAGAACCTGGGAATTGTTTTTTGCACCTCAAGGCAAAAAACTACTTTTTTTAATCTCAACTTCTTATTAAGCAATAAAGTGACCATACAAGCTAATAGTCATCAAAATGCACTCACTTGAAACTTGAACAGATTTTTCTTTGCACGCTACGTTAACGGATTCATGTTGATCAAAGTTGAGTCCAGCTTCTGCTTTTTCAGGTAGAAGCTCCTGACAAGAATTTTGGTGGGTTTCCATGATACAACTCAAAATTTTCACCAACGAAAGCTTACAAAAGTGATAGGCGCTTGTCCTAAATGTTATTAAGGGGTTCCTGCAAAAATATTGCCATGATATCATCAACAATCAAGGTCAACAAAATTGTCATCCTGCTGAAAATAAAGAGCTGAGTAACAATGGTGCTTCTATTGTTATAAGCAAATTGTAACCGATTCTACATACCATTGTCAACAACATTTGCTGTATTCTAGCTACCTAGGTCAGTTTAATTAATCTACATTTACAATTTATTTTTTTGATGAGTGTTATGAGATGTGATGTACTTATCGTTGGTAAAATATTTTTGAGTAAATTATAGCCAAGTCACCTTGCATTTATCCTATTTACATTCCCAACACTTCCACACATAAAAACTATCTACACGTCTAACCGATGCATATTCTATCCTTCATTGTATATCTCCAAATTATCAAGCCTCTTTTTAGCAACACAATAATCGGTAGATGTTATTCCAATCGTCGTGTCACATGTTATCATTCCTTAATTTATCCTTTGTAAATGTTCCTTATATCCATCCTTTTATTCCATAACACTCAACTTAGCTACCAGCAACTTTTTTTTACTACTAAACATTTGGAGCCACACAACATAGCAAGACTAATTGCAGCTTTAAAAAGTTTACCTTAAAATCTCTATGATAACATACTATAGCATAATACTAAGACATTCCCTGTTGTAACCACCTAGGTTTACTCTAAAAAATCATGCCCACATTTACAACACCGTTCTTCTGAATAATAGGTTCAATATACACAATTCCATCACATACATACCACATTCGTTAAAATTTTATATATATTCTAATCGTTTTTTTTATTGTTCAAACTTTCCGCTCTGCAGATGTAACTTTGATTAGAATTATAAGATACACGAAAAGTAACTAAAGCACTTCAGTTTGAATATTTTTTCAAGTGTCTCAATGACAAACAAAGAAGATATTGACTAAAAATTGATTCATGGTTAAATCCTACTAAAGTTTGAAACTCTCTATTCACTCCATAATTATTTTAGTGCTCCATCAAATATCACCATAATACCTTCAAAATATCTTTGGCGCACACATTTCTAGCTTGATATTATCTATGCATGGTGATCTAACATATAATCTCTAAACAAATCAATAAAAATCATATATAAATTCATACTATCTATACTAATATATAAGGATATCCCTGTATGGTGTAATGGTGTGGACCATCAAAGCAATCCTAGCCCTTCATTCAGTTATCTCCTCTTCTCTTTATTATTTATTCAATGAAATAAAAAATTATCCCCATCACGATACCCTTGGGACTGCAATCATTCGCTCTGGGGACTGTGAGTGGCGTAAATGTCGTCACGTTATGGTACTGTCGTTGTGGGGGGTGCCTTTTCTCTCTCCCTCTCCCTCTCTCTCTCTCTTTCTCTCTCTCTCTCTATATATATACATATATATAATGCAATTAACTCTCTTATTACAAAGTTTAATCGTATAATGAATCTTCTTTCATGAATCCCAAAAAAAATATACAAATTGCAAAAATGTATGTAAGATTGTTTATTAGTCTCAAGTTTATAACTATACCATATGAGTATGTTTTATAAGTTTATTCACATGTATAGTACAAAAATCTATTTCTTCCATCATACGACATTTTTTTCTTTTTGAAATTTCATCTTTTCTTTTTAGAATTAGATTAATGAGTCATATCATGTAAGTATGAAACTATGGGAATGAGTAATAGAAAGAAGAGTACGAGAGACTAACATCTCAGAGAATCAATTTGGATTCATGCCAGGGTGGTCGACCATGGAAGCTATACATCTCTTGAGGAGACTCATTGACAACTATCGAGAAAGAAAATAAGATTTGCATATGTTGTTTATCGATCTTGAGAAGGCTTATGATAGAATCCCAATGGAGACCTTGTGGGGAATCTTAGAAAATAAATGTGTAAATGTATCACGCATTGACATAATCAAAGATATGTATACAAATTCAGTGATAACGGTGAGGACATTTGAAGGATTAACACAGGAATTTTCTATCATTGTTGGCTTACATCAAAGTTCAACTTTAAGCTCTTATCTCTTTACCCTTATCTTAGATGAGCTCACCAAACATATCCAACAAGCAATACCTTGGTGTTTATTGTTTGTGGATGATATCGTTTTGATCGATGAGACGTGCGAGGGTATAAACACAAAACTTGAATCTTGGCGAGACACATTAGAAAAAAAGGGTTTTAAGTTGAACGGGGCAAAGATAGAGTATATGGAGCTTAAATTTAGCAGTGCAAGAAGGACGGATGACTTCGTTATTAAGTTGAGTGATCAAGATACTCCTTGTAGTGAGTGTTTTGAATATCTTGAATTGATAGTTCAAAAGGATGGAGATATTGATAAAGATGTGACACATAGAATCCAAGTGAGCTGGTTGAAGTGAAGAGTCGCGTCGGGGATCTTATGTGATCGTAAGGTACCATTAAAACTTAAAACAAGTTTTACCGTAATGCAATTAGACCAGCGATGCTCTATGGTTCTGAGTGTTGGGCAGTGAATTGTGTACATGGGCAAAAAATGGGAGTTGCAGAGATGAGAATGCTTAGGTGGATGTGTAGACACACGAGACTGGATAAAATTAGGAATGAATGTATCAGTGATAAGATGGAAGTAGCACCAATTACAGAGAAGATGCGAGAAGCTCAACTAAGATGGTTTGGACACGTACAAATGAGACCATTAGAGGCACCTGTTGGACGTTGCGAGAGCCTAGTCACTAGGCATATTAAACAAGGGAGGGGTAGCCAATAAAGACTTTGAATGAAACTATAAGGCATGATGTACTTAGGCATTAGTGAGATTATGACAAAAGATCGGGCACAATAGCGAGCGACAAAGGATCCATATAGCCGATCCCACTATAGTGGGAGAGAGGCTTGAATGTTGAGTGTTGTTGTATTAATCATACCACTGCAGTGTCCTCCGTGAATCTTCAGATGTCAATAGATATCATGTACAGACCTAAGAGCTTTGCATGTATGCATCTCTCTTGGAGCAAATAATTCCTTTCTTAGAATTCCCATTAAGAATTTCTAAAAATATCATATACATCATTATCATCAAGGTTTTGAGAACCGGACTGGAGATCGAACCGGTGAGTTCAAAGGTTCAAGATCCGACCGGTTGGATCAGTCAGACCGGGGTCGAACCGTTTGTCTGTTATATATATATATATATATATATATATATATATATATATATATATATATTAGAAAATAAAAAAATTAATATTATAATAAATATTTGCATATATATTGTTATTTATCATCATTATATTCTGGTATAAACAAAAACAATATATTCATTAGCACCATATAGCCGACTCCACCATAATGGGATAAAGGCTTGAGTGTTGTTGTTGTTTTTTATAAATATAAATGTTAAAAAATAATTGAAATTAAAATTAAATATAATATATATAGTTAAAAATGAATATATATTAATAAAAATGAATAATCGTTTTTTAATTAAAATTTTAGATGTATTTTACTAATAAATATGAATAGATATAATGTATATATAATATAGTTCTTGTATTTTTAACAAAGTCAGTTTGACCTAGTGGATGAAGTATTTAGATTGTATTAATAGGTTGTGGGTTCGAATCACAGCAGCTTCCATTTAAATTAGAATTTTTACTGGGCTTAAATTGGGATTTTTACCCGCCCGGTTTCGGGGAACCGGCCACGGTTCTCGGGTTTCCAGTCGACCCGCCCGGTTCCCTGGTTTTAAGGCGGTTCATGTGTAATCCGGTTCTTGTACATTGACCGGACCGGATAGGTGCCCGGTCGGCGGTCCGACCGGCCGGTCTGATCCGGTTTTTAAAAACTTGATTATCATCATCTCAAATTAAACAATTCCAAAAATTCTAAGGCTCTGTTTGGCGCGACGCTTTTGCTCCGGTGAGTTTGGACAAAAATGTCACCATCATAGTATGTATGTTTGGCATGACGATGGTTATGACCACCGCAAAGAAAAGAAAACTAATTTTGAACATAAATTTTGATAAAGTTCCTTAGGTGAGGTCTGGTGTTCACGAACACAGTTCATAATCACCGCATTCACACCGCTACCGCCATGCCAAACAAAGCCTAAGATGATTGAAGTTAAGAGACCTTTTTTCCTGTGTTAGCTACTTTTTATATCATCAAAAGTTCTAGCTTCTAATTTACCCACTACCCTCTTTGCAAGCTCAAAAACTTCCATATAAATGTTACCAAATTCATTTGAATCTGACTTCATGTATAAAAAAAAACATGCAGTGGAGTAAATCTGTGACATAAGGCTATTCTGAGTACCTGGAGAGGCCGCCTTCTTCAATCACCCAGCATTTACAAATGCCATCTCTGCCCTGACTAACTTAAAAATCAAGCGCAGCTTAAAATTGTTATTCATTCAAAAAAAAACATATAAAAAGAGAAATCATAATGCTGAAAACCACCTCACGACCGTATCCCCAAGAGAAGGGCTCGTGGCCACCGAGTAGACTCCGGCAGCACCACTATGAGCCCTATGAAACAAACAAAAAAACCCAAATCAATGAGAAAAGGGAACAGGAATCAATGGGAATAATAACTGAAACAACCACAAACCAGGTAGAGTAAAGCGTTCTGTGCTGAACCGTATCCCAAACTCGAAGCTCACCGTCGGTCGCGCTATGAAACCACGCAGCAGAGTGAAGGTTATGGGGTTTTTTATATATATTGTCAGGAGTAAGAAGAATAAAGAGCTACTGAGGGGAAGGAGGGGAGGGGAAATACCCTGTGAAAAGCAGAGGGCGGGAGGGATGGAAGCATGCGTCCATCACGGAGCTGCGGTGGCCGCGGAGGACGGCGATCGGATCAGGGGGAGGGCGCTTCGCGCTCATGCTGCCGAGCTCTGCCGAGTCCAAGGAAAGAAGATTGAGCAAGATGAAGTGTGGCTTGACCTTCACAGAGACTAACCTGGCTGAAAAATGACTATCAGCTCTGTTTGGGGCCAGTCGCCATGAACAGCCGCAGGGCTTGCCGTCCTCACTAACCCTCAAAAATTTGATACATTTTTTTATAGGGATTATATCTTGTCAAATTAACCCTGAAATTGATGACATTTGTGAATAAATTTAGGTGATTATTATTAGCAGCATAGTTTTGGCTAGTCGAAGCACGTTTTTTCCTAATTTTTTTTGTATTTGCAAAGTACTTCTTGTACATATATTTTTAGGAAAAAAATATTCAACGCGAAAGTTGTAGATCTCGTCGAGATCTCCAACTTTAGAGTTGAACATTTTTCCTAAAAATGCATGTACAAAGCACATTTCCAAAAAATGCGAGAAATTAGAAAAAAAAAATGTAGTGCGACGAGCCAAAACTGTAGTGATAATAACAATCACCTAAATTTTTTGGAGCAAATAAGGTGCTCACAACAAAGTGGAGATCTCACCTAACTTCATCTATTTTTATATTCAAAACTAGTAATGATGATGACCGCTCTCAAATATATATTGGGTCAGTTTGTTTTGACGGTGGTGGTGGTAAAAGGAGCTGTGAGAATGGAGCGTTAAAAATTGAGTTGTGGGAATAGAGTTTTTCAGAATAGAGAACCAGTTTGGTAAAACAGCGGTGACAGAGTTGTTCAGAATGAAAAACAGTTTGTTAAAATAGCGGTGACATTTTCATTATATTTTATTATCAAAATAAATTACAAATATATTAATTAAAATGAATTATAATAAATATTTATTATAAATTTGATTTAATAATAATAATTATAATAATTAGTATTATAATAATTAAAATTATAATATAGTTAGGATTTTTATTTATTACCTCTTCACCGTTCACGCTCAGGCCGCCGGACAAAATTTTTGTTTTAATCAACATAATAATTTATTTATTATATTAATGATGATAATAATAATAATAATAATAAATACATGGTAGAGGGCTTCTTCCCGACATCCATGGTAGAGGGAGAGAGAGCTCCGGCGTCCATGGTAGAGGGGGAGAGAGAGCAGCTCCGGCGACCTGGCAGTGGGAGAGGAGGAGGAGGCGAACAATGCAGCGCCGGAGGACTTCTCACCGACGACCAGTGCCGTCGATTTTCACGGGAGGAGGAGGCGAACAAGGCAGCGCCGCCGGCACTCCTTTCTTCAACCTCGCCGACGCACAGATACTCTTCCGGCCAGAGCACCGCCCCTCCTCCCCAGCGCACAGCTCCTCCCGCCAGAGCGATGGAAACGCTACGTTGGAAAGGAGTTCCCAACTCTTGTGGGAAAGCTCTGATGACAACGGTGTTCTACACCTCCATTAATGATGCAACGCCTACCTAAACTGGAAAAATAAATCTCCATTGCTGTCGGAACGCAATGGAGGAATGACGTCAAAACAAACTGACTCATTATATGACCATCACATTTTTGTCCAAATTCATGGTAACTGAAAGAAGCAAAACTCATTTTATAAAAATTTTGGGGTGTGAATAGTCCACTCCTCATGGCCCCACTATCTTAGTGGGAACTTGAAATTGACCGTTGTGTGCGATCCGCACACGTGATCGCGCGTGATATGCGCCGGCAGGATCTTCCTTCCGGCGGCCGTCTAGCCCCCCCCCCCCCCCCCCCCCCCCCCCGCTCCTCTCCCCGGACCGGTCGGCCCAAGCCGGCTCGGCTTCCGGCCGGCGAAGCGGACGCGCCTTGCGGCCGCACCTTTGGGGCCGCATGGAGCGCCCACCCTGCTGGAGGCGCCCCCCCTCCCACGGCAGCCTTTGCGGCCATGGGAGGCCGTGGGTGGCGGTCGGCCACGCCCGGCCCACCGGGCAGGCGAAGTCATCCGGTCGCGCCTTGCGCGCCCCGACCTCGGCCCGTCGCACCTCGCGGACGTCGTAGGCCGTGCTCTCCATCGGCATCGGCAACTCGACCGACGGCCGGTGTCGGGGCCGCGCCCAGCCCCGGCCGGCCACTTCCCGCACTCGGTCGAAGCTGCGCCGGTGATTGGTGGTCTAACGGCACCTTGCTAGTGAGGGGTGACCGGCGCGGGAGCCGGACGCCTCCCTCGACCGTGAAGGGGCGGTGGTTCCCCGTCAGTCGCGATGTCGCGCACTTCCTCCACCATCCGATCAACTCACCGCGATCACGACCGTCCGTTCCGGGGAAAAACCGCCCACATAACTTCCACCATTAGCGAAGTGCATCATTGTCATAATTACAGCTTGCATTTAACGAGTATTATACACTTTAAAACTATGATAAAAATATTAATATGGGTGGTTACAGTGTGCGGATAATCGTGTTGCAGTATGAAGACCGGGCGGTCTGGAGGCTTGAGTCTGGAGGTTTGGAGACTGGGCGGTCTGGCGGTTTCACTCTGGCGGCTTGGTAGTCGGGCGGTCTAGCGGCTTCTCTCCAGCTGCTAGGTTGTCGAGACGTTGTTGATTGGAGACCGGGCGGTCTGGCGGTTTGATGCAGATGACTTGATGATCGGGGGGTCTAGCGGTCTCTCCTAGCAGCTTCACTTCTCTTTATAATAGTTGTCGGACGGTTAGCCTATTCGTCTAACCGCGCGGCTTGTGCGGTCTGATTTTATGTATAGTTGGTTGTAACATTATTTATTTGTCTCACATTGAGTATTTGTAATCATTCTCCTCTCCTCCATTATATAAAAGAGAGGATATACCTTTGTAATACTCACTTTTTGGATAATAAAAATTTTATTATTCCAAATTTCAGTCTGTTTCTTTCTTGTTCGCACATGGTATCAGAGAACTCGATCTTTTCCTCCTGATCCTGTTCGCGCGACCCGTCTCCTCTGTGTTCGCGTGACCTATTTTTGTTCGCGCGACCTGTCTTCGTGCGACCTGTCTTCGCGCGGTCTTTTCTCTTCTGTTTGTGCGACATGTCTGCGCGCGATCTGTCTTGGCGCGAGCTGTTTTTGCGCGGTCTATTCTCTTTGTTCACGTGGTCTGTCCTCGCGCGATCTGTCTCAGTGTGACCTGTCTTCGCGGCCTTGTCTCTTCTTCTTGTTCGCGCGACCTGTCTTCTATTCGCGCGGTCTCTTCTATTCGCGCAGTCTCTTCTCCTTGATCGTGTGATCTGCCTTCGCAGCCTTGTTTCTGCTATCTTCTCTTATATGGCTCGTCTCCTCCTCTTCTTTCTCCACCTTTGTTGTCTTCCTCTTTTCCGTAGTGGTCTCTCTCTACTCCCGCGTCAGCTCTCTCCGCCATAGATGCAACGGATACTGAGGAATATGCCAACCTAGATCTTCTCATAGCTCTTCGCAAAGGGGTGCAGACGTGTACCCAGTAATCGCTTGTTATTGTTATTTCCTATGCTCGTCTTACTCCTTCTCGCAGGACTTTTGCGCTGGCTATCTCTGCCGCCACCACTCCCCGCACCTACCGGGAAGCCCTTGTTGTTCCTCATTGGAAGGAGGGCATGGTTGAGGAAATTGCCACCCGCACTGAGCAGGGTACATGAACGCTTGTTCCTCTTCCATTGGGCACTGATGTTGTTGGCTGTCGCTGGGTATTTGTTTTGAAATTTAGTCTGGACGGCAGTGTGGATCGTTACAAGGTTCGTATTGTCGCCAAAAGCTTCACTCAGACTTATGATGTTGATTATTTTGACACCTTCTCTCTCGTTGCTCGTCTCAACACTATTTGGGTACTCCTCTCTGTGGCCGTCAACAGGGATAGACCCATTTCCCAACTGGATATCAAGAATGTCTTTCTCTATGGTGATCTTCAGGAGGATGTTTATATGGAGCAACCTCCTGAGTATGTTGCTCAGGGGAGACACATGTATGCAGGCTGAAGAAGGTCATCTATGGTCTAATACAAAACCCTCAGGCTTGGTTTGACAAGTTTAGCGGCATTGTGGCTGCCGTGGGTTTTACAAAAAATTTTGTCGATCACTCATTGTTCATTCGCAAAACCTCCCTAGGTCTGGTGGTTCTTGCCGTATATGTGGATGATATCCTTCTCGCTGGAGATGATCAGGCTGGGGTAGTATTGACAAAAAAACATCTCTGTCAACACCTGGTCACGAAGGATATGAGCTCCCCAAAATATTTTCTGGGGATAGAAATCTTTCGAAAGCCCAACTCCTTTGTACTTTCCCAACATAAGTATGTTCCTGATCTTCTAAAAGAAACAGGGTTAACTGGGGCTAAACCTGTCTGATGTCCCATGGTCATTGGAGAAGATAAAACCTGGACAGATGACTCGCCTCCTCTATCAGATGTTACGAGGTATGGACGTATGGTCGGCAAACTCATTTATCTCACGGTAACCAGATCTGACATTTCCTACGTCGTAGGCAAGGTTAGTCAGTTCATGCAAGCTCCTATTGAGTGTCATCTATAATCTGCCCTGAGGATATCAGAATATATTAAAGCGGCGCCAAGTAAATGACTACTGTTTCAGAAGAATGGTCATTTAAAGATTGAAGCGTACTCGGACTCTAGCTATGCTGATGACAAAGTAGACTGCAAGTGCACATCGAGCTCTTGCACATTTGTGGGGGGGAAACCTTGTGAGCTGGAAGAGCAAGAAACAATCTGTCATCTCTAGGTCTGGTACAAAGGCGGAATACCGAAGTACGACGTCGAACACGTGTGAATTAAAGTGTATATGGGCTCTCATGCTCGACTTAGGAGAGGTCTACAACCATTCTCTACCCATGTTCTGCGACAATAAGGCTGATATATATCTCCAAAAATCCGATCTTCCATGAGACAACAGAGCGCATCGAAGTGGACTGCCATTTCATTAGAGAAGAGATCATTGACGAAACAGATTTGCACTTTGTTTGTTACTTCAGACGAGTTGACATATATCTTCACCAAGCTTATGTCCGCTTCCTTCTTTCACATTTGCGACAAGCTGGACATAATTGATATATATGTTTCAGCTTGAGGGGGAGTGTTGCAGTATGGAGACCGGGAGGTCTGACGGCTTGAGTCTGGCGGTTTGGAGATCGAGCGGTCTGGCGGCTTCACTTCGGTGGCTTGGTAGTAGGGTGGTCTAGCGGCTTATCTCCAGCGGCTTGGTTACCGAGATGTTACTGATTGGAGACCGGGAGGTCTGGTGGTTTAATGCATACGACTTGATGACCGGGCAGTCTAGCAGTCTCTCCTAGCGGCTTCACTTCTCTTTATAGTAGTTGCCAGGTGGTTAGCCTATTCGTCTAACTGCGCGGTTCGTGCGGTCTGATTTTATGTATAGTCGGTTGTAACATTGTTTATTTGTCTCACATTGCTTATTTGTAATCTCTCCACTATCCTTCATTCTATAAAAGAGAGGTTATACCTTTGTAATTCTCACTTTTTTGTATCATAAAAAATCTATTATTCCAAATTTCGGTTTGTTTCTTTTTTGTTCGCACAAACTGCATAACCACTGAAACCACCTCTTGGAGGCTATAAAAGGAGTTTTGGGCCTTCTCATTTCTCTCTTTTTCTCATTCGTGCTTTTTTCTTTCTCAGGACAAAGCGCTACCGGAATTCTCCTATGAGTTATTGTTCCTCCACCAGAATTCTCCAACGAGCCACCGTCCCTCCACTAGAATCCTCCCACGTGTCATCGCCGCTCCACTAGAGATTCAGCAAAATCTGCAGCATCACCAAGAAGAAGACGCTCTGCCCGTTATAAGAAGGAAGCCTTGTTCGTGCTCAACCTCTAGAAAGGCCGCTTCCAACCTCATTCTGCGCATTATGTGCTCGTCCACACACCAAGATTGTGAAAGCTAAATCTCGTGCGGAGCAGCCTATTACCCGTCGAGCGCCTAAGATTCTCTCTCATCTCCGAAGTGTAACGAGAAACAGTCTGTCGCCATCGATTCTACAAAGAAATTGTAACTTGAGCTGATAGTGGAGTTTGACCGGCACAGATCCGGTCACGTGAATTTTTACTCGGTTGAGAGATTTCTCTACATAAAAATCGTCTTGTGCACTTATTTTTTACTTTGTGACTGATTATGCGCTCGACTGCTCCCAGGCTAGGACGGTCACGTCTAAACCGGTTTAGGAGCGTCGAATTAGACCGCAACAGTAACAAAAATGCCGCATCAAATGGAGCCTATATTTTTTTTGGTTACCTTTAAGGCTTCGTTTGGCACGATAATGACGATCATAAACGCGGTGGTGAAAGTCAGACCTCACCTAAAAAATACATGCATTTTATGCTCAAAACTAATTTATTTGCTTGGTAGCGGTCATAACCTTTGTCTTGTCAAATAAACATTCGATGATAATGACGATTTTGACCAAACTCACTGGAGCAAATAAGCGGTGCCAAAGGAAGCCCTTATTTTTCTTAGATGCACACATGCGCTTACTACCATCTGATATATTATGATCAGCATCCTCCTTATTTTCCGACAATGGTGAAGAAATATGTAATGACATTTATGTAATTCTGTGTATTCTGTTTTTCTTTCTGCTATGTTTTTTTGTTGTATGTGTTATGTTTTCTGTTGTTATGTTCTGTTATGACATTCGTGTATTCTGTTTCTTTTCCTATATATATGTCCAAGAGGACAAAACTCTGTATCAATGAACATTGTAATAAAATCTTTTGATACTGTTTTGTTCCTTCTTTTCATTCAAAATGTTTCCCTCCCGCGCCGATTCAAAAACTGTATATCAGTTCTTCATATCTTAACATGGTATCAGAGGTACTGAATTAATTTTTTTGGGATTAGTTCTTGCAGGTCTGGATCTGAAGCCGGGGATTAGATCTAAACCTGGATATGGCGGTTTGTTTCCTATCAATCTGGCCTCAATATATTTTCTCTCGTTAAACTGGTTTTCGGCAGATCTTCTATCGAGTTTTTCTTTCCGTTCGTTCTCCTCCTTCGGATTGATCAAGAATCGAGGAATTGATTCCTGTGCCCCCCCCCCCCCCCTATTTCGTCGTGCTTAAACATTTTCGTTGTAATGGATTTCATTAATGATGAACATTCTTCTACCTTGCATGAGACACAATCTGATAATACCATATCCACCATTCCAACCTATTTCATGTTGCAAAATTCGGAT
Organism: Platanthera guangdongensis; assembly: GCA_039583875.1. Classification (NCBI taxonomy): domain Eukaryota; kingdom Viridiplantae; phylum Streptophyta; class Magnoliopsida; order Asparagales; family Orchidaceae; genus Platanthera; species Platanthera guangdongensis. The sequence continues at coordinate 29,449,469 of CM077152.1, read as the reverse complement.
GTTCCTGGCATGCTTCTGGTTAATCATGTTCCGTAAGGAACCTCTAATTATATACCTTGGCGAAGATCCATGGAGATAACCTTTGCCTACAAAGATAGGTTGGGTTTTGTCAATGGGTCCATTCCAAAACCCCATGAGGATGATCCTCGCCGATCCAAATGGGAACAAGTGAACAACTTGGTTATTTCTTAGGTCCTCAGTGCAGTTTCTAAAGAGATAGACAATTCTATTTTACACGCAAATACTGCTGCGCTTATGTGGGGAAAACTCCAACGACGTTTTTTCTATTAACACTGGTTCAATGATCTACGGTTTGCGCAAAGCAATCACTTCTTGTAATCAAGAGGGATTGAAGATCGAAAGTTATTACACCAATCTAAAGCAACTATGGGATGAATTGGATGTTGTTATTCTCATACTCACATGTGGCTCTACTGGTTCTTGAGAAGTTTTGAAATGTTGGGAGAAATAACGAGAGGAGCAAAAGTTAATGCAATTCTTAATGGGGTTGATTGATATTTTTAAACCTGCAAGAGGACAAAATTTGTTAATGAAACTTTTACCCTCAATCAAGGATGCTTACACAATGGTTCAACAAGAGGAGAGACACATTAATACCACCAACTTTTCTCTCAATGAAATGAATAGAGCTTTGATGGCACGAAATTCATACTAGCCAGAGTTTTTCAGCTCACAAAATGCCGGAACACAACATTCGGCAAATAAAAGAAATTTGGGGTGTGATTACTGTCACATGGGGGGTCACACCAAGGCCAGGTGTTTAAAGATCCGCGAATATCCTCCTAATAACACGTTCAAAAATAAGTCTCATGCAACACATTTTAGAAACCACAAGCCAATCTTACTACCTATTCTGTACATGACCATACCTCTGCACAAACCAACCAACAACATCAGTTAGACCTCTCAGCACCTTCAATTATTTCGAATGCCGCACCTCAACTTACTCAAGATCAGATCACACAACTTCTTGGTCTTCTTTCTACTCAGACTCAAGGACCAAGCTTGAGTGATAGCATTCAAAAACTTGCAGGTACACGCCATTGTTTCTCCACTTGTCCAATTGATGGTTGGATTTTAGAAAGTGGAGCCACCAACCATATTTCTCATTGTTTTCACTTTTTGACCTCTCCAACAAAACTTGCTTCTCCTCAGCAAGTTCATCTTCTTGATGGTTCTACCAAACCAGTTACACACATTGGCAATATTCAGATTAATTCCAATATTACATTACATGATGCCATGTTTGTTACATCTTTTACTCGCAATCTGATTTTAGTTAATAAACTTTCTACTGATTCCAAATGTGATTTACTTTTTCAATCCTACACCATGCCTATTGCAGGACCATTTGCGAAAGAACATGGTGGAAATTGGTAAAAGGGTGAATGGATTGTGTTGTCTCCTCAATTCCTCCAAGTTCACAGATCCCGACACTCTTCGCGTTCTTCAATGTAATGTTATTCTACTTTTGATAAATCAATGATATGGCACCATCAAATGGGTCATATTTCTACTGATAAACTACGCCGTCTTGTTTCCAATTTACCTGATTTACATACAGTTCATCATATGTCGTGTAATGTTTGTCCCCTTGCTAAACAAACTCGTTTACTTGTTCATAAAAGTGATAGTTTTTGTCAAAAGGTTTTTGATATTGTTCATTGTGATGTTTGGGGGTCTTACAAAACCCCTTCTCATTTTGGTTTTTGATATTTTTTTGACTTTGGTGGATAATTTCACTAGGAATACTTGGACCTACTTGATGCATTCAAAACAAGAGGTCCTTGTCCTGCTCCAAACTTTTTATCACTTAATCCTTAATCAGTTTAACTCTTACATTAAAATTTTTAGGACAAACAACGACTCTGAATTTTGCAACAACGCCCTCAACCAATTTTTTCTTAACAAAGAAATGTTGCACCAAAGTAGTTGTGTCTACTCTCCACAACGGAATGGTATCCCCGAACGCAAACACAGTCATATACTTGAAATAGAAAGGGCCCTACGGTTCCACGCTTCTTTACCTATAAAATTTTGGGGTGAATGTGTCCTCACGTCGACTTATCTTATCAGCAAAATCCCATCCACCATTTTACATCACAAAACTCCATATGAAATCCTCCACCACTCTATTCCAACTTATCATCATTTGCGTGTTTTTGGTTGCCTTTATTTTGCTTCCACTCAAGCTCACAATAGAGATAAGTTTGTTGCACAAGCCTCTCGTTGTGTTTTTGTTGAATTTTCTCAAAGTGGTCAGCAAGTTAGCCTAAAGCCAAATTAATATTCTCAGAACTACCCAGTTCACACTTTCATCATGCGGAGACCCAATGAGCAAGTTTAACACTAACAACTAATGAAAGCACAAGCAGATCTTTTATTCATTACACTTCTTTACAAGGTGAGGTATACGTAGTGAGACATGATTTCGCTAGTACAACAGCTACAAACAGAAAGAACACACAAGCTAGGCGAACAACACTGGTGATCGCCGAGACCTCCTCGTCCGCCAAAGTCGCCCAAGCCCCCAAGCTGCAACTGCTACAAGCCGAATAGCACACGGAGTCCGCCGAGACCGCGAGGTCGCGCGGACACAACGTTATTCGCTGCCTGCTGAAGAACAGAGGAACAGACCGCCTACCCGCCTGAGACGACGGACAGGTTATTGGAACTTGAACAAGCTGAAGTAGAAATCTGACAAGCCGCTGAAGCGACCAGATGAGACCACACACTTCAATGCCCAACTCCTGGCTCCTTGAATCTAGCCGCGCGACCTGCACACAGCACACCGTCAACACTACTCAATCTGTGCGGATAGAAAACCGCAGACCGCAACACTTGCCCAAACCCAACTTACTGTTCACTCCGTTACTGTAAACGTTCCAGGGGGGTTCTATTTATAGGTGAGGTGAGGAGTGTGGTCACCACCATAGTGCATAGAAACACCAACCCAGCCCGCACGCTAGCAAAACCTCCGTCCGCTGAGTCCGCAAAGACTTAGCCGGATTCCAAGACAACCGCCAGAAGCAAGACATTGATCACAACAAGGCGGACTTGCCTCACACTATGCGGACAAGGTACAGTCCGCACAGTCCGCAACATCACCATATGGATAGCCACAACCCCTTCAGCAACAGTCCGCACACTAAAGAGGCAGTCCGCATAGTACAAGACCAAAGCCTCCATCTGTTACAAGTCCATGACCAAAGGCAGGGTTAGCAACAGTGCGCCCGGTAAACAGCGGACTTGACGGATACATCGGACACACTGGACTTGTCACAGAATGTGACCAAGTCCAGTAAATCACCAAAGGCCTATCGCGAGCTTGGCGGGCAAGGCTCAGTCCGCCAATCACCCAAAGCGAAACACCAACACTCCTCCAGAGTTAAGGCAGAGTCCGCAAGCAATCCTTGCACGGCTGCCCAAACGGCCAACTGTCGGACTCCGACACCAGTCCGCGCAGTCCTCCTCAGCAGTCAGCATCTGTTGTACCACCAGAGTTCGGCAAGGGCCACAACCAAACTCCAAGGTCAGTCCGCCACAGCGGATACCGCAGACACGTCAGTCCGCAAGCCCCCCGCGGACAGGACACCCAATCTGCCGGTTAACACATAAGCTTACAATGCGGCCACTGAACAGAGCACTGCCTACAACCCGCAAACCTCTGTCCGCTCAGGCCGCTCCTCAATCATCCAGCCACCAAGACCGCCAACACCCTGTTCGCAGACAGCAGTCCGCCCAGGCCGTGGACTCAGTCCGCTCAGGCTGCTCAGACCACAGGCTGCTCAATCAGCAAGCCACCAGACAGCTACTACCCAGGCCGCAGTCAACAATCCGTCCAGGCCGCGGTCTCAGTCCGCACAGGCTGCTCGGCCTGCCCATCACCCACTTCCACTTCACAAATTTCAACACTCCCCCTTGAAGTGAGAAGTGGTGATCAAGCCCAGCAAGTTACGTAACTGCTGAAAAGGCCCCTTCGACAGCGGCTTCGTGAAGATGTCAGCAAGATTATCTTCACTCCGAACATGCCCGACCAGAAGAGATCCATCCAACACCCTCTCCCTTATGAAGTGGTGTGCGATCTCAATATGCTTGGTACTTGCGTGACACACTGGATTGTTTACCAGTTTGAGAGTACTCTCATTGTCTCCCCGGAGTAAAGTGGGCACTTGCACTTCTTCATGAACATCCTCTACAAGCCTCCACAACCAGATAGCTTCCCTAGTAGCCAAGGCCGAAGCCTTATACTCAGCTTCCGTAGTAGATACAGACACAGAATCCTGCTTCTTGCTACACCACGAAATACCAGCTGAACCATAAGTGAAAACATAACCCGAAGTTGATCTTCGATCATCCAAGTCACCACCATAGTCAGCGTCCGTGTATCCAAGCAAAACAAAGTCCATATCCCTACTATAGAGGAGTCTCATATCAGAAGTTGACTTGACATACTTTAAGATGTGTTTTGTCGCTACCAGATGAGACTTCCTTGGTTCAGTCATAAACCGACTTACTCGGCCAACAACATAAGAAATGTCTAGCCTTGTAATCGTCAGGTAGATCGAACTCCCTACAAGAGCCCTGAACACCAAGGGATCAGGAAGAATCCTTCCTTCATCTCGTCGAAGCTTCAGCCCATGTTCCAGTGGAGTAGAGCAACACTTCCCTTCGCCCATGCCGAACCGACCTGCAATGCGATCCGCATATCCCTTCTTGCAAATGAGAATTCTGCACTCCTTCCTCTCCACTTCAAGACCGAGAAAGTGATGAAGCTCTCCCAAGTCTTTCATCTCGAAGCGTATAACAAGCTCAGCTCTGAGCCTTGCTACTTCCTCCTCCGAATTCCCTGTGACGATCATGTCGTCCACATATATCAAGACCAAGACTTGAAGCTCCCCCTTCTTCTTGACGAACAAGCTAGAATCTGAGTTGAAAGCAAGATACCCGCAGAATTGCAAATACTCTGCTAACTTCTCATACCAATCTCTAGGAGCTTGCTTCAACCCGTAGAGAGCTTCCTGAGCTTACAGACATAGTCTAGATGATCTTTAGAAACAAAACTAAGTGGCTGATCCATAAATATGTCCTTGTCAATCTCTCCGTAAAGAAAAAACATTCTTCACATCAAGCTGCCACATCCTTCATCCCTTGCTAGCAGCCAAGGCGATCACCACAATAACTAAAGTCATCTTTGCAACCAGACTAAACGTCTCCTCATAGTCTTCTCCATACTGCTGTGAGAATCCTCGAGCAACTAGGAGAGCTTTGAACCTATCAATGCTCCCATTAGCCTTCTTTTTCAACTTATACACCCACTTGCAAGTCACTGGAGTAATGCCATCAACCTTGGGCACAAGGTCCCAGGTTTCATTCTTCTTGAGAGCAGCAATCTCTTCCTTCATGTCATCATCCCACTCCTTGACTCCAGTGGCCTCATTGAAGTTTGCAGGCTCTTGCTCATCCATAGGACCTGCAAAGAAGCAGGAGACAAAGCTCACTGCATTCCCATCACAGTACCGAGTCGGTGGCTTAATAACCCTCTTCGATCTCCAAAGGGTCTGCTCCTTGATTACTACCTTTGTTGCTCCTTCAGGCTCAGCACCACCTTCAGGCAAGCTTTGAGCAATGCCCCCCCTGCTTCCTGAGCCAGAAGCCTCAGCACCAGAATTTTAAGCAACAGGAGCTGCTGGTGAAACAACAAGCTCCTCTTCCAGGCCTTCAGCAGCCACCACCGGTTCTTCATCAACCTTGCTTCTGGTTAGCTCAACCGAGCCACCTCCATACAACGTCAGCTCGTCAAAGACAACATCTCTTGACACAACGAACTTCTTCGTCGCAGGATCCATGCATTTCCATCCCTTCTTCCGCTCATCGTAGCCAACAAAGACAAGCTTTCTTGCCTTTGCATCCAGCTTAATCCGTGAAGCATCCGGGACATGCACATAACAAGTTGAACCGAAAACCCGAAGGTGTTCCACACTAGGCTTCTCCTTCAGCAACAACTCAAAAGGAGTCTTCATATTGATCGGGCTAAGCGGCATCCGGTTGATGACATAAGAAGCACAAGACATCCCCTCTGCCCAAAAGGACCATGGAATGTCTTTCGCATGAAGCCAGTATTTGCAAGTCTCCGTCAAATGACGGATCTTCCGCTCCGCTACTCCATTTTGTTGTGGAGTGTGAGCACAAGTGAGCTCTCGTTGGATCTCGTGCTTCCTGCAGAAGTTAGAAAACTCGGAGGAGATAAACTCACCACCGTTGTCTGTTCTAAGCTTCTTGATCCGCAAGCCAAGTCGGCCCTCCACCAACACCTTGAACTCCACAAACAAACGGAAGGCTTCTGACTTCTCCTTCAATAAGTATACCCAAGTGTATCTTGAGTAGTCATCAATCAACACCAGCATGTATCTGCTCCCGCCAAGGCTTGCAGTGACGGTTGGTCCCATCAAGTCTCCATGGATGCACTCCAATGGTCTCTTGCTCCTCGTTTGCGATTTATCAAATTGAAGGCGACGAGCCTTGCCGTACTGACATCCCGCACAAACGTGACCGTCGCCAAATGAAGAAAGCTTAGGCAAGCCTCTTACAAGGCTTCTGTTAGCCATAGCCTTCAATTTCTTCATTCCTACATGCCCCAGCCTCTCATGTCATATAGCCGCGCTATCGTTTGCTCTCATCCGATCAACATAAGAGTTAGTAGCAAGAATAAATAAGTTCTTCACTCTCCTCCCAACATGAGCAACATCAGCCTTAACCGCTGATACGTTGCGAAGGAAATTCACTTCTGTTGGCCCAAACAGAACGTGATAACCCGCGTCGACCGCGTGGGTCACCGAGAAGAGGTTCTTCTTAATGTCTGGTACGCGATACACACTCCTTAACGTGAGTGGCCCCTTATCACTACCCAGTGACACAACACCCTCCTTCTCTACTGCATAAACAGTATTATCAGTAGTTATAATAGCTTCATTACCTGAGTAGGCTTGCTGAGAAGAGAACTTCGACTTGTCTCCAGTGAGGTGATGACCACACCCGGAGTCCACGATCCAATCATCGTTGAAGTCGGCAGCGGACAAGGCACGAACACAAGTGCCCGTCATGAAAGCTCCGCCCCATTCAGATTCCTCACTCTTAGAGTGAGCTTCCTCCTTGCCAGCAACATGCCCAGGCTGCAGTTTGACCTTGCAGTCCCGCTTAAAGTGTCCTCGCTGATGACACTTATAACACTTCAGGTTCTTCTTCCAGTCCTTCTTAGGAGCAGTGCTCCTCTCTACCTGATAAGAAGTTGAAGGCTCATTCTCAGCAGTGACTTGTTTCTTCTTCCCTTCCCATCTCTTCTTCTTCTTGCCCGTGAAGAGTGCTTCACTGCTCTCCTCAGAGACAGTGACTCCAGCCATCTGCCTTGCCAAACTTTCACGTGAAGCAAGCAGATTCTCAAGCTCCAACAAAGATGGTTGAGTAGTCCAGCCTTGAACTGATGTCACAAAAGCAACATACTCCTTCCGCAAGCCGCGAATTATGTGCCTTTTCAACTTAGCCTCGGAGATAGGCTCATCAGGATCAAGCGTTGATATCTCTGCACACAGTCTCTTCATCTTCAAGAAGTATTTAGAGATAGTCATGTCTCCTTGAGTTGTCCAGGCCAACTCATTCTCCAGAAACTGAAGTCTAGCCACATTCTTCCTATTGAACAACTCATCAATGGTTGTCCAAATGTCAGCAGTAGACTCACATCCAATGATGTGATCAAACAGTTCTAGTGAAACAGCTCTCTTGAGAACAAACTCCGCCTTATGGTACGCCCAAAACGGGTATACGCAATTAACCGCAAGTGTACATGCTGCGTCAAGTAATAAATAGTAAGTAAGGATCGTTCCCTCGAGGAGATGGTAAATTCAGTACTTCCAATTACTAGTTGTGCCTTTTCTTTAAATTCAAGAAGAATAAGATGATGGTGTCAGAATACTAGAATATTAAAATAAACTTCTAGTTACTAAAAAGAAACTACAGATCCGGGAGAGAAATACTTGGTTACAAGTTATCAAAAGATAATCTTGTATCATGATTTCCTAAGTCTAATGTGACAACACATGAAAATAGCTTTGTGATGATGAGTGGTGAAATGTCTGGCAATGATTTTAGAGAAGAAATCTGTACCTCCCGATATCGGAAGTCCCTAGTTCTCTATTACCCCGTAGGTGAAAAAAGAACCGCATAAAGATCGAAAACCAAAGTTGCTAACACTAAGGGGAAATCTCTTTCTCCCTTCAAATGCTATACCGACTCTACGATATACTTGCGTAACTTCTCTCTCGATTTATGAAGCGTAGTAAAAAGATGAAGACTTGGCCAAGGACTTCGAATTAAAGATCATAGATTCGATACAAACAATCACCAAACATTTATAACTAAGGAAAATTAAGAATTTGTCATCACAAGAGACATAGTACTTTCACAATACAAGATTAAAACAAGTTAGTTCATCACGATGGAGAGAACACACCACCAAATAAGAAAGATCTTACAGCACATGGTGGGAGAAATGCAAAACAAAGCAGGAATTCGCTCTTCGATGTGTGTAGAACCAGTTTGTCTCCAAGATCCGGCGTGCCCTAGTTCTTCTTCTCCAAGATAAGTCCCCTTTTTCTCCCTTTAGGATCCACCAAATTTGCCCCTTTTCTGTGTTCCTTTTCCCCTTAAAAACGTCTGATCACTCTCCAAAAGATGCCACCTTTTCATTTTGAAAAGGGCGCAAAAATTCGAAATTTAAATGCTGAAAACCGTCCAGGAGACGTTACAACCTTTTTTCTGAGTGTTGCAACTTTTTTCCAGATTTTGATATTTTGGCATATTTCCATTCCCAAGCAAATTCCTCTTGCGCATCTAGCAAGAATACAATAGAAAGAGACCCAATTAGCCTTGAATTGAATACATAAACTTTTACTTTCATTTTTATAACCTTTAGACTTATTTGTGTCGGAATAGCCGCGTAATACGTCGGAAATAATGCCCTAGATAACTTCTTTTTAGAAGTTATCACCTTAGCATTTGTTTTTCTCCAAAGGCTCACCTGCTCAGCAGTTCTGAAAGCAGCAGTCACTTCTTATCTGTCCTCACCACCGACGACCTCCCATAGCTCCTCACCAAGAAGGTAACTCTTCATGCACGACTTCCACTTCTTGAAGTTAGTCGGCGTTAAGAGTTCAATGTCAAGACCTCTTGCATAACTCCCTTTCATTGCAACAACTGTTGGTTAAGAAAACTTCCAGAAGCACAGAGCACCAACACAGGTTGATCACCACTCAAGCACAGAGCAACAATACTGGTTGAACACTGCACAAGCAACTGAACCTCGCTCTGATACCATGTTGAATTTTCTCAAAGTGGTCAGCAAGGTAGCCTATAGCCAAATTAATATTCTCAGAACTACCCAGTTCACACTTTGATCATACGGAAACCCAAGGAGCAAGTTTAACACCAACAACCAATGGAAGCACAAGCAGATCTTTTATTCATTACACTTCTTTATAAGGTGAGGTATACGTAGCGAGACATGATTTTGCTAGTACAACAGCTACAAACAGAAAGAACATACAAGCCGGGCGGACAGCACTGGAGACCGCCGAGACCGCCTCGTCCGCCAAGGTCACCCAAGCCGCCCAAGCTGCAACTGCTACAAGCCGAATAGCACACGGAGTCCGCCGAGACCGCGAGGTTGCGCAGACACACCGTTATTCGCTGCCAGCTGAAGAACAGAGGAACAGACCGCCTACCCGCCTGAGACCGGCGGACAGGTTATTGGAACTTGAACAAACTAAAGTAGAAATCTGACAAGCCGCTGAAGCGACCAGCTGAGACCGCAGAGACCGCACACTTCAATGCCGAACTCCTGGCTCCTTGAAGCTAGCCGCGCGACCTGCACACAACACACCGTCAGCACTACTCAATCCGCACGGACAGAAAACCGCAGACCGCAACACTTGCCCAAGCCCAACTTACTGTTCACTCTGTTACTGTAGACGTGTCGGGGGGTTCTATTTATAGGCGAGGTGAGGAGTGTGGTCACCACCCTAGTGCATAGAAACACCACCCCAGCCCGCGCGCTAGCAAAACCTCCGTCCGCTGAGTCCGCAAAGACTTAGCCGGATTCCAAGACAACCGCCAGAAGCAAGGCACTGATCACAACAAGACGTACTTGCCTCACACTATGCGGACAAGGTACAGTCCGCACAGTCCGCAACATCACCATATGGACAGCCACAACCCCTTCAGCAACAGTCCGCACACTAAAGAGGCAGTCCGCATAGTACAAGATCAAAGCCTCCATCCGCCACAAGTCCATGACCAAAGGCAGGGTTAACAACAGTCCGCCCGGTCAACAACTAACTTGGAGGATACAACGGACACACTGGACTTGTCACAGAATGTGACCAAGTCCAGTAAATCACCAAAGGCCTATCGTGAGCTTGGCGGGCAAGGCTCAGTCCGCCAATCACCCAAAGCGAAACACCAACACTCCTCTAGAGTTAAGGCAGAGTCCGCAAGCAATCCTCGCACGGCTGCCCAAACGGCCAACTGCCGGACTCCGACACCAGTCCGCGCAGTCCTCCTCAGCAGTCAACATCTGCTGTACCACCAGAGTCCGGCAAGGGCCACAGCCAAACTCCAAGGTCAGTCCGCCACAGCGGATACCGCAGACACGCCAGTCCGCAAGCCTCCCGCGGACAAGACACCTAATCCGCCGGTTAACACACAAGCTTGCAATGCGGCCACTGAACAGAGCACTGCCTACAACCTGCAAACCTCTGTCCGCTCAGGCCGCTCCTCAATCAGCCAGCCACCAAGACAGCCAACACCCTGTCCACAGACAGCAGTCCGCCCAAGCCGCGGACTCAGTCCGCTCAGGCTGCTCAGACCACAGGCTGCTCAATCAGCAAGCCACCAGACAGCTACTACCCAGGCCGCAGTCAACAATCCGTCCAGGTCGCAGACTCAGTCCGCACAGGCCGCCCGACCTGCCCATCACCCACTTCCACTTCACAAATTTCAACAGTATTTATTGGATACCCACCTAATCAGAAAGGCTACAAGCTTTTTGATCTTCAAACCAAGCGGATGTTTGTAAGCAGAAATGTTATTTTCTCAAAAACTGTTTTTCCATTTCAGCAAATTGCCTGCACACAAAATAATCAAAATAATTCCTCTTTGGTCTTACCGCTTCGTACAGATCTGGATGAATTTATTCCATCAACATATTCTACTTACTCGGTCCTTGCATCTACTCCTATAGTCCTAGCCCTGACATCCTTGACCAACAATCTGCTCAACCTTCTAATATTGCGGAAACTGTTCCAAAATCTCCAATTGGCTCGCAATCTATTCCACCAAGAAAATCAAACCGTCTTACTCGACAACCAAAATGGAGACAAGATTACATCTATTCACCTGCTTTTACCAATGCCCATGTTGTCTCTTCAAATAATTTTATTTCTCCCATGCACACTGAACCTGCCACTTACTCTGAAGCCTACAAAGATGCCAACTAGAGACATGCAATGACATCTAAAATTCAAGCTTTGCAGGACAATCAAACACGGGTAATTACTTCTCTACCCTCAGGGAAGAAAGCCATTGGTTGTAAATGAATATACAAAATAAAATACCAACCTGATGGGTCTATTGAATGGAATAAAACTCGTCTAGTTGCGAAGGGTTATACCCAAATAAAAGGACTTGATTTTCAGGATACGTTGCTCCAGCAGCTAAAATGACAATTGTTCGTTATCTTCTCTCCTTAGTAGCAGTAAAGGGATGGTTTTTAAACCAATTAGATGTCCATAATACCTTCTTGCATGGAGATCTCCTCGAAGAGGTATATATACAACTACCTCCGAGTTTTCAACCTCAGGGGGAATCAAGACAAAACAACAATGTATGCCGTCTTCTAAAATCATTGTATGGACTTAAGCAGTCATCTCGACAATGGTTCTCTAAGTTCTCCAACACATTGCTCTCACTCGACTCCAAGCAATCACAATGTGATCATTCCCTACTTACAAGAGTGGCAGATGGACATTTTATGATCCTTCTCGTATACGTTGATGATGTTATTCTTGCAGGGACTCGCCAATCAGATGGTCAAACAATAATACAAACCTTGAATCAATATTTTAAGATCAAGGATTTGGGTAATCTGACTTACTTTCTGGGTCTTGAGATTTTTCAAACTCCTAATGGAATATACTTGCACCAACGTAAATATGCAAATGATATTGTGCAAAACATGCAACTTTCTGACAACAAAGTTTGTCATAATCTCATTGAGCAAAACCACAAATTAAATACTACTGATGGTGAACTTCTCAGTGATCCCTCTGTGTACCGGAGTCTAGTTGGTCGTCTCATTTACCTCCCGTAACTCACCCGGACTTAACTTATCCAATTCATATTTTGAGTCAGTTTATGTCCCAACCAAGAAGCCCTCATCCACACATGACACAAACTACAACGTTATGTAAATGGATCCTTAGGCCAAGGACTTTATTTTCCTTCAAACGACGACATGACGCTGCATGCTTATTCCGATGCAGACTGAGCCTCTTGCCCAATAACAAGAAGGTCTATAACTGGCTACTGCGTGCTGCTAGGAGGTTCTCTTATTTCATGGAAAACCAATAAACAAAGTATCATTTCTAGATCTTCCGTTGAATCAGAATATCGGGCAATAGCGTCTATTTGTTGTGAACTAAGTTAGTTGGTAAACTTATTACAGAATTTACAACTTGACAACTTAACTTGCATTCCTCTAACTTGTGACAATCAAGCAACATTACACATTGCCTCTAATCCCGTGTATCACGAAAAAACTAAATATATCGAGTTGGATTGTCATTTTGTACGGGAAAAGCTCTCTTGTGGCTTGATTGCTCCAACATATATCCCCGCCACATTACGACTCGTTGATCTACTTGCCAAGGTTTTGGGGCAAGCTTAATTACAGTTCTTATTAAGCAAGTTGGGCATTTGAAACTTTTCACAAATCCCAACTCGAGGGGGAATGAAGAAATATGTAATGACATTTGTGTAATTCTGTGTATTCTGTTTTGCTTTCTGTTATGTTTTCCATTGTATGTATTATGTATTCGTTGTTATGTCCTGCTATGACATTCATGTATTATGTTTCGTTTCCTATATATATGTCCAAGAGGACAAGACTCTGTATCGATGTACATGATAATAAAATTTGTTGCTACTGTTTCGTTCCTTCTTTTCATTCAAAATGTTCCCCTCCTGTCCCGATTCAGAAACTGTATATCAACTCTTCTGATCTTAACAAATGGGCTTTTTGGCAAAAGCTGGGCGAGATCAGTGCCGCCATGTATGACTCTCATCTTCTCCGTCACTCCTCCACCATTCTCCTCTTTCTGATCAACCGCCACCGAAGTTGTCCGCGCAACTCTTCTCCTCATTCTGATTTGCATTGGATGAGTTCCAAGACATCCGCCAGCGGGAGTAATCTTCTCCTCCGCTTCAATTTCAGACGGCTCTCGTCTTCTCAATTCTCACAGTTATTAGTATTAGTTTATTACTATTATTAGTATGCTGCATATCTGATATTTTTATTAGTTAATTTTTATGAAATTTAATAATATTTAATTTAATTTAATAATTGTACAACCCCGTATTCGCGAAAAGTAGACCCCAGACAAGACATGCGCGTTTTTAAGCTTTTTGAGAATTTTGCACTCCTAGGGGCCAATTTTGGGTGAACGTGTAGAACATACTAGTAGGGGGAGAAAATATTTCTCCCCCCAAGGCACTCTTGAGAAGTCGGTCAAGCCGTCCAAGCCGCCCCATCCCACAGGCCGCCGAGCTCCCCCAGACCGCCGAGCTCCCCCAGGCCGCCGAGCTCCCCCCAGGCCGCCGAGCTCACCCCAGGCCGCCGAGCTCACCCCAGGCCGCCGAGATCCCCCAGGCCGCCGAGCTCCCCCCAGGCCGCTGAGCTCACCCAGCCCCAGGCCGCCGAGCTCACCCAGTCTGCCGAGCTCACCCAGTCCGCCGAGCTCCCCAGGCCGCCGAGCTCACCCAGTCCGCCGAGCTCACCCAGGCCGCCGAGCTCACCCAGGCCGCCGAGCTCACCCAGTCCGCCGAGCTCACCCAGTCCGCCGAGCTCACCCAGTCCGCCGAGCTCACCCAGTCCGCCGAGCTCACCCAGCCCCATGCCGCCGAGCTCACCCAGTCCACCGAGCTCACCCAGCCCCAGGCCGCCGAGCTCACCCAGCCCTAGGCCGCCGAGCTCATCCAGTCCGCCGAGCTCACCCAGGCCGCCGAGCTCACCCAGTCCGCCGAGTTCACCCAGCCCCAGTCCGCCGAGCTCACCCAGGCCGCCGAGCTCACCCAGTCCGCCGAGCTCACCCAGTCCGCCGAGCTCACCCAGCCCCATGCCGCCGAGCTCACCCAGCCCCAGGCCACCGAGCTCACCCAGCCCCAGGCCGCCGAGCTCACCCAGTCTGCCGAGCTCACCCAGTCCACCCAACCCCAGGTCGTTGAGCTCACCCAGTCCGCCGAGCTCACCCAGGCCGCCGAGCTCACCCAGTCCGCCGAGTTCACCCAGCCCCAGTCCGCCGAGCTCACCCAGGCCGCCGAGCTCACCCAGTCCGCCGAGCTCACCCAGCCCCAGGCCGCCGAGCTCACCCAGCCCCAGGCCACCGAGCTCACCCAGCCCCAGGCCGCCGAGCTCACCCAGTCTGCCGAGCTCACCCAATCCGCCGAGCTCCCCAGGCCGCCGAGCTCATCCAGTCCGCCGAGCTCACCCAGTCCGCCGAGCTCACCCAGCCCCAGGTCGCCGAGCTCACCCAGCTCCAGGCCGCCGAGCTCACCCAGCCCAGGCCGCCGAGCTCGCCCCTTGCCGCCTGCTCGCCCGACTCGAGGGGCTGCCCCTGGAAGACTGCATTTAGCTGTTTAGAACAGCTGGATTTGGCTGTTGGCGGGCCAATCCGGGGGCATTCCAGTAATTTTCAAAGCAGTGGAGGTTGGTTATTTGCAGGCCATTCCCAGAAAACTATAAATAGACCCCCTTGGGTGCCCTTGGAGGGGGACTTTTCCTTGCTTCCTCCTCCCTTAGCTTCTTCTTGGTAGAGTAGAGAGAGCTCCTCCAAGGCACCCTAGCTCGAGCATTGGCTAGGGAGGGGAAGTGCTCAGGCAGCCTTCCGGGTGTGAGGTGGGACCTCCACGCTAGAGCTGAGGGTCTGTTTCTAGCTTCTTGATCTTTGGTCCGTGACGTTCCTCCGGGTGCAATAGGTGTGAGGTCACCCCTTTCTAGGGACCCCGAACTCCACAGAGACCAAATTTTTGGTTTCAACACTCCGGGTGCAATAGGTGTGAGGTCACCCCTTTCTAGGGACCCCGAACTCCACAGAGACCAAATTTTTGGTTTCAACATTTTGGTGCGGTGAGCGTGCAGAGTGACTAGCACAGAAGATCTCTGGAGAGTGTCATGACAGGAGGTCAAGTAGGTAGTGATGATCTCGGCGAGCTCCCCAGCTCAGGACTCTTTGTCGGGAGGCAAGAGTTCATGACCTCCATCCAAGCCATCACGGAGATGTTGCGCAGCATTGCTCCTCAAGGTGGAAGCTCCACCCCGACCCCCCAGGAGTTAGCTCCCCCTCTCGACGAGCCGACTCCTAGGGGTCTAGGCGAGATGACCCCAGCAGGGGGAGAAGGAAGTGCACCAGGAAGAAGGTCAGGGAAGGAGAGGATGGGAGATGGGGTCGAGCGAGACCTCACAGGCCGGGAGCTGTTCTCCAGCCCGGCGAGTACCAACCTACCAGGCGAGCAGGCTGCGCGAGTAGAAGTGGCGAGACCACCCCTTAGGGGGTCACCCTTCAGCGAGCTGATCATCTCAGCTCCCGTTCCCGAGGGGTTCAGAGAGCCAGACATGGCTTACTATTTCGGGAAGGATGATCCCGTCCAGTACCTGCAATGGTTCGAGGATGCGGTCTCCATCAGGCCGATGACAGATGTCTTCAAGTGTCGCCTCTTTGCGATCACGTTGAAGGAGAGGGCAAGGGACTGGTTCCATCAACTCCCTCCAAGGTCGATCTACGGGTTTGAGGACTTGAGTCGGAGCTTCCAGCTTCGCTTCTCCACCTCCAAGAAGAGGAAGAGGAGTCCTGAGTCCATCTTCTTGATAAGGCAGGGGGTCGAGGAGTCGCTGGCCTGCTACGTTGACAGGTTCCAAGAAGAGATCTTGGAGGTCCAAGAGATGCCCGGGTATGCTCTCCAGATGGCCTTCACCGTTGGGCTGAAGGAGGGCTTCTTCAAGATGAGCTTGACCCGGAAGGCCCCCCTTTCCTTCGAAGAGCTGATGGAAAGGGCGGCAGAGGAGATAACCATGGAGGCGGCCAACCCGTCATTTGTCAAAAAGTTGGCAAGGCTAACAGAGGCGGAGTCGAAGGAGCAAGGAGGCGCAAGACATCAGGAAGGATGAAGGAGAGAGGAGCAGAGAGCTCAGGGTTTCCAGGAACAGGAGGGTCCAGAACCAGGTTGGAGGCAGCAGGGAGGACCCATTCAGGGTCCAGGAAGAGGTCACAACCAAGGTGGGGGGGATTTTCATGAAGGCCGAGGGAGGTTCAACTTCCAAAGGCAAGCCCCTAGGCAACTCCTACCCCCACCACAGCAAGCGATGGAAATTGGTCGAAGGGAGAGGAGGAACCGCACGGGAAGGAGAAGAGTCAGAATAGAGTTACCCTACTGTGAGTTCCACCAGGAGTAAGGCCACGCAACATCTACTTGCCCTGAATTTCTGGAGTTGAGAAGGACAAGAGCTCCAGCACCGCAACCTCATCAGCCTCAACAAGCGCAAGACCCGGTGCGGATTGAAGAAGTCCGACCCGAGGCAGCAGAGGAGAGATGTGAGGACAGGGTTGATGTGGGCACCCGGGGAAGGATCGGATGATTCACGGGGAAGAGGGAGGTAAGAGAGAAGTGAATCATCTCTTTGTAATGAACTTAGCTTGCGTTGTATCAGCTATGATTAATGGTAGAAACCACCGAAAAATATTTATGGTCCATGAAAGGTCTCACTCAGAGATGGATTCCGCTGTCAGGCTCTCACTAGCTGACAGGGCAGGTTGATCTCTCGTGGAGGCTAAGTCCTTTTATCTCCGAGATGGATTCCGCTGTCAGGCTCTCACAAGCTAGCAGGGCAGGTTGATCTCTCATGGAGGCTAAGTCCTTTTAGCTCCGAGATGGATTCCGCTGTCAGGCTCTCACTAGCTGACATGGCGGGTTGATCTCTCGTGGAGGCTAAGTCCTTTTAGCTCCGAGATGGATTCCGCTGTCAGGCTCTCACAAGCTGGCAGGGCAGGTTGATCTCTCGTGGAGGCTAAGTCCTTTTAGCTCCGAGATGTATTCCGCTGTCAGGCTCTCACTAGCTGACATGGCAGGTTGATCTCTCGTGGATGCTAAGTCCTTTTAGCTCCGAGACGGATTCCGCTGTCAGGCTCTCACAAGCTGGCAGGGCAGGTTGATCTCTCGTGGAGGCTAAGTCTTTTTAGCTCCGAGATGGATTCCGCTGTCAGACTCTCACTAGCTGACAGGGCAGGTTGATCTCTCGTGGAGGCTAAGTCCTTTTAGCTTCGAGATGTATTCCGCTGTCAGGCTCTCACTAGCTGGCAGGGCAGGTTGATCTCTCGTGGAGGCTAAGTCCTTTTAGCTCCGAGATGGATTCCGCTGTCAGGCTCTCACAAGCTGGCAGGGCAGGTTGATCTCTCGTGGAGGCTAAGTCCTTTTAGCTCCGAGATGGATTCCGCTGTCAGGCTCTCACAAGCTGGCAGGGCAGGTTGATCTCTCGTGGAGGCTAAGTCCTTTTAGCTCCGAGATGGATTCCGCTGTCAGGCTCTCACTAGCTGACAGGACAGGTTGATCTCTCGTGGAGGCTAAGTCCTTTTAGCTCCGAGATGGATTCCGCTGTCAGGCTCTCACAAGCTGGCAGGGCAGGTTGATCTCTCGTGGAGGCTAAGTCCTTTTAGCTCCGAGATGGATTCCGCTGTCAGGCTCTCACTAGCTGACATGGCAGGTTGATCTCTCGTGGAGGCTAAGTCCTTTTAGCTCCGAGACGGATTCCGCTGTCAGGCTCTCACAAGCTGGCAGGTTGATCTCTCGTGGAGGCTAAGTCCTTTTAGCTCCGAGATGGATTCCGCTATCAGACTCTCACTAGCTGATAGGGCAGGTTGATCTCTCGTAGAGGCTAAGTTCTTTTAGCTTCGAGATGGATTCCGCTGTCAGGCTCTCACTAGCTGGCAGGGCAGGTTGATCTCTCGTGGAGGCTAAGTCCTTTTAGCTCCGAGATGGATTCCGCTGTCAGGCTCTCACAAGCTGGCAGAGCAGGTTGATCTCTCGTGGAGGCTAAGTCCTTTTAGCTCCGAGATGGATTCCGCTGTCAGGCTCTCACTAGCTGACAGGGCAGGTTGATCTATCGTGGAGGCTAAGTCCTTTTAGCTCCGAGATGGATTCCGCTGTCAGGCTCTCACAAGCTGGCAGGACAGGTTGATCTCTCGTGGAGGCTAATTCCTTTTAGCTCTGAGATGGATTCCGCTGTCAGGCTCTCACTAGCTGACAGGGCGGGTTGATCTCTCGTGGAGGCTAAGTCCTTTTAGCTCCGAGATGGATTCCACTGTCAGGCTCTCACAAGCTGGCATGGCAGGTTGATCTCTCGTAGAGGCTAAGTCCTTTTAGCTCCGAGATGGATTCCGCTGTCAGGCTCTCACTAGCTGGCAGGGCAGGTTGATCTCTCGTGGAGGCTAAGTCCTTTTACCTCCGTGATGGATTCCGCTGTCAGGCTCTCACTAGCTGACATGGCAGGTTGATCTCTCGTGGAGGCTAAGTCCTTTTAGCTCCGAGACGGATTCCGCTGTCAGGCTCTCACAAGCTGGCAGGGCAGGTTGATCTCTCGTGGAGGCTAAGTCCTTTTAGCTCCGAGATGGATTCCGTTGTCAGACTCTCACTAGCTGACAAGGCAGGTTGATCTCTCGTGGAGGCTAAGTCCTTTTAGCTTCGAGATGGATTCTGCTGTCAGACTCTTACTAGCTGGTAGGGCAGGTTGATCTCTCGTGGAGGCTAAGTCCTTTTAGCTCCGAGATGGATTCCGTTGTCAGGCTCTCACTAGCTGACAGGGCGGGTTGATCTCTCGTGGAGGCTAAGTCCTTTTAGCTCCGAGACGGATTCCGCTGTCAGGCTCTCACAAGCTGGCAGGGCAGGTTGATCTCTCGTGGAGGCTAAGTCCTTTTAGCTCCGAGATGGATTCCGCTGTCAGACTCTCACTAGCTGACATGGCAGGTTGATCTCTCGTGGAGGCTAAGTCCTTTTAGCTTCGAGATGGATTTCGCCGTCAGGCTCTCACTAGCTGGCAGGGCAGGTTGATCTCTCGTGGAGGCTAAGTCCTTTTAGCTCCGAGATGGATTCCGCTGTCAGGCTCTCACTAGCTGACAGGGCAGGTTGATCTCTCGTGGAGGCTAAGTCCTTTTAGCTCCGAGATGGATTCCGCTGTCAGGCTCTCACAAGATGGCAGGGCAGGTTGATCTCTCGTGCAGGCTAATTCCTTTTAGCTCCGAGATGGATTCCGCTATCAGGCTCTCACTAGCTGACAAGGCGGGTTGATCTCTCGTGGAGGCTAAGTCCTTTTAGCTCCGAGATGGATTCCGCTGTCAGGCTCTCACAAGCTGGCAGGGCAGGTTGATCTCTCGTGGAGGCTAAGTCCTTTTAGCTCCAAGATGGATTCCGCTGTCAGGCTCTCACTAGCAGACAGGGCAGGTTGATCTCTCGTGGAGGCTAAGTCCTTTTAGCTCCGAGATGGATTCCGCTGTCAGGCTCTCACAAGCTGGCAGGGCAGGTTGATCTCTCGTGGAGGCTAAGTCCTTTTAGCTCCGAGATGGATTCCGCTGTCAGGCTCTCACTAGCTGGCAGGGCAGGTTGATCTCTCGTGGAGGCTAAGTCCTTTTAGCTCCGAGACGGATTCCGCTGTCAGGCTCTCACTAGCTGACAGGGCAAGTTGATATCTCGTGGATGCTAAGTCCTTTTAGCTCCGAGATGGATTCCGCTGTCTGACTCTCACTAGCTGACAGGGCAGGTTGATCTCTCGTGGAGGCTAAGTCCTTTTAGCTTCGAGATGGATTCCGCTGTCAGACTCTTACTAGATGGCAGAGCAGGTTGATCTCTCGTGGAGGCTAAGTCCTTTTAGCTCCGAGATGGATTCCGTTGTCAGGCTCTCACTAGCTGACAGGGCAGATTGATCTCTCATGAAGGCCAAATGTTTTCTACCCCGAGGTCTCCTCGTCACCTAGGCTCCCATTAGCTGGCTTGACGGGCTGACTCTCCTGGGAGGGGCCAGGTACATTTCGGCTCAAGCTCACTCCGCGAATACGTTGGGTTGGATGTTTCTTTCCGAGCTTGTGCCAACCTCGAAAAGAGCGGGGATTGTGTACAACCCCGTATTCGCGAAGAGTGGACCCCAAACAAGGCATGCACGTTTTTAAGCTTTTTGAGAATTTTGTACTCCTATGGGCCAATTTTGGGTGAACGTGTAGAACATACTAGTAGGGGGAGAAAATATTTCTCCCCCCAAGGCACTCTTGAGAAGTCGGTCAAGCCGTCCAAGCCGCCCCAGCCCACAGGCCGCCGAGCTCCCCCAGACCGCCGAGCTCCCCTAGGCCGCCGAGCTCCCCCCAGGCCGCCGAGCTCACCCCAGGCCGCCGAGATCCCCCAGGCCGCCGAGCTCCCCCCAGGCCGCTGAGCTCACCTAGTCCCAGGTCGCCGAGCTCACCCAGTCTGCCGAGCTCACCCAGTCCGCCGAGCTCCACAGGCCGCCGAGCTCACCCAGTCCGCCGAGCTCACCCAGTCCGCCGAGCTCACCCAGGCCGCCGAGCTCACCCAGGCTGCCGAGCTCACCCAGCCCCAGGTCGCCGAGCTCACCCAGCCCCAGGTCGCCGAGCTCACCCAGTCCGCCGAGCTCACCCAGGCCGCCGAGCTCACCCAGGCCGCCGAGCTCACCCAGTCCGCCGAGCTCACCCAGTCCGCCGAGCCCACCCAGTCCGCCGAGCTCACGCAGCCCAGGCCGCCGATCTCACCCAGTCCACCGAGCTCATCCAGCCCCAGGCCGCCGAGCTCACCCAGCCCCAGGCCGCCGAGCTCACCCAGTCTGCCGAGCTCACCCAGTCCACCCAACCCCAGGTCGTTGAGCTCACCCAGTCCGCCGAGCTCACCCAGGCCGCCGAGCTCACCCAGTCCGCCGAGTTCACCTAGCCCCAGTCCGCCAAGCTCACCCAGGCCGCCGAGCTCACCCAGCCCCAGGCCGCCGAGCTCACCCAGCCCCAGGCCACCGAGCTCACCCAGCCCCAGGCCGCCGAGCTCACCCAGTCTGCCGAGCTCACCCAGTCCGCCGAGCTCCCCAGGCCGCCGAGCTCATCCTGTCCGCCGAGCTCACCCAGTCCGCCGAGCTCACCCAGCCCCAGGTCGCCGAGCTCACCCAGCCCCAGGCCGCCGAGCTCACCCAGCCCAGGCCGCCGAGCTCGCCCCTTGCCGCCTGCTCGCCCGACTCGAGGGGCTGCCCCTGGAAGACTGCATTTAGTTGTTCAGAACAGCTGGATTTGGCTGTTGGCGGGCCAATCCGGGGGCATTCCAGTAATTTTCAAAGCAGTGGAGGTTGGTTATTTGCAGGCCATTCCCAGAAAACTATAAATATACCCCCTTGGGTGCCCTTGGAGGGGGACTTTTCCTTGCTTCCTCCTCCCTTAGCTTCTTCTTGGTAGAGTAGAGAGAGCTCCTCCAAGGCACCCTAGCTCGAGCATTGGCTAGGGAGGGGAAGTGCTCAGGTAGCCTTCCGGGTGTGAGGTGGGACCTCCACGCTAGAGCTGAGGGTCTGTTTCTAGCTTCTTGATCTTTGGTCCGTGACGTTCCTCCGGGTGCAGTAGGTGTGAGGTCACCCCTTTCTAGGGACCTCGAACTCCACAGAGACCAAATTTTTGGTTTCAACACTCCGGGTGCAGTAGGTGTGAGGTCATCCCTTTCTAGGAACCCCGAACTCCACAGAGACCAAATTTTTGGTTTCAACAATAATAAATATTAATTATAGTAAATTTTATTTAATATAATTGGATTTATTTTGTTAATGAAATGTAGCAGAAACGTCATCTTTTTTTACCAGGCTATTTTTCCATTTTCACATCTTTGTTAATGGTGATTTATAAAGGGTGAGTCAGCGGACTATTTCTCCATTTTCACATCTCTACAAATGTAACAGAAATGCCAACTTTTTTATCGTCAAAACAAACGAAATCTTAGGCCCCGTTTGGCAGGGTGGATCCGCTCAAGTCACGCAGACGACACCGTCTGACCCTGGGTTCCGCTCGTTTGGCGTGGCCGCGGCCGGGAGGTGTGGATCCACCCCGCCGCTATGATAAGGGGAAAAAGAGTGGATTTCATTCGCATGGCGGGTACCGCGGTCGAAATCCCATGTTGCGGATTTCACCGCAAGAAGCCAGAAACCACGATCGCGATCCCGTGGCGCGTATGAAATCCGTGCCACCCGGCTACGGTGCCAAACAAGGCCTTAATCCCGTGGGTGCTAGAGGAAAAGCAAGGAGCGATAGGTGTCTCGTAAATTATTCGGGAACAATATTTAGGTACTCGGGATCAATGTATTTTGGCACTGATGTCGCTAGCATAATGTATTTTGGTCATTGCACCTCGTGAATGATGGTTTCTTTAATGTCTCTCAACACAGCTAGTGAATCTTCATAACTCGCGACTCCCTCTTAATTGGCAAACTATGAGAGTGAATCTCCATAGCTCGCGGCTCCCTATTAATTGACAACCATTTAATCCAAGCTCAGTTTAGCCCATCTATGAGATTCGAGGGCAAGTAGTTGTTGTTGGCTTGTGCTCGAAGCATCCGCGTGACCGTCAAGTTTGGACCGATCTACTCGTTGCCCATAGCATGAGTATTTATAGGCAAACCCAAAATACCCGACTGTGGGTTATTGGATTCCTATCGGATCCTAACTGCAACACATTAAGCACCCGTCACACCTATTTTAATATACCTCAACAATCTCCTCCTATATTGTAAATAAGTGTTAACACAGTACATGTTACTTAAACAAGAGTTAATAACGACCAAAAAGTGAGTTTTCAGAAAACATAAATACGAGTTTTAGAATACAGAATATTTAAACTCAAACACATAGTCTCAAACATAGCATATGAAATCTGAAAGAAAAACTCAAAACTAAAAAATTGATCTACACAAACAGCAGATCATCTTCATCTGGGTCGAAATCAACTTTCTCTCCTCCAATCTCCATTTGATTTGCAAACAAACAACATAAGAATGTCATAAGACAAATCTCTATGAATTCTAACATTTGTTAATTAAAATTAAAGTTATTAATTATAGCAGTAAAAGAATGTAATACTCTAAGTAGGAAGAAAGAATCGCATATCAGCATCTCTATCTAATTTACACAAAATTAGAAAATTGATTTCATAGAATCAAACTATGTTCCATAAATTATTAAAATTATTATTCACCATTTCACAATTATGTTATATCATCAAATTTGGAATGATACAACAAGCTGTGACCATCATATCATCAAGTTTGGAATGATATAATTAATAATCATAACATCAGAACTTATATCAGCAACTTCAGCATTCCTTTTTGGAATGATACCCAATTCAACATTTAAATAAAATAATTGTGTAAGTCATCAAGTTTGAAATGACTAGCAACTAATCATCTTTAGCTTTCATCAAATAACATCTGAAACACTTCAGTGTACTCAACTCTAGATGCTTGAATGTAAGCAGACTACGGTTCTAAACTTTAAAAACATAAGCAATGTATTAAGTCATACTAAATGGACTTTTATCTCATCTTCCCCGATGTTTTAGTTGTTAGAACCTTACATAAGTCCTTGGTAAGGACATCTACTACATTATCTTTTGATCTCCTCTGACTGGTGAGATAGGTCAACCAGACATGTTTCATCCTTAACTGCCTTCGTTTTCCATTGAATAACATATTTGTAGTAATAGTTTTTTGTGGCTTGATTGTCATAATATATCGAAATAGAGTGCATTTTCAGTCTCGTCATTGGAATGTCCATTATTAGATCTCTTATCCACTCTGCTTATTCTCCAGCTGAAGCGAGAGCATGGAGTTCTGATTCTATAGAGGATAGTACAATGTACGTCTGCCTCTCTAACTTTCAAGCTACTGCTGCTCCACCTATGGTAAACACAAAACCACTAGTGGATCCACTATCAACAATTTCTGAGCACTAGGAGGCATCAGAATACCCCTCAAACACAGAAGGATGACCACTGTAACATAAAATATACTTCTCGGTATACTTTAAGTATCTCGTTAGCCTGTCCAAGGCATCTCAGTGGTCCTTCCCAGGATTACTCGTAAATCTACTTAACATACCGACCGTAAAAGCTATGTCAGCTCTAGTACAGGCTGTAATACACATGAGACTTCATATGAGTTTGAAATAATCCAACTGTCTAATAGGTGAATCTTCATTCGATTTCAGTCTATTGTTGTAGTCGTATGGAGTCTCAACCTTTTTGCTACTAACGTAACCCCACTTTTCAAGTAGATTTCTAACATCATGACTCTGACTTGGAGTAATATGTAAGACCCCCTTTTTTTTTCTTTTTCGACTCCGGGGTCTTAGGCCCAGATCCGCCGTTTTGCGGTGACTCCTTCACGTCCTGAAGGGTCATCACCACAAAGCGCCGATTCTGCCGGCCAATTCGATCACATAAAAGTAGCATAATGAAGTAAAATGAAAACTGTCTGTCCACAGAGAATCACATGACATATATAAATATAACTCCACGAAGGGAGTGCCCACAGAAGATAACATCAGAGTAGCAAAAATACGGGCTTATGCCCGGTACAACATATCCTCACTACAAAGTCACTCATGCGGAAGCAAAAGCTGAAAAACTACTCAGGGTCGAGACTCACAGTCCCGGCTGTATGAACTCCGGAGCTAGACTGCCCCACCTCCAAGCGCACCGGTCTCTGGGGCTGCTCCTCCATGCTGGTCTCCACGATCCCCTAAATGATGCGGTTCGAAAACCGTTAGTCTAAAAGACTAAGTCCTATCATCCCCCACCCCTTCCCCCACGGCTCCTAGGCACCGAGCGGAGAGGAAGAAAGGGGAGGACTTGAAGGTGGAGAATATCAAAGCAGATGGCAGCGGTCCTATTCTAGCAAGTTCTATAGCATATAAAGACAATAAAATGTAAGCTGAAATGTAACCTTCACTTATGTGGAAAAACACATAAGCCAAGGGGTCTTTTGCAAGGCTCCCATCGTATAAAAAGTCCCATACCGATTTATACGTTGGGGTGTCGGTGGTCAAACAACAGTAACTAAATATATCAAAATTAACCTTAATTTATAAACTTGCCCACACAAGCTTATAGACTAAGGGGTCGTTTTGCAGGTCCTAAAGTATAAGCGTCCCATTCCACTTATACTCTAGGTGTCAAGGTTAAAGGTAACGATTATGCCATGACATGCAAGTGGGTATGATGGACATGCAAGTGCAACACACACACCCGACTCTGTGCACACAGACCTTTAGTTCCCCCTTTCTGGAGCCGTAACCTCCCAGGATACCTCCGTAGTGGCAGACGGAAGCGGTGGGTTGGGCCTCGCCCACCTCTAAACCAGTAAGGCACTACCGGTCAGACCTATCGTACGCCTCAACGCTTGGTGCACGAAGCGGACTCCTGCGTACTCTTGCCGGCTGGCGCACCGGACTTCTGTTGGCGAAGTGCTAACCACACTTGCCGAGTCAACGTATTGGCGTCGGTGCATCGACCCTCCAATACCGAAAACCCACCACCTTAATTTATTTTCCTTTTATGCACATGCAGATTTAGCGTAAACAAAACCCGAGCCGAAGCTCCCCGGACCAAGAGTCCGTCTTTTAACCATCCGAGCCGAAGCTCCCAGCTGACTTTTGGTGCTAACAGTGCCTGTGAAATGTGCAACCCTAATTACTAAGTACTCTTTTCAGCTTGTTAAACAGTTCACGTTAACCCAGGACTGCCCCCGGTATTCCCTGTGAAGGGCTCTCAAGGGGCACTAGGAACTGTGTTGGGATTACGCCCAGCGTTCCCTTTCGCAAGGTACTTATTTTATTATTGGTTGATCCCCTTACCCATTATTTTCTCATGTTTCGATACGCTAATCCTAGGGTGATTTGACTCCAACTCTCCTTGGGTAGGACGATCTTTCGTCGGGCCCGAACGCCTTTAAACCCTAGACAAATCCACACCCTACTCACTCATCTTCCAAAGATGCAGCCCTTTCCACTTGTCCTTACATCAAACCATCAAGACCCATCATACGTGCCCTAATTCAATCCAAATGAAATCCTGCAGTTTTGCTATATGCAGACCACTTAAGCTACGTGACCCGTAAAAGGGGAAGTACATGAAATACTCATCCAGTACCCTTATGATAATTATCAGAGGTCTATTATGATAAGTATAGACTAAATTAAGAAAATCATATTTTTCCCAATTAATCTACTATTTATTGAATTTTCCTCAAAAACTAGGCCATAGTCAATTTGAACATGAACCATAAGATTTTCTCAGGTAATGGCCTCCTAAAATTTGTATTCACTAAATAACAGAGAAATATCATTGGATGCTAATTTTCATAATTTTCCAGATAATTCTTGACCTCTAAAGGATTTATTAAAATAATTCCAAAAATCAAAAATAATGAAGGAAGTGCCACATATATGTCTCCAATAATTATGTAAAAATTACTAGGGCTTCATAGGGAACTAAAAACATCATGAAGAAGAAATTAGAATTTTTCAGACAATCTAAAAGTCATTATTAAATTTTCCAAGGTTCCATGGAATTAAATAATTAAAGAAGCAACAACTAAATATCATTCTTCAAAAATTCCATAAAAATTTACAGAGATGGGTAACATGATTATAAGCCCCTTGGCTAAGTTTTATCAAGTTTAAGCAAGTATAGTGCTCTGCAAAAACTCTTAAGTGGAAATTATAAAATATAACTCTGTGAATTAAGTACCAAAAATATTCATCCAAAATTTATTATAAAATTTCCAGAGACATGTATGCCCTAAGCAACTACCCATTCAAAATCTCAGCCCTTTTCAGATAGTTTTGGTATTAGTTCTTATGGTTTCAAAGCTAGTGCCCTAAACTAGGGTTATGGATTTAAGGGGTCTTTAATCTGCCAAATGCCCTAAAATTTTAACCATAGGACCATAGTGACCCTATGGTCATCATTCCTAAGTTTCAAGCCCATCCAAGGTCTTTTGACCCCAATTTCTTCAAACCCTAGAAAATTACCCTAAAGGGCCTACCCTAACATTCTAGGGCTACCCTAGTCCAATCCACTCCAAACTCCATAAGTGAGTGTAAAAAGTCAAATTATACCTGTGGCCAAAATTTCAGCCTCTGTTGAGGTGATTTGGTCACTCAAAACCAAAAGTGCAACTTTTGACCAAAATGCCCTTCATAGGGTATAAATAGGGTTGGGTCAAAACCTATTCAAACCTCATCCAATCTAAATGAAATTTTATACAGATACCTAATTTGAACCCAGGGACCACTCACCAAAATTTAGGAGGGTTTGGAGGTGTTTAGGGCACCTATTTAATTTATCTAATAATTATTAAATATTTACAAAAACTATAGAAATATTTTCTCCAAAAATTCCCATTTTTGGACAGGCCATAGTTATAGCTAGGATAGACTCCCTGCCAAAATCTCAGGTCATTTGGACATGGGATGAAGGGTGGGCATCCATTTGAATCTCAGGTTAGCCCTAGGTATAGGGCCCACCAAAATGGGTGCTGTGGTCTAACTACTTACCCAAATGGGTTGAAATCAATTTTAAAATAATCTAGACTCGAAGGGCTACGACTTTTGTGACTGGCCATTTTTCCTAAAACAGCCTCTAAGTGCCTCGTTTAATGACATCAAAATGTGCAAGTTAAAGGGGTAATAAATAACAATATTATACATATAATTATAATAATTAAATAGGCAAAGTACTGTTCATCTTCTCAAAAAGAACGAACCAGCACCCTAAAAAACGCCTAACACCTGTAGCTTTGCATGAGCCACCGCCGGCCATTTGGCCACCTCCCTGGCCAGCCACCACCACCACCACCTCCGTTGAGGTGAGAGCTACCGTCAGGGGCGGCACGACCGCCGGAGAGGCGGTTTCCGGCGAACCCGACCACCATTGTTTTTTGGAAAAACCATGGAAACAAAAATTTGGATCGGCTCAATTGAGTCCGATTCTTGTCCTAAACGATTCCTACGATCTACCCACGGAAGAAGGAGTAGAGGAGGACCTTATTTGTGGTTCGATGACGGCGGCGGCGGTGGTCGGCCATGGCGTTTTTCCTCTCCGGCGAGCTTGCCCGAATCCTCGATCCTCCACCAAAACCTTTGATCCAATATGTTATTTTGACTGCCAAGGACGTTCTGAAGGTGATGGGAAGATCAGAAATTCAAATGGGGGGCTGCATAGGGGGATTTATATTTTTTTCATGGGAGGGGAGGTGAAGGGTTGGTTGGCCATGGTGGTTGGGCTCCCCCCATTAGTGTTGGCTGGCTGGAATTGATAGCATTATCATCCCAAGAGGCAAGGGAGATGAATGGGGACAATGGAGAGATGAATGGAGTGGCCCATGGCCTCCCTCCATAACTCCTCTCTCTTTTTTCCTTTTTCTCTCTCCTCCATTAAGGAGAAAACTCTCATTTTCTCTCTCCTAGTCACCCCTACGAAATTTAGGTGGCATCCCTCATAAATATCAGCCTCCTAAAGTTAATGGGCCACTCAAGTTGGGCTTAGCCCAAGTGGCTTGGGCTTGGTTAGGTCATTTAGGCTAGTTTGACCTATTTTAGGGTTGACTTGACTTTGGTCAATTTGGCCATTTTGGTCGACCCCAATGGGTCCTTGGTGACCCATTGGCCTCCCCTAAGGTCTATGTAGGGTTGGGTGGGGTTGACTTGGCACCTTGGAGGTCACTTGACCCTTGGTAAGGTCACTTTGACCAGATTAGGAGCTCGAGTTGACTTGGGTCAACTTGGCCTCTAGGGCTGACCCCAATGTGTCCTTAGTGACCCATTGACCTCACTTTAGGGTTAGGAGGGCATAGGTGGGGTCCACTTGTCTAGGGGAAGGTCAATTGACCCTAAGTAGGCTAGTTTGACCCATTTAGGGTTAGAGTTGACTTTGGTCAACTGAGTCCCTTTCATTGACCCCAATAGGTCCTTATGACTCTAATGGGTCTCCCAAAATGTTTGGGAGTGTTGTGGTAGGGTCTTTGGGCCATGGTGAAGCCCCATGGTCATCCTAAACTATTGTTCAGAATTCTACTATTTGCAGACCATGGTGATCCTCACCTTGGCCTCCTATCTCTTGGCCCATTTCTGGCTTCCTAGGGTTTTGTCATGACCTAGTCATGGCCAAAACCACTCTTAGGGGTCTAGTTGGAAATGGGATGTTACAAATCCCAATAAACAAAACAAAGATTTCGTCCCCGAAATCAAGGTTGGACCTACGGGTCTTATTACCGAAGGAAAGAGTCTTGTAACATCCCATTATGACGTCTTGTTTGTTAAATTTGATTTAAGGGAAAACTTAGATCTAAGACCCCTTTCGCCCAAACGGTGAACCAAAATCCCAATAAACAAAGTTAAGCCCCCAATAAACAAAGATAAGCCCCTATCTACCTAGAGCAGCCCTTAGTATACTTAAAGCAGAAAAATAAATTAACATCTTGAGGGGTCTGAGAGGTATACCTGACTGAATAGCTCGGGTATCTTTGTCGCATCAGGTCCTGTGGCTCCCAGGTATGCTCCTCCTGGCCGTGGTTCCTCCACAGGACCTTGACTAGAGGGACCCTCTTGCGTCGTAAGACCCGCACTCCTCGGTCGTCGATCCTCACAGGCTCCAAATGAACAGACCGGTCTGAAGCTACCGGCCCTTCGGTGGTCAGAATCTGCTGCTCCGGGCGTAGTAGAGCCCTCCTCAAAGAAGAAATGTGGAAGACGTCGTGCAGCGCTTCTAGCTCTGGTGGTAACTCCAGCCGGTAGGCTAGGGGTCCGATCCGCTCCAGGATCCTGTAAGGGCCCATGTACCTAGGGCTAAGCTTCTTCCTCCGACCACGCACCCGTGAAACTCCATGCATGGGCCGGATTTTCAGAAACACCCGGTCCCCCACCTGGAACTCCACCTGCCGATGTCGGGCGTCATAGTACTTGGCCTGTCTACTCTGCGCCTCGAGCATCCTGTCTCTGATCAGCCTCACTTGTGCCTCGGTGTCTTCAACGAACTCTGACCCCAATATCTTCGGATCTTCGTTCTGCACCCATGAGAGCGGGGTCCGGCATCTCCTCCCGTACAAGGCTTCGTAAGGCGCCATCCTGATGCTGGACTGGTGGCTGTTGTTATAGGAGAACTCGACAAGGGGTAAGAGTTTCTCCCACGGTTCCCCGCGATCTAAGATGCATAGCCTCAAAAGGTCCTCCAGCGTCCGGTTGGTGCGTTCTGTCTGCCCGTCTGTCTGGGGGTGGAATGCAGTGCTGAAAGTCAATCGCGTGCCTAAGTAAGCTTGCACGGACCTCCACTCCCTGGAGGTGAACCTGCCATCCCGATCCGACACTATCGTCCTGGGCACTCCATGATAACGAATGAACTGCTCCACAAACTTCCGCACCAGTACTCCTACTGAATCATCCTTCCTGATCGGTATAAATCGAGCCACCTTGGTCAACCGATCGACGATTACCCAGATCGAGTCATTCCCTGTCCGAGACCGGGGAAGCTCATGTATGAAGTCCATGGCTATGTCATCAAACTTCCACTCCGGCACCGGGAGTGGCTGCAATAATCCTGCGGGGTTCCTGCACTCCGCCTTCACTAGCTGACATGCCTCACAATGGGTCACGAAGTGTGAGACATCCTTCTTCATGCCCGGCCAGTACATCGTCCTCTTCAAATCAGCCGTCATCTTTGTGATCCCCGGGTGTACAGAATACCGGCTGCAGTGCGCCTCCATCATAATATCCTCCCGGATCTGGCCTCCCTCCGGTATATACACCCGTCCTCTGAAGCACACCAGATCGTCCCTCAGTGTGTAATCTCCTGCAGTGCCCGCCTTCAGAGCTTGGAAGATGGGTTCCAACTTGGCATCCTGCCTCTGTCCCTCTCTGACCCGGTCTCTGATGTCATCGGTAACGCCTATCGCGGCCAAGTACTCCTCATAGAGCTCAGGATCATCAGACGACACCAGAGTAATGTGCATGTCCTCTAGTCTCTGCAGCAGCTCCATAGACATCAACTGAGGCTCTGCTCCTGCTGTGGCAGCTCTCCTACTCAGTGCATCCGCTACCACGTTCGCCTTCCCCGGGTGGTAATGCATCTCATACTGATAGTCAGAAAGGAACTCCACCCACCGCCTCTGCCTGATGTTTAGTTCCTTCTGCGTGTCCACGTACTTAAGGTTCTTATGATCGGAGTATATGTCACAGTGGACTCCATAAAGGTAGTGCCGCCATATTTTTAGTGCGAATACAACTGCCCCCATCTCCAGGTCGTGCACTGGGTAGTTCTTCTCATGGGTCTTCAGCTGGCGGGAAGCATAAGCTATGACGTGTCCGTTCTGCATCAGTACTGCTCCCATCCCCTGATATGATGCGTCGGTGTAGACCTGGAATCCCTCCCTCCCCGAGGGAGAGTAAGAATGGGAGCCGAGGTCAGCCGATCCTTCAGCTCCTGGAAAGCTGTCTGGCACTGCGGGGTCCACACGAACGGTACCTCCTTCTTTGTCAAGGATGTGAGCGGGAGGGCGATTCGAGAGAATCCTTCTACGAATTTCCGGTAATAACCGGCAAGTCCCAGGAAACTTCGCACGTCTGTGGCCGTCTTCAGCGGCGGCCAATCCCTGACTGCCTGAATCTTTGCCGGGTCCACCGCCAGCCCGGCTCCGCTGATAATGTGGCCTAAGAAAGCCACGTCCTTCAACCAGAACTGACACTTGCTGAACTTCGCATAAAGGCGATGCTCCCGCAGTCTCTCCAAGGTCAGTGCCAGATGTCGCGTGTGCTCCTCCTCCGTCTTAGAATAGATAAGGATGTCGTCTATGAACACTATGACAAACACATCCAAATAAGCCTCGAAGACCCGGTTCATGAGGCTCATAAACGCCGACGGAGCATTCGTGAGCCCGAAGGGCATCACGATGAACTCATACAATCCATATCGGCTACTAAAGGCCGTCTTCGGAATATCCTCCTCCTGGATCCGCAGCTGGTAGTAGCCTGATCTCAAGTCCAGCTTCGAAAAGTAATGGGCTCCCTCCAGCTGATCGAACAACTCGTCTATCCTGGGGAGCGGATAGGTATTTCGGACGGTCAGCCTGTTTAGTGCTCGATAGTCGATGCACAGGCGTAAAGTGCCGTCCTTCTTCTTTACGAATAGGACAGGAGCTCCCCATGATGAGGAACTCGGCCTAACAAATCCTGCTTCCACCAGCTCCTGCAACTGTGTCCGAAACTCCGCCAACTCCTTCGGAGCCATCCGATAAGGGGCCTTGGATACCGGCTTAGCCCCTGGTACCAACTGAATCTGGAAGTCCTTTTCCCTATGCGGAGGTAGTCCTGGCAGCTTATCCGGAAAAATGTCGGCGTAGTCACGAACCACCGGAATGTTAGCAATCAGGTCCTTCTCCTCAGTCATCTCGAACAATACTTGATATACCTCGTCCCCTTGCATATGAGCCTTAATGGCCTGAATAGATGAAAGCAGGCGTCGGGAGACCGGTGTAGTACCTTCGAATGTCGCATAAGTATCGCCGTGGCTGAGCACGACCCTCCTTGCCGGGCAATCAATCTGGGCATGGTTCCAGACAAGCCATGTCATGCCCAAGATGAGGTTGAAGTCCGGCATCCTCAGGATCGTCGCCGGGGCCTCGAGTGTCAACCCGTCTATGGTAACCTCCAGGAGGCACTTTTCTGTGGACTGAATCTCCATCCCATTGGGGAGGCGCACCCTCCTGGGTAGTCCTGTATAGCAACGAATCTGATCCAGGTCCTTGACGAAATCCTCCGATACAAAGTTATGTGATGCCCCCGTGTCGAACAGGGTGTGGGCAGGCTTGCCGCACACCATCACCATTCCTAAATCAGTTTGAAAGAAATTCTAGCGTAAGGTTTTCTAACCTAGGTTGTATAGTAGTTCTATCAATGCTTAATACGAGCAGAGAATAATTCTAACATTAAGATTACTCTCATACCTGCAATAACCCTGTCCGGGTTCCGGGGCTGTGCTAAGTCCAGAGCGTAAATCTGCTCCCCATTCTGCCTGCGGTCGCCTCCCTGGTAACCATGTCCTCGGCCGCGTCCTCGGCCTCCGAAATGCTGGGCCGGTGGGCCACCTCGTGGTGCTGGAGGTGGTGCCCCCCTCATAGGGCAATCTCTCCGGAGGTGTCCCACCTGGTGACAGTGGAAGCACTCCGGCGGGGGATACGCCATACCCCGGGGTCTCTGCATCTCCTGGATCCGGAGAGGTTGAGGGGCCAAGACCACCTGCTCTCTCGGCTCCTGCCTCAACTCCTGACGAGGCTGCTCCTCTGCCCTTCTTCCATCTGGTACGATGCCTCGCCGCTGATCATTTCGGGCCCTCCGGCCCTGGTCCTCCGTTTGCCGTTTCCGGCCCCGAGTGGTGTGCCAGTCGGCCTCAATCCTCTTCGCCATCTCTAAAATCCGGGAGATGGGCCCGTCAGAGACAAAAAGCAAAGCCTCTCTCAACTCCTCTTTTAGGCCCTTATAAAACCTCTTGACGTACCCCGCTTCATCCAGCTGATAAGAGCCCGCATATCGGGCCAAATGATCGAACTCTCGGTGGTACTCCACCACTGTCCTGGTGCCCTGCCTCAGCTGCAAGAAACGCTCCTCCAACTCGTCCCTGGCCGACTGAGGAACAAAGTGCTCCAGCAGCGTGGCCCTGAATTCTTCCCATGTGATTTCTGCAATCTCTCTATCCGCAAAAGTCGTGTCCAACAGCGTCTTCCACCATCGCTTGGCATGTGACTCCAAGCATGATACCACTAGGGCCACCCTCTCCTCCCAGGGGCATCGTATCCCCGTCAACATCTCGTACATCACATCCAGCCACTCCTCTGTCCGTACTGCCGACTCCGTCCCCAAGTAAGATGGGGGAGAGAGTCCTCGGAAGGTGCTCATCCAGTTGGCCCCTGGGTTTGGCTGCTGGGCTGGGGCTTGCTGAGCCCGGAAGGCCTCAAGGATGGCTGTAAGGGTCTGCCCCATGTCTGACTGGAGGAAAGGTGTGGGGACCATGGGAGGTGGTGCAATGTCTGGAATCTGCTGAGCTCCACCTTGTGGGGTGGGCTGAGCTGAGGGCTGCAAAATGAACTTCATCAGTAGGTAATCGACTCAATGCCTAATGATAGTGGACAATTTATATGTGATTCCCCCCATATGGGCACACCCACCGCTTCCGCTGCTTAGTTTGTCCCCAAACTAAACCCGCGCGGGGGTTACCCAGGGTTGTGGACGGCTACTTTTCGATCGAGGTTTGCTCTGATACCACTTGTAAGACCCCCTTTTTTTTTCTTTTTCGACTCCGGGGTCTTAGGCCCAGATCCGCCGTTTTGCGGTGACTCCTTCACGTCCTGAAGGGTCATCACCACAAAGCGCCGATTCTGCCGGCCAATTCGATCACATAAAAGTAGCATAATGAAGTAAAATGAAAACTGTCTGTCCACAGAGAATCACATGACATATATAAATATAACTCCACGAAGGGAGTGCCCACAGAAGATAACATCAGAGTAGCAAAAATACGGGCTTATGCCCGGTACAACATATCCTCACTACAAAGTCACTCATGCGGAAGCAAAAGCTGAAAAACTACTCAGGGTCGAGACTCACAGTCCCGGCTGTATGAACTCCGGAGCTAGACTGCCCCACCTCCAAGCGCACCGGTCTCTGGGGCTGCTCCTCCATGCTGGTCTCCACGATCCCCTAAATGATGCGGTTCGAAAACCGTTAGTCTAAAAGACTAAGTCCTATCATCCCCCACCCCTTCCCCCACGGCTCCTAGGCACCGAGCGGAGAGGAAGAAAGGGGAGGACTTGAAGGTGGAGAATATCAAAGCAGATGGCAGCGGTCCTATTCTAGCAAGTTCTATAGCATATAAAGACAATAAAATGTAAGCTGAAATGTAACCTTCACTTATGTGGAAAAACACATAAGCCAAGGGGTCTTTTGCAAGGCTCCCATCGTATAAAAAGTCCCATACCGATTTATACGTTGGGGTGTCGGTGGTCAAACAGCAGTAACTAAATATATCAAAATTAACCTTAATTTATAAACTTGCCCACACAAGCTTATAGACTAAGGGGTCGTTTTGCAGGTCCTAAAGTATAAG
This sequence comes from Platanthera guangdongensis, assembly GCA_039583875.1. Classification (NCBI taxonomy): domain Eukaryota; kingdom Viridiplantae; phylum Streptophyta; class Magnoliopsida; order Asparagales; family Orchidaceae; genus Platanthera; species Platanthera guangdongensis. Next base: position 29,413,901 of record CM077152.1, on the reverse strand, counting down.
CGTCCCATTCCACTTATACTCTAGGTGTCAAGGTTAAAGGTAACGATTATGCCATGACATGCAAGTGGGTATGATGGACATGCAAGTGCAACACACACACCCGACTCTGTGCACACAGACCTTTAGTTCCCCCTTTCTGGAGCCGTAACCTCCCAGGATACCTCCGTAGTGGCAGACGGAAGCGGTGGGTTGGGCCTCGCCCACCTCTAAACCAGTAAGGCACTACCGGTCAGACCTATCGTACGCCTCAACGCTTGGTGCACGAAGCGGACTCCTGCGTACTCTTGCCGGCTGGCGCACCGGACTTCTGTTGGCGAAGTGCTAACCACACTTGCCGAGTCAACGTATTGGCGTCGGTGCATCGACCCTCCAATACCGAAAACCCACCACCTTAATTTATTTTCCTTTTATGCACATGCAGATTTAGCGTAAACAAAACCCGAGCCGAAGCTCCCCGGACCAAGAGTCCGTCTTTTAACCATCCGAGCCGAAGCTCCCAGCTGACTTTTGGTGCTAACAGTGCCTGTGAAATGTGCAACCCTAATTACTAAGTACTCTTTTCAGCTTGTTAAACAGTTCACGTTAACCCAGGACTGCCCCCGGTATTCCCTGTGAAGGGCTCTCAAGGGGCACTAGGAACTGTGTTGGGATTACGCCCAGCGTTCCCTTTCGCAAGGTACTTATTTTATTATTGGTTGATCCCCTTACCCATTATTTTCTCATGTTTCGATACGCTAATCCTAGGGTGATTTGACTCCAACTCTCCTTGGGTAGGACGATCTTTCGTCGGGCCCGAACGCCTTTAAACCCTAGACAAATCCACACCCTACTCACTCATCTTCCAAAGATGCAGCCCTTTCCACTTGTCCTTACATCAAACCATCAAGACCCATCATACGTGCCCTAATTCAATCCAAATGAAATCCTGCAGTTTTGCTATATGCAGACCACTTAAGCTACGTGACCCGTAAAAGGGGAAGTACATGAAATACTCATCCAGTACCCTTATGATAATTATCAGAGGTCTATTATGATAAGTATAGACTAAATTAAGAAAATCATATTTTTCCCAATTAATCTACTATTTATTGAATTTTCCTCAAAAACTAGGCCATAGTCAATTTGAACATGAACCATAAGATTTTCTCAGGTAATGACCTCCTAAAATTTGTATTCACTAAATAACAGAGAAATATCATTGGATGCTAATTTTCATAATTTTCCAGATAATTCTTGACCTCTAAAGGATTTATTAAAATAATTCCAAAAATCAAAAATAATGAAGGAAGTGCCACATATATGTCTCCAATAATTATGTAAAAATTACTAGGGCTTCATAGGGAACTAAAAACATCATGAAGAAGAAATTAGAATTTTTCAGACAATCTAAAAGTCATTATTAAATTTTCCAAGGTTCCATGGAATTAAATAATTAAAGAAGCAACAACTAAATATCATTCTTCAAAAATTCCATAAAAATTTACAGAGATGGGTAACATGATTATAAGCCCCTTGGCTAAGTTTTATCAAGTTTAAGCAAGTATAGTGCTCTGCAAAAACTCTTAAGTGGAAATTATAAAATATAACTCTGTGAATTAAGTACCAAAAATATTCATCCAAAATTTATTATAAAATTTCCAGAGACATGTATGCCCTAAGCAACTACCCATTCAAAATCTCAGCCCTTTTCAGATAGTTTTGGTATTAGTTCTTATGGTTTCAAAGCTAGTGCCCTAAACTAGGGTTATGGATTTAAGGGGTCTTTAATCTGCCAAATGCCCTAAAATTTTAACCATAGGACCATAGTGACCCTATGGTCATCATTCCTAAGTTTCAAGCCCATCCAAGGTCTTTTGACCCCAATTTCTTCAAACCCTAGAAAATTACCCTAAAGGGCCTACCCTAACATTCTAGGGCTACCCTAGTCCAATCCACTCCAAACTCCATAAGTGAGTGTAAAAAGTCAAATTATACCTGTGGCCAAAATTTCAGCCTCTGTTGAGGTGATTTGGTCACTCAAAACCAAAAGTGCAACTTTTGACCAAAATGCCCTTCATAGGGTATAAATAGGGTTGGGTCAAAACCTATTCAAACCTCATCCAATCTAAATGAAATTTTATACAGATACCTAATTTGAACCCAGGGACCACTCACCAAAATTTAGGAGGGTTTGGAGGTGTTTAGGGCACCTATTTAATTTATCTAATAATTATTAAATATTTACAAAAACTATAGAAATATTTTCTCCAAAAATTCCCATTTTTGGACAGGCCATAGTTATAGCTAGGATAGACTCCCTGCCAAAATCTCAGGTCATTTGGACATGGGATGAAGGGTGGGCATCCATTTGAATCTCAGGTTAGCCCTAGGTATAGGGCCCACCAAAATGGGTGCTGTGGTCTAACTACTTACCCAAATGGGTTGAAATCAATTTTAAAATAATCTAGACTCGAAGGGCTACGACTTTGTGACTGGCCATTTTTCCTAAAACAGCCTCTAAGTGCCTCGTTTAATGACATCAAAATGTGCAAGTTAAAGGGGTAATAAATAACAATATTATACATATAATTATAATAATTAAATAGGCAAAGTACTGTTCATCTTCTCAAAAAGAACGAACCAGCACCCTAAAAAAACGCCTAACACCTGTAGCTTTGCATGAGCCACCGCCGGCCATTTGGCCACCTCCCTGGCCAGCCACCACCACCACCACCTCCGTTGAGGTGAGGGCTACCGTCAGGGGGCGGCACGACCGCCGGAGAGGCGGTTTCCGGCGAACCCGACCACCATTGTTTTTTGGAAAAACCATGGAAACAAAAATTTGGATCGGCTCAATTGAGTCCGATTCTTGTCCTAAACGATTCCTACGATCTACCCACGGAAGAAGGAGTAGAGGAGGACCTTATTTGTGGTTCGATGACGGCGGCGGCGGTGGTCGGCCATGGCGTTTTTCCTCTCCGGCGAGCTTGCCCGAATCCTCGATCCTCCACCAAAACCTTTGATCCAATATGTTATTTTGACTGCCAAGGACGTTCTGAAGGTGATGGGAAGATCAGAAATTCAAATGGGGGGCTGCATAGGGGGATTTATATTTTTTTCATGGGAGGGGAGGTGAAGGGTTGGTTGGCCATGGTGGTTGGGCTCCCCCCATTAGTGTTGGCTGGCTGGAATTGATAGCATTATCATCCCAAGAGGCAAGGGAGATGAATGGGGACAATGGAGAGATGAATGGAGTGGCCCATGGCCTCCCTCCATAACTCCTCTCTCTTTTTTCCTTTTTCTCTCTCCTCCATTAAGGAGAAAACTCTCATTTTCTCTCTCCTAGTCACCCCTACGAAATTTAGGTGGCATCCCTCATAAATATCAGCCTCCTAAAGTTAATGGGCCACTCAAGTTGGGCTTAGCCCAAGTGGCTTGGGCTTGGTTAGGTCATTTAGGCTAGTTTGACCTATTTTAGGGTTGACTTGACTTTGGTCAATTTGGCCATTTTGGTCGACCCAATGGGTCCTTGGTGACCCATTGGCCTCCCCTAAGGTCTATGTAGGGTTGGGTGGGGTTGACTTGGCACCTTGGAGGTCACTTGACCCTTGGTAAGGTCACTTTGACCAGATTAGGAGCTCGAGTTGACTTGGGTCAACTTGGCCTCTAGGGCTGACCCCAATGTGTCCTTAGTGACCCATTGACCTCACTTTAGGGTTAGGAGGGCATAGGTGGGGTCCACTTGTCTAGGGGAAGGTCAATTGACCCTAAGTAGGCTAGTTTGACCCATTTAGGGTTAGAGTTGACTTTGGTCAACTGAGTCCCTTTCATTGACCCCAATAGGTCCTTATGACTCTAATGGGTCTCCCAAAATGTTTGGGAGTGTTGTGGTAGGGTCTTTGGGCCATGGTGAAGCCCCATGGTCATCCTAAACTATTGTTCAGAATTCTACTATTTGCAGACCATGGTGATCCTCACCTTGGCCTCCTATCTCTTGGCCCATTTCTGGCTTCCTAGGGTTTTGTCATGACCTAGTCATGGCCAAAACCACTCTTAGGGGTCTAGTTGGAAATGGGATGTTACAAATACCCTTTTCAGTGAAGTTCACTTCCATACCTAGGATGATCTTCACCACTCCCAAGTCTGTCATGTTAAATTTATCCATCAAGGCAACTTTCACGTCTTCCATCTCAGACTGATCAGTGCACAGAATTAGCATGTCGTCAACGCACAAGCATATAATTGCGACATTATCTGATCTTATTCTCACATACAAACATTTATCTGATAAACTAGACTTGAATCCCAAGTATTTAACACAAATGTCAAATTCCTCGTGCCATAATTTTGGTGCTTGCTTCACTCCGTAGAGTGACTTAATCAACTTACAGACCTTATTATCTAGACCTTCTACGACAAACCCTTCAGGTTGGTGCATATAGATCTCCTCAGTCAGATCTCCATTTAAAAATGTAGTCTTGACATCCATCTGATAAACAACAAAATGTTCAATAAATGCTAATGCGAGAAGTATCCTAATTGTCGCAATGTGACAAATAGGTGAGTATATATCAAAGTAGTCTATACCACTTGTTGAAGCCAGGAAAATTCCCGACCTCAAAAATAGGATCAAGGCAGCCTAAGATTACTGATTCTATGATCCGACGTCACAGATCAAGTGGGTAGCACGAGAGATAGGAAACTATCTATAAGCACACCCCAAATACTCCAGCAGGGAGTTCTCGCCACGTACCGGAAGCTTAGAAGAAGCTTCCCCTCCGCAACCAAAAGGCTGGGCGAGGAACTAGGCAGGCATGGACTGGGCGAGTATCCACTTGGGGGGACCTCGACCTCTTCCAAAAGTGCCATTTCTAGTACCCCTGGGGGGCTATTTATAGAGAAATCCTTGGGGGGGGGGGGTATAAGCGAGTATCCAGCTTTTGCCAGCGAGTTCCAAGGGATACTCGCCCATACTCACGAGTTACTTGTCCAAGCTCGCCTCTGCTTGCCCAAGCTCGCCATAGCTCGCCCAAGCTCGCCACAGCTCGCCCCTGCTCGCCTAAGCTCGCCCCTGCTTGCCCAAGCTCGCCACAGCTCGCTAAATGGTTTGTGAATAGCCGTCTGCTGGGGTACTTCTAATCTCGACGAATTACGGGTTATACACAATCCCCGCTTTTTTCGAGCTCGACATGAGCTTGGAAAAACAATGTTGAACCCGTTATTCGGAGAGATGACGTTATACGATGCGCTGCGAGAGGTCCTTCCTAGGAGTGGAGCTCAACTTAAAGGGGAGAGAAGGTTGATACCTCATAGGAACCAAGTTCAACTGAACTGTAAAAGAGGTCTACACCTCGCAGGAGGAAGCTCAACTGGAGGTGGAGAGTCGACACCTCACAGGAGCCGAGCTCAACTGGAGGCGGAGAGAAGAGGTCGACACCTCGCGGGAGAAAGCTCAACCGAAGGTACAGAATATGGTCTACACCAAGCAGGAGCTGAGCTCAATTGGAGGTGGAGAAACAGGTCGACACCTAGTAGGAGCCAAGCTCAACTGGAGGTGGAGAGAAGAGGTCGACACCTCGTAGGAGCCGAGCTCAACTGGAGGTGGAGAAGAGGTCGACACCTCGTAGGTGGAAGCTCAACTGGAGGTGGAGAATCGACACCTCACAGGAGCCGAGCTCAACTGGAGGCGGAGAGAAGAGGTCGACAACTCGCAGGAGCCGAGCTCAACTAGAGGTGGAGAAGAGGTCGACACTTCACAGGAGGAAGCTCAACTGGAGGTGGAGAGAAGGGGTCGACACCTCACAGGAGCCGAGCTCAACTGGAGGTGGAGAAAAGGTCGACACCTCGCAGGAGCCGAGCTCAACTGAAGGTGGAGAAAAGAGGTCGACACCTCGCAGGAGCCGAGCTCAACTAGAGGTGGAGAGAAGAGGTTGCCACCTCGCAAGAGGAAGCTCAACTAGAGGTGGAGAGTCGACACCTCATAGGAGCCGAGCTCAACTGGAGGTGGAGAAAAAGGTCGGCACCTAGCAGGAGCCGAGCTCAACTGAAGGTGGAGAAAAGAGGTCGACACCTCGCAGGAGTCGAGCTCAACTAGAGGTGGAGAGTATAGTCGACACCTAGTAGGAGCCGAGCTCCACTGGAGGTGGAGAGAAGAGGTCGACACTTCACATGAGTTGAGCTCAACTAGAGGTGGAGAAGAGGTTGACACCGCACAGGAGGAAGCTCAACTGGAGGTGGAGAGTCGACACCTCACAGGAGCCAAGCTCAACTGGAGGCAGAGAGAAGAGGTCGACACCTCACAGGAGTCGAGCTCAACTGGAGGTGGAGAAAAAGGTCGACACCTAGCAGGAGTCGAGCTCAACTGAAGGTGGAGAAAAGAGGTTGACACCTCACAGGAGCCGAGCTCAAATGAAGGTGGAGAAAAGAGGTCGATACCTAGCAGGAGCCGAGCTCAACTGGAGGTGGAGAAAAGAGGTCGACACCTCGCAGGAGCCGAGTTCAACTGAAGGTGGAGAAAAGAGGTCGACACCTCGCAGGATCCGAGCTCAACTAGAGGTGGAGAGAAGAGGTCGACACCTCGTAAGAGGAAGCTCAGCTAGAGGTGGAGAGTCGACACTTCATAGGAGCCGAGCTCAACTGGAGGTGGAGAAAAGGTCGACACCTAGCAGGAGCTAAGCTCAACAGAAGGTGGAGAAAAGAGGTCGACACCTCGCAGGAGCCGAGCTCAACTGGAGGTGGAGAGTATAGTCGACACCTAGCAGGAGCCGAGCTCAACTGGAGGTGGAGAGAAGAGGTCGACACCTCGCAAGAGCCGAGCTCAACTGGAGGTGGAGAAGATGTTGACACCTCACAGGAGGAAGCTCAACTGGAGGTGGAGAGTCGACACCTCACAGAAGCCAAGCTCAACTGGAGGCGAAGAGAATAGGTCGACACCTCACAGGAGCCGAGCTCAACTGGAGGTGGAGAAAAAGTCGACACCTAGTAGGAGCCGAGCTCAACTGAAGGTGGCGAGAAGAGGTCGAAACCTCACAGGAGTCGAGCTCAATTGGAGGTGGAGAGAAGAAGTCTACACCTAGCAGGAGCCGAGCTCAACTGGAGGTGGAGAAAAGAAGTCGACACCTCGCAGGAGTCGAGCTCAACTGGAGGTGGAGAGAAGAGGTCGACACCTTGTAAAAGTCGAGCTCAACTGGAGGTGGAGAGTATAGTCGACACCTGGCAGGAGCCAAGCTCAATTGGGGGTGGGAATCAGTCGACTCGGGGAGGCAAGTAGTCGGCCTGCAGGAGAGGAGCTCATACAGAGTTCACGAACTACGACATCACTCCAACGAGGAACTTGGTCTCACTCGAGGAGGTCGTTGTCCAATGTACATGAGAGGAGCTCGTGTAGGGACTTGGACTTACGATGACACTGCCACTAGTTGGTGTAAGTCGACTCGAGGAGGCAAGTAGTCGGTCTGCAGGAGAGGAGCTCGTACAGAGTTCACGGACTACGACATCACTCCAACGAGGAACTTGGTCTCACTCGAGGAGGTCGTTGGCCAATGTGCAGGAGAGGAGCTCGTGCAGGAACTTGGACTTACGATGATACTGCCACTCGAGGACTTGAAACATTGTTGGAGTCGACAGCTCTCAGGAGCCTTGCTCAACTAGAGTGGTGTAGGTCGACTAGGGGAGGCAAGTAATCGGTCTGCAGTAGAGGAGCTCGTACAGAGTTCACGGACTACGACATCACGCCCGCGAGGAACTCAATCTCACTCGAGGAGGTCGTTGGCCAATATGCAGGAGAGGAGCTCGTGCATGGACTTGGACTTACAAAGATACTGCCACTCGAGGACTTGAAACGTTGTTGGAGTCGACAGCTCTCAGGAGCCTTGCTCAACAAGAGTGGTGTAAGTCGACTCGGGAAGGCAAGTAGTCGGTCTGCAGGAGAGGAGCTCGTACAGAGTTTATAGACTACGACATCACGCCCGCGAGGAACTCAATCTCACTCGAGGAGGTCGTTGGCCAATATGCAGGAGAGGAGCTCGTGCAGGGACTTGGACTTACGAAGACACTGCAACTCGAGGACTTGAAATGTTATTGAAGTCGACAGCTCTCAGGAGCCTTGCTCAACTAGAGTGGTGTAAGTCGACTCGGGGAGACAAGTAGTCGGTTTATAGGAGAGGAGTTCATACAGAGTTCACGAACTACGACATCACTCCAGCGAGGAACTTGATCTCACTAGAGGAGGTCGTTGACCAATATGGAGGAGAGGAGCTCGTGTAGGGACTTGGACTTACGAGAACACTGCCACTCGAGGACTTGAAACGTTGTTGGAGTTGTCCCTGCTGCTTAAGAGATTGCCAATGAGTCAAATGCATCAATATCTCTGAGCACGAAGAAAATCTAAAGAGAACAATGATCCTTCCTTCGTCGAGTTGGGAGGTTAGCGTCCAGACCTGTTTATGGTAGTTCCTCTAGTCAGAGGAGAGATGCAATCGGGGGTAGCTATGCCGACATGCAAGAGGGGAGCTGATCTCGGCCGTCATTGCAGGGGCTCAATCTTACAAGGACGCTTACATCCCGAGGCATCGTCCCATTGTCCGCTCTGGGCTATCTAGGAGAAACAGGTCGAAAGCTCGTTTCCCAACCCAACCGTGGAGATCGTTTTCAGCTCCGACACCTGGTTACGAAAACCACAGTACAAGCCAAGGGAAATGAAGTCCTCGGGGGTCCTACTGGACACTCTCAAGTCCACCATCCTTCTGCGAACTTGTACTTTCCGGAGCTCGTCAGGTTATCCTGCTTTGGTAACAACAGAGACGTGTCCTGCTTACAGGACAAACATTCTCTACGAGCGGGTCTTTTAGTTTTCTCAAAGACCGATGACGCCTTTGTACAAGGCATCACTCTGTGAGGTCGATCCTTTATCAAGTTTATGAGGTTATCATCCAGACCTGTTCCTAATAATTCTTCCAGTCAGAGGAGAGATGTAATCGGGGGTAGCTAGGCCAACCTTTCTTTTTGTTGCAGTGTGAATAATTACTTGGAGATTCTGGCAAGGTGAATGCAATTTCAAACGTGTATGAGTGGGCACTCATCGTCGCATATGCTAATGATTCTGAGACCAAGGAAATCCATGAAGATGAATCATCCATTCTCAACAATCTCGAGAAACATGGGGATACCAGAAGCTTATGGTGTTTGACAAGGCCATCATAATATTTATGGTAATAGGGGGTGCAATTAGCCCACTCCCCCATGATCTCCACAAAATTAGTGGGATCATGGGTTTGAGCGCCCTGCGCGCGATAGCCACACGCGATTGCACTACGTGCACCATCCCACTTTGAGCACTCACAGAACCGCCACTCTCGCCGGAGCCTTACATGGTGATCATTCTACGCTTAAGAAGTGAGCATGTCATAGGTTTGAGAAGCATAGGATGACCATCTTGGGCAGTAAGCCTCTGGTCAGAAGCGAACTCAACTTGCGGTCTAGAAGGCAAGCCTGTGTAGCAGACCGTACTTGCCGCCGGGTAGACGAGGCGAGCCTGGGTCAGTCTCGATAGACGAGTTGAGCTCAGGCCATCCCAGCCTTTGGGCTAGCCCAATAAAATTCTCTTTAAGGCAGATGTCGTTGTCCGCATACGATTTAGGTCTAATAATAATACTTAAGGCGGAGACAGCTACCCGCATGTCAATAAAGACTTTTTTTACTCTCGAGATGTTTTGCCTATAAAAAGGACCTCATTGCACCTCAGAGAGGGCAGACCCAGCCACTTAGAGCTCGCCCTTTTCAAGTTCCTTCTCCGTGTCTTCTGAGATGACAAGCTCAATTTTTGCTTTGAGAGGGGAAGCTGAGCAGAGAACTTCTGGGTGTGGGGCGAGACCTGCTCGCTGCAGCTCGCGGGTCCTCAAATAAGCTTTCCAATCTTATGTTAGTGGGGTTCGAATATATGCTCGAAATATCTAGTCGTCCGCGTCTGATTAAGTAACACATACTACCCTCTCTTAATTTGATCTCCGTTCAACTGGTGTTCGGGTTTCAACATTGACCCTTGATTGCGCAAAACTATATCCGCAAACGACAACGACAAGTGTACCGTATCGGGAGTGGTATAGGTTTATAAAAACCAAGGTCGTATTAGACTCAGGGTGGTCGAGTAATCCTACTTTGAAAATCGTTATTATTTTATCAATATAAATTGGAGTTGGGGTTGCGAAAAGTAAAAACTAGAAAAGTTTAACAGAATTAAATCAATGGTTTTACAATTAGTACCCGATCTTGAGTCACCATGGGATTATAAAATCAAGAAATGAAAATAACAATGCACTTCTCTTGTTGAAGTGGCTTTGACCGTGGAGGTTCCCGAAGCATGAACACCCCTCTTTCGAGGATTAGGTTCAACTAAGCTTAGGTGTATCGACCGAACTTTCGTTCTCAAATCGCATCGCCTAAGACTTGCTTTAGGTAGTGAACCTCGCTATTAGATTTTACTCCAATTCGGAAGAGTTACGTCGTGCTCTCTCGAGGGTTGCGTTCTACTCTTTTTACCGATGAGTGATCGATTCGCCTTACGAGCCTCTCGGCCAACTAAAGAGCGAAAACTGTTTTGAAAACTATATAAAATATATAGCCTCAATGAATTGATCAACGGTAAATCGTAAGCGTTCAACAAATTGAGAAGCGTAAAATCATGGCAAAAAATTATCTCATCCTCGAATCGTCTCGATCGAGCACTATAAAGAATTAGCCGCTCATGGAGGTGGAGAAATCATGATTATAAAATTGCAACATGACGAGAAAAGAACAAAAAAAACGGTTGAGTGACAAAAATATAACGTTCGAGTGATAAACTTGAAATAGAGACAATATTTTAAATTGAGACGGAATTTATATTTTATTGATAGCGAAATTACAAGACATAAAATTGCAAGGCTACAAAACGACAAAATTCTAAGTTGAACGAAACGAGATGTACAAGATTAAATTAAAACAACATGAAAATACTAATACTCGAAAACTAACAATGAAAATTAAATTATTTAAATAATCCAAAACTAAAAAAACACTAATAGCTGAAATGAAATGAAGAATTGGATTTATTGGATTGGACTCCCCTTTGATGCCCAAAACAATCCATATTTATAGGCATAATTAGCACATAACGTCTGGGATAATTTTAATTCCACCGTTACTGTTCATGCTACAGTAACGGTGGAATTAAAATTCTTTCTTCCGGGTGAAATAGAGGAGGTGTCAGCGGCAGATCTTGGGGAGTAACGGCAGCATTGAAGAGGCCGGCTGGAGGTTGTGGATGTATGGAGGAGCTTGAGCTAGATCGCTGACGTGGCCGTGAGCCTCGAGGGTGGCGGAGAGCTCGGGTAGAGAGCTCCATGCATGGTAGAGGTTGTGCGCGGTGGTGGCGCTGGATGGTTGGCCGAGCAGCAGAATGGAGGCCGATGCTTAGAGGGATGGTGGCCGAGCTCGGCGGAGCTTGGGCAGTTGGAAGTGTGCTGCACTTGGAGCTGCCCGAGCAGCTGCATGGAGGTGGAAATGGCAGAGCTTTTGCAACTATGGTGGCGCCGAGGAGGCTGACCGAGATGATGGCGGAGCTTGGCCGGAAGCTGCTTGCAAGATGGAGCTCGGGCTGGTTGAGCTTGGTATAAGTGGCCGGGAGCTGGAGCAAGGTGGCCGAGCTTGCTTGGGAGAGGGCGGACAAGCTTGCTTGGGAGAGGGCGGACAAGCTGCTCTCTCGAGCTTTTGATTATATATATATATATATATATATATATATATATATATATATATATATATATATATATATATATATATATATATATATATATATATATATATATATATTCATATAGAAATATAATGATAGCCTCCACGAGTGCCGGGAGAATCACGTCGACGAATTTAACTTGTATACGAACCTTGGTTGCGACAGCGGGACTTTTCCTACGAATTCACTTCAGGCCTATCGTATTAATACAAAATGAAACATATATAAGTTAGAACGTAAAATATTTATTTTTACGAAATGTTATAGAAATAAAGATTAAATATGCCAATTTGATTAGGTATCTAATAGAATAATAGCCCTAAATGATGACTAAACTAATAGTCATCAAATACCTCCATACTTAAGTTTTTGCTATTCCAGAGCAAAAGAATGAGAGTATTCATAACACATTAATAAAATTTTCAATTCAACTAAAACTTATTCAATCAAAAGAGAGTTAAAAAATAAAGTTTATGGATTTACAAATTAAGTCTTAAATTATGAGTCTCAATTGAAAAAGAGTAACAGATTTAGTCAAGATTTCTCAAGTAAAATAACTAGTTAACAAGATCGGGTACTTTTGTGAACAATATTAGATTAGAATTAAGTCAACTCTACTTAAAAGAGGCTTAAAAGAAAAATTCAAACTACTATTTATGCTCTCACAAAATTTTAATTTAAATCTAAGGCAATTTCATTGGCTGACGGGTTTGGGAAAGCAAAAAATATGAAGAGGTCTTTGATTGGAGGTGATGAATTTTATCCTCTCACCTCATTATCTTTTTTTATATAGTATATGTAATACCAGAGAATGATAGACTATTATCCTATCATTTTCCACGACATATAAACATTTTTTCCTCTCTTCATATAAATTTTATTTTGGGGTTGCATATGTTTACCAGAGAATAAAGAACTGACATCTCTTTATTCCCATGACATATGAGCTAACAATAAAAAGAAAAATGCATATGTTAACCAAGGGATAATGAATTTTATCCTCTTATCCCCATGACATATGATCTAACAAGAAAAAGAAAGAAAAAAAGAAAAGGCTAAACAAATTTTAGATTTAAGTTAAAATTTAGAGAGCAACTATAGTAAGTTGAGATTTCGTAAGCGTCTAAAACATAGAGTGAGAATAATTAAAATCTAAACTTGTTAAACAAAGAACCACAAAATTGAAACTAATTAAAATTAAAGAGAAAAAATACTAAAAAAAATTACTCTAAATAAATTAAAATCATAAAATATTCCTTTAAGTTAAATCACATAAAAATTAAATCTAACAAACCATGATAAAATAGAAGATTAGAAAATTAAAAATAGTACAAATGTTTATGAGTAAAATCAAACTAGATTTTTGGAAATAACAAAAAGCTAAGCATGAGTTTATTAAACAAAACATTTTTTCAATTTTTTTTTAAAATCTTTGACATTAAATGACTCACCTCCATACTTAAAATCAAACATTGTCCTCAATGTTTAAAACTAAGTATGCAAGGGAAAAAAGAAATATGATAAAACAAATGATATTAATTCTTTTTTTTTGTGAATTTATTTAAAAATATCATAAAGAAAGAGATAAGCAAGGGGTGCCTCCCAAGAGCGCTTTGTTTTTACCGTCTTTGAGCTAGACGGTTAAGGGTTAGCTAAATGGATATTTAAATTTAAAGTGTACAAGCAACTCCCTTAATTCTCGCTGCGGGGTACATGCCAAAATTTGTTGCCTGGTGACTCCTCCGTTATATCCTCGATTCTTCTTCTGTTGTCCGTTAACCTGAAAATGTAATTCCAAATTACCTATACATACCTGAGGTAATTTGGAAATTTGGAGATGAGCGGCAAATGGATCATCGAAGTTGCTTAATTGCATTGGCCCATCTACTGCATGAGAATCATTAGAATAAGAAGAATAGAAAATAAACGTGTTAGAAACAATTTCACAAGTAGTCTCTTGTGAAAGAGAAAAATTAAGTTCCAGTTGTTTACTTTCTAAAATTAAGTTGCTACCCGGAAAATCAAATGGAACACTAATGAGAATTAATTCATGGGGCAAAACATTTTCATGAATTAAATTTTCAAAAATAGTGGTTGATGTGTAATGAAATTCATGAATAAATTGAGTGGAATCACACGAAGATAGAGTGGAAACATGTTCCTCTTCAATTTCCTCAAGCGCCTCCATACTTATGGATTCTTTGTTCGAAAAAAACTTCTTGCTCATGTGAATAGTTATCTAAATTTGGAGCAAAGAAATCAGGCGAATTTCTAGTGGTAGAAGAATAAAATTTTTGTGGTGCAAATGTGGAGGAATGTAAATCTTGAATAAATGAATTTTCTTCATCGCACCGAAGACTGTCCGGGTGATCACGCCACCATGAATAGTTAACATCAGTGAATGAAGAAAATTCATTAGAGTTATGATTATCATTAGAGAAAATATTTTCATGGAAAATAGAAAAATTATTTTCAAAAGAATTATAATCTCCGTAAGAATTTTGAAAACTATTTTCATAATTAAAGTTTTGAAAATTTGGAGAACATGGAACATTTTCATAATTAAAATTTTTCTCAAAGGAAATAAAAAAATTATTTTCATAACAATTATAAAAATTGTTTTCATAAGAAAAATTATTTTCATAATTATTATAAAAATTATTTTCACTTTTAAAATTTTGAGAAATAGGAGTTTGCATATAATAATCATTATGACAAAAAATTTTATTATATAGATTTTGAGAATAATTATTATATTCATATTCATTGGACATATTATTTTGAATATAATAATGTGAATAAAAACATTCCTCACTATAGTGATTTTCACCACAAAAACAACAAATAATATTTTGCTTTCTTGCAGCTTTCAATATATTTAATTTATTTTGAAGTTCGTCAAGAGTAGCCGCCAATTGGGATAGCATTTAAAAAAAACAACCGTTACTTAACTGAATGAAATTTGAATGAAAGATGGAGAAGTGAATTGGGGATGGAAAAAGAGAGAATGATAAAATTAATAACTATTTCTTTTTCAAATTATCGACCAATGTCCCCGGCAACGGCGCCAAAAACTTGATTGCGCAAAACTATATCCGCAAACGACAACGACAAGTGTACCGTATCGGGAGTGGTATAGGTTTATAAAAACCAAGGTCGTATTAGACTCAGGGTGGTCGAGTAATCCTACTTTGAAAATCGTTATTATTTTATCAATATAAATTGGAGTTGGGGTTGCGAAAAGTAAAAACTAGAAAAGTTTAACAGAATTAAATCAATGGTTTTACAATTAGTACCCGATCTTGAGTCACCATGGGATTATAAAATCAAGAAATGAAAATAACAATGCACTTCTCTTGTTGAAGTGGCTTTGACCGTGGAGGTTCCCGAAGCATGAACACCCCTCTTTCGAGGATTAGGTTCAACTAAGCTTAGGTGTATCGACCGAACTTTCGTTCTCAAATCGCATCGCCTAAGACTTGCTTTAGGTAGTGAACCTCGCTATTAGATTTTACTCCAATTCGGAAGAGTTACGTCGTGCTCTCTCGAGGGTTGCGTTCTACTCTTTTTACCGATGAGTGATCGATTCGCCTTACGAGCCTCTCGGCCAACTAAAGAGCGAAAACTGTTTTGAAAACTATATAAAATATATAGCCTCAATGAATTGATCAACGGTAAATCGTAAGCGTTCAACAAATTGAGAAGCGTAAAATCATGGCAAAAAATTATCTCATCCTCGGATCGTCTCGATCGAGCACTATAAAGAATTAGCCGCTCATGGAGGTGGAGAAATCATGATTATAAAATTGCAACATGACGAGAAAAGAACAAAAAAAACGGTTGAGTGACAAAAATATAACGTTCGAGTGATAAACTTGAAATAGGGACAATATTTTAAATTGAGACGGAATTTATATTTTATTGATAGCGAAATTACAAGACATAAAATTGCAAGGTTACAAAACGACAAAATTCTAAGTTGAACGAAACGAGATGTACAAGATTAAATTAAAACAACATGAAAATACTAATACTCGAAAACTAACAATGAAAATTAAATTATTTAAATAATCCAAAACTAAAAAAACACTAATAGCTGAAATGAAATGAAGAATTGGATTTATTGGATTGGACTCCCCTTTGATGCCCAAAACAATCCATATTTATAGGCATAATTAGCACATAACGTCTGGGATAATTTTAATTCCACCGTTACTGTTCATGCTACAGTAACGGTGGAATTAAAATTCTTTCTTCCGGGTGAAATAGAGGAGGTGTCAGCGGCAGATCTTGGGGAGTAACGGCAGCATTGAAGAGGCCGGCTGGAGGTTGTGGATGTATGGAGGAGCTTGAGCTAGATCGCTGACGTGGCCGTGAGCCTCGAGGGTGGCGGAGAGCTCGGGTAGAGAGCTCCATGCATGGTAGAGGTTGTGCGCGGTGGTGGCGCTGGATGGTTGGCCGAGCAGCAGAATGGAGGCCGATGCTTAGAGGGATGGTGGCCGAGCTCGGCGGAGCTTGGGCAGTTGGAAGTGTGCTGCACTTGGAGCTGCCCGAGCAGCTGCATGGAGGTGGAAATGGCAGAGCTTTTGCAACTATGGTGGCGCCGAGGAGGCTGACCGAGATGATGGCGGAGCTTGGCCGGAAGCTGCTTGCAAGATGGAGCTCGGGCTGGTTGAGCTTGGTATAAGTGGCCGGGAGCTGGAGCAAGGTGGCCGAGCTTGCTTGGGAGAGGGCGGACAAGCTTGCTTGGGAGAGGGCGGACAAGCTGCTCTCTCGAGCTTTTGATATATATATATATATATATATATATATATATATATATATATATATATATATATATATATATATATATATTCATATAGAAATATAATGATAGCCTCCACGAGTGCCGGGAGAATCACGTCGACGAATTTAACTTGTATACGAACCTTGGTTGCGACAGCGGGACTTTTCCTACGAATTCACTTCAGGCCTATCGTATTAATACAAAATGAAACATATATAAGTTAGAACGTAAAATATTTATTTTTACGAAATGTTATAGAAATAAAGATTAAATATGCCAATTTGATTAGGTATCTAATAGAATAATAGCCCTAAATGATGACTAAACTAATAGTCATCAAATACCTCCATACTTAAGTTTTTGCTATTCCAGAGCAAAAGAATGAGAGTATTCATAACACATTAATAAAATTTTCAATTCAACTAAAACTTATTCAATCAAAAGAGAGTTAAAAAATAAAGTTTATGGATTTACAAATTAAGTCCTAAATTATGAGTCTCAATTGAAAAAGAGTAACAGATTTAGCCAAGATTTCTCAAGTAAAATAACTAGTTAACAAGATCGGGTACTTTTGTGAACAATATTAGATTAGAATTAAGTCAACTCTACTTAAAAGAGGCTTAAAAGAAAAATTCAAACTACTATTTATGCTCTCACAAAATTTTAATTTAAATCTAAGGCAATTTCATTGGCTGACGGGTTTGGGAAAGCAAAAAATATGAAGAGGTCTTTGATTGGAGGTGATGAATTTTATCCTCTCACCTCATTATCTTTTTTTATATAGTATATGTAATACCAGAGAATGATAGACTATTATCCTATCATTTTCCACGACATATAAACATTTTTTCCTCTCTTCATATAAATTTTATTTTGGGGTTGCATATGTTTACCAGAGAATAAAGAACTGACATCTCTTTATTCCCATGACATATGAGCTAACAATAAAAAGAAAAATGCATATGTTAACCAAGGGATAATGAATTTTATCCTCTTATCCCCATGACATATGATCTAACAAGAAAAAGAAAGAAAAAAAGAAAAGGCTAAACAAATTTTAGATTTAAGTTAAAATTTAGAGAGCAACTATAGTAAGTTGAGATTTCGTAAGCGTCTAAAACATAGAGTGAGAATAATTAAAATCTAAACTTGTTAAACAAAGAACCACAAAATTGAAACTAATTAAAATTAAAGAGAAAAAATACTAAAAAAAATTACTCTAAATAAATTAAAATCATAAAATATTCCTTTAAGTTAAATCACATAAAAATTAAATCTAACAAACCATGATAAAATAGAAGATTAGAAAATTAAAAATAGTACAAATGTTTATGAGTAAAATCAAACTAGATTTTTGGAAATAACAAAAAGCTAAGCATGAGTTTATTAAACAAAACATTTTTTCAATTTTTTTTTTAAAATCTTTGACATTAAATGACTCACCTCCATACTTAAAATCAAACATTGTCCTCAATGTTTAAAACTAAGTATGCAAGGGAAAAAAGAAATATGATAAAACAAATGATATTAATTCTTTTTTTTGTGAATTTATTTAAAAATATCATAAAGAAAGAGATAAGCAAGGGGTGCCTCCCAAGAGCGCTTTGTTTTTACCGTCTTTGAGCTAGACGGTTAAGGGTTAGCTAAATGGATATTTAAATTTAAAGTGTACAAGCAACTCCCTTAATTCTCGCTGCGGGGTACATGCCAAAATTTGTTGCCTGGTGACTCCTCCGTTATATCCTCGATTCTTCTTCTGTTGTCCGTTAACCTGAAAATGTAATTCCAAATTACCTATACATACCTGAGGTAATTTGGAAATTTGGAGATGAGCGGCAAATGGATCATCGAAGTTGCTTAATTGCATTGGCCCATCTACTGCATGAGAATCATTAGAATAAGAAGAATAGAAAATAAACGTGTTAGAAACAATTTCACAAGTAGTCTCTTGTGAAAGAGAAAAATTAAGTTCCAGTTGTTTACTTTCTAAAATTAAGTTGCTACCCGGAAAATCAAATGGAACACTAATGAGAATTAATTCATGGGGCAAAACATTTTCATGAATTAAATTTTCAAAAATAGTGGTTGATGTGTAATGAAATTCATGAATAAATTGAGTGGAATCACACGAAGATAGAGTGGAAACATGTTCCTCTTCAATTTCCTCAAGCGCCTCCATACTTATGGATTCTTTGTTCGAAAAAACTTCTTGCTCATGTGAATAGTTATCTAAATTTGGAGCAAAGAAATCAGGCGAATTTCTAGTGGTAGAAGAATAAAATTTTTGTGGTGCAAAGGTGGAGGAATGTAAATCTTGAATAAATGAATTTTCTTCATCGCACCGAAGACTGTCCGGGTGATCACGCCACCATGAATAGTTAACATCAGTGAATGAAGAAAATTCATTAGAGTTATGATTATCATTAGAGAAAATATTTTCATGGAAAATAGAAAAATTATTTTCAAAAGAATTATAATCTCCGTAAGAATTTTGAAAACTATTTTCATAATTAAAGTTTTGAAAATTTGGAGAACATGGAACATTTTCATAATTAAAATTTTTCTCAAAGGAAATAAAAAAATTATTTTCATAACAATTATAAAAATTGTTTTCATAAGAAAAATTATTTTCATAATTATTATAAAAATTATTTTCACTTTTAAAATTTTGAGAAATAGGAGTTTGCATATAATAATCATTATGACAAAAAATTTTATTATATAGATTTTGAGAATAATTATTATATTCATATTCATTGGACATATTATTTTGAATATAATAATGTGAATAAAAACATTCCTCACTATAGTGATTTTCACCACAAAAACAACAAATAATATTTTGCTTTCTTGCAGCTTTCAATATATTTAATTTATTTTGAAGTTCGTCAAGAGTAGCCGCCAATTGGGATAGCATTTAAAAAAAACAACCGTTACTTAACTGAATGAAATTTGAATGAAAGATGGAGAAGTGAATTGGGGATGGAAAAAGAGAGAATGATAAAATTAATAACTATTTCTTTTTCAAATTATCGACCAATGTCCCGGCAACGGCGCCAAAAACTTGATTGCGCAAAACTATATCCGCAAACGACAACGACAAGTGTACCGTATCGGGAGTGGTATAGGTTTATAAAAACCAAGGTCGTATTAGACTCAGGGTGGTCGAGTAATCCTACTTTGAAAATCGTTATTATTTTATCAATATAAATTGGAGTTGGGGTTGCGAAAAGTAAAAACTAGAAAAGTTTAACAGAATTAAATCAATGGTTTTACAATTAGTACCCGATCTTGAGTCACCATGGGATTATAAAATCAAGAAATGAAAATAACAATGCACTTCTCTTGTTGAAGTGGCTTTGACCGTGGAGGTTCCCGAAGCATGAACACCCCTCTTTCGAGGATTAGGTTCAACTAAGCTTAGGTGTATCGACCGAACTTTCGTTCTCAAATCGCATCGCCTAAGACTTGCTTTAGGTAGTGAACCTCGCTATTAGATTTTACTCCAATTCGGAAGAGTTACGTCGTGCTCTCTCGAGGGTTGCGTTCTACTCTTTTTACCGATGAGTGATCGATTCGCCTTACGAGCCTCTCGGCCAACTAAAGAGCGAAAACTGTTTTGAAAACTATATAAAATATATAGCCTCAATGAATTGATCAACGGTAAATCGTAAGCGTTCAACAAATTGAGAAGCGTAAAATCATGGCAAAAAATTATCTCATCCTCGGATCGTCTCGATCGAGCACTATAAAGAATTAGCCGCTCATGGAGGTGGAGAAATCATGATTATAAAATTGCAACATGACGAGAAAAGAACAAAAAAAACGGTTGAGTGACAAAAATATAACGTTCGAGTGATAAACTTGAAATAGGGACAATATTTTAAATTGAGACGGAATTTATATTTTATTGATAGCGAAATTACAAGACATAAAATTGCAAGGTTACAAAACGACAAAATTCTAAGTTGAACGAAACGAGATGTACAAGATTAAATTAAAACAACATGAAAATACTAATACTCGAAAACTAACAATGAAAATTAAATTATTTAAATAATCCAAAACTAAAAAAACACTAATAGCTGAAATGAAATGAAGAATTGGATTTATTGGATTGGACTCCCCTTTGATGCCCAAAACAATCCATATTTATAGGCATAATTAGCACATAACGTCTGGGATAATTTTAATTCCACCGTTACTGTTCATGCTACAGTAACGGTGGAATTAAAATTCTTTCTTCCGGGTGAAATAGAGGAGGTGTCAGCGGCAGATCTTGGGGAGTAACGGCAGCATTGAAGAGGCCGGCTGGAGGTTGTGGATGTATGGAGGAGCTTGAGCTAGATCGCTGACGTGGCCGTGAGCCTCGAGGGTGGCGGAGAGCTCGGGTAGAGAGCTCCATGCATGGTAGAGGTTGTGCGCGGTGGTGGCGCTGGATGGTTGGCCGAGCAGCAGAATGGAGGCCGATGCTTAGAGGGATGGTGGCCGAGCTCGGCGGAGCTTGGGCAGTTGGAAGTGTGCTGCACTTGGAGCTGCCCGAGCAGCTGCATGGAGGTGGAAATGGCAGAGCTTTTGCAACTATGGTGGCGCCGAGGAGGCTGACCGAGATGATGGCGGAGCTTGGCCGGAAGCTGCTTGCAAGATGGAGCTCGGGCTGGTTGAGCTTGGTATAAGTGGCCGGGAGCTGGAGCAAGGTGGCCGAGCTTGCTTGGGAGAGGGCGGACAAGCTTGCTTGGGAGAGGGCGGACAAGCTGCTCTCTCGAGCTTTTGATATATATATATATATATATATATATATATATATATATATATATATATATATTATATATATATATATATATTCATATAGAAATATAATGATAGCCTCCACGAGTGCCGGGAGAATCACGTCGACGAATTTAACTTGTATACGAACCTTGGTTGCGACAGCGGGACTTTTCCTACGAATTCACTTCAGGCCTATCGTATTAATACAAAATGAAACATATATAAGTTAGAACGTAAAATATTTATTTTTACGAAATGTTATAGAAATAAAGATTAAATATGCCAATTTGATTAGGTATCTAATAGAATAATAGCCCTAAATGATGACTAAACTAATAGTCATCAAATACCTCCATACTTAAGTTTTTGCTATTCCAGAGCAAAAGAATGAGAGTATTCATAACACATTAATAAAATTTTCAATTCAACTAAAACTTATTCAATCAAAAGAGAGTTAAAAATAAAGTTTATGGATTTACAAATTAAGTCCTAAATTATGAGTCTCAATTGAAAAAGAGTAACAGATTTAGCCAAGATTTCTCAAGTAAAATAACTAGTTAACAAGATCGGGTACTTTTGTGAACAATATTAGATTAGAATTAAGTCAACTCTACTTAAAAGAGGCTTAAAAGAAAAATTCAAACTACTATTTATGCTCTCACAAAATTTTAATTTAAATCTAAGGCAATTTCATTGGCTGACGGGTTTGGGAAAGCAAAAAATATGAAGAGGTCTTTGATTGGAGGTGATGAATTTTATCCTCTCACCTCATTATCTTTTTTTTTATAGTATATGTAATACCAGAGAATGATAGACTATTATCCTATCATTTTCCACGACATATAAACATTTTTTCCTCTCTTCATATAAATTTTATTTTGGGGTTGCATATGTTTACCAGAGAATAAAGAACTGACATCTCTTTATTCCCATGACATATGAGCTAACAATAAAAAGAAAAATGCATATGTTAACCAAGGGATAATGAATTTTATCCTCTTATCCCCATGACATATGATCTAACAAGAAAAAGAAAGAAAAAAAGAAAAGGCTAAACAAATTTTAGATTTAAGTTAAAATTTAGAGAGCAACTATAGTAAGTTGAGATTTCGTAAGCGTCTAAAACATAGAGTGAGAATAATTAAAATCTAAACTTGTTAAACAAAGAACCACAAAATTGAAACTAATTAAAATTAAAGAGAAAAAATACTAAAAAAAATTACTCTAAATAAATTAAAATCATAAAATATTCCTTTAAGTTAAATCACATAAAAATTAAATCTAACAAACCATGATAAAATAGAAGATTAGAAAATTAAAAATAGTACAAATGTTTATGAGTAAAATCAAACTAGATTTTTGGAAATAACAAAAAGCTAAGCATGAGTTTATTAAACAAAACATTTTTTCAATTTTTTTTTTAAAATCTTTGACATTAAATGACTCACCTCCATACTTAAAATCAAACATTGTCCTCAATGTTTAAAACTAAGTATGCAAGGGAAAAAAGAAATATGATAAAACAAATGATATTAATTCTTTTTTTTTTGTGAATTTATTTAAAAATATCATAAAGAAAGAGATAAGCAAGGGGTGCCTCCCAAGAGCGCTTTGTTTTTACCGTCTTTGAGCTAGACGGTTAAGGGTTAGCTAAATGGATATTTAAATTTAAAGTGTACAAGCAACTCCCTTAATTCTCGCTGCGGGGTACATGCCAAAATTTGTTGTCTGGTGACTCCTCCGTTATATCCTCGATTCTTCTTCTGTTGTCCGTTAACCTGAAAATGTAATTCCAAATTACCTATACATACCTGAGGTAATTTGGAAATTTGGAGATGAGCGGCAAATGGATCATCGAAGTTGCTTAATTGCATTGGCCCATCTACTGCATGAGAATCATTAGAATAAGAAGAATAGAAAATAAACGTGTTAGAAACAATTTCACAAGTAGTCTCTTGTGAAAGAGAAAAATTAAGTTCCAGTTGTTTACTTTCTAAAATTAAGTTGCTACCCGGAAAATCAAATGGAACACTAATGAGAATTAATTCATGGGGCAAAACATTTTCATGAATTAAATTTTCAAAAATAGTGGTTGATGTGTAATGAAATTCATGAATAAATTGAGTGGAATCACACGAAGATAGAGTGGAAACATGTTCCTCTTCAATTTCCTCAAGCGCCTCCATACTTATGGATTCTTTGTTCGAAAAAACTTCTTGCTCATGTGAATAGTTATCTAAATTTGGAGCAAAGAAATCAGGCGAATTTCTAGTGGTAGAAGAATAAAATTTTTGTGGTGCAAAGGTGGAGGAATGTAAATCTTGAATAAATGAATTTTCTTCATCGCACCGAAGACTGTCCGGGTGATCACGCCACCATGAATAGTTAACATCAGTGAATGAAGAAAATTCATTAGAGTTATGATTATCATTAGAGAAAATATTTTCATGGAAAATAGAAAAATTATTTTCAAAAGAATTATAATCTCCGTAAGAATTTTGAAAACTATTTTCATAATTAAAGTTTTGAAAATTTGGAGAACATGGAACATTTTCATAATTAAAATTTTTCTCAAAGGAAATAAAAAAATTATTTTCATAACAATTATAAAAATTGTTTTCATAAGAAAAATTATTTTCATAATTATTATAAAAATTATTTTCACTTTTAAAATTTTGAGAAATAGGAGTTTGCATATAATAATCATTATGACAAAAAATTTTATTATATAGATTTTGAGAATAATTATTATATTCATATTCATTGGACATATTATTTTGAATATAATAATGTGAATAAAAACATTCCTCACTATAGTGATTTTCACCACAAAAACAACAAATAATATTTTGCTTTCTTGCAGCTTTCAATATATTTAATTTATTTTGAAGTTCGTCAAGAGTAGCCGCCAATTGGGATAGCATTTAAAAAAAACAACCGTTACTTAACTGAATGAAATTTGAATGAAAGATGGAGAAGTGAATTGGGGATGGAAAAAGAGAGAATGATAAAATTAATAACTATTTCTTTTTCAAATTATCGACCAATGTCCCCGGCAACGGCGCCAAAAACTTGATTGCGCAAAACTATATCCGCAAACGACAACGACAAGTGTACCGTATCGGGAGTGGTATAGGTTTATAAAAACCAAGGTCGTATTAGACTCAGGGTGGTCGAGTAATCCTACTTTGAAAATCGTTATTATTTTATCAATATAAATTGGAGTTGGGGTTGCGAAAAGTAAAAACTAGAAAAGTTTAACAGAATTAAATCAATGGTTTTACAATTAGTACCCGATCTTGAGTCACCATGGGATTATAAAATCAAGAAATGAAAATAACAATGCACTTCTCTTGTTGAAGTGGCTTTGACCGTGGAGGTTCCCGAAGCATGAACACCCCTCTTTCGAGGATTAGGTTCAACTAAGCTTAGGTGTATCGACCGAACTTTCGTTCTCAAATCGCATCGCCTAAGACTTGCTTTAGGTAGTGAACCTCGCTATTAGATTTTACTCCAATTCGGAAGAGTTACGTCGTGCTCTCTCGAGGGTTGCGTTCTACTCTTTTTACCGATGAGTGATCGATTCGCCTTACGAGCCTCTCGGCCAACTAAAGAGCGAAAACTGTTTTGAAAACTATATAAAATATATAGCCTCAATGAATTGATCAACGGTAAATCGTAAGCGTTCAACAAATTGAGAAGCGTAAAATCATGGCAAAAAATTATCTCATCCTCGGATCGTCTCGATCGAGCACTATAAAGAATTAGCCGCTCATGGAGGTGGAGAAATCATGATTATAAAATTGCAACATGACGAGAAAAGAACAAAAAAAACGGTTGAGTGACAAAAATATAACGTTCGAGTGATAAACTTGAAATAGGGACAATATTTTAAATTGAGACGGAATTTATATTTTATTGATAGCGAAATTACAAGACATAAAATTGCAAGGTTACAAGACGACAAAATTCTAAGTTGAACGAAACGAGATGTACAAGATTAAATTAAAACAACATGAAAATACTAATACTCGAAAACTAACAATGAAAATTAAATTATTTAAATAATCCAAAACTAAAAAAACACTAATAGCTGAAATGAAATGAAGAATTGGATTTATTGGATTGGACTCCCCTTTGATGCCCAAAACAATCCATATTTATAGGCATAATTAGCACATAACGTCTGGGATAATTTTAATTCCACCGTTACTGTTCATGCTACAGTAACGGTGGAATTAAAATTCTTTCTTCCGGGTGAAATAGAGGAGGTGTCAGCGGCAGATCTTGGGGAGTAACGGCAGCATTGAAGAGGCCGGCTGGAGGTTGTGGATGTATGGAGGAGCTTGAGCTAGATCGCTGACGTGGCCGTGAGCCTCGAGGGTGGCGGAGAGCTCGGGTAGAGAGCTCCATGCATGGTAGAGGTTGTGCGCGGTGGTGGCGCTGGATGGTTGGCCGAGCAGCAGAATGGAGGCCGATGCTTAGAGGGATGGTGGCCGAGCTCGGCGGAGCTTGGGCAGTTGGAAGTGTGCTGCACTTGGAGCTGCCCGAGCAGCTGCATGGAGGTGGAAATGGCAGAGCTTTTGCAACTATGGTGGCGCCGAGGAGGCTGACCGAGATGATGGCGGAGCTTGGCCGGAAGCTGCTTGCAAGATGGAGCTCGGGCTGGTTG
This sequence comes from Platanthera guangdongensis, assembly GCA_039583875.1. Taxonomy (NCBI): domain Eukaryota; kingdom Viridiplantae; phylum Streptophyta; class Magnoliopsida; order Asparagales; family Orchidaceae; genus Platanthera; species Platanthera guangdongensis. The sequence goes on along the minus strand of CM077152.1, from coordinate 29,387,924 downwards.
AGCTTGGTATAAGTGGCCGGGAGCTGGAGCAAGGTGGCCGAGCTTGCTTGGGAGAGGGCGGACAAGCTTGCTTGGGAGAGGGCGGACAAGCTGCTCTCTCGAGCTTTTGATATATATATATATATATATATATATATATATATATATATATATATATATATATATATATATATATATATATATATATATATATATATATATATATATATATTATATAGAAATATAATGATAGCCTCCACGAGTGCCGGGAGAATCACGTCGACGAATTTAACTTGTATACGAACCTTGGTTGCGACAGCGGGACTTTTCCTACGAATTCACTTCAGGCCTATCGTATTAATACAAAATGAAACATATATAAGTTAGAACGTAAAATATTTATTTTTACGAAATGTTATAGAAATAAAGATTAAATATGCCAATTTGATTAGGTATCTAATAGAATAATAGCCCTAAATGATGACTAAACTAATAGTCATCAAATACCTCCATACTTAAGTTTTTGCTATTCCAGAGCAAAAGAATGAGAGTATTCATAACACATTAATAAAATTTTCAATTCAACTAAAACTTATTCAATCAAAAGAGAGTTAAAAAATAAAGTTTATGGATTTACAAATTAAGTCCTAAATTATGAGTCTCAATTGAAAAAGAGTAACAGATTTAGCCAAGATTTCTCAAGTAAAATAACTGGTTAACAAGATCGGGTACTTTTGTGAACAATATTAGATTAGAATTAAGTCAACTCTACTTAAAAGAGGCTTAAAAGAAAAATTCAAACTACTATTTATGCTCTCACAAAATTTTAATTTAAATCTAAGGCAATTTCATTGGCTGACGGGTTTGGGAAAGCAAAAAATATGAAGAGGTCTTTGATTGGAGGTGATGAATTTTATCCTCTCACCTCATTATCTTTTTTTTATAGTATATGTAATACCAGAGAATGATAGACTATTATCCTATCATTTTCCACGACATATAAACATTTTTTCCTCTCTTCATATAAATTTTATTTGGGGTTGCATATGTTTACCAGAGAATAAAGAACTGACATCTCTTTATTCCCATGATATATGAGCTAACAATAAAAAGAAAAATGCATATGTTAACCAAGGGATAATGAATTTTATCCTCTTATCCCCATGACATATGATCTAACAAGAAAAAGAAAGAAAAAAAGAAAAGGCTAAACAAATTTTAGATTTAAGTTAAAATTTAGAGAGCAACTATAGTAAGTTGAGATTTCGTAAGCGTCTAAAACATAGAGTGAGAATAATTAAAATCTAAACTTGTTAAACAAAGAACCACAAAATTGAAACTAATTAAAATTAAAGAGAAAAAATACTAAAAAAAATTACTCTAAATAAATTAAAATCATAAAATATTCCTTTAAGTTAAATCACATAAAAATTAAATCTAACAAACCATGATAAAATAGAAGATTAGAAAATTAAAAATAGTACAAATGTTTATGAGTAAAATCAAACTAGATTTTTTGGAAATAACAAAAAGCTAAGCATGAGTTTATTAAACAAAACATTTTTTCAATTTTTTTTTTAAAATCTTTGACATTAAATGACTCACCTCCATACTTAAAATCAAACATTGTCCTCAATGTTTAAAACTAAGTATGCAAGGGAAAAAAGAAATATGATAAAACAAATGATATTAATTCTTTTTTTTTGTGAATTTATTTAAAAATATCATAAAGAAAGAGATAAGCAAGGGGTGCCTCCCAAGAGCGCTTTGTTTTTACCGTCTTTGAGCTAGACGGTTAAGGGTTAGCTAAATGGATATTTTAAATTTAAAGTGTACAAGCAACTCCTTAATTCTCGCTGCGGGGTACATGCCAAAATTTGTTGCCTGGTGACTCCTCCGTTATATCCTCGATTCTTCTTCTGTTGTCCGTTAACCTGAAAATGTAATTCCAAATTACTATACATACCTGAGGTAATTTGGAAATTTGGAGATGAGCGGCAAATGGATCATCGAAGTTGCTTAATTGCATTGGCCCATCTACTGCATGAGAATCATTAGAATAAGAAGAATAGAAAATAAACGTGTTAGAAACAATTTCACAAGTAGTCTCTTGTGAAAGAGAAAAATTAAGTTCCAGTTGTTTACTTTCTAAAATTAAGTTGCTACCCGGAAAATCAAATGGAACACTAATGAGAATTAATTCATGGGGCAAAACATTTTCATGAATTAAATTTTCAAAAATAGTGGTTGATGTGTAATGAAATTCATGAATAAATTGAGTGGAATCACACGAAGATAGAGTGGAAACATGTTCCTCTTCAATTTCCTCAAGCGCCTCCATACTTATGGATTCTTTGTTCGAAAAAACTTCTTGCTCATGTGAATAGTTATCTAAATTTGGAGCAAAGAAATCAGGCGAATTTCTAGTGGTAGAAGAATAAAATTTTTGTGGTGCAAAGGTGGAGGAATGTAAATCTTGAATAAATGAATTTTCTTCATCGCACCGAAGACTGTCCGGGTGATCACGCCACCATGAATAGTTAACATCAGTGAATGAAGAAAAATTCATTAGAGTTATGATTATCATTAGAGAAAATATTTTCATGGAAAATAGAAAAATTATTTTCAAAAGAATTATAATCTCCGTAAGAATTTTGAAAACTATTTTCATAATTAAAGTTTTGAAAATTTGGAGAACATGGAACATTTTCATAATTAAAATTTTTCTCAAAGGAAATAAAAAAATTATTTTCATAACAATTATAAAAATTGTTTTCATAAGAAAAATTATTTTCATAATTATTATAAAAATTATTTTCACTTTTAAAATTTTGAGAAATAGGAGTTTGCATATAATAATCATTATGACAAAAAATTTTATTATATAGATTTTGAGAATAATTATTATATTCATATTCATTGGACATATTATTTTGAATATAATAATGTGAATAAAAACATTCCTCACTATAGTGATTTTCACCACAAAAACAACAAATAATATTTTGCTTTCTTGCAGCTTTCAATATATTTAATTTATTTTGAAGTTCGTCAAGAGTAGCCGCCAATTGAGATAGCATTTAAAAAAAAACAACCGTTACTTAACTGAATGAAATTTGAATGAAAGATGGAGAAGTGAATTGGGGATGGAAAAAGAGAGAATGATAAAATTAATAACTATTTCTTTTTCAAATTATCGACCAATGTCCCCGGCAACGGCGCCAAAAACTTGATTGCGCAAAACTATATCCGCAAACGACAACGACAAGTGTACCGTATCGGGAGTGGTATAGGTTTATAAAAACCAAGGTCGTATTAGACTCAGGGTGGTCGAGTAATCCTACTTTGAAAATCGTTATTATTTTATCAATATAAATTGGAGTTGGGGTTGCGAAAAGTAAAAACTAGAAAAGTTTAACAGAATTAAATCAATGGTTTTACAATTAGTACCCGATCTTGAGTCACCATGGGATTATAAAATCAAGAAATGAAAATAACAATGCACTTCTCTTGTTGAAGTGGCTTTGACCGTGGAGGTTCCGAAGCATGAACACCCCTCTTTCGAGGATTAGGTTCAACTAAGCTTAGGTGTATCGACCGAACTTTCGTTCTCAAATCGCATCGCCTAAGACTTGCTTTAGGTAGTGAACCTCGCTATTAGATTTTACTCCAATTCGGAAGAGTTACGTCGTGCTCTCTCGAGGGTTGCGTTCTACTCTTTTTACCGATGAGTGATCGATTCGCCTTACGAGCCTCTCGGCCAACTAAAGAGCGAAACTGTTTTGAAAACTATATAAAATATATAGCCTCAATGAATTGATCAACGGTAAATCGTAAGCGTTCAACAAATTGAGAAGCGTAAAATCATGGCAAAAAATTATCTCATCCTCGGATCGTCTCGATCGAGCACTATAAAGAATTAGCCGCTCATGGAGGTGGAGAAATCATGATTATAAAATTGCAACATGACGAGAAAAGAACAAAAAAAACGGTTGAGTGACAAAAATATAACGTTCGAGTGATAAACTTGAAATAGGGACAATATTTTAAATTGAGACGGAATTTATATTTTATTGATAGCGAAATTACAAGACATAAAATTGCAAGGTTACAAACGACAAAATTCTAAGTTGAACGAAACGAGATTACAAGATTAAATTAAAACAACATGAAAATACTAATACTCGAAACTAACAATGAAAATTAAATTATTTAAATAATCCAAAACTAAAAAACACTAATAGCTGAAATGAAATGAAGAATTGGATTTATTGGATTGGACTCCCTTTGATGCCCAAAACAATCCATATTTATAGGCATAATTAGCACATAACGTCTGAGATAATTTTAATTCCACCGTTACTGTTCATGCTACAGTAACGGTGGAATTAAAATTCTTTCTTCCGGTGAAATAGAGAGGTGTCAGCGGCAGATCTTGGGGAGTAACGGCAGCATTGAAGAGGCCGCTGGAGGTTGTGGATGTATGGAGGAGCTTGAGCTAGATCGCTGACGTGGCCGTGAGCCTCGAGGGTGGCGGAGAGCTCGGTAGAGAGCTCCATGCATGGTAGAGGTTGTGCGCGGTGGTGGCGCTGGATGGTTGGCCGAGCAGCAGAATGGAGGCCGATGCTTAGAGGGATGGTGGCCGAGCTCGGCGGAGCTTGGGCAGTTGGAAGTGTGCTGCACTTGGAGCTGCCCGAGCAGCTGCATGGAGGTGGAAATGGCAGAGCTTTTGCAACTATGGTGGCGCCGAGGAGGCTGACCGAGATGATGGCGGAGCTTGGCCGGAAGCTGCTTGCAAGATGGAGCTCGGGCTGGTTGAGCTTGGTATAATGGCCGGGAGCTGGAGCAAGGTGGCCGAGCTTGCTTGGGAGAGGCGGACAAGCTTGCTTGGGAGAGGGCGGACAAGCTGCTCTCTCGAGCTTTTGATATATATATATATATATATATATATATATATATATATATATATATATATATATATATATATATATTCATATAGAAATATAATGATAGCCTCCACGAGTGCCGGGAGAATCACGTCGACGAATTTAACTTGTATACGAACCTTGGTTGCGACAGCGGGACTTTTCCTACGAATTCACTTCAGGCCTATCGTATTAATACAAAATGAAACATATATAAGTTAGAACGTAAAATATTTATTTTTACGAAATGTTATAGAAATAAAGATTAAATATGCCAATTTGATTAGGTATCTAATAGAATAATAGCCCTAAATGATGACTAAACTAATAGTCATCAACCCTACTTTCAAAAGATGGATGGCGCCATGAATAGAGAGCTGATCAAACCCGCAGGTCCCCGTCCAAGTTTCGATTGGGCAATGAAGAGAGAGTTTAAGGAGATGAGACAGAATGGAAGAGAAGAGGAAGAGGAGGAATGCAGAGAGGAACGATGTCATAGATGAAGATATGACATCAAAAGAAGCTTGTAATGACAATGGAGATGGAGAAAATGAGGTCGAAGATTGATTTGGAGCGCAGAGAGGTGATCCTCCACTGTCACTGCCGGATCTTTGACGCCATGTCCAACTATTCCTGAAGCGGACTTATGAATCTTGATGCTGTAATCAATGCTGATGCCACACAACATCTAGAAATTTATGTGTTCTCTTGGATCAAAATTAAGTGAAATGTAATCTTCCAGTAATTAGGTGTTTATGACAAGGTGAAGTGTTTCACATTTTCCCATTAATTAGGTGTTTATCACATTTTTAAAAATGTAGATAGCAAGTTTTTTTTTATTAATTTGTTGTTAACAAAATTAGAATGACTTTAACATTTCTGTGTGCTGTTAACATAAGACGATGCTTTTAATTAAAATATGCATGTAATGAAAATCACGGTGATTCTAACAACACCCTAAAAACATTAGGTCTGATTTTCAAAGAAAATGTAAAATTTCGAGAATAAAAACAATATTCTTGCCTATATATTTTATATAGTTTAAACTTTAAACTTTAAAGCTAAACATAGTGGGGAAGCGTCCAAACAAAAGAAACAAAATGCAAATTTATAAGACTGCGCCCCATTTTAATGCAACGTCAAGATATATGTTCATGTGGAATGCAACAGTCGCACAGTTGCCGGTATCGCATCGATTCGCGGGCCCACGTTTTCAACCAAAAAAGGTCAGAACTTTGTAACGGGCCAATCATAAATGTCGATTAATATTATTAGTATTTTAATAATAATAATAATTATAATAATAATAATATTATTATTATTATCTTTTTCGGGCTCCTAATATTTTGCTCCTCCCGGCTTTTCCCGCTTAAAGAACCCAATGCCGGACAATCTCTTTCTCCGCCGTGTCTGATCATCCTCCACCTCCGCCTCCGCCTCCGCCTCCGAACTCTTCTGGAAACTAAGCAACAAAGTACGACGGCTTGCAATGCCGACTCCATGTCCAGATGCCGCCGCCCTTCTTTTCCTCTTCTTGTTCCTACACATCCTCGCAGGCTCCTCTACACCGGCTACCAACAGTACAACCCTTACTCAGTCGGAGATCGACTCGCTTACAGCATTCCGTGTAGAGCTGGAGGATCCCCTCGGCGCGTTGTCCAGCTGGGATCCCTCCGATCCCACCGCGCCCTGCTCGTGGCGGGGGGTCACCTGCTCGCCGGAGGAAGACGGTGGGCGTGTCATTGAGCTCCGTCTTCCTCGCCTTCGTCTCTCAGGTCCCATATCCAACAGTCTTGCCGGACTGTCCTTCCTCCGCAAGATCAGCCTCCGATCCAACCACTTCACCGGCATCATTCCCTCCTCTCTCTACAACCTCTCTAACCTGCAAACCATCTTCCTCCAGTATAACTCCCTCGACGGGCCCCTTCCTACTACACTCCTTTCTAACCTCAGTAAACTCCAGATACTCAATGTCGCCGGGAACAGCCTCTCCGGCGTCGTCCCTGACGTTCTCCTACCCAACCTTCGTTATCTTGACCTCTCATCCAATGATTTTTCCGGACATATCCCAACAAATCTGTCATCCACCGCTCCTCTACTGGAGCTCCTCAATCTCTCCTTCAATCGAATCCACGGCATCATTCCGGCGGACCTTGGCCGGCTTCAAACGTTGCTCTATCTCTGGCTAGACGGGAACGAGCTCGAAGGAACCATTCCGTCTGTTCTTGCCAACTGCTCCGCCCTGCTTCACCTCAGTTTACAGGGGAACAAACTCCAGGGCATCATTCCCGCCGCCGTCGGTGAGATCCCAGCCCTCCAGGTTCTTACCCTCTCGCACAACCGGTTTTCAGGTCCGATTCCATCATCGATCGTATTCAACGCGTCCTCCGTTCACCCGCCGTCGCTGCGGATCGTTCAGCTGGGATACAACCTGCTCTCGGAATTGCCTCAGCCTCCAGAAGAGCGGTCACGGTCATCGCCCACTTCCACTGTCCTCCAGGTGTTCGATATTAAAGGAAATCAAATCACCGGCCGATTTCCATCCTGGCTGGCCAACATTTCCACTCTGGCCGTTTTGGATCTATCAAAAAATGCCTTCTCCGGCGATCTCTCGCCAGAAATCAGCAGATTATCCTTGTTGCAAGAGCTGCGTCTGGGAAGTAATTTATTAACCGCACATATTCCTCAGGAGATCGGATTGTGCACCTCCCTCCATGTTCTTGATCTCGAGGATAATCGGTTCTCCGGCGAAATACCTCCATCTCTCGGAAATCTCCTTGAGATGAGAACTCTTCTTCTTGGCGGAAATATTTTCTTGGGCTCGATACCAGCTAGTTTGGGCGCTCTATACAATCTCGACGCCCTCTTGGTACGCCATAACAACCTCAGCGGTAGCATTCCAGAAGAGATACTTCGGCTGAGCAACCTGACGACCTTGGACCTTTCCGGCAATATGCTATCCGGCGAGATTCCGGCCAGCATTGGGAATTTAGTGGGGCTGCACAGCTTAAACTTGAGCAACAACAGATTCTACGGCAGCGTTCCTTCATCTGTCGGCGGGCTTTCCAGCCTGAAGTCGCTAGACCTCAGCAGACAGGACAACCTCTCCGGCGACCTTCCCGCAGAACTCTTTGGGATGCCGAATCTCGAAGTCATCTCTCTCGCCGAGAACTCATTCTCCGGTATTTTCCCTGAAGGCTTCACCAGTTTATGGAGCTTAGAGCTTCTCAATCTCACGGCCAACTACTTTTCCGGTGCCATTCCTCCCACATACGGCTACCTGCAGTCCCTGAGGGTTCTCTCCATCTCCAAAAACAATCTCTCCGGCGTGATTCCGGCAGAGCTCGGAAACTGCTCCAATCTGACCACAATCCAGCTCCAGGCAAACCACTTTTCCGGCCACATTCCAACCACTCTCTCGCAGCTCACCGACCTGGCAGAACTCGATCTCAGCCATAATCTCCTATCCGGAGGAATACCGGCGGAGATTTCTCAATGCTCCGCACTAACAGATCTCCGACTTAACGGAAACAATCTCTCCGGCGGTATCCCGGAGACCCTCTCCAATTTGTCCAAGCTAGAAACGCTGGATCTCTCGTCGAATAAACTCGGCGGCGTGATACCGTCAAGCTTAGAAGCTTTGAACAGACTGACATACTTCAATGTTTCGTCAAACAATCTTGAGGGCGAGATACCGCCGATGTTGGCCACCCGCTTCGACAACGCTTCTTTGTTCGCCGAGAACCCAGCTCTCTGCGGCCAACCATTGGAGAGCAGATGCGGTCGAAAGAAGCGTTGGACGCGATCTATCCTCTTCATTTCACTTGCAGCCGCATTGGCGGTCGTCGTTCTCACAACTCTCTACTGTTGCTGCTTTTGTTTAGTAATTCGATGGCGGCAGCGGTTTCTTGAGATGCGCGACGGGCCAAAGAAGCGGAGTCCCGGCCGGGGGAGCGGATCGAGCGCCGGAAGCGGCAGCGAAAACGCCGGGCCGAAGCTGGTGATGTTTCAGAACAAAATCACATATGCAGAGACGTTGGAGGCAACGCGGCAGTTTGACGAGGAAAACGTGCTGAGTCGCGGGCGTCACGGTCTCGTCTTCAAGGCCTGCTATAACGACGGCACCGTGCTGTCAATTCTCCGGCTGCCTTCGACCTCTGACGACGGGGCGGTCGTGGTGGAGGAAGGCTTTTTTCGTAAGGAGGCGGAGACGCTTGGCAAAGTGAAGCACCGGAACCTGACCGTCCTCCGGGGTTACTACGCCGGACCGCCGCCGGACGTCCGTCTTCTCATTTACGACTACATGCCGAACGGAAACCTCGGGACGTTGCTCCAGGAGGCGTCGCACCAAGACGGCCACGTTCTCAATTGGCCGATGCGGCACCTGATCGCGCTCGGGGTTGCGCGCGGGCTCGCCTTTCTGCATGCCGCGAACGTGATTCACGGCGACGTGAAGCCGCAGAACGTACTGTTTGATGCGGATTTTGAGCCTCATTTGTCGGACTTCGGGCTGGAGCGAATTGCGGTGACGGCAGGGGCGGCAGCAGAGGCAGCGGCGTCTACGTCGGCGGCAGCCGTTGGTGCGGTAGGGTCGTTGGGGTATGTGGCCCCGGATTCGGCGGAGGCTGGGCAGGCAACGAGGGAGGGCGATGTCTTCAGCTTTGGGATTGTTTTACTGGAGCTGCTGACTGGTCGGCGGCCAGGGATGTTCGCCGGGGAAGAAGAAGATATTGTGAAGTGGGTGAAGCGGCAGCTTCAGGGAGGGCAGATGACCGAGTTGCTGGAGCCGGGGCTGCTGGAACTGGATCCCGAGTCAGCTGAGTGGGAAGAGTTTCTCCTCGGAATCAAGGTAGGGCTGCTCTGCACCGCCGCCGGTCCGCTGGACCGCCCCAGCATGGCCGACGTCGTATTCATGCTGGAAGGCTGCCGTGTTGGCCCCGACATCCCATCTTCTACCGACCCCACTTCACTGCCATCCCCCGCCTAATACTCTCGGCGTCGCCACCGCCGGTGATCTGACTGTTCTTCAATTTTGTTTTTGTTTTTTCCTTTTTATTTCCCGCCGTTCCGTTTCCTTTTCCGGGCATCCCGTTGAAGTTCAAATTGTTCTGTTTTTTTTCTTCCTGGGTTTCCTCAAAGAAGGGGGGCCATGGATTGAAAAAGAACGAGTACCGATGAAAATATAGCCGTTGGGCGTCCCAGGAGTTGCAGCCAAGCAGTGCAAGCACATGTCTTCTTCAGTTCTTCCTCCCCGCGGCTGAGCCTGAGATTCTCTGCTTTGTGAATGATGATGTCGGAGCGGTGATGAGGGAAAAAAATCTGGCCTGCTTGTCAGCCAAAGTGATTGGCCGATTCGTCCTCGCTGGACTTTGAGGCTTCTTCTTCGATGGTAATTCTCTTTTTCATTTTAATTCAAAGGAAATCAATCTCACTTGTTTATGATGATGATTGTTTATTATTTTAACCTGGGTTTAGTGGGTGTGTCCTGTGGGTGTGTGGGGTGGCCCTAAAAATATTGACCAAATAGAATATTAGATTCTTGGTTATGAAGAAATCAAATGAAATTAATATTAGGAGTTTTAGGCCCTGTTTGTCGGATCCGGATCCTCTCCATTTCACATGAAATGAAGCGGATCCATTTCAGCCTTTAATGATCAAGATCAGCCCAAATAATATCCTGTGGAAGAGATTTTTTCGAATAAAAAAAAATATAAAAGGATAGGAATAACTGAACCCGTTGGATCAAAATATAAGCCATCATGACCATGAAATGGATCCCCTCCATTTCAAGTGAAATGGAGAGGATCCTGATTTCTGTTTGTCGGACAAGTGGGTGATAAAATACATTTTTGATAAAGTGCACTGATCCGACAGTCTGCATGGATAGTGCACACATCTTAAAGGCCGTGTGATTTCATTTCATGGGCAGAGGCCTTAGTTTTCTCCTATATTAGATTCATTTATTAATTATTTATTAACATGCCTTCCTTTTTAGGGCGCCTCTGGCTAGATGGGCAATTATGCTATTTGTTATTTCAAGGAAGGGTATATACAATTTTGGATTTCTTTAACTAAAAATATGCACGTGATCCATCATCTTATCTTTGGCTATCTCCACTATTCCACCACTGCAGAAGAGAAGCTCCATCCAATCTTGAGCAATATCTCCTCCGTTCGTGTCTCAATAAACCTCCTCACCAGTGGTGCCACATTCTGTATCGGGTCAGGTTTTAATTAGTATAACACTCGATACCACTCCATTAATTAGAATAACTACTACAGCATCAAAACATTAAACCATTCCAGATTACACCGGTCACCATAAATTCTAGCCAATTGTGACCACTGATGAAGGGAAGCACCAGACGAAATCTCCGAAATCCAGCCAACGTCTCACATCTGCACCAACCCCTAAGCCTCAGTAATGAGGGTGAAGGCTCTCAAGTTTTCTCCTCCCTGAAGCACTCAGAGAGCGTGGGCAGCATCGTAAAGAGATGATGATGAGGATTGAGGATCATTTTCTCTGCTCGATTCGATCTTTACTTGAAACGGGTAAGGGGCAGTAAAGTGAAAGTGTCACTCGAAGCATTCAGATGGTGATCAAAGTGAAATTAGCTATCCGTTGCCTCTAGGTGAGTATAAATAGGTAAACCCTACGAGTATTTACGAGTATTGGATATCCGTGTATCTGAACCGACCCGTTAAACTTCCAAATCTATTATTTGTCCAAATATACGTTAACATAAAGTGCCGGGGTGCATTTTACGATAAAGTGCGAGCATCTAATGGTCTGCTTGAATGCCTGCACACATCTCAAAGCGTGTTGAGATGTGTCCGGGCATTCACACGGACCGTTGAATGCCGCAATTTACGATAAAGTGCATTATCCCCACTTTACAGCCAGCCACTACAAAAATTTTCCCTCTATAAGTGGAGTGTTAGATTATGACACCTCATCGCGCCCGGACCGTTAGGATCGCGCCATATCACTGATCCGTGGGAATCCCATTTCCAAATTCAGGCTAAACCATATTTAGGAAGATTATTAAGGGAGATAATTCTGCAAGCTGGCTTTCCCCTTTGTGCTCGCCCAACATGGCAAGGCCGACCCTCTCTAAGTCTATAAAAATGGAGGAGGGAGGTAGTGGTTATCATCTAAAAACAACAAAACCTACATCAATCCAGAGAGAGGAGTTCTTAGCCACCCACTGTTCCCATCCCGGCGGCATCAGGCGGCGACGGCGGCAGCAGGCGAGCAAAGGAGGGGCGACTCCAGGCGGAGCTAACGGAGCGACATCCGGTCGAATCCAGTCGGATCGACATCAGGCCGGTCTCCCGCAGTGGTTCCAGGCGGCGCAGTGATCCCAGGCGGTGGGGCGACATCAGGCGGCTGATCCAAGCGAGATCAGCTTCAGGCGTGCAGACCAGGCGGCGATTCCGCGAAGGAGGAGAACAGTACCACTGCCGCCCGACGACATCACTATCGCTCGGCGATAGTCCGGTTTCAGTTTTTCGGTTTTCTCTTCATTGCTCGACCTTTACGGTCTCTGTTGTAATCTATATCTCCATACCTTATAGTGGATCTTCTCCGGCGCGCTCTCCCCGTGGATGTAGGAGATTCTCTCCGAACCACGTAAATTTTGTTTGTCGTCTGTGTGCTTGGAATCTCGCTCTGTTATTTCATTTTGCGCGATTGTTTTGCTCGATTTAATTTCGTTGCGCTACCGCGGTACTCGGTCCGATTGCATTTAATTGGTATCAAAGGGAGGTTCCGCGGAGGTGATCGATTATACGTTTCATTTTAGGTTTGGGTCAACGATAGGTGACGACCATCGGTCCGCTCCCTATCTTCTCAGATCTGATTTGCGAACTTAATCAGATTACCTAGTAGCCCTGCGAGCAAAACAATGACGACAAATTCGAGATTTCCAAGTACGACGGCAAGATCGATTTCGGCTTATGAAAAATGCGAATCAAGGCGGTTCTCGTTCAGCAAGGTCTCCACAAGGCGCTCCTCGGCAAGGAGAAGTCCGGAAAGAAGGATGACAAATGGGAAGAACTGGATTTGAAGGCCATCAGCACGATTCAGTTGAGTCTAGCCGATGAAGTGATGTACAACGTAGTCGACGACGAGACTACATAAGAACTATGGAAGAAGCTGGAGGAACTATACATGTCGAAGTCTCTCACTAATAAGCTCTACGTGAAAAGACAGTTGTATAGCCTGAGGATGTCCGAGAACAATCAGCTGTTGGAGCACATGAACGTGTTCAACAAGCTTCTCTCCCAGCTACGGAGCATAGACGTGAAGGTTGAAGAAGAAGACCAGACTCTTCTGTTATTGTCCTCCCTACCTAAGTCATATGACCATCTGGTCACCACCATCCTCTATGGAAAAGACACCCTTAAGATGGAGGAGGTGATGACGACTTTGCTCTCAAATGAAACGAGGAACAAATCTGTCCTAGCACCAGCGAGGGTTTGTTCGTGAAGAACAAGGAACCAGTTAGAGGCAGATCGAGAGACAGAGGGAAGAAAACCAATCGACCTAGGTCCAAGTCTAGGGACAAGAAGAACCAGTGTCACTACTGCAAGGAGGATGGACACTGGAAGATCAACTGCTCGAAGAGGAAGCTGAAGGGAAAAGACAAAGTACCACTGCAGGCGGCCGTGGCTTCAGACCCAGATAGCGATGCTGACGTCCTACACGTGTCACCTAGTCTCGATACTACTGACACATGGATCATGGACACCAGATGTTCATATCACATGTGTCCTCACAAGGAGTGGTTCACCACATTCAGGGAGTGTGACGACGGTCGAGTATTGATGGGAAATGACTCTGAGTGCAGAACACTGGGAATTAGGAGCGTTAGACTCAAGATGTTCGACGGGACGATTAGGACTCTCACTGATGTTAGATATGTGTCTGATCTAAGGAAGAGACTAATATCCCTAGGAACTTTGGAGGCGACCAGATGCTCCTACACCGGCGAAGTCGGATATCTGAAGGTCAAGAGAGGCGCTCTGGTGGTTATGAAAGGAGAGCGCTCTGGTACTCTCTAACAAACTGATCGACACCACAATTGCCGGTGATGCATCAGTTGCTGCAACATCAAATGAGGACTCGTCTCTGCTATGACATGCCAGACTTGACCATATGAGCGAGAGAGGAATGCTGGAGCTTCACAAGAAGGACCTACTAAAGGGGGTCAAGACGTGCAAGTTAGAATTCTGCGAGACCTGCGTTCTCGGAAAGCAACACAAGGTAAAGTTCGTGACGTCGAGCAAGCAGAGTAAGCAAGTACTGGAGTATATTCACTCAGACGTTTTGGGGCCTGCCCCAGAATCTTCGCTTGGAGGGGCTAAGTAATTCGTGACCTTCATTGATGACTTCTCGAGGAAGGTCTGGTTTTTATATTCTGAAGAACAAATCTGAAGTCTTCGAGAAATTCAAAATATGGAAGACTAAGGTGGAGAAGCAGACCGGGAAGAAGGTAAAGTACCTCAGATCCGACAACATCGGCATCCGGTCGAATCCAGTCGGATCGACATCAGGCCGGTCTCCCGCAGTGGTTCCAGGCGGCGCAGTGATCCCAGGCGGTTCAGCGACATCAGGCGGCCGATCCAGGCGAGATCGGCTTCAGGCGTGCAGGCCAGGCGGCGATTCCGCGAAGGAGGAGAACAGTACCACTATCGCCCGACGACATCATTATCGCTCGACGATAGTCCGGTTTCAGCTTTTCGGTTTTCTCTTCATTGCTCGACCTTTACGGTCTCTGTTGTAATATGTATCTCCATACCTTATTGTGGATCTTTTCCGGTGCGCTCTCCCCGTGGATGTAGGAGCTTCTCTCCGAACTACGTAAATTTTGTTTGTTGTCTGTGTTCTTGGAATCTCGCTCTGTTATTTCATTTTGCGCGATTGTTTTGTTCGATTTAATTCCGTTGCGCTACCGCGGTATTCGGTCCGATTGCATTTCAGTGGAGGAGCTTTCGAGATTTCTAATCTCTTCTTCCAAGCTCTTGTCAGCTCGAAAATCATCATGTGATAGAAGCTGAGTGAATCCATTTGAAATAGAGGCAACTCTTTCTCTCTCGCTGGCTGAAACATCGTGAGACGTTGCAAGAAAGATCGTGCGTTGTGAAGGCTCACGTGCTGGTCGTCTTCGTCGAAGCAGAAAAGGAAGAAGGATTGCCGGCGCACCGAGGAGACTGCCTGCATGAACCCTTCCAAGCGAACAAAATGAATTGGGTGTGATTATACGAAGGAAAAAAAAATCTAAAAGAATCGTTCATTTTGAAATATGAATAGAATAGCCCTTCTGAGTTACAAATATCAACTCTATTTTCGTATTATATTGAAATTCATTTTAATTTTTCAGCTGACAGATCTCTCTGCATATGAATTAATGCGACAATTTCTTCATCAGAATCGTCCATTTTAAATACATTTTTTCAATCCAGGTGCGGGCTGCCCTGCACATCCTGATTTTCAATTCCTCAATCAATTACGAATTTAGGTCATTTGTCAGTTCTTGTTGGGAAAGCTACATAACATTACAGATAAGTTACTCGCATTAATTATGCGTGAAGCCTGCCCAACAAATTATTACTTTATTAATTTCTTTTTTTTTAAATATTAATAAATATTTAGGGTAATACGATCCAATTCATGAGGATGGACAATATTTGATTAAAATTCATATTTTTTTTCAATTCAAATTCTAAAGATTCACAAATATTGAAATATATAATTAAAAATTTAATATATGTAAAAAATATTATATATAATTACATTTAAATATTAAATTAAATATTATAAAAATCGGATTTGAATTTGAATCTAAACAGGTGTAATACCATCTAAATTTAGATCTCATGTTATTCATATCGATATTTGTAGCCGTTACATTCCTACTTTTACTCAAATAAAGATAATTTTTACTTATAAAATATTAAAACTAAAAATTATTTAAATCTAAAATTTTTTATCCGACGAATAATCAAAATTTATCAAAGTTAATAAAATAAGAGATTAATAAACTGCTATTTTAAAGTATTTTAATATTAAATATTTAAATGTTATTTTAAAAAATAAAAAACTTTAAAATGAATGCCCTTCACGGCCGGAAAAATATCGCACAGGGCACAAGGACCCCAAGCATTATCACAATTAATGTGCTGTTGCAATTGGCCGTAGGGGCAGAGCCCCCTTGCCTATCAATCATGCGTGTGTGAGATTAATTACTGGGACCTCCCCTAACAGTTTGAAAAATTATAGGTTGCACATCTCTATTTCTCAAAATAACATTTACTTTTATATTCAAATGATGTTTAGGTGAAGTGACTATTTTACCCATGCATTAATGACCGCCACCACAATGCCAAACGGAGTCGTCAGTTTCCTCAATTTATAAAAATGGTCATCCCATTAAATACATGAATGAAAAAATATATTCAAACATATTGCTTTATAATATTTTAATTTTAATCCTAGATTCATTATGAACCATAAAATATAAGGCACCCTTTTCAATATAGAGTTATTAGAAGAGGGTAAATGTAATTTTGAGAGAGGGGTGCAACCTGTAATTATACAAATCATATCTATAGTTTAATTAATCCTATATATATATATATATTAAACACCATCAAATGCACCGATATAGTTTAATTTTTAATAAGTAAAAGCTAAAATCTTCTAATAATTTAAATATAAAAGAAGCAAACATTATCATAGAATGGCGCACCAGAATGGCCGGGGCGGCATTAACTACGTGGCCTCCAACCACATCCCATTTTCCCACATACAATTTTTATACATTTCCACGCATATAATATAGTATATATATACACACGTTATAAATGCAAGGGCATATAAAAGAAGCATATATCTAGCAATAGTTTTAAGGAAGAAGCATGTGGGTTGTGCTGGTCCTCAAGCAGATGTAAGGCCCTCCGGAAAGGGCTCCTCCCTGGCCGCCAAATCCCAGGCGGCAAGAATTCTCCGGCATGCGTAGAACACGGCCGAGTGAAACCCAGACGGGTTGTCTATGAATATGAAGTGGCCGCCCTACAATTATTTTCGAGCGACAAGTTTAAATACTTTGGCTAAACAAGTGACGCGGAATTATCAGGTCTGGTCCCAGACGCATATAGAGCGTCCCGGTGAGGAACTAATAATCGGTCGTGAGGAAGAGTTGGAGAGAGAGAGAGAGGAAACAAACCTCGGGCACTCTGATTATGTCACAGGGAACCTTCATGCCCTCCCGAGCTGCTTGGGCACCCTGATAGCTCATCCAGTCCTGATAGCCATATATGAAAGTCGTGGGGACTTTCCACTCCGAAGCACTGCAACAGAACGAGAAATTACAAATGAATGGGATTTGATAGAGCGAGTTCATGCTGTTCAAAGGAAATCGACTTCTCTTGATCTCATGTTAAAAAAAGTCTACTTTATGTTTGATGGATGAAGAATGTACACACGATTTCAAATGATAAATAAACGCAAAATTGCTGGTTGCCTCTATCGTGCGAGAACTACTATGTTATCTTTCAACGATCAACAGCCTTTGTGAATATTGAGTTTGATCAAAATTGCTGGTTGCCTCTGTCGTGCCAAACGAAGCCTAGGTCTGAACATAAAAGGGAATGAAGTTCCTTAGGTGAGGTCGTACGTTCACAAAAGACTGTTCATAACCACCGCGTTCACGTTCGCAACCGCCACCACCGTTCCAAACATAACCTTAAGATGAGTCTACCACTGATTACCAGCCTATGAAGAGACACTAATAATTTATTTTTCCTATAAGATCCTCAATCAAGTATATACTAATTTGGACAAAGCTTCACATAGAAAAGCCTCCACTTGTTAAATAAAATTTTAAAAAGAAAACTGCCACATGATCTATCACATATTTTGGAATGTGGAGTAATCTAGATTTGATGAATGCCCCTTCACACTCAATTATAACAATACAAATCAGTTAAAGAAGCTCCACCATCATTAATAATTTTATCTCAATCATTTGGGGTGGACATTATTAAGCCTCATTTTGCCTAATTTTCGTATCGGTTACTGTTGAATGTTGCTGGAGGTGTTGCATTTTAAGGCTATACATATCACCTGGATGCTACCTTTGAGTTTACTCTTCCATCCTTCATCATACATGCCTAAGGCTCTGTTTGGCACGACATTTTTGTTCCGGTGGAGGCCGGGCATTCACAAAAGACGGTTCATAACCACCGTGTTCGTGACCGCCACCACCGTGCCAAACGGAGCCTAAATCACCTAGGGTGATAGAGAAGACCGCTGCGGATCAATGAAAACCAGACTCTTTCCACAGTCTTTCTCCGGAACACCAAATGGGGCAACCAAACAACCAATGACACAACATCAGCATTTTGTCTGATCAGCATCACGGCAAATCCACCACTTCAAATGCTGCCATCCATATTCTATCATCTCATATGCGATGGATGCCGCTCACATAGATTCTTTAATATAATCATTTGTTAGGATAATTTTTTAGTTTTTCCACAAGCCCATCAACAATCTCATCTTTATAATCATTTGTAATAGATATCAAATTCTAACAGCTTCAACCAAATTATAGTTTTATAAACTTAACCTTCAAATCTCCAAGATGGGAATTGGGTCGAGGGCGGGCCGACACTTACCTTAGCCCGCAAGCAGTGGCGGAATTAGGATTTTAAAGTCGCACGGGCACAAAAAATTTCAACATACCATGATCAATTTCAGTATTAGCCTATGACAAGAAATGAAAAGTCTATGACATGAAATGAAAAAAAAAATACCATGATCAGTATTAGTATTAGCCCTTTGGAGTTTTGAAAAAAAAAAAAATTCAGGGCCCAAATTGAAATCAGAGAAGGATTAGCTCTAAATAATCTCTTGTAATAATTGAAGAACACATAATACAATAGTTAGTTAGTATTATATGAATGAACTTTGACATACAACAACCAATATTTTTTTGGGATAACATCAATGAAATAGGCAACCAGATGTTTCAAAAGATTAATTTTCTCTACATCTGTAAACTGTCCTAAGAGTAATCCTTGGGCCCCTCAAAATGTTCAAAGACAAATTTTGCATTAAGTATGATATATGTTGCTATTATAAGAATGAACTTTGACATACAACAATCAGGATTTTTTTGGGGGATAGCATCAATTAAATGGTCAATGATAACAACATATATGAAATGGACAAATTTTGCATTCAGTCATAAAAAAGATATATGTTGCAATGATAACAGCATGTGGTGTAAACTAAAAATGATAAATTAGTAAAAAAATATAAAAGAGTTGTAGTCTAAGGGATACCTGTGGCTGCCACCATCCGGAGAACGGGAGAAGAGAAGAGATACCTGCGGCTGCCACCGTCTGGAGAACCGGAGAAGAGAAGATATGTCGTAGCCTAAGAACTGAGAAGAAGAAGTCATGCCATCGGAGAAGAGATATCGTCGTGCAAACAAGGGACCGGCGGAGAAGAGATGTCGTCGGAGAAGAAGAAGAATCACAGTCACGCACCGTCAGAGGAGATTTTTCTACCCGATTCGCCAATAGGGCGGACTGGCGGAAGAGGAAGAACGGAATACCTAGGGTTATTTTGCGAAAAAGTCGGTCGGGCACGTGCCCGACCGTGCCCACATGTGGGTCCGCCCCTGCCCGCAAGGGTCTACATATGCACGAGGCGGGGATAGGATCACCGGATAGACGATCCGAGCCTGTACCTTGCGTTCACAGTGACGAGATGTAATTTTATTTCATGTAAATTTAGTGGCATTATGTTCTAGACGATCTTCGTTGTTCATAGTAGATTCAAAGGCTTCATTTGGTTCGGCGGTGGCGGGTCTATCCGGCGGGTGGAAACGGAGTGTTCGAAACGGAGGGGAAAGGTGGCGGCTCCAAACGGAGCTTTTTGGGTGCGTTTCTCAAGGCGGGCGGGTGGAAACGGAGCAAACGACGCCGGTGGTTCATTTGTTTACCGTCCTTCCGGCGGCGTTTGCCCAAAACGGAGCAGCGAAACGCCTAAACAAATAGAGCACAAGTCTGATTTTCAGACATTGCAAAATATGGGCAGAATTTTTGGCCCTTGCAATCCCTCCACCGTGCTAATTCAGTGGATCGTTGGTGCCGAAGCTAAGCTAACTACACACTTTTCCATGACCAACTGATAACGACCCGACCACTCATAACCACCAAATTACTCATATAACTACCCATAACTTCACTAACCACCACCAATTCCTGCAGTAACTGCCAAATTTCAGCAGTAACTACCGGTTAACCACTCAATCCCAGTAGTAATTAACCATGATTTCCCCCAAAATCTTTCCCAAACAAACCGTTCTCCCAGTTTTGGAAGAGTCAAGGGCCACGTCCCCCCCCCCCCCCCCCCCCCCCCCCCCCAAATTACTCATATAACTACCTATAACTCCACTAACCACCACCAATTCCTGCAGTAACTGCCTAATTCCAGCAGTAACTACCCTCGACAAATTAAACCCTCCTCTCTTCTCCAAACACCTCCCACAAAATACTCCACTGTCCACATCTCCTTGCCGCTCAACATTTTCACGCTCCGGTAACTGCAAGAGGCCGGAACATCTATTTTCAACCCTTTCACCAGCCTGAAATCCCACTGCTAGCACTCCACCTTAATCAAAACTTTGTCAAACATCAAATTCCCTGTCCAACGGCCCCATTACACCTCCCACCAGTCCAACACCCCATCAACCAAGCTTCATCCCCTTCCCAAGACCACCCACCAGCCCTGAAACCGATGAAGAAACACTGTCGGATTGCGGCTCAGACCCAGAAATCAACAAAATTACACCCCATTCCTCCTATTGCGAGCAAGTTCTTCTACTTGGTATTCACTATTTATTGTTGAATTTTTGGTGGATAATCATATTATTTGGGATATTAATTTTGCTATTTTATCCATCAATTGTGCTACTTGCAAAGTTCATTTGCTTACCATTTAATTGAAATACTTACTCTTTAATTTTGTTGAACTTCGCTTATTTCTCTAACCTCTAATCTCAAATGTGAATGCTTATGAATTCTATTCACATGTGCATCAATAACCCAAATGTGAATGCCTATGGACTCTATTGACACATTAACCCAAATCTATATACAATGATTTCGCCGGTGACGACTACCAATTACGACGAGCAATATTAATTAGTAACCCACACAACAATAATTAAAGCAAAAAAACAAGCGTTCAGTAAACAAGTTTTAGATGGCTTTCCTCCGCCCGAAGGGCCAAGGCAAAGCATGCGGAAAATGAATCTCACCTGCAAATCACTAGCGATACGAGAAAATTCTCCACAGGTAATTTATCCAAGCAAATATGATAGTCAAACCAATAATAAAATGCTGAAAATAATCGCCAAATACACAAGTGACTCACCAACGTAGTGTGTTGACCAAGACACTGAAGAATCCAGAGTCGGATGTGTGGATGATGTCCGAGGTGGAACCGGAGGCGTGGAAAACGACGTAGGTGGCTGACCTCGACGGTGGAAGGTGAAAACGGGCCGGAAATGAGTAGATCCGACGACATATGGGTGGATCCGAGCGAGGGAAGGATGGATCTGACGTTTTGTAACGGACCCGAGCAAGGGGACGAGGGAAAGGTGGGGTGGAATGGCGGATCGGGGCTGAAACAATCCAGATTTGGACTGGTCTAGATAGGGTGGGCTGATTGGACGTGGTTCCACGAGACTGGTGGCTGTGAAGGGCAAACCGGCGGCTGGGGGGCTTTAGCCGGGGGCTGGGAGGGATATGGAGAGAAGGCGGGAGGCTGTGGAAGGGTGGAGGGGCGGCGATAGTGAGAGGAAGGGCTGGGAGTTGGCGGCGGCTTGCATGGAGGTAGATCAGGGGAGCGACGACTGAGAGGGGGCGGCGGTTTGGAGGCGGGTTGCTGGGAGGGAGGGTTGAGGGTTGCGGTCTGCAGGTTGCTGGATCCAGGAAACCAACCAGCTGGGGAGAGCTTAGGGGCGGCGGAATAGGGCTGGGAGGGGGAGGAAGGGGTTAGTGTTAAGGCAAACCTTGGGAGGGAAGATACACACCTAGGAGTCATCACATAAGATTCCACGGAGTCGTCACCGTGGCGGGATCGCGGGAATCCGGGAATATAATTCTCCAAACTACGCAATCCTAAAACCAACCCACTACCTATCTATTTATAATAAAAGAAAAGCTAGGGAATCCCACCATCGATGACTATGAATGGCCGGAGGTAGGGCCACTCAAACACAACAAATATAAACTAAAAATACTAAAGTAACATAAGATTTTGACTCGCAACATGGATCCGGACACATCCGCGAAGTTGGATCGACGATCCGGCCAAGCCCTCTTGCGCGAATACACGAACTTGGGTCCCGCCTTGCGATGAACCCCTCTTGGTGCATGATCTGATGGATCCCCATCAACTCCCCCACTAAAAAACCTTCATCTTCGATGAATGAAGACGATCGTACTGAAGTCGAAGTTCGGGGGTGAGTCGATCGTGCTCTGCTGGTAGTATCTGCATCGGGGCGGCCCCGCCAATGTACCAACTATCGACATAGCGACCCGCCTGTGTTAGGAACGAACTAGTGGGATCTGACCTCTGTAATGCTCTCAGCGCTCATCTCTCGAGTGGTGGATCCCGGTGCGATCGGCGGTGCCGTCGGTGAAACCAAAGAAGAAGAATCTTCAGGTGGGTGGGTGTCAGCAATGGGTGAACTGTGGTGGCCATCAAACGTGGGTAGACTATGATGGCATCAAGGTAACAAGAGTGGAGATGTGGGTGTCTATCACGAGCCGAAGCTTGTCAATGTAATGCTCTCATCGCTCAAACGCAAGATCGGGATTCCGCCTCGCCGGTGGTGTCGGGGCTTGGGGAGGAATATCACGACGATAACGGTCTACGAGAGGCTGACCCTCCATCAAACACTGGTCAAGACAAGGAGGAACATCAGGTCATCCTCAAACGAGTCATTGTGCTGTGCTAGAGTGTCCCTGTCATTCTCTAAGTGATCTAAATGGAGGTTCACCTCGGCAAGCTCAAGACGCACGTCGTCGAACTGGGTACCTAAAGTGTCTAAACATTCTAGAGTACAATGTTGAAACTCAGCAAAAATGACACCCAAATTCGAGCTCGTCGCACGGTCGTCGGTGACTAACAGATCTAACATGCTTGCTCTAAAAATCCTACCACTACAGAGCATGCAAACGACCTGACCTGGGCTCAAATACCACAACTGATGTAGGGTAGGCTAAGGGGTGCACAAAACCTAGACTTCTATGGGTGAAAATGTAAACTTGACACACTAACCCAAACATGCAATGATTTTGCCGGTGACGAAGGGTGGAGGCGCGACACCAAGGTAAACCCATCCCTCTCCTCTCTGCTCATCCACCGTGAGCCCCACTCCTTCTCCACTATCTTCCCTTAACCTCTCCAGTAACCCACACCCCCAGTCCCCATCTCATCCCGTCGAATCCAACGCAAAACACTCGCCCAGCTCTGTCCTGTGAACTCTGACTACAATCCCAATTCCCCATTTCTCTCGTTAGTTCCACGCATGGAACACCCTCCCTGCACAGCCCTGAAGGGATCCGGTCAGAAAACCCCTCCATTTTGCATTTTCCTACCGGCGACAGCCCTGAAACCCCCTCCCCGCGGTTCCTCACTGATTCTTATCCCCAGAATTCCCTTCCTGCACCCCATTCCTCTTTACCGTGAATTCCCAAGCAGTCTAATCAGCACCCCTTTGTTTCCATTAGTCTGATTCCAGCCACCCCGTACATTACTAGTCAGCAATCCACACTCCATATCCCGCTTACCAACCTCCTGAAAACTGCATCAGCCTTGGATCCCCGCTTTCGCTGCCACCCGCATGCGTAAGTTGTTATATTAATTCGTTGTCTTATATTGTTGTGTACTTGGAACTTTATTTTGCTGGATGCCCCTTTTTATTTGCTACTAGTACTTGAGAAGAGATTAAGGAGAGGTTGTCATCGGCCCAAGTCCTTCGCCTTCCTGAATTTTCAAGGTCTTCGAGGTGGCTTGTGATGCGTCAGAAGTTGGTATTGGTGGAATACTTAGTCAGAAGGGTTATCCAGTTGCTTACTTCAATGAGAAATTGAATGACGCACGATAAAAGTACTCAAATTATGATCTGTGAGATCTATGCTGTTGTGCATGCACTTAGCTATTGGCGCCATTATCTCCTGCATAAGGAGTTCATCTTGAATTCTAATCATCAGGTCTTGTGATATCTCATTTTGCAGAAGAAATTAGGCCACCTCCATGCGAAATGGGTAGAGATATGCATAATTATCATTACGATTTCAAACACCGATCAAGTCTTGAGAAACAGTTCGACTAAAGCCTCGCGTCACCAAGCCAGCAAACTCCATACTATGAGTGCATGAGTTGAGGGATATGAGCGTATAATCTACGACTACCTAGAGTGACTAGATTTTGGTAATATTTATGTCGCACTGATGAGAGAACCTCCTGAGTTCAGTGAGGGTTATGTGATCACGGATTCTTACTTATTCTTAGGATTTCGCTGCCGCGTAACTCACACATCCCTCGAGATTTCCTTACCTGGGAGCTACACGCAGGCAGACCACCAAGACAGTTTGTGCGAGACAAGACGAGTGCATTAAATGAGGATCGTTTCTTCTAGCTTAGTCTGAAGGACGTTACACGAGTTATTAGGCATTGTCGAGTCTGTCAGACCGCGAAGGAGTCACGTCAGCCCACAGGTTATACACTCCGCTTCTTATCCCATAGAGATCACAAATTGATATTAGCATAGACTTTGTACTTGGACTCCCTCACACCCTGAGGAAGCTCAATTCCATTTTTTGTAGTGGTGGATTGTTTCTCCAAGATAACCCACTTTATCCCTTGTTGTGGGACCACTGACGCTTCTCATGTGGCCGCTAATTCAAGTATCATGGGTTGCCCACTTCCATAGTGTCCAACCACGAAGTTAAATTTATGAGCTATTTCTAGAAAATGTTGTGGAAGAAAACTGGTAAGACACTGAGGATCTCCACCGCCTACTAACCATAGACGGATGGACAAACCGAGGTTCGATTTATGAGCTATTTCTAGAAAACATTGTGGAAGAAAACTGGTACGACACTGAGGATCTTCACCGCCTACCACCCATAGACGGATGGACAAACCGAGGTTTTCAACCATAGCCAAGAAACTCTTTGCAATGTCTAATTGGGGATAGTCCTTCCACCTAGGACTCCGTCTTACTTGTAATTGAGTTTGCATACAATAATTTAGTTAATACGATCACTAGTCTGAGTCCATTCCACGTCATATTAGTCTATGAACCTAAGAAGCCCATTGATCTGATTGACAGTCCCTTAGGAGCCCGACCCAGTGAGTCTGCAAAGTCTTTTATCCAGCATGTGCATGCATTGCATGAGTCAGTCCGAAAGAAAATTGTTGGGTGGTCCAACATGAACCAAAAAAAGGCATGCCAAGATTAGTCTCACACCGCCTACCCAGACGATCCACTCGTGATTATAATAGGCCTCGCCTCTCTGATCTTTGATCCAGGTTTTGGAATGGAAAATGAGTGCGGTGATTTAATATGGTATTAGAGTTAGGTTCACGCTGAGGGGGCGTGTTGGATGGTCCGACATGAACAAAAAAAAGGCATTCCAAGATTAGTCCCACACCGCCTACCCAGACGGTCCACTCGTGCTTATAATAGACATCACCTCTCTCATCTTTGACCCGGGTTTTGGAATGGAAAATGAGTGCAGTGGTTTAACAAAAATTGTATCAAGTAATGATTATTATAAAGTTCAAACAGATCAACACAGTAGAGAACAAAGTTTTTGAAGTTGGAGAGCAGGTTATGATTCACATACGATCTAAGAGGTTCCCACAGGGAACAACAATATAAATTAAGCGCTCGTCGAATGGGTCCTTATACAGTTACACAACAAATTAATACGGATGCTTATGAGATCGACATACCTCAAAATATGGGGACAAGCTGAGTATTCAATGTAGAGGACTTGACTACTTACTACGAGGAGCGCATGTATGCGGATCTCTTCCCCACTTCGGTACTGAACCCATGACATCTTTCATCCCCTCCTACCCCACCTCAGCCTATGGAGTCTCACCATGAGGGCCACTCTGCACCACCAACAGTTCCATCAGTTCAACGCTCAGACGAAGATGCATCTTATTCTGAGTTACCCACGCCCGCCGACGATATACTTCAGAGTATCACACAAGACTTTGCAGCAAATACCCTATGATATCTCGTCTGTTAGAGCAGTCGTCCGATTTTAACGACACATGGATTTCCCTCGAGGAACTCGAGTGACTTGCCCGCTCCTAGGTTATGTCGAGAGTATGATCGTCTTCACTCACGGGAGATGAGTGCTCTCAAGCGGGGGAGAGTTGATTGAAATCGTCATGTGCATGTGTATCCCATAGGAGGCGGTGATCCGGTACCCGTTCGTACGATTCAAGTCCACGAATGTGTCCGAACGGTTGTCCGGAGTCTTTTTTTATACGTTGTTTATGTATTTCGAGTTGTATTTGACACTCGATCGGCTCAGACACTACGAGTTGTCCGATTTGGATGCCCTATTTCAGTTCTGATGTATTTAAGCATGCAAGGGTGTCGGCTTAGTGGAATCAAGGGTTATTTGCAGTTTTGCGAAAAACTGTCGGTCACGTCTCTTCCCGGATCCAAGGTGCGACTCCAAGGTAAACACGTCCCTCTCCTACGCTCATCCACCGTGAGTTTTACTCCCCAAGATCTTCCCCAAACCTCTCCAGTAACTCACGCCCTAGTCCCCTTTCGATCCCGTCAAATCCAACAAAGAACACCCGCCTAGGTCTACCATGTGAACTCTCCGACTATAGCCTCCATTTCTCTCGCTAGATCCACATCTAAAACTCCCTCCCTGCACAGCCCCGTGAATCCCCGGCCAAAAAACCCCTCCACTTTTGCATCTTCCGCTGGTGACCATTCTTGTCTCGGCGTCAAGGCGAACCAAGGCGAGCGCTGGGCGCCTTGACGCTTAGGCGTCATGGCGGACGCCTAGGCGACACTAAGGCGAGCAAGTCGCAAGACGCCATTTTTTTTAAAAAATAAGGCAGTCTATAGACTGCGGTTATTATAATAACCGCAGTCTATACTCTTGAGGCTATAGACTGCGGTTTTATAATAACCGCAGTGTATAGTATACATGCTATATAATGCGGTTTTATAATAACCGCAGTGTATAGTATACATGCTATAGACTGCGGTTTTCTAATAACCGCAGTTTATAGTACACATAATATAGACTGCGGTTTTATAATAACCGCAGTTTATAGTATACATGTTATAGACTGCGGTTGTTTAATAACCGCAGTATATGTGATATATACTGCGGTTAATAGAATAACCGCAGTATATATCTATTGACTATCAACTGCGGTTATTAAAATAACCACAGTCTATAGTCCTATATAGACAACGGTTACAATAATAACCGCAGTCTATAGTATGCCTGCCATACTTTAGACTGCGGTTATTATAATAACTGCAGTCTAAAACTACATTTTTTTTAAATAAATTGTTTACCAATTACAAACACAGCTGAAGATTTTTTTGTTCTTGATAGCAGACTAGCAGTTAGCAGTAAGCAACTAAGCATAGCAGTTAGCACTTAGCAACTAAGTATAACTTCTGAATCTTCTGATATCATGAATTCATGATATCTTCATATCTCAATTCTCAAATCTCAACACTGCGGTTATTGTACAAACCGCAGTCTATTCTCTGGAAGGAATAGACTGCGGTTTGAAAATAACCGCAGTCAATGTGAGAATGGACTGTGGTTTATATATAGACCGCAGTCTATTCTACACTTCCCCTACAATCGACTGCGGTTTATATATCAACCGCAGTCTATTCTACAACCTACACTGCGGTTATTGTACAAACCGCAGTTGATGCTCTGGTTCATGAGATAAACTGCGGTTTTAAAATAACCGCAGTATATTCTCGGTTTCATAAAATAGACTGCGGTTTATATATAAACCGCAGTCTATTCCCATATTTTTTGTAAAAAAAAAAGGCGTCAAACGCCTTGTTTACAATTGAGCGCCGTGACGCCTAGGCGACGCCTAGGCGACGCCATGACAAGAATGCTGGCGACAACCTTGAAACCCTCCTCCCTATATTCCCCACTGATTCTTATCCCCAAAATTCCTTTCCTACACCCCATTCCTCTTTACCGTGAATTCACAAGCAACTTAATCAACACCCTTCTGTTTCCATATTTTGATTTCATCCACCCCGTAAATTACTACTGAGCAATCCTCATTCCATATCCCGCTGATCAGCCCTCCTGAAAACTGCATCAGCCTTGGATCCCTGCTTTCGCCGCCACCCGCATGCGCAAGTCATTATTTTGAATCATCGTCTTCTATTATTGTGTAATTTGAACTTTATTTTGTTGGATGCCCCTTTTTATTTGCTACTAATATTTGAGATATTGATTTTAATTCTGCAGAAATCTACTTATTACACGAGTGCACCTCTCTTTATATAGAATAGAGAAAGTGAGAGAGTGTACAAATGATGATGCGAGACTAAATACATCGGGCGGTAACAATGCAGGTAACCGCCCGACCCTTATACAGAGCAGCAACACCGAACAGTTACACAAGGATAACCTCCCGACCCTTATACAAAGCAGCAACACCAGGCGGTTACACAAGAGTAACCGTCAGACCCTTATATAGATAACAACATCAGACATTTACACAAAGGTAATTGTCTGGCCTTTATATAGATTACTTTAACACTCCAACAATCTGGAGCATACTAATCGTTGGAGCCAAGCTTGGACAGAAACTAATGATATAATGATCAACGTAAGGCATTTGTGAGGATATCGACAACTTGCCCAAAAACAGACACATGTCTTAGGTCTAATTTTTTTAAGTTGAACCTTTTCCTGAATAAAATGACAATTGTGCGTGGTACATTCATGGAATACAGAATTTTTGACAATATAAATAACAGCTTGGCAGGTACAAAAAAGAGTGGCCAAAAAAGGGAGTTTCACACCAAGATCACTCAGCTCGAACCATGTGAGTTGTAAAACGACAGAAGCCATTGATCGATACTTGGCATCCCCAGATGATCGTAGAACCACAATTTGCTTCTTGCTCCGCTAAATGACAAGATAACCACCAAAGTATGTGCAGTACCCACTTGTGAATCAATGATCATCAAGAGAACCGACATAGTTGGCATTAGAGTAGGCAACAAGTGATAAAAAGTAGGATGACTTATACATAAGCCCTTGTCTCAGAGCAGTCTCCAGATACTAGATGATGCGCTCAACAACCTGGAGATGAGAGATTTATTGAGCATGCATAAAATGGCTAACCACCCCAACGAGAAAGGATATATCAAATCTTGTGACTGTAAGTTAAATGAGTTTGCCTACAAGATGAAGATAATACTCCAGGTTAGGGAGTAGTAAATCGGAATCAGATGCATGAGCTTAGAGCTTATAATTGATATCCATATGAGTACCAAAGAGCTTGCATCCAAAGTAGTCGACGTCATGAAGTAGGTCAAGACAGTACTTCCAAAGAAACAGAACAAGATGATCAGGTCGACGACTACCTCGATGTCAGTAAAATATCAGAGAGAACCCAAATCCTTAGTCTGAAATGTGGTTGTCAGGTGTTTCTTGGTCATAATTATACCATTGAGATCATCACCTGTGATGAGAATATCATCAACATACACTAAAAAAATCACTGGGTCCGTCGGACAATGACGAGTGAATAAAGAAAAATCAGTCGAGCTTCGAGCGAAACCAACATCACGAACAACACGATTGAACTTATCAACCAGGCCCGAGGAGACTGTTTGAGACCATAGAGCAATTTCTTGAGGTGGCATACAAGAGACTCGCCCGTGATCTCATAACTAGGAGGTTGCTGCAGGTAGACAATCTCAACGAGATCATCATCCAAGAAAGCATTTTTGATGTCGAGTTGCTATAACGGTCAATGCCAATGAAAAACCAATGAGATCAGGACCAGGTTAATACTCACATGTTAAATGAAATACATGTCAGAACTTAATAGTGAGGGATTAATCAACTTATCAAGGTGACTGATGATATTGGAAGAAATGTCCTAAAACGGACATATATGTCTAACCTCAAAAAAATGCAGAGATCAATAGATATAATAAAGTAAACATATGTGCGACTCGCGAGGGTTAACTACGCGTCAATCAATATTAAAAGAAGAAAAGGCGGCATATGTCTTAAAAAATGAAGCCTTCAAGGTGAAAAGTACTAGCAATCAACGACATGTATTGACAGTGGTTGCATGCACAAGATACTTAATGTTTTTATAATAGGAAGAGATCTAAGCTGGATTTTCCATAGAATAAACTAATTGAAGAAAGTAGTTTGACCAAGATTACCACGTACCCTATCATTGCCACCCTCAAAACACCACATACACCCACATTTCATACTAATAATTATAAGAAAGAAGTTCCAAAGGTAGGAAAGCAAAGTGGCAAAGAGTGCCAACAAAAAATAGGGGAGAGACATTCATAATATTAAAAAATAAAATAAAAGCTCCTTCACATGCAAAGTGTACCAGAAAAAGCGACCATGATTTTATATCCATGAAATGAAAAAAGAGACCATCTTGCATTACTCAGTATCTATTCTAGTTAAAAGAGAAGCGCAGGTAATTCCAACGATCGGATAAGAATTGCCCAATAAATACTGAAAGAGTGCGGTTAATTTTGCATGTCCTGTCTCAGTGTTTGATTGTCGAGACTTAACCAGCTCAGATCATCAAGCGAGAGCTTAGCAGGTAGGTGATCGCCGAGCCCACTCGGCGAGCACACGCTAGACAATCACCGAGCAGCTTCGTGGTTTTTCTTGTAAAATAAAAGCAATTGATTATTTAATAATTAAATAACCAAATATTTACTAATATTAATTAAATACATGCACGAGATTCCCTTTTGATATGGCAATGACAGTACCCTTGCCACCGCCATCCCGATCGAAATTTCTTTTGCCGAATATAAAATGGGGGATGGCAAATGGTGGGGTATTGCGACTGCAAGAGGAAGGAAAACCCCTAGCAAGACTGATAGAAAAGACTATTAATCTCAAAAAACTAAAACTCCAGCAGAAAGTGCGACTACTTACAATTGCAGAAGAGGTCTCCGGGCAAATGCTCCAAAGGAGAATATATATTTCAAACATAATTCCCCACTGGCTTTTGCTACTAAAGTATGGTACACATAGTCTGAAATTATGTAAAAGCAAAAGATATATATAAAACAAGAAACAGAAGCCTCAGAGAGGGAAAAGGATAAAATATTTGTGGAACGTGCCTGTCAACAAACTCGCCTCATCTTCATTCAAAACAGTACCGTTAGAGTAAGAACCAAATCTAGCGCTTGTGTACCTACGTACCAGATCTGGGCCCCAAGGGCCTAAGCCTCTGTAATAAATGATAAATAACTTCATTGCAAAAGAGTAAATTAATAGCAATAAACAATAGACTACAAATGCTTCTCTAAAAATTGATAAGCAGGGCCAAACAACTTTTTGGTTAAGGTGCAAGCTCGCACACTTCAATTGAACTTCTCCATTATACAGTCAGCACAAATGAACCAATGATTAATTCACGTCATCGTGACCCTTATTAATATTTTTTCAGTATTTTTGTATGTTAATTTGAACTCACTTATTTTAAGCCTTGTGAGGGGCACTATAGACTTCTGACAAAAAATTTAGCCACCCTATTGAAGGGTGAAGGATGGGTAGCGAAAAGTCAACTAATAATAAAATCCTCTCTCTTCCTCTCTTATGCTCTCTCTCAATCTCCCATTTTTCCTAATTCTAACCGTTGCTAGAGCATTGCGACCTGACCTCTCCCAAACGATGACCCGCAGCGCTCGCTCGAGCCTCTCCCGCGCCTTCCTCCCCTCTCCTTCCTACCTCCTCTGCTACTATGGGTCTGCAAGGCTCCAAGAAGCGGAAATTCAATCTCCTCCAAGACTTTGCGGTCACCAGGACGCAAACGAGACCATAATCGAAGGACCATATCAATTAGGAATTGTTGAAAAAGCCCATGTAAATAGGCTCATTTCTTTGTATTTCTTCTCTCCTCTTTAGTCCCACATCTTGTATAGGACTCTTCTCTCACTTTCTCCCTCCTATAAATGTGTATTCATACATTGTATTTGTAGAAAGAGCCAAAAACTTGTGTATATTGATTGAGTATTTAAATACAAGGAGAGAATACAAATATATAGGAGAGAGAGAGTGAGAACAAATCCTATACAAGATGTGGGACTAAAAGAGAAGCATAAATGGGCCAAAATACATGGGCCCAATACATGGGTTATTCTAACACTCCCCCGCAAGCTGGAGCGTACAAATCGTATGCACCAAGCTTGGACAAGCATTGATAGAAGGATGCCTTGGGAAGAGCCTTTGTGAGGGCATCCGCAACTTGTTCCGTCCCGGGAACATGCTTTAGATCGAGCTTCTTCATTTGAACTTTCTCTCGAACGAAGTGACAATCGACTTCAATGTGCTTCGTTCTTTCGTGGAAGACTGAGTTCTTGGCGATATGTATAGCCGCTTGGCTATCACAAAGAAGGAGAGCTGGAGAAGGTAATATCACACCCAGATCAGTGAGGAGACTTTCAAGCCACGTTAGTTCTGATACAACAGATGCCATGGCTCGGTATTCTGCCTCAGCCGATGAGCGAGCAACGACCGCTTGTTTCTTGCTTCTCCATGTAACCAAATGGCCTCAAAAGTATGTGCAGAAACCACTAGTAGACCGCCGGTCATCAAGAGAACCCGCATAATCCGCATCAGAGTATGCTACAAAGGTTGGAGCAGATGAGAAAGTCCGGTACACAAGCCCTTGACCCGGGGCTGATTTTAAGTACCTCAGAATGCGTTCAACAACCATAAGATGAGACTTACGAAGAGAGTGCATGTATCGACTGACAAGACCAACAACAAAGGAAATATCTGGTCTGGTAACAGTGAGATAGATCAACTTTCCAACAAGCCGCCGATAGTATTCAGGGTTCTGGAGAAGTAGATCCGAGTCAGACGCCTGAGCACATAACTTGTGGTTTATATCCATGGGGGTATCACTTGGCTTACACCCTAAGAGACCAGCATCATGAAGAAGATCAATACAGTACTTTCGTTGAGATAGAACAAGTCCGTCTGGTCGCCTGGCAACCTCAAGACCCAGAAAGTATCGCAGAGTTCCCAGGTCCTTTGTCTGGAAAACTAAGTTCAGATGCACTTTGACGACATGTATCCATTGTAAGTCATCTCCTGTGATGATGATGTCGTCAACATATACTAACAGAAGGACCGTCCCTGATGGTCGGTGACGAGTGAACAGTGGGAAGTCAGCCGAACTTCGAGTAAAGCTGACATCACGAAAGACCTTACTGAATTTGTCAAACCAGGCCCGTGGAGATTGTTTGAGACCATACAGAGCCTTAAGAAGGCGACAAACCTGAGACTCCCCCGTGGTCTCAAACCCGGGCGGTTGTTGCATGTAGACCGTCTCCTGGAGATCCCAATTTAAGAAGGCATTCTTGATATCAAGCTGAAAAAGGGGCCACTGGCGATGAACAACGACAGAGATGAGGACTCGAACGGTATTGAGCTTGGCGACTGAAGAGAAGGTTTCGTCATAGTCGAGCCCCTGTTGCTGGGTGAAGCCACGAGCGACAATACGAGCCTTCAGACGGTCAATCGTCCCATCAACAGCATGTTTGATGACAAAGACCCATTTGCACCCCACCGGTTTCTGACCCGGAGGAAGGGGTACCACGGTCCATGTCTGGTTAGCCAAAGAGCAGACATCTCCTCTTCCATGGCTGCCCGCCAGCCGGGATGTTGAAGAGCCTCCTGCACAGAGTTAGGAACAACAATGGAAGAGAGAGAAGTAGCAAAGGTGTGCAGAGGTGGAGAGAGGCGATGAAGAGAGACGTAGGCAGCCAGAGGATGGGCAGTGGAAGACGTTACCTGATCAGAGGGACGCGAAATATCCATGGCGGAGGTCGGCTGCATAGGGGCAACAGAGCTGGGAGGTCGACGAGTGTAGACACGGATAACGAGTGGTTTGGTGGTAAAAGGAGCGGGGGCAGGGGAGACTGGTGGTGGTGGTGTAGTAGCAGGAATAACGGGACGGGGTAAAGATGGCGGAAGAGGAGTTGGTGGTAGCACAGCAGGTAACGGAGCAGGAAAAAACGGTTCGTCTTCCCTGAACGTAAGGTCAGCCGAAACGGTGACCTTTCGAGTAGCGGGTGAGTAACAGACATAGCCCTTCTGGGTGCGGGAGTAGCCGACAAAGATGTGTTTCACCGCCCTGGGATCCAATTTATCCGAGGAGGGCCCGAGGCGGTGGACATAACAGGTGCTTCCGAAGATACGGGACGAAAGAGGAAAAGCCGGAGTGGAGGGAAACAATATGCTGAAAGGAGTAGCATAATTGAGGACAGAGGAAGGAAGGCGGTTGATGAGAAAGCAGGCAGTGGAGATGACAAAGTTCCAGTATGCCTTGGGAACATGCATTTGGAGCATGAGGGAGCGGGCAACATCGAGTAAATGACGGTTCTTGCGTTCGGCAACCCCATTTTGTTGGGGTGTGTAAGCGCAAGAGGTTTGATGGAGAATGTCGTATTCCGAACAGAGAGCGGTAAAGTCGTGGCTGGTGTATTCACGAGCATTATCAGTACAGAGGGTTTTGAGTGTGGTGTGGAATTGTGTTCGGGTCTCGAGGACAAATGCCCGAAACACCTGGGGAAGCTCGGAGCGTTCGCGGAGTAAGTAGAGCCACGTGGTGTGAGAATGATCATCAATAAAGGTGAGAAAATAACGAAAACGACATATACTGGGAATCCGAATACAATGCAAAGGAAAAGAAGAACGTGGCTATTTGCCGAGAATACATGAATCACACTGAAAAGAGGTAAAAGGAAGGTCTGGAAGAGCCCGCTGGAGAACTGGTAGAGGGGCATGACCAAGCCGGCGATGCCAGGAAGTGGAGGAGACGGAAGACAGAGCGATGGGAGAGTCATCGAGAAGGTAGAGCCCATTCCGCAGCTGGCCTTTACCAAGGGTAGTCCGCGTCCGCCGATCCTGTATAACAAATGAAGAGAAAGTGAATATAACAGAACAATCCAGATCACTTGTAAGACGCCCAACAGAGAGTAAATTAAAGGGTGAACTCGAAACATGAAGAGCCGAGCGAAGAGGAATGCATGGGTGGATAGAAAGATCTGCCGAGCCGGAGACAGGAACCAGCGCCCCATTGGCCACGGTGATAGTCTTCGGATAAGGAGAATCCGAGTACTTGACAGGCCGTTGCGAAGTAATGTGATGAGTGGCACCAGAGTCCACAATCCAACCCGGGCTGTTGGAGAGACAAGCAGTACTTGTGTGGGAGACGGAGGCGACGGAGGCCGAGGGTGGGTTGAGCAGACCCTGGAGATGCTGGAGCTGAAGACGGACGGTCTCTAGATCCGGAGGACTAGCTTCAGTAACAACAGAAGCCGTCGGGCGAGGGGGGTAACCGATTTTCTTGTAACAAGTCGCCTCAAGATGACCATCTTTCCCGCAGAAGGAGCACTTTGGCCTGCTGAAGAAGAGCCGGTGGAGAAGGAGGATCTTGAGAAGGGGAGACCCGGAGAATCATGGAGCAAACATTCGAGAACGATGGTGTGGTGGGAGTAGCCAAGACTTGAGCACGGAGACTCTGAAGATGAGAAGGAAGGCGGGCCATGATGATGGCAATGCAAGCATCTTCCTTCTGAGCCCGCTGAGCAGCATGATCAGTGGTGGGCGGCTGGTGCTGGATCCAGGCTTCAGCAAGAGTTTTAGCCCGAGTGACAAACGAGGTCATATCCGAGGCGCAGCCAGTGTCGAGAGTGAAGAGGTCAGTGAGGATGTCATAAAGATGCTGGAGGCTGTCGCGGCCAGAGTACAAGGAATGTAGCTCATCCCACATAGCCTTGGCAGTGTCGTGGTACATAGCCATTTGATAAGGCTCACCATCCAAAGAGTTCAGAATCCAAGTCTGAACCCGACCGTCATTGCGGAGCCAATCATCAGTAAGAGGGGAAGGAGGTGCTTGAGTAAGGTGCGACAGAAGCCCCTTAGCCTGGAGAACCCGCCGAACAAAATGTACCCATGGAATAAAGTTCTTCTTGCCAGAAAGAGAGATGGTAGTTATCCGGAGCTCGTCACGGAGTTCGGCAGAATAGGCCGGGCGGTCTGGTAGACAGGCCGTATGGCCAGGGGGCGGGCTGGCCGCTGAGCTGGGAGAAGTTCCAGAGGAAGTCATAAAGACTGCGGCCAAGAGAGCGGGAAAGGGAAAGAACAAGACCGTACAGACACACTGGCACCAGCGATTAGTTAGATCGCGACCTAGATGCGGAAAGAAGGAGAGTCCGCACGGTCTAGGTGAACACAGTAGCGGTCAAAGAGGGGAAGAGGTCGCAACAGATAGGAGAAATCCGTAAGGAGAGCCGACACGACCAAAGCAGAGACCACCCGGTCAAGGGTGAAAAATCACAAGCGGCTGGAAGAGGCCGCGACCAAAGGCGGAGCGACCAGGGGAACAGGTCGCAGCGGGCAGAGACAAGTCGCGCCGGGCACAAAGAAGTCGCAGCGGGCAGAAACGGAGCGACCAGGAGACAAGTCGCGCCGGGCATAAAGAAGGCGCAGCGGGCAGAAACGGAGCAACCAGGAGAGGCGCAGGAGACCGCGACCAAGATGCAAGCGAGAAGGAGGCAGCCCGCACGGTCAGGCAGATCCCAACAGCGAACAGAGAAACCGCACGGAGAGACAGGCGGATAGAGAAAAACAGAGGTCGGCAAGCCGCAGGAAAGACAGTCCGCGAACAAGCCGCAGAGCAAATTGGCAAGCCGGAAACAAGTCGCAGAGCAAATTGGCGGACTGGCGACAGGTCGCGGCGAGTAGGGAGGCCGTAGTGGACAGAGAAGAGGGTGGTCCCACGAATTAGGAAGGTGGAAGAGCTATAAAAGGGAGGGGGGATTGGGGGAAGGTGGATCCACGGAAAGGAGCAAAGGGATGAGGCAGAAAGCGGACTGGGAGAGGGCAAGCCGCATGGGAAGGCGGATAGAAATGAACAGACCGCGAAAGACAGGCCGCTGGAGGCAGGCCGTGAGAGAGAGATTACTAAGCGCGGTCAGAAGTCGGCATACCGCGAGGATCGGAACCTGGCTCTGATACCACGTAGAAAGAGCCAAAAACTTGTGTATATTGATTGAGTATTTAAATACAAGGAGAGAATACAAATATATATGAGAGAGAGAGTGATAACAAATCCTATACAAGACGTGAGACTAAAAGAGGAGAAACATAAATGGGCCAAAATACATGGGCCCAATACTTGGGTTATTCTAACAGTATTTCATTATTGAGAACATATATACAAGGTTGAGTTTTTCTCTACATGGTATCAGAGGGAAACGGTCCGGCCTGTCTGTTTGGAAACCGCCCGTTCTCTTGGCTGACCGCACGGCTTCACCTTTTCCAGTTTCGCCGCAGTGTCGTGCGGCCTGTCTATTTCGAGCCGTTGTCTCCGTAACCGCGGCTTCCTGCGTGGACACGGTCCCTCTAACCGCTTCCCTTCTCTATCTCTCGTGGCTTCCACATCTCCTCCTCCTCCTACCTCCCTTTCTTTTATAACCTCTCTCACACGAGGGGTCCACCCTCTCTTGTTTCTTTCCCTGCCCGTGCGGTCTACCTTGCTATCCGCACGACCTTCCTCTCGCATTTCTCTTTTTCTGCTTGCCGCGACTTCTCTAAAGTCGCCGCGGTCTCTTCTTGCCCGCGGACTTCCCCCCTTAACCACGACTTTTCTCCCATTGAACCCGCTTCTCTCCTCTGTTGTATCCGCGCGGCCTTCCTCTCGCCGCAATGACCTCTTCTCCTCTTACTCCGTCACGACTTATCTGAAGTCGCTGCGGCTTGACCTTCTCGCCGCGGTCTCTCTTCTTGCCGTACGACACGTCTCTTGTCGCTACGGTTTCTTCTCTTCTCGACAAAAGTTCGCATCTAGGTCGTGACATCTCCTTGCCGCTGGTGGACTCATCTTGACTGTGCGGGCTTCTCTGCTAACCTCTTCTCCGTCTAGTCGCTGCGACCTGTCTTGTCGCTAGCGGTCTCTTCTCTCCTCTGCGGACTCCGCATAGTGGTCGTGGCATCATAATTTCCGCTGGTGTGTAATCACCGTGACCGTGCGGATTCTTCTCTTCTCATGTCAGGCGGATTCTTCCAGCTATCCGCTCTGCTTTCCTGCTCTCTGGTCGCGGCGGCCTCTTTGTCTTGTCGCTAGTCACGCAGACCGTGCGATCTCTTGTCTGGTCGCAGTTCTCCCTATTCGCCGGCCTCGCCTCCTACTCGCCTAACCATGGCGACCTCTCCAGAATCAACCGGACAGACGGCCTCTTCCTCGGCAGACCGCCCGGCCTCTGCCCCTGAACTCCGTGATGAGTTGCGAATCACTACCATTTCACTAGCAGGGAAGAACTTCGTGGAGTGGGTCCATTCCGTTCGCCGCGTACTACAATCCAAAGGCTTTCTCCATCACTTAACCCAAGGGCCACCTGCTCTCCGACTGACGATTGGTTGCGCAACGATGGCCGTGTTCAGACATGGATCCTGAACTCTCTCGATATTGAACCCTACCGCATGGTCATGTATCACGAAACGGCCAAGCCAATGTGGGATGAGCTTCAATCCCTATATTCTGATAAGGATAGTCTACAACACTTTTATGACAATCACTGATCTCCAGTCCCTTGATGCTGGCGGGGCCACCGACCTCACCTCTTTTGTTGCTCGGACCAAAACTTTAGTCGAAGCATGGATCCAACATCAGCCTCCCACGTTGGATCTTGTCGCACAACAAGATCAGAAATAATTCGTCGGTGTGGCCATGATGATGACCCGCGTTCCATCTCATCTTCACAGTGTCCAGGCCCAGATCCTCTCCTCGGTGGCTACTCCCTCACTCTAAGACGTTTGTTCTATGTTGCTCAAGGTTTCACCGCCCCCTGATAGTTTCGCTCCTCCGTCCCCGGCTCTCCTGCAGCAGACTTCTGCACCCGTGCTGCCTTCCCCTCCTTCCCGCGGGGGGCGTTCTGGCTCTCGGTGCCGCGGACGGGAGGCCGGCCTCGGCCAAAGTGTTCCTTTTGCGGGAAGGACGACCACCTTGAAGCCACCTGCTATCGCAAGCATGGGCTTCCACCTCGTCCACAAGCTACTATTGCTGCTATCGACTTCTCTGCTCGTACTGACCTTGAAGAGGTTCGCCTTCAGCTCCAACAGCTCTAGGGTCTGCTCAGTCGCCCACCTGCCTCTGTTGCCTCTGCTGCCTCCATCTCCCAAGAAGGTATCACTTGTCTCTCCACTAGTCCGCGCTGGATAGTGGACTCGGGTGCCACTCATCACATCACCTCCCTGCGGCCACATCAATACCTGAAATCTCCTCATCCTAAGTGCATCACAGTGGCCAATGGGGACACCGTTCCTGTCTCTGGATCGGCTGACATCCCTCTCTCTTCTTCTCTCTCTCTACGCTCGGCTCTTCATGTTTCGGGCTCCCCGTTCAATTTGCTTTCTGTTGGTCGCTTGACTAATGATTTGAACTGCTCTGTAACATTTACCTCTTCTTCTTTTCTGATACAGGATCACAAGACGCAGACTATCATTGGTAAAGGACGACTGCAGAACAGATTCTACCACCTTGATGATTCTCCCACTATCCTCTCTTCAGTCTCCTCCGTCGATTGACATTGGCGTCTTGACCATGCCCCTTTATCTGTCCTCTAGAAGGCTCTACCTGATGTATCTTTACCTTCTTTTTAGTGTGAATCATGTGTGTTAGGCAAGCAGCCTCGTTCATCCTTTTTATCTAAATGTATTCGGAGCATTGCTCCTTTTATTTTAGTACACTCTGATATTTGGGGTCCGTACAAAGTTAATAGCATTTCTGGTTATCGCTATTTTCTGACGTTTATTGATGATTATTCGCGAATGACATGACTATATCTACTTCGTGATCGCTCTTTGCTTCCTCGTGTTTTTCGGGCGTTTCTCCTTGAGACCCAAACATCTTTGGGTGCACTTGCTCCGTCCACAACCTTGGTTAAACTTTGGACAAATTGGACCCCCGTGCTGCTAAACACATCTTTGTTGGTTACTCACAGACACAAAAAGGCTACATCTGCTACTCACCGGCTACCCGAAAGGTGATAGTTTCTGCTGATGTTACCTTTCGGGAGGATCTCCCTTTTTTTACTGCTTCAGCTTCTACATCTCCACCACCACCTGTCTTACGTCCAGTTACTCCCGTTACCACTCCACCACCAAGACATATATCCCAGGCCCCTCATGTTGCCAAACCTCCTGTTATTCGGGTTTACACTCGTTGCCCTCCTGCCTCCGGTGCCCCACTGCAGTCTGACTCGCCCTCTGATGCTTTGCGTCCCGCTGATCCGGAACCGGAATCTACAGCTCATCCCCTGGCGAATTATGTATCCTTACATTGCCTTTTTCCACAACTTCAGACTTTGTCACTTCATTATCCTCGATTTCGGTACCTAACTCTGTGCAGGAGGCTCTCCAACATCCTGGCTGGCGGGCGGCTATGGAAGAAGAGATGACGGCTCTCTGAGCTAACCAGACCTATACATTGGTACCATTACCAACCGGTCAGTCATCTGTTGGGTGTAAATGAGTCTTTGTGATAAAGCATGCTCCTGATGGACCGATTGACCGTCTGAAGGCCCACCTGGTGGCTCATGGCTTCACCCAGCAGCAAGACCTCGATTATGAGGAGACATTCTCGCCTGTGGCCAAGCTGAACACGGTTCGGGTTCTTCTCTCAGTAGGTGTGCATCGACAATGACCATTACACAAACTGAACATCCAAGCAGTCAAACAACAACCGCCCGGGTTTGAGACCACGGGGGAGTCCCGAGTTTGTCATCTCAAGAAGTCCATCTATGGTCTCAAACAATCCCCTCGGGCATGGTTTGACAAGTTCAGTAAGGCCGTCCAGCAAGTCGGCTTCACTCGGAGTTCAGCTGACTTCTCACTATTTACACGTCATCAGGCAATAGGAACTGTTTTTCTGTTGATGTATGCTGATGATATCTTGATCACCGGAGATGGTTCAAAGGGCATCCAAGCAGTTAAACAACACCTCAGCTCCGTCTTTCAAACCAAGGATCTGGGACATCTTCGTTACTTCCTTGGTATTGAAGTCGCAAGACGACCAGATGGACTCGTCATCTCTCAAAGGAAATAATGTCTGGATCTCCTTCAGGATGTTGGTTACTCGGTAGGATGCAAACCTACTACTACTCCGATGGACGCAAATCATAAGTTGTGTGCACACTCTTCTGATACAGACCTTCCTCTTCAAAATCCGGAATACCATCGACGACTGGTTGGAAAATTGATCTATCTAACGATCACAAAACCGGATATTCCCTTCGCTGTTGGGGTGGTCAGCAGATTTATGCATGTTCCGCGAACATCTCACCTTCAAGCTGTTGAACGTATTCTTAGATACCTTAAAACAGCCTCAGGTCAAGGTTTGGTATACAAAATCTCACCCTCTACTCCAACATTGGTTGCGTACTCTGATGCTGACTATGCCGGTTCCTTGGATGATCGCCGGTCAACCAGTGGTTTTTGTACCTATTTTGGAAGACATCTCGTTACCTGGCGGAGTAAGAAACAAGCAGTGGTTGCTCGATCATCAGCTAAAGCAGAATACCGATCAATGACGTCTGTTGTTTCTGAGCTTACCTGGCTTGAAAGTCTCCTGTCCGATCTAGGGGTAAAACTTTTCTCACCTGTCATCCTGTTTTGTGATAGCCAAACGGCTATACATATTGCGAAGAATCCAGTCTTTCATGAAAAAACAAAACATATTGAAGTAGACTGTCACTTTATCCGGGAGAAAGTCCAAATGAAGAAGATAGAATTGAAGCATGTTCATGGTACTGAACAAGTGGCTGATATCCTCACAAAGGCTCTACCTAGCACCCTATTCTACCAGTGTCTGTCCAAGCTTGATGCATACGACTTGTACGCTCTAGCTTGCAGGGAGTGTTGGAAAAGCCCATGTAATGAGACCCATTTCTTTGCATTTCTTCTCTCCTCTTTAGTCCCACATCTTGTATAGGACTCTTCTCTCACTTTCTCCCTCCTATAAATGTGTATTCATACATTGTATTTCATTATTGAGAACATATATACAAGGTTGAGCTTTTCTCTACAAGAATCAAATCCTAAAGGCTCCACCGAAGTCCCTCCACTCCCTCCAGCGACCGACATCCTCTCTTCCGCATGTGAGAGCGCATGCACTCAGTTAACTGGGCCATTTTGTGCGATTCCAGTGTGTGGGATCCGCCCAACCCTCGACACGCCGTACCTATCGTGGTGGAGGGATACCACTCGAAGATGAATTTTTTCGTGACTACGCTCCGGAGTTTTGAGGTTGTCTTAAGTGTCCGATGGTTGCGCACCTTGGAACCCTTGACATGGGACTTTGATTGACTCACCATAACATGGGGTAGGGACCTGACATGACTATCTAGCATGGCTAAGCAACATGCGCTTCACAACAATCCTTTTACTTGACATCCAGCGATGCAGTGCACGTAAAGCTAGATTTCCTCTTACAGAAATTCGGCGACGCCATGGTTTCCAATTGAGGACTACCCCCTCACTGACATGACCATCACATCTGTCTCCTTACCAACACGTCATCATTGGTCGTCCAACATTATGACTACCTCCTCTTACAGAAGGACGAGATCGAGCGTCAGCGCAGCGCCATGCTACAACAAGAGACCAATCATGACATTGTATCCTCCTTTTCATCTTCAGTCCTCTTGGTGCATAAGTAAGACGATACATGGAGGTTTTGCGTGGAGTACCGCAAACTGAAAGCAAGAACAATTAAGGATAAATTTCTCATCCCTGTGGTAGAAGAATTGTTGGGCGATTTGCATGGCACCCATTTCTTATTCAAGCTGGACTTATGTTTGGGATCTCATTAGGTGCACAGACCCAATCGATGTGGAGAAGACTACCTTCCGGAGCCATCACGACCATTTTGAGTCCCTCGTGATGCCCTTTGGGCTAATTCCAACCACTGATGAAGGCATAACAAGACCTGTTGCGCCGTCATGAACTTATTTTCTTTGATGATATTTTGATATACAACAAGACCCGTGAGAGACACCTTGAGCATCTGGCAACGTTCTCCAACTTATCACGCAACGTCAGTTATTTTTGAAATGGAACAAATGCTCCTTTGGGACAAACATGGAGGTGTATTTGGTCCACATAGTGCGCAACACAAGGGGCTTAGTGATGCAGGACGATGCGTAGGGTTCGCGCGCCTGTCAGCTTTTCTAGGAAACCCTAAAATGCGTGTGATGAATGATTGATTTTGTGAATATTTAGAGCGGAAGTGCATAAACTGTCAGAAGAAAAGCAACTTTTAAAATGCACAAAATTACTATTTTGTTTAAAAATGTTTTTTTTGAAAAAATGGTTCAGTTCTAAACCCGGGGAAGGAAGTTTGCAATTTTCGTTCCATTCCCTTTGTCGTAGCAAACAGAAATCGTGAACTCCAAATACGTTTTCGTTTGGAGTTTTCGATGTAGCGTTCGCAGACAAAACTCGGGCGAAAATCCAACAATGAGTCTATTATCCTACGAGAAAAATAGAGACGCACACAAAGGAAGAGATAGAAACAATTACCCACGAAAGAGGCGTCTTCCGTATTCAAAGTCGATGACGATCACGCAAGAAACTCCTCTTCACCTTCGATCTCCCGCTCCGAGGTCGGCCGTTATCGCACATGGACACCAAAGAATTAAAGCGCTCCATCACACGAGGTGGTTACACAGAATCACTCAACAAAGTAAGGAGGTCACAGCTAAACAACCTAAATTCACTCACTCACACACAAGAGTGGCTCCACGAAATCTCGACACACGAGATAAATTTCACACTTGTTCACACAAAGTGGCTCCACGTAATCTCTAAGCACAACTTTCCTATCGCGTCACTGACTAAGAACAGTGAAATTGATTTTACTGTTCACTAATCAAAATCTCCTCTCCTAAAGAAATTAGCGCCAGCCGCCCCTCCCCCACTCAACGGAAGCAACAAGGCACGGGTTTTCCTATACCACTCTGATACGAGAAATCAAACAACATCCTATTCTAATAAATCAAATCCCCTAACTCTATCACTCTAATCCTACTGTTTCTCTTCCTCGGAAGGCCAACAAATTAAGGATTCTTAATTAACTTTACAACAACTATACAGGAAATCAAATACACTATTCATCATCTTCCTAACAACAACAGAACAGACAACTTCACTCCTACAGGAACATTAACTCAATAATAGAAATCACTCAATCTTTAAGTTCAATATTCATCAACCACCACAAAATACAAAACACATCCCCTTTTTATAGGGTTACAAACAAAAAAAAATACAAAACCCTGCCACGGAAGAC
The DNA here is from genome assembly GCA_039583875.1 of Platanthera guangdongensis. Classification (NCBI taxonomy): domain Eukaryota; kingdom Viridiplantae; phylum Streptophyta; class Magnoliopsida; order Asparagales; family Orchidaceae; genus Platanthera; species Platanthera guangdongensis. Next base: position 29,343,302 of record CM077152.1, on the reverse strand, counting down.
GCGGCCATGGCGGAACGGGCTAAGAGGCATGGCCGGCAGTTGGTGGAGGCATCGTGGTTGTGGCCCGTAATTGTGATACGACCCGTTCATTGGGAAACGTGATGCTGCTGTTGGACTTGAGGGGCAAATTGGTCTTTTTCTTCATTGTCTGTCTTAGTATAAATTATGTTGTAAGTGTAGGGTTTTGGGGTGTGAAAGAACTGAAGTCTGTGTGTGTGCTGTGTGGAGCCGGTGATCCCCTCCCCTAGATGGCCGACTGCACAGGAGGTCTTCTTCCTCGCATTGGACTTACCTTGTTTGCTGTGTTTGTAATTCCTGCAACTTATTATGCTGTATTGTTCTACTGCTTGAGTTATATATCAACTGTTGGTGCTCTGGGTTGTTCTACTGCTTGAGATAAATCGCTTCAAGGGTATCAGAGGGAGCACGATCTTCTCCACGCCATGCCGCCGCCGACCGACGCCACCAGGTCTAAAGACCCAGCGCCTGATCTCGACGCCCTCCGCCTCGCCCAAGAAGCCCTCTCCCTCCAACTGCGGACCCTCACGGAACAGCAGTGCCACACTTCCGACGAGGTTCGCGAGATCCTCTCCATTCTCAAGCCCGACCGGTTCAGTGGATCCGGCGGTCCTCCCACCCCGCCCGATCTTCGCCAAGCTTCCTCCGCCTTCCAGCCTGGGAACAACATGCGTTTAGCCCGCCTCGACTTTCCCCGCTTCTGCGGCGACGGCGTCCTGGACTGGATCTACCGCTGTGACCAGTTCTTCGAAGTGGACGGCACACCCGCTGACATGAAGGTCCGCATTGCCTCTATCCACATGGAGGATCGAGCGCTTTATTGGCACCAAAGCTACATGAAGCATCGCATCACCCGCTAATGGCCCCCTTGGGAAGAATATTGTCAAGCCCTCAGCAGCCGCTTTGGTTCTCTCTTATTTGATGACCCCCTCAGTGACATGAAGAATTTGCGACAAAAAGGGTCGGTCCAGAGCTATCTCGACGAATTGGACGTCCTCCTCCACCGTGCTGCCATTCCAGAGGAGAATGCCATCAACATGTGTTTAGCCGGTTTGAGAGGTGACATCGAATATGCAGTGTGTATGTTCCAACCTAAGTCCCTCCAGGACGTTTTCTCTCTCGCCCGGCTGCAAGAGCAACAACTAGCCTTCTCCTCCCGCCGTTCGACCTACGTCACCTGTGATTGGACCACCGTCCGGAATAGTAGGTCAAGCTCTCACACCCAGGCCGGTCTTACTCAACCGCGGGCTGCTGGGCCCACAAGTTTCCAACCAGGGAAGGGGAACCCGAAGCTGACATCCACCGACATGGATGAGCGGCGAAGTAAAGTTTTATGCTTTTGGTGCGACAACAAGTATACACCGGGGCATCGCTGTGTGGAACGACGGAAGTCTTACGCCCTCGAAGTCGTCCCCAATATTGAGGAGGTTGAGAGCCCGATAGAGGACATGCTCGAGGAGCCGGCCTTGATAGCCGATCCGGAGGAAGAGCCGGAGGCACCACCCCACGTTTCCGTCCATGCCTTGGAGGGAACGACTCATTTCCAGACCATGCGGATCACTGCTTCGTCCCAAGGAGAACCACTCCACATGCTCATCGATTTCGGCAGCACACACAACTTCCTCGACCTCGACACGGCGGCACGACTGCAATGCACGATGACGCCGATTCCGAGCTTTGACGTGGCGGTAGCTAACGGGAAAACAGTCGCAAGTTCCTACAAGGTTCTTGCTTTTTCATGGAAGATGCAAGGTCTACTATTTTCCTCGAATGTGTTGGTCCTACCACTCGGTGGATGCGAATTAGTCTTGGGAGTCCAGTGGCTCGTCACTCTAGACGTGGTCCACTGGGATTTCAAAAATTTAAAGATGGAAAATTCTGTTCACGGGCGCCGTCTTACCTTGAGGGGCTCGAAGCAAACGGTTAACACTTGGCTGCAAACCCGGCGGCCGCACAAGCTGATTGACCGAAATGGAGAGCTCAACATGCTGGCCTTGTGCTACCTCCAGCCCGATCCCGCAACCTCTACACCCGTCCACTCTGAACAGGGGATCCAACCTGGCACGACCATACTGCCATTGGAACCGGCGACACTCGTCCAGCTGCAAGCCATCTTGGATGAATACCACGACATTTTTGCCGAGCCCAAGGAGCTTCCCCCCATTCGCCAACATGAGCACCGGATTCCGCTACGTGATGGCAGCTCTCCTGTTAACATACGGCCATACCGTTACCCACCAATACAAAAAGGCGATATTGACCGTATGGTGCAAGACTTGTTGGAGACCGGTCTAATTCAGCATAGCAACAACCCATTTGCGTCCCTCATGGTTCTTGTGAAGAAGAGCGATTGCACATGGCGTTTGTACGTCGATTATCGGCAACTGAGCCGGGATACCATCAATGATAAATTCCCTATTCCCATTATCAAAGAGTTAATTGACGAGCTACATGGAGCTATGTTTTTCTCTAAATTGGATCTACGTGCGGGCTTTCACCAAGTTCGGATGACACCGGAGGACATCCCAAAGACGGCATTTCGCACCCACCACGGCCACTACGAATTTCTCGTGATGTCGTTCGGGTTGGCCAACGCTCCCTCTACCTTTCAGAGTTTGATGAACTCCATTTTTCGAGGACAACTATGATGGTTCATTCTCGTCTTCTTTGACGACATACTTGTATACAACGGCTCTTGGGAGGACCATTTGCTGCATTTACATACAACATTTCAGCTTTTGCGCCAAGAGCGCCTCTTCCTCAAGCACTACAAGTGCCACTTTGGGCTACAACAAATCCACTACTTGGGCCACTTGATCTCGCACCACGGGGTAGCCACCGACCCTAGCAAAATCCAAGCTATGCTCAATTGTCCAACGCCCTCCAACCTCAAACGTTTGCGTGGATTCTTGGGATTGACGGGATATTACCGACGTTTCATCCAAGGTTATGGGGCTTTGGCCAAACCTTTGACATCGCTACTATAACAACCATACTTCCAATGGGGCGAGGAATCGGAAGCCGCTTTTCAAGCGCTGAAGCGGGCGGTCTCGCAGCCACCGGTGCTCCGCTTACCGGACTTCCAGCGTACCTTCGTCATGGAGACGGACGCGGCGGATACCGGCGTGGGTGCGGTTCTATTACAAGAGGGTCAACCCGTGGCTTACTTCAGCAAGGCCCTCGGTCCCAAAAATGCCCGATTATCCACATATGAGAAGGAGCTCCTAGCGGTGATCATGGCTGTCCAAAAATGACGACATTATTTGTTGGGTTCGCCATTTATTATCTGCACCGACCACCAAAGCCTTAAATACTAGCTTGAGCAACGGATTGCCACCCCGGCCCAACAACGGTACCTCGCCAAATTGATGGGATATGACTTCCAAATCCAATACAAGCGGGGTAAGGACAACACTTGCGCCGACGCATTATCCCGTAAATATGAACAAGGGGGCGGTGAGCTCCAAGCAAGGGTGGTGATTCAATCCGAGATTTTAAAGGCAGTTCGCCGGTCATGGGAACATGACAGCCGTCTCCAGCGCATTATTGCGGCCAAGGAGGTCGACCCGACAAGCGAACCAAAGTACCGATGGCGGCACGGGGTGCTCCAACGGCGGGGTAAGCTGGTTGTCGGCCAGGACAGGGCCCTCCGCGAGCAGCTACTCCACCTCTACCACGACAGCGCACTTGGAGGTCACTCGGGTATCACGACAACTCATCATCGACTAAAGCAAGTTTTTTATTGGAAGGGAATGAAATCTGCGGTCTACGACTACATCAGCCGCTGCCCCACCTGTCAGATGTGCAAATACACCAATCAACTACCGATGGGATCCTTGCAGCCCCTGCCCATTCCGGAGCGGATTTGGCAAGAAATCTCCATGGACTTCATTGAAGGACTGCCTCCGAGTCAAGGCAAGGAGGCCATTCTTGTGATGGTGGAAAGGTTGAGCAAGCAAGCTCACTTCGTGGCCCCGCCCATCCATACACAGCGGAGGGGGTGGCCAGCATCTTCCTCAACTCGGTTTTTCTCCTTCATGGCCTACCCACAACTATTGTAAGTGACAAGGATGTCGTGTTCTTAAGTGACTTTTGGACATAGCTTTTTCGAATATTGCAGGTACAACTGCATCACTCCACCGCTTACCACCCACAGAGTGACGGGCAAACCGAAGTGGTCAATCAGTGCGTGGAGAGCTACCTACGGAGCATGTGTCATGAGAGGCCTCGGAGCTGGGCCGAGTGGCATCCCTTAGCCGAATGGTGGTATAACTCCACATTCCAAAATGCCATTCGGATGACACCCTATGAAGTAGTGTACGGGCAAGAACCCCAACTTCCTTCTCCCTATGTGGAGGGCACCTCGACGGTGGAGGTGGTCGACCGATCAATGGTGGCTCGAGAGAGGGTACTTACCATTCTCAAACACAACTTATCTTTGCCTCAAAACAGGATGAAGACTCTCGCGGATAGGAGGCGTCGCGAAAGAGAGCTGGACGTGGGCTCATGGGTATATATTCAGTTACAACCTTACCGCCAAACAAGCCTTCGAGCACACGGGTGCCAGAAATTATCACCCAAGTTCTTTGGGCCCTTCCGAGTGTTGGCACGAGTGGGCAAGGTGGCTTACCGGCTCGAACTTCGATCCAACGCCAAGATCCATGCGACATTTCACATCTCACAGTTGAAGGAACACAAAGGGGCGCTTCCCAACCGTCCAGGAGAGCTACCACTGGTAGTGACGGAGGAAGGCAATGTGCTGATTGAACCGTTAAGAAGCCTGGACCGCAGAATCATCAACCGGAACGGCCACGCCGTCACTCAGTTCTTGGTGCAATGGGCCAACGGGACCCGTGCGGATGCAACTTGGGAGGATCTCTGGCTGCTGTAAGACAAGTACCCACATTTCGTTCCTTGGGGACAATGAACCTCTGATGGGGGAGGTATTTGATACGACCCGTTCAGTGGGAACCGTGATGTTGTTGTTGTACTTGAGGGGCAAATTGGTCTTTTTCTTCATTGTTTGTCTTAGTATAAATTATGTTGTACGTGTAGGGTTTTGGGGTGTGAAAGAAGTGAAGTCTTTGTGTGTGTGCTGTGTGGAGCCGGTGATCCCCTCCCCTAGCTGGCCGACTGCCCAGGAGGTCTTCTTGCTCGCATCGGACTTACCTTGTTTGTTGTGTTTGTAATTCCTGCAACTTATTTTGCTGTATTGTTCTACTGCTTGAGTTATATATCAATTGTTGGTGCTCTGGGTTGTTTTACTGCTTGAGATAAATCGCTTCAAATTGCGGGGATCGTGGCCGGTGGTTGAAGCACTGAAGGAGGCGTCGTGGTCGTGCGGAAGCTTCCGACTTTTCTGGGCTTCCTGCGGCTCTAGATCGCGAGGAGGGTGAAGCGCGGGGTTGGACCGAGAAGAGGCACAGTGCAAACATCGGGGCGACCTCCTTTCTAAACCTAACTGTATATAAATATATAACTATATACGTGTGTGTCTATATATCTTTATTATATAATACAATATGCATATTTGGATCACACCATAAAACGCATCTGGACCGTCCGATCTCCAAACAATTACTTCGGGCCGTTGGATCAAAACAAGGTGGCCTGCATTTATCCAAACCATAACAAGTGTTACTGTTCATTTCCATGTGAACCCCGATACCCGCCCCCTCCCGCTGTCCCGCATCCCGCGCCCCCCGGCCTCAGCGCGCCGCCGCCGGCGGCCTGCCCGCCGCCCACCGGCGGGTTCGCCGCCCTCCGGCGAACCCGCCGGGTGGTTGTCCGGCGGCGAGCGGGCAGGGCCACCGCCGGCGGTGGCCCTGCCCGCTCGACGCCGGACAACCCCCGGCGGGTTCGCCGGAGGGCGGCGAACCCGCCGGAGGGCGGCGGGCAGGCCGCCGACGGGCGGCCGCCGCCGGCGGCGAGGTGAGGCCGGGGGGCGCGGGATGCGGGACAGCGGGAGGGGGTTGTTTTTTTTCTTTTTTTTTAATTTAATAATTACTTTATTAATTATTATATTTTTATAATTAATAAAATTATACTTTTAATTTAATAATTATTATACTTTTAAGCCCGTCGGGTGCGGGCGAAGCCCGCCGGGGGCGGGCGAAGCCCGCCGGTGGGGCGAAGCCCGCCGGGGCCAAGCGGGCGAAGCCCGCAGCGACGCATCGAGAACGGGCGGAGCCCGTTCGAAGATGCTAGTATATATGCGGGCAAACGGGCGTACGGGCAAAGGTCAAAATGGTCTCAAATCAAAAAGTGATCAACATGAAAGTTGTAGATCTCGGCGAGACGAACAACTTTCATGTTGATCACTTTTTGATTTGGAGCCGTCTTGGCCCTCGATTTGAGCCCCGAAATCTGGGGCGGCGAGATCGCTACTGTCGCACTCACGTCGCCCCAGATTTCGGGGCCCAAATCGAGGGGCAAGACGGCTCCAAATCAAAAAGTGATCAACATGAATGTTGTTCGTCTCGCCGAGATCTACAACTTTCATGTTGATCACTTTTCGATTTGAAACCATCTTGAATCCCAAATTGCTCTGCCCGCACGCAAGCTTGCCCGCACATGATATCTCCTGATTTTACATATATGAATTATATATATAAAAAACTATATATATATATAACTATATACGTGTGTGTGTCTATATATATATTACATATATGAATTATATATATATATAATTATGTCCGTGTGTGTGTGGTTATATACTTTTCACACATATCCACAAAAAATGCAAAATTACATAAAAATTGCAAAGTGACAAATAGAATATGAAACTTTTAATATGAAAATATTAGGGCCGATAGAGGTCCGGTCGGGTGCGACATCAGACACTTTTGCGACGTCCTGTTCTGGGCCGGTCTCCACCAACTTTCTCCCTCTCAAAATCACTCATCTCTGGTGAGTGCTCTGAGTGGTAGTGTTGTAGAAGATCAACATCCATGGGTTGCAACTCCTTGGCCAAGACCCAGCTGGTCTCGGTCTCTGGTCTGTCATGCCAACGAACCAAATATCTCTGAAAACCACCATCATTAGTGGTCACTGTCTCGCCATCCAATATCTGCTCCGGAACCAAAATTTGTCGCGGAAGTCGATCAACAGCTCTGGGAACTGGTATAGCAGACTCATTTGGTATCTTATGTTCAACCTGAAAGCTGTCAGTAGACATGGGAGGAACTGCAGTGGACGTGTCAATAGCGAAATGAATGTCAGTATGTCCTGAATGTGGCTCCTCACTCTCACTCACAAACCCAGAAGAATCAAATGGAGGAGAAGACAATGGAAAATCTAAAGACTCATGCGGGTAATCGTGGAATAAAATCAGATCGGCTACGTTAAAAACAAGATTTGCTCCCCAAACGGAAGACATCTCAAGTTCATACGCATTCTGCCCAATCCGCTTCACCACTCTAAAGGGTCCAGTTCTATGGTCAGTTAGCTTATTTACGGTACCCGATGGTAACCGTTCCGGATTTAGCCGAATCATAACCAAGTCATCCACTTTAAAACTAGTAGCTCTTTTGTGCTTATTAGCTTGAGTTGCGTAAAGATCATAATTACTATGCAACTTTCGCTCAATCTTTTTATGCAAATCATGCAAATGTAATGCATACTCATGTGCAAACTGGCTAGTCCTAAAAGTATGTGGTAGTGGTGCTAAATCTAGCGGCACTCGTGCAGTGTGACCATTAACAACCTCATTAGGTGATAAACCCGTCGATCTATTTTTCGAATTATTATACGCTAACTGAGCGTGCAGAAGAATTAGATCCCAATTTCCCTGGTGATCTCCTACCAAACATCGCAATAAGTTTTCTAAATTTATATTCACAACTTCAGTTTGACCGTCGGTCTGTACATGATAAGCGGTTGAAAATAGAAGTTTGGTACCTAAAAGTCTCCAGAGTGACTTCCAAAAATAACTGGTGAACTTAACGTCTCGATCGGTAACGATAGTCTTTGATATCACTCGATGTGCGACAACCTCTTTATAATAAATACGGGCTATATGAGAGACGTCATCGGTTTTGTTACAAGGGATGAAATACGCCATTTTAGAGAACCGATCAACCACTAGTATGAAATCGTGTTTCCTAAATGTGTGCGTCAACCTAAGTACAAAATCCATGCTAACATCATCCCAAGGAATACTGGGCACCGGTAAAGGTGTATATAATCCAGGGGGTTGTTTATTACCCTTTGCTACCTGACAAGTGCAGCAACTACTGACAATCTGAGCGATCACCCTCTTCACCCTGGGCCAATAGAAGCGCTCTTCTACTAAGGCTATCGTCTTATCACGTCCAAAATGTCCACCTAAGCCTCCGTCATGTAATTATCATACAATGAATTTTCACAACGAGGTGCGGGGAATACACACACGAAACAAATATCCGTCTCAAATGATATAATCGGTCTCATCATGATAGGGATCCGAACGTATCGCATTACAGATACCGCTAAAATCAGGACAACTAGAATAGTCATCCTTGACACGCTCAAATCCTATCACCTGAGTACGCATCTGTGATAATACAAGGGTGATTCGACTAAGGGCGTCGACAACTCTATTCTCCGTTCCCTTACAGTGCTTGAGAATGAAGGTGTATTCTTGTAAATATGAAACCCACTTAGCCGGACGAGGGTTTAACTTTCGTTGCGAATTGATATAACGCAACGCCTGATGATCAGAGTGTAGGACAAACTCCTTAGACAACAGATAATGCCTCCAATGACGTAACATATGTACAAGCGCATAGAACTCACGTTCATAGTTGGAATAATTCAGCTTTGAGCGTGAGAGCTTTTAACTAAAGAATCCAACATGGTGACCCTCTTGACTAAGTACACCTCCTATCCCAACTCCCGAGGCATCACAGGATACCTCAAACACTTGGCTGAAATCAGGGAGTCTCAAAACATGTGCAGTGGACATCTTATCCTTGATAATCTCAAAGGCTCTAACTGACGATGATGTCTATTGCAAACTTCCCTTCTTCGTATACTCAGTGACAGGTGCCATAATCGTACTGAAGTTCTTAATGAATTGACGATAAAATGTGGCTAGTCCATGAAAGCTACGGACATCGTGAATGTTCTGAGGGGTAGGCCACTCACGAATCGCTCGAACTTTCTCGGGATCCATAGTGATGCCAGCGGAGCTCACTATATATCCAAGAAAGATAACAAACTCAACCATAAAAACGCACTTCTTCAAGTTGATATACAGTCGCTCAGCTCGCAGGAGCTCGAAGATAGTATGTAGGTGAGTCAAGTGCTCACTCTCAGTCCGACTATATATCAAAATGTCGTCGAAATTAACCACTACGAACTTCCCAATATAGGGTATAAAGACATGGGTCATCATTCAAGCGAAAGTACTAGGGACATTGGATAACCCAAAGGGCATCACAAGCCACTCGTATATGCCATCCTTCGACTTGAAGACAGTCTTCCACTCGTCTCCTTCGCGAATGTGAATCTGATGATAACCACTACGAAGGTCGATCTTAGAAAAGATCGTGGCTCCAGTCAACATGTCTACGTGTCATCCAGTCGGGGTATCGGGAATCGGTATTTCACAGTGATCTTGTTGACAGCACGACTGTCAACTCACATACGCCAAATACCATCCTTTTTCAGGGCAAGGAGGGCAGGCACCGCACATGAACTAAGGGTATGACGGATAAAACCTCTATTAAGTAACTCTCTGATCTGTTTCTGCAGCTCCTCACGAGCAGCAGGATTCAATTAGTAATGCGGTAAATATGGGAGGGAAGCTCCAGGAACGAGATCTATCGCATGCTGAATACATCTCATGGGAGGTAACTCAGCCGGAAGCTCATCAGAATGTATATCCTGGAATTCCTCTACGAGTCTCCGTGCAGGTATAGGAATAGACTCGTATTTATCTAATACGTCAGATGCCTGTAAAACCACTAAGACAAAATAAAATCCACCATCGAAGCTCTCCCGATGGAACTCAGTGCCTCGTATAATGCTAACAGTCTTCTTTCTTTCAGTGGGAGGAAGAGATTCTTTCGCACTACTATTCGTGCGGGATGTTGGTGTTATGGGTTGCACCGAGTTCAACACTACTCTCTTTCCGTCCAGTAGAAAGGAGCAAGTGTTGGACCTGCCATGTATGATTACATCTCGATCATACAACCAAAGTCTCTCTAGTAATACGTGGCACACATCCATAGGCATAACGTCACACCAAATCTTATCGGTATACAGACCGATAGTGATGGGCACTAAACATCTCCTAGTCACTGATAGGGTAGTCTTGGTAACCCAAGCTACCTGGAAAGGGGAAGGGTGCAACTCAGCAGTGAGTCCCATGCAGGCTAAAGCTGTCTAAGCTATCACATTCATACAACTCCCGCTATCTACTACTAAACGACACACTTTCTCCACAGCCTTGAAGTAGGCCTGAACGATGTTCGTCCGCCAATAATCGGTTGATTCCTTCGGTGTAGATAACATACATCTCATCACTAGGACGTTGGGATCTATCTCCTCATCACTAGGCGTACCGTACACTTCATCATTCAAAATATATGAGTCCCTCTCGACTCCAGCTTCTTCTATAGGCTCATCCTCCTCAGTCACCTCATGAATAACTAGTGTGTCTCTCCTCTTGGGACAATCCATAAATATATGGCTCATCTGCTGGCACTCATAACATCGGATCTGTGAAGGGGTCATAGTTCCCAAGGGGGATTTCCCTGTCTGATCTCTCGTAAAGGTCGAGGTAGGCTTGGTCGCACTCTCCTTACCTTTCGATTCTTCTTTCTTATAGGGAGTATTTGTTTTGTTTTGAGGTTTGAACCGGGAGGTTCCCTTTTGATGTTCCTTTATATCGATGACGATAGATACAGTCTCTGCAAAGGAATAATGGTCATATCGAATCAGCTCATCGTGAATCTCAGATCGTAGTCCACACTTAAATTTAGATAATGTATCTCGTGGGTGTTCGACTACGTTGCACCTAATCATAAAATCCTTCATCTCAGCAAAATAATCAGAAACTGATTTGGACCCTTGACGTAGAGACGTCGGCTCGTCTCGGAGACGGGTCTGGTAGTGCTAGGGAATGTATTGCTCCTCCTATATGACTTTCATGTATGCCCAATATGGGAGGGCGTCCATTCCTCTCTATACTTCGTTCCTCACCAATCCAAAAGATTTTTGCTCGCCCAGATAACCTCATCTTGGCAAACTGAACCCTTTGATCTTCCGTCATACGATACCAGTCAAAATAGGTCTCCATGTCTATAACCCAGTCTGAAAAGACCTTGGGATCCATAGATCCATCATAAAGTGGTGGATCTAACTTCACAACACGTGTAAGATCCGGTCGCCTATCCCGGGGAGGATAGTCGTAATCATCGCCGTAAGGATCACGATTGTCTCGACGCCGTGGGGGTGGTGGTCGATGCCAATCTCTAGGTCGATCATCACGATGCATGGCTGGTATTGGCCTATGATGGTCTCGTGGTCGCTCTTCTCTAGCTACGTCATTATAGGGTCTCTCCTGATAATGATCTCGCGTACCTAGGAAAGGTTCTCGTTGGGGTTCAGGAAAATTTCTCGGGAAATTCCTACCTAGATCGTACTCGGGTTCATACATATCTATGAGATTTCTAACCTCTTCCTCGAAAAGAGGGTTTCTCCTAAGTGCAGACATCTCTCCAAAAGGTGGAGCCTCATAATGGGGACTCACAGAATGCTCATCTCGAACAAGAGGTTCCTTGAGAGCAGTGCAGACCCTCATAATTTGTTGGCCTTTTGAGGTTTCTCCACGGGGGTGGTTCATTCCCTTCGTTCCCACGACTCGGTTGACCAAACTCAACTTGACGCATCTCTAGGTTTATCTCGTGAAGGTGTTCAAGTGGTGAATTGTGGCGGTGTGAACTCACTCACTAACCCACCATTACACAAATGCATGCAAACAGACAAATAAATGCAAATGTATTAATATGCTTAAAAATACTCTCTTTTTTTGAAAAAATTTAAATACTATGCAGGTTCCTAGTCTACGCAGAGCGGATCTCGAAACATAGAAAAATTTTGGAAACCTCCTTCTGATACCAAATTTGATGCAGGACGGCGTGCAGGGTTTGCGTGTCTGTCGACGTCTAGGAATCCCTAAAATGCGTGTGATGAATGATTGATTTTACGAATATTTAGAGCGGGGGCGCATAAACTTTCAGAAGAAAAACAACTTTTAAAATGCACAAAATTTCTATTTTATTTAAAAATGAATTTTCTTAAAAAATGGTTCAGTTCTAAACCCGGGAAGGAAGTTCGCAACTTTCGTTTCGTTCCCTTTGTCGTAGCAAACAAAAATCGTGAACTCCAAATACGGTTCCGTTTGGAGCTTTCGACGTAGCATTCGCTGACAAAACTCGGGCGAAAATCCAACAATGAGTCTATTATCCTACGAGAAAAATAGAGGCACACACAAAGGAAGAGATACAAACAATTACCCACGGAAGAGACATTTTCCGTATTCGAAGTCGATGACGACCACGCAAGAAACTGCTCGTCACCTTTGATCTCCCGCTTCGAGGTCGGCCGCTATCGCACACGGACATCAAGGAATTAAAGCGCTCCCTCACACGAGGTGGTTCTACGGAATTACTCAACAAAGTAAGGAGGACACAAGCTAAACAACCTAAATTCACTCACTCTCAACAGAAGCAACAAGGCACGGGTTTTCCTATACCACTCTGATACGGAAACCAAACAACATCCTATTCTAATAAATCAAATCCCCTAAATCTATCACGCTAATCCTACTATTTCTCTTCCTCGAAAGGCCAACAAATTAAGGATTCTTAATTAACTTTACAGCAACAACAACTATACAGAAATCAAATACACTATTCATCATTTTCCTAATAGCAACAGGAACAGACAACTTCACTCCTACAGGAACATTAACTCGATAATAGCAATCACTCAATCTTTAAGCTCAATATTCATCAACACCACAAAATACAAAACACATCCCCTTTTTATAGGGTTACAAATAGAAAAAAATACAACCTGCCACGGAAGACGCGGCCATGGCGGAACGGGCTAAGAGGCGTGGCCAGCAGTTGGTGGAGGCGTCGTGGTGCGTAATTGCGGGGATCGTGGCCGGTAGTGGAAGCTCTGAAGGAGGCGTCGTGGTCGTGCGGAAGCTTCCACCATTTCTGGGCTTCCTGCGGCTCTGGATCGCGAGGAGGGTGAAGCGCGGGGTTGGACCGGGAAGAGGCACAGTGCAAACATCGGGCCGGCCTCCTTTCTAAACCCAATTGTAATATATATATATATATATGTTTAAACAGATATATATATATATATTACATATATGAATTATATATATAACTATGTTCGTGTGTGTGTATATACGAGCATCTTCGCACGGGCTACGCCCGTGCTCGATGCTCTCGGGGGGCCTTCAGCCGCAACAGGCGGGCTTCGCTCGCCCGCGCACGGGCTTCGTCCGTGCTTGATGCTTCGGGTGGTCTTCGACCGCATAGAAGCGGGCTTCGCCCGCTTCCACGCAATCCACCATCTCGGCGCCGCACCCGCTAATCGCGGCCCCCGGAGTCCGAATCAGAATAATTTTGCTTCGGGGGGCCGCGAGTTGCGGGTGTGACGCCGAGATGGTGGATTGCGTGGAAGCGGGCGAAGCCCGCTTCTATGCGACCGAAGACCACCCGAAGCATCAAGCACGGGCGAAGCCAGTGGGCAGGCGGGCAAAGCCCGCCTGTTGCGGCCGAAGGCCGCCCGGGAGCATCGAGCACGGGTGTAGTCCGTGCGAAGATGCTCGTATAATATAAATATAAATGAAAAATAATATTATTTATTATAAATAATAATTATATATATATAAACGTAACTGACAGAATTTTACTATATAACTCAAAAGTTTCTTTATATATAGTATAGATATATAGTTATAGTATAGATATATAGTTATATAGTTCAATATATGTTCACACATATCCACACAAAATACAAAATTACATATAAATTGCAAAGTGGCAAATAGAATATGAAAATATTAGGGCCGATAGAGGTCCGGTCGGGTGCGACGACTGGTACTTTTGAGACGTCCTGTTCTGGGCCGGTCTCCACCACTTAGACAACACGAAGAAGGATCAACGGGTGACTGTCTGGCCGATTCTTCAGTTCCCAAGCGAGCTTCATGGCTTCTTAGGCCTCATAGGCAACTAATCATCATTTCATCCAGGGTTATAACCCAATTATGGAGGACCTGGTGGCTGTGGAAGAACTCACATAAGGCGAAACAACCACGACAGCCTTCAAGGCCCTCCAACAAGCCTTGGTCACCGCTCCCGCGCTTCATTTGCCCGATTTCACTCAAGAGTTTTAGGTGGAATGTGATGCCTCGGGTCAGGAATTTGAGGCAATGCTACAGCAGGGCGGACACCTGATTCTCTACTTCAGTTTGAAGATATCATCTATTACCAGAAGTTACTCGCCTATGAACAAGAGTTGATCGAATTGGTCAAGGCAGTTCAACACTGGCGACAATACTTATGGGGACATGTTTGAAGTATCTCCTTGAACAACGCCTCAGCACCGCTACCGCCCCTCAACAACTTTGGGTTAGCAAGCTGTTCGATTTTAATTTTTGGGACGAGTGCAAGGCTAAGGCATTGAACCACACAACAAATGCACTATCATGAAGCGAACATCCAGGCGCATCTCTCATCACCATTTTAGCCCACTTATGTGGTTCTCACTCGGCTTCAACAAGGGATTGGATGCTTACCCACACTCTTGGAGCTCAACTGCCAAATTCGGGAAGGGCGGCTTCACACCTGCTAAATCGAGAGGGATGACTTCATTTTGGACAAGAAACAATTATATCAGTCTCCCACTTCCCCTTCATTACTGACATTTTGGAGGGTATCTATCCATGGAGGGACCCTCGAACGGGTCCACAAGACCCATTAGTGAATACATGTAAAATTCTTCTAGAAGGGCCTTAAGAGCAGTGCAAACGTGTGCATTGCAGTTTGTTCCGTCAGCACATCAAGACTGATCACCTTCTTCCAGCAAGCCTCCTTCAGTCACTCCCTATCCCGACAAAGATTTGTTGACATCTCTATGGATTTCGTGGAGTTTGCCTACATCGAACTTCATGGTGGTGGATAGGTTTTCCAAAGGGGAACACTTCATAGCCCTAAGCCAGCCTCCCACTGCATAAGGTTTTACTTGGTCTTTTTCAAGCAGGTGTTCCGTCTACACGACCTGCTCAAGAGTATCATATCCCAACAAGACAAAGTCTTCACCTCTCATTTTTGGAAGGAACTCTTCAAACTTTGTGGCACCAAGCACATCTTATCCCCCGCTTACCAGGCTAAGTCAGACGGTCAGAGCGATATGGTCAGCTGTACGTACGAGATGTACCTTTGTTGTATCATAGGGGATCGCCCTAAGGACTAGACATGTTGGCTATCTTAGGTGAAGAATTGCAACAATACTTCATACCATAATTCTCTGCAAATCACCCCCTTCCACCTCATCCACAAGAGGGATCCACCTCGCATACGGACTCCAAACTAGCAATCAAATTCTCACCCTAGTGCGGGAGCGCCTCCTTAATTCTTAGGCACACATTGAGACAGCCTACAAACAGGGCCAGCGCGAGTTGTTTTTTCGCACGTAGGGAGTGGGTGTAGCTAAAGCATCATTTGTATCGATAAAAATCCATTGCCAAGAACCATAAGTTGGGCCCCAAGTACTATGGGTCATTCAAGGTGCTGCAGCAAATTGAAGATGTGGCCTACCATCACTAGCTCCCCATCGAAGCTCAGATTCACAACGTCTTCCATGTCTCCCAGCTGAAGTCATTCATTAGGGAGCCTCTGACAACACCCTTGGTAAACCTACTGTTCCAGCTAAATGACAAGCTTGATTTCAACGACAAAGATGCCGCATATCCACGATAGGGTGACACATACCAGCGGCATGCGAAGACGCCATGATTGATTCACGTCATCACGACTCTCATTATTATTTTTATGTATATTTGCATATAAATTTGAACCCAACGATGTTAAGCCTTGTGAGGAAAATTTTGGACTCGTGACATAAATTTTAGCCACCTTATTGAAGGGTGAAAATGGGCAATGAGAAGGCATGCAAGTATTAACAAAACACTTCTCTTCCTCTCTCCCTCTCTTCTTTTTTTTCTCTCTCCTCCCCAATTCTAACCGGCGCTAGGGCCCCGAAGACCTAATTTCTTCCAAATGACGACCCACAATGCTCGGTCGAAAGCAGAAGCCCCTCCCACGCCTCCCTACCATCTCCTTCCCACCTCCACTTTCGCTATAGGTCCATGAGGATCCAAGAAGGAGAACTCCAACCTCCTCCAAGATTTAAGCTCACCAGGCTGAAAATGAGATCCCAATTGGGGGGCCATATCAATAGCCAACCATATGAAATATGGCAACTCTCAAACAAAAGGAAACAAATTAATTCTAGTTAGAAATATAAGAATGTGACTTGTTGCCTCAGGCGTCCAACAGAAGATGGAAACAGAGTCTTTACAAAGAATGATGATGCACATCCGTGACAAGTTCTCGCAGTAGTGGACAAACAACTGACAGTGTTCGTCGAGGCACACAAAATCTCAAATTGCTTATGTGGAGGTGGGTGTCAGCCACTCCAAGGCAACAACGGATTGACAAGATCCATAGTGACATTGTCACAATAGATAATGTGCCCAACCTCAGACCTACAAGCGCTCGAAGAGGCACGTTTTGGTAGACAAAAAATTGGCAGCGAGCCAACGGGTCTAAATACCACGCGCAAGTAGTCAAGATGAGACTACCAAGAGGAATTATAGACAAAAACAACATCAAAGAAAAATATGGGTAAACTTATAGAGATGAAGTTAAGAGACATTGTTCATGGACTTAACGATAGCGGCAGGGTTGGTCAACCAAAAAGACATTATGAGGAACTCGTAGTGCCCATTATTATGAGTCTGGAATGTTGTCTTGTCCACGTCATCCGTGCGCACCCTGATTTAATGATAACCCACAAGAAAGTCCAACTTGGGGAAGAACTGAGCCACGTGAAGCTACCCAGCAGCTCATGAATCACTGATATCAAACAATGGCCTAGAGTGGGGGCTCTGTTCATCTCACGTTATTTTGAAACCCAACAGGCCTAAGTCCTTCCCAAAATCTCAAGGTAGTAGGAAGGGGGGACGAGGGTACATAAACACCAAGGACCACCCACTGCATGCGGTGTGGGACTAATCCAACCACAAAATAGCGGGGATATTTCAGGCCGTGGCCACATCGGGTCCTATGAAAATTCGGTCCCACACACATCAAATCCTGATGGACTTGGATCCTTTAACACACCCCCGCAGTGAGATGGCTCTGATACCATGTTGAAACCCACCGGGCATAAGTCCTTCCCAAAACCTCAAGGGGACAAGGGTACATAAACACCAAGGGCCATTCAGTGCAGGTGGCGTGGGACTAATTCAACCACGAGATGGCGGGGATATTTCGGGCCGTGGCCACATTGTTCCTATGGAAATTTGGTCCCACACACGCCAAATCCCGCTGGACTTAGATCATTTAACATGGTAATTGACACAACTATCAACTACCAACCTTCTTAACAATAAAACCATATAATTAACGAGTTTGTGCAATACTGGGTGATGCATTGCTTCAAAATTCTACAACTAACAACTAGATCACATCCTTATACTCATGATTGTAGCGTTGAGGGAGAATTGAGATAGACATAGTTCCAGACATTAGTTGAATGCGGTGATTTGATGGTCGATAAGATAATTTATAAATAATATGTACTCTTAAAGGAGTTCCTCAAAATTTGGCTAGACTGGTAAAATAGTGTCCACGAAAGTACTGATCTCGATGACCCAAAGGCGAGGAAGCCTAAATCCATCATGTGACGTATGGACCATAAAAAAGTGAAGGAAAAATACGAAGAACATCTGCCCACCAAGTGGTGGGAGTGTCGTGGATTGAAAAGGACATTGTGAGGTTCATTCAGTTGTGTGTGTAACGCCCAATTTCTGGAGCTAAGTGATGTCACAAATGAGGTCCACACATCCTAAGCTAAAGAATAAACCTATTGGAAAGTAGAACGACTCGAGTGTGAATGTCACATGTAAGCAATGACCCCTTGTAGTGGTTCAACGACCATCTTCGCGGCAAATAGGAAGATTGGATTCAGACATGTGCATCAGAAGGGAAGTGATAAACTCGTGTGAATGGATATTGTGAAGGCAACACTGCTAATCATCCCCACAATGTGTCCATTGAACGCTACCCTATGCAACTTTATCTTCGTCAGGCTTGTAATACCGCTGATGGAATATAAAAGAAGCTCTGACGGGTATAGGTGCGCCACAACTACCTCGAAGGAGGGTCGTCATCCAGTTGAAAATTATCGAAATTCATTGTGACAAACCCCTTGACATAGAATAACATGCAGAGTTTCTTGTTGGGACACTCATGGAGGGGTCTATGCACCAAAATTTATCATATTCTTCATAAGGCCATCATTGTAGAATGCTTTGGGATTTGTTCCCAAGGCCACGAAAAGTGTGATACGTGGATGTGGTCGGTGGGAGACCAGAGGGGTGACAATGTTGGACAATGATAGCCAATGAAGCAAGTTTAAAGGGAAAGTAGAAAGGGTGTGACTGGCGTGTTATGAGACCCAACAACTAGCCGAAAGAGCCCCTGAATAAATTGGCAAACTCGTCCTCAATTAACATGTTTGTGCATCGCTTGGGTGATGCTGGAGAAAGAACTATAGCGGATACATGATTGAATTTGAGGCAAAAGGTAATGCATTAACCCAAGTGATGTCTCATCATTATGTGCACATGGCCGCTCAAGTTGAAAAATTTGTAAACATAATTATCAATCGAATCAGATTGTCGAAATGCCTCAACCGCTCAAAGCACTGTCGTGGTGACGAGAACCATATGAACTAACAAGTCCCTCCTTCAATGTTGCTCAAGCCAAGGCGGGATTGGACTACTGTAGTCACCATATCAAGTGATGTGTGGATCCTTCCATAAAGATCATCACAAGAGAAACTTTGTGGGTTTTGGAGGTGACCTGAATTTAGAAATATTATTCTGCTCACTATCCACTCCAAGAGGGGCACTATCGAAAAGGGGGTTTATTATCCATCGAGGAGGTTGAAGAGGAGGCCCCAAGCGGATGTGGGGCGGCCGGAGGTGCCACCAGATCCATTCCGGAAAGTTCCAAAGAAGTTGAGCTTGGGATCGGGGAGGTCGGAGACTTGCTGGTGGACTACGAAAAACTTGTTGAAATTTCCATAAAGGATGTCTTGACAATTTCCATGTGAGGCGAAGGATGTTAACGTAAGGCCAAGCTCCTCGAGTTTGTCTGTCAAGCGTGGGTTAGATCCATTCACTGAGGGCGTGGAGAGGTGGAAAAAAGCTATTAAAAATTTACGAACAATCGAAGTTGGTGGAACAGAGCCCAATTTAACGAAACGGTCTTGTTTCGAAATAGAAAACCAGATGTGTGGTCCTTAACGCAATTGTGGGGCCGATATGGTTAACCAGAGGTGATCCAACCCCAAGCATTTTCGATCCTGCTCCTTAGATTAGGACCCAATATCACGTGAAAATGCGAGATAGTGAAATGTCGGAGGAAAGAGCTGTAGCGACATGGAGGACGGTGACCTAGTGGGGATCCACGGTTATGACTAACAACATAGACATCAAAGGCCGAAAGAACAAAGGCGGTCCTAGGACACAATGTGGGAATTGGTGGCCAGAGCAATTGGCAGTAACATGACAACGTGATACAAGCCACCCCTATTTAACCCTCATTTACCTAAATAGTAAATACCTCTCACCTACTCTATTGTCTCTTTTTATAGAAAATACCTGCAACACTAGGGCACTCATCGTGCTCCTAGTGGGCCATCCATGGGACCCATGATCTTATTAAAAATTTAAAAAGAGCCTGCAGAGCATACTTCCACACTAGGTAGTAAGGAAAAAAATAAAGAAACGATAATGCAAATCTTTCAAAAGAATGGAATAAAAAGTAAAAAAATCTCTATTTGTGCAGGTAAGCCACTCAATCATCTAAAGATTATTACCGAATAATTTTCTGGGGGGTGAAGTTCGACTCCCAAAGATGATTAACAATAACGCCTTTCCATGTTGCTCGAAATTTAGTTAACCACTCGGATCTATTCTCTGTCTCCGATGAAAAACCTGCTGGGCCTACTAGGATCAAGTGTTGAACATGTTCAGGATGCTGCGAATATAATAATTTTAAAAATAAGTGAGTAAAAAATACACAAATATATATGTTTTACAACAGCATAAGCAAGTTATTACTTTCAGAGCATACTTCGCAGCAACATATCCTCCAAAAGAATGTCCAAGCAAGATAAATTGACTAAGATTCTTGCTTTACGCCATTCCTCAAAAGAATCTATAAACCAAGCCTCAGTTTCTGCAATGAAAAGTAAAGCACTTTCATATTAAGGAAAATCATATTTGAAATTTGCAGTTGGATTTGGCTCTCATATGAAAGTTCGACACTAACACAAAATTTAGTCAGCAGAAAACAAATAAACAAATAAATCTATCAATCCAATTACAAGACTTCTTCAAAAGAGCAGAATTTAAAGAAATACTTGCAAAACTGCTTAAAGTACTCTAATGCCTAAGGACTAAAAAAGGCTTCTCAACCACCTCAACCAACTCATGTGTCCCAGCACAGTACAGTCACATAAAGACAACAATGGATCTACCCACATGGATGAAAACAACATCAAATATATCAGTCAACTTGAATTCAAAGAATGGAGCCATATCCATAATTTCATTAGCTGTTAAATTTCTACTATCTAGAAGGAGCAAAGAAGCCAAGTAGGGTTGAACATGAAGATCTGACAACTTTACCTTAATCTTCCCAATGAAATTAGATCTTAGTATCTGTAAGGGAATGAAAAGACCAAATTGAGCAAGTTTTCCATCAGCACGTGAGATCCCTAGACTATGCCTAAACCATGTATCTATCATAATATACGATCAACTATAATATAGCTCAATCTAAGCATCCATCCAGTCTCTACCAAACTACCTTTCTAATTTACACACATATTGTTTCAACGCGAAATAATATTGTACAACCCCGTATTCGCAAAGAGAGGGCCCCAAACAAGACGTGAGACTTGATGCGCGTTTCTTACGCTTTCTGAGAGGTTTGACACTCTTGGTGGCCAATCTAGGCTCAACCTGAATAATATATTAGTAGGGGGATGAAATATTTGTCAACCCCCCCCCCCCCCCCCCCCCCCCCGCCCTTTTGAGGAGGTCAGCTCGCCAGGCCTCCAGCTCGCCAGCTCGCCAGGCCGCCTCCCCGCCTAGCCCCAGCTCGCCAGGCCTCCAACTCGCCAACTCGCCAGGCCGCCTCCTCGCCTAGCCCCAGCTCGCCAGGCCGCCAGCTCGCTAGGCCGCCAACTCGCCAGGCCGCCTCCTCGCCTAGCCCCAGCTCGCCAGGCCGCCAGCTCGCCAGACCGCCTACTCGCCAGACCGCCTCCTCGCCTAGCCCCAGCTCGCCAGGCCGCCTACTCGTCAGGTCGTCTACTCGCCCGGCTTGGACTTCTCGCCCGGCTCGAGGGTCTGCCCCTGGTGGACTGTTATTAGCTGCTTAGAACAGCGAGATTTGGCTGTTGGCAGGCCAACCCGAGGGCATTTCGGTAATTTTTGGGGCAGCGGAGATTAGTTATTTGCAGGCCATTCCCAGAAAACTATAAATAGACCCTTGAGGGTGCCTTGGAGAGGATTGCTTCTTAGCCACTTAAATCCCTCTGCTTTCTTCCTCCAAGACACTAGCTCAAGCATTGGCTAGGGAGGGGGAGACCCCAAAGGTCTTCCGGGTGTGAGGTGGGACCTCCACGCTAGAACCGAGGGTCTGTTCCTAGTTTCCTGAGCCTTTGGTCCGTGACATTTGCCTGAGTGCAGTAAGTGTGAGGTCACCCGTTTTTAGGGACCCCGAACTCCACAGAGACCGATTTCTCGGTTTCAACATCTTGGTGGGGTGAGCGTGGAGAGTGACCAGCACAGAAGATCCCGAGAGACTGTCATGGCTGGAGATCAGGGAGGTAGTGATGACTCCCGCGAGACCCCCAATCCAACACCCTTTGTTGGTAGGGAAGAGTTCATGGCATCCATCCAAGGCATCATGGAGATGCTGCGAAGTATTGCTCCTCGGGGTGGCAGCTTCACTCCAACCCCCAGGAGCTAGCTCCCCGCCCCCCTCGACGAGTCGACTTACAGGTGTCTAGGCGAGATGACCCCAAGGGGGGTGGAGGGAAGCATACCAGGAAGAAGACCCGGGAAGGAAAGGATGGGAGAGGGGGTCGAGCGAGACCTCACCGGCCGGGAGTTGTTCCCCAGCCCGGCGAGTGCTAGCCTTCCAGGCGAGCAGGTCGCGCGAGTAGAGGTTGTGAGACCACCACTCAGGGGGTCACCCTTCAGCGAGCTGATCATCTTAGCTCCCGTTCCTGAGGGGTTCAGAGAGCCCGACATGGCTTACTATACTGGGAAGGATGACCCCGTCCAGCACCTGCAGTGGTTTGAGGATGTCGTCTCCATCAGGCCGATGACGGATGTCTTCAAGTGTCGCCTCTTCGCGATCACGTTGAAGGACAAGGCAAGAGACTGGTTCCACCAACTCCCACCGAGATCGATTTATGGGTTCGAGGACTTGAGCCGGAGCTTTCAGCTTCGATTCTTTACCTCCAAGTAGAGGAAGAAGAGTCCTGAGTCCATCTTCCTGATAAGGCAGGGGGTCGAGGAGTTGCTGGCTCATTACGTTGACAGGTTCCAAGAGGAGATCCTGGATATCCAGGAGATGTCGGGGTATGCCCTCCAGATGGCGTTCACGGTGGGGTTGCGCGAGGGGTTCTTCAAAATGAGCCTGACCTGAAAGGCCCCCCTTTCCTTCGAGTAGCTGATGGAAAGGGCGGCAGAGGAGATAACAACTGAGGCGGCCAACCCGGCGTTTGTCAAGAAGCTGACAAGGTTAACAGAGGCAGAGTCGAATGAGCAAGGTGGCTCGAGGTATTAGGAGGGGAGAAAGAGAGAGGAGCAGAGAGCTCAGGGGCTCCATGGACCTCAAGAAGGTCCGAAGCCAGGTTGGATGCAACATGGAGGACCCGTTCAGGGTCCAGGAAGAGGTCTCATTCAAGGTGGGGGGGATTTTCATGGAGGTCAAGGGAGGTTCAACTTCCAAAGACAAGCCCCTAGGCAGCTCCTACCCCCACCGCAGCAAGCGATGTCGATTGGTCGAAGTGAGAGGAGGAACCGCGTGGGAAGGAGAGGAGTCAGAGTAGAGTTACCCTACTGTGAGTTCCACCAGGAGGAAGGCCATGTACAGCTACTTGCCCCAAATTCCTGGAGTTAAGAAGGACAAGAGCTCCGACACCACAACCTCAACAAGCGTAAGATCCGGTGCGGATTGAAGAAGTCCAACCCGAGGCGGCAGGGGAGAGATGTGAGGACATGGTTGATGTGGGCACCCAGGGAGGGATTCGATGATGTACGAGGGAAGAGGGAGGTAGGGAAGAAGTGGATCATCTCTTGTAATGAACTTTGCTTGCATTTTATCAACTATGATTGATGACAGGGACCGCCAGAAAACATTTATGATCCATGAAAGACCTTACCCCGAGATGATTCCGCAGACCAGGCTCCCACTAGCTGGCTGGGCAGGTTGATCTCTCGGAGGGGTGAGTAGGCCTTACCCCGAGATGATTCCGCTGACCAGACTCCCACTAGCTGACAGGGCAGGTTGATCTCTCGGAGGGGTGATTAGGCCTTACCCCGAGATGATTCCGCTGACTAGGCTCCCACTAGCTAGCAGGGCAGGTTGATCTCTCGGAGGGTTGAAAGACCTTACCCCGAGATGATTCCGCTGACCAGGCTCCCACTAGCTGACAGGGCAGGTTGATCTCTCGGAGGGGTGAGTCGGTCTTACACCGAGATGTTTCCGCTAACCATGCTCCCACTAGCTGACAGGGCTGGTTGATCTCTCGGAGGGGTGAGTAGGCCTTACCCCGAGATGATTCCGCTGATCAGGCTCTCACTAGCTGGCAGGGCAGGTTGATCTCTCAGAGGGATGAGTAGGGCTTACTCCGAGATGATTCTGCTGACCAGGCTCACACTAGCTGACAGGGCAGGTTGATCTCTCGGAGGGGTGAAAGACCTTACCCCGAGATGATTCCGCTGACCAGACTCTCACTAGCTGGCAGGGCAGGTTGATCTCTCGGAGGGGTGAGTAGGCCTTACCCCGAGATGATTCCGCTAACCAGGCTCCCACTAGTTGGCAGGGCTGGTTGATCTCTCGGAGGGGTGAGTAGGCCTTACCCCGAGATGATTCCGCTGACCAGACTCCCACTAGCTGGCAGGGCTGATTGATTTCTACCCCGAGGCCGTCTCGTCACCCAGGCTCTCATTAGTTGGCATGACAGGTTGACCCCTCAGGGAGGCCGTGTTTTCTACCCCGAGGCCGTCTCGTCACCCAGGCTCCCATTAGCTGGCTTGACAGTTGACACCTCGGGGAGGCCAAGTATTTTCTACCCCCGAGGCAGTCTCGTCACCCAGGCTCCCATTAGCTGGTTTGACAGGTTGACCCCCCTAGGGAGAACAAGTGTTTTCGGCTCCAAGAAGGCTACGCAGCAAATACGTTGGGTTGGATGTTTCTTTCCGAGCATGGAACCCGCTCAAAAAGAGCGAAGATTGTGTACAACTCCGTATTCGCGAAGAGAGCGCCCCAAACAAGACGTAAGACTTGCTACGCGTTTCTTAAGTTTTTTAAGAGGTTTGACACTCTTGGTGGCCAATTTAGGCTAAACCTGAATAATATACTAGTAGGGGGATGAAATATTTGTCACCCCCCCCGGCGCCTTTGAGGAGTCGCCCAGGCCACAGCTCGCCAAGCCGCCTCCTCCCCAGGCCGCAGCTCGCCAAGCCGCCTCCTCTCCAGGCTGCCAGCTCGCCAGGCCGCCAGCTCTCCAGGCCGCAGCTCGCCAAGCCGCCCCCTCCCCAGGCCGCAGCTTGCCAAGCCGCCTCCTCTCCAGGCCGCCAGCTCGCCAGGCCGCCAGCTCGCCAGGCCTCCAGCTCGCCAGGCCGCCAGCTCGCCAGGCCGCCTTCTCGCTTAGCCCCAGCTCGCTTAGCCCCAGCTCGCCAGGCCGCTAGCTTGTCAGGCCGTCAACTCGCCAGACCGCCTCCTCGCCAGGCCGCCAGCTCGCCAGGCCGCTAACTCGCCAGGCCGCCTCCTCTCCTAGCCCCAGCTCGCCAGGCCGCCAGCTCGCCAGACCGCCAGCTCGCCAGGCCGCCTCCTCGCCTAGCCCCAGCTCGCCAGGCCGCCTACTCGCCAGGCCGCCTATTCGCCCGGCTTGGACTTCGCGCCCGACTCGAGGGTCTGCCCCTGGTGGACTGCGATTAGCTGCTTAGAACAGCGGGATTTGGCTGTTGACAGGCCAACCCAGGGGCATTTCGGTAATTTTTGGGGCAACGGAGATTGGTTATTTGCAGGCCATTCCCAGAAAACTATAAATAGACCCTTGAGGGTGTCTTGGAGAGGATTGCTTCTTAGCCACTTAAATCCCTCTGCTTTCTTCCTCCAAGACACATAGCTCAAGCATTGGCTAGGGAGGGGGAGACCCCAAAGGTCTTCCGGGTGTGAGGTGGGACCTCCAAGCTAGAGCCGAGGGTCTGTTCCTAGTTTCCTGAGCCTTTGGTCTGTGACATTCGCCTGAGTGCAGTAAGTGTGAGGTCACCCCTTTTTAGGGACCCCGAACTCCACAGAGACCGATTTCTCGGTTTCAACATTCATCACCTAATTCTTTTTGGAAATGTTTTGATAGGCCTCCCCAAGTTACGAGATTTTGAAACCTCTGCTATATGTCTCAGCTCTAAAAAGGAAAAAAACTAAAATAACAAAATTTTGCTGATTGGTTGGGGTAGATATGCGGGGCAAGACAACCACCATGCTACACAACCAGCAAAGCAGTCAACCAATAAGGCAACAAGGAGCGAGGCAGCAGAGAAGCCGACCAATAAAGGCAGCAGGGAGCAAGGCAGCAGGGCAACCAGCCACTAAGGCAGTCGGGAGCAAGGCAACAAGGCATTAGGGCATCAACAACCAACATCAGAATCAAAACCAGCAAGGCAACCAACAAATAAAAAAAAATAAAAAATACAGAGCGAGAGAATGAGAGGGGGAGGTAGGGAGAAGAATGCACCAGCCGAGAGCTTGCTGAGATCAAAAGCACCAGCAGATAGACGAGAGGCCGCGAGGTTGAGAGCACCAGAGAGAAGAGAGAACAACCAAAGTGAGAGTATCAGCGAGGTAGAGTGCCGAGAGAGCGAGAAAAAATAACCAGAGTGAGAGCACCAGTCACGCAGGGAGAATAAACCCAGAGAGCTAGAGTGTCGAGACCGCGAGAGAAGAGAACAACCATCGCGAGAGCACCAGCAAGCAGGGAGAAGAAGAACCAGAAAGCTAGAGTGCCAAGAGCGCGCGAGAGAGGGAGAGCACCAGCGGAGAGCGCGAGGGAGAGCTAAGGCAAGAGTGAAATGAACCCGCGGGTTGGGGTGGGGGGGGGAATTAAATCATTCGACATTTTGACTTCATAAAAAAAATTAATAAATAAAAAAACAAGCGATATCGCCCGTTTTTTCGGGCCGGTATATTAGTTAAAACCGATATATTAGTTAAAACCGATATATCAGCCCGATTTTTTCAAAACACCATAAATAAAAACTAACACGGTTTCGTGTCGTTTTGACTCCCAAACCTTCATCGGACGAATCCACGAACTGGGTGGAAGGGGAACGAAATCCCTGATATTGCAAGTTAGGACAGTGACCATAGGTGTGAGGAGACACGATATTTTTGAATAGTCCTCCAGGGGCATTAAACTTTTGGATTTGGTTAGGGTTTTGATGTAATAAGGGGAAGCCTGGTAGGGTTTTGATGTAAAATTCATGTGTTTTTCGAAGGCTTCTAGGGCATGGAAACATGGGTGAGTAGATCTTCTCAGTGTATCTTGTATTTACTATTTGACAAGCTCAACCTCGATATAATAACTTGGTCCGACCTGCTAATAACTTGGTCCGACCTGCTAATAACTTGGTCCGACCCACTTGATACATCATTGTCTTAGTTGCTCTTTGCAGTTATATCTGGATCACTTCAGAGATACTTGATTTCTTGGCTTGTTGCCACTATGTAAAAACAAATCCCTTTTGGGTCAACCAAGGATTGACTATTTGAAGGCAGAACATTTTGAGGGGCAAGGTAGTTGTGGACTCCATCGCCAAGGTTTCGACAGTCCTAAACCGTCCAATACCGATTTAGGGCACGCGTGATTCACAACTTTCTTGGTCTATGTCACGACCCGTCTCAACAAGAATAGAGTGCGCTTTGGGCGGGTCTTGATGCCACAAGCATGCAGAAAAGAACCATGCCTGCTAAGGCGGAACAAGAAATTCTACAACTATTTTTTAAATTTGCTATTTTTGAAAAGAATTTTAATTGATTTTAAATTGGTGTGGAAGCCACATATAAATAATTAAAAAACTATTGTGCATGCATTTCTTTTATAAAAACTAAGCCACATGCAGTACTGAAACTAAATGAATGCAACTAGCACAAAGGTAGAAATATCATAAGTGAAGTGAACTAGTACAATGCTTCACCCTACAAGTTGTCCTCGATACAAGAGAAAATGTCTGACGATAACTAATACATGAATAGAAAAATCTAACAGTAACTGAAACAAAATACATAGAATCAGCTGATACATTAAACAAAATGAAACCTCCAAGCAAAGCTGTAGCTGGAAGAAGAAGAACTCAGAAACCGGACGACGCAGTCACGAAACCTAAGGCAAATCCAAACAGAAGAAAAATACCTCAAAACATGAAAACACATAAAGATTCAAGTTAATAACTTTCACAAAAGTAAGCAGAGTAAACAAGAGCTCAGTGAACTAGTTTTATACGTAGCAACCTACTACCAGACAAGTAACCATGTCTAACAAGATGCTTTTACTTTAATAGCTTACTCCGGAGTTTAGCCTAGTTGCAATATCATAAGCGGAATACATTGAAGGGGGAAGGTGTTGTCGTTTGGTGTACATGATTCTAGTGTATGAATTGATGCAAGGTTTATCAACAACGGTGCCTGCAATGGTTGACTAATGGTTTCTGTTACCAGTTAGTCGGGAGCTCGATTCGACGCGTCACACCAAACCAACACTCTCCTCTCAATGTTTACCTAAGGTATTCAACAATCTCAGGGATTCATAAATAATTTGAACAAGTTATTAATTAGACGATTCCAGTATATAAGGGGCAACTTCATAACATAAAGTGAAGTAAATTAGATCTCATGTTTGCAAGTGAGAGAGGTGTCTCTACTTGCCTTAAGGTGACTTCGAAAATGCTAGTGACAGCTAAGTGGCGCAAGCAAGGTTAGAAGCTCGCGCTAAACCTGTTCAAGATCAAAATGCATTTCAAAAAAGATTTCTACACTTGCATATGCGTTTGATATTCGTACCACACAACAGGAGAGAGGTTTAAAAATTTACCTCCCTTGAAAGTGCGGGGAGAAGAGACTACCGCGAGGGATCAGGAGTTTTGGCAGCGTTTGGAAGCAAAAATCCCTAATTCGGAGAGGGCTTGAAGCGATTCCACCACCTAAATCCGAGGACACGCACTGGAAAACACACAAATCCGGGATTAGCGGGTTATACGATGGACATAGGTTGGATCGTCCAAAAACCCTAGATCAGAGAGCGAAAAATTAGCGTAGTAAAATTAGGGCTAACTGAAAACGCGAGTTAGGCAGGGTTCCTTACCAAAGGAGACCAGATCTGAGCTCAGAAATCCACGAAGAGGGGTTTCAAGCGAAACCCTAGGAGTTCCTCACAAAATCCACCGGTCGGAACGAGGAGCTAGGGTTGCCGGAGAAGAAACGATGCCCTTGCCCTCACTGGACGGAGAAGGAGAAGAGGAAGGGAGAAAGTTGTCGGCCAAAGGAAGAGCCGGAGACGACGGGGAAGCAGGGGAAGTGTCGTCGGCCTTGGAGGGGGGTTCGCCGGCCACTTGAGGCGGAGGAGGGGGTTGTCGGGCGCTCAGGAGGCGGAGGCGGGGCCGTCGGGGGCGAAGGAGGCGGGATCGGGAGGAAAAATCCTGCGGCTGCGGCTTACGATACGGGAGAGAAGGGGTCGACGGGTTACGGGATGCGGGAATGATGAAATGGGGGGGGGGGGGGCTCGAGTTTTAAAGAGGGTAAGTCTTTTTTTATTTTTTTTTTATTATTATTATTATTTATTATTTTGTTATGAAAATGAGGTTGTTACATTCTCCCATACTTAGGAAGTTTCATCCCGAAACTTTCTGAAGATTCTCTGAATGGAACTTAAAACAACGAGTTTCAGACGACATACACTTCAAAGAGAAGTTTGCAGATTAACGCATGAAAGCTAACCATGAAAGATACTGAAATAACAAGAAAGTCAAACTTAGAGACGTACCAAGAATCAAAAGACGAGTTGCGGATACTTGCTGCGCATGTCAGATTCGAGTTCCCAAGTGTACTCCTCAAACTTGTCATGCACCCAAAGTACCTTCACCATAGGAATGGTTCTCTTGCGAAGCTTGCGTTCTTGGTATTCGGCGATCTTCGCGGGCTCGACTGGATAGGACAGATTGGCTTCAGGAATCACTGAAACTGCTTCAAGAACACGACTAAGATCGTGGATATATTTCCGAAGCTTACTAACATGAAAGACGTCATGGACACCGGCCAAAGAAGCGGGTAGCTCCAGACGATAGGCAGATCCCCCAATACGTTCTGAGATGACGTACGGTCCTACGATACCTCGGACTGAGTTTATGATGGCGACCGAACCGTTTCACTCCAGGAGTAGGGGAAACCTTCAGAAACACTTGATCACCAACGACAAATTCTAACGGACGGCGACGCTGATTTGCAGACTTTCTCTGTATCTCAATGACACGACTGAGCTGAAGACGAGTCTTCCTGGTGGCTTCTTCCAATTCCTAAAGTAACTCCGGTCCCAACACCACCTTCTCACCAACCTCTGACCAGTAAAGCGGGGTTCTACAGCGACGCCCGTACAGTGCTTCGAAGGGGGCCATCTTGAGGCTCTCTTGATAGCTGTTGTTGTAGGCGAATTCAACCAAGGGCAGATGTTCATCCCAAGCTCCCTTGTAGTCCAAAATATAACAACATAGCATATCATCAAGAATCTGATTAACTCTCTCAGTCTGGCCATCAGTCGTCGGGTGGTAAGCAGTGCTTATGTTGAGATCAGTGCCCAAAGCTTGCTGAAATTCTTTCCAGAAGTGCGATACAAATCTCGAGTCACGATAAGAAATAATTCGCAGAGGAATCCCATGGAGTCTAACAATCTCTGAAACATAGATCTGTGTCATCTTCTCGGTGGAATGACCCTCCTTATACGGAATAAAATGAGCCACTTTAGTCAAGCGGTCCACAATAACCCAAATCGCATCATGCCCTCTCGGAGTGCGAGGCAATCCAGTGATGAAGTCAATAGAAACATCTTCTCACTTCCATTCAGAGATAAACAGAGTTTGCAAAAGACCACCAGGACGCTGATGCTGAGCTTTCACCTTCTGGCATGTAAGGCATCGAGAGATGAAACGAGCGATGTAATTCTTCATACCAGGCCACCAAACGATCTGCTTCAAGTCATGATACATCTTGTTGTTCCCAGGATGGTCAGATGTGTGAGACTCGTGAGCTTATCGGCAAATACAATCCAGCAACTCAGGGACATCGGGAATGCAGATGCGGCCTCGAAAACGCAAAACATCATCAGAGATGGAGAAATCTGGGAGAGTACCGAGTTCAACCTGTCGGCGAATGCGCTGGAGTGCGGGATCAGATGGTTGTAAATCCTTCACCTGCTCTACCCACAACGGACCAAAAACCCCTCATTACCCTCAGGTGTCATGGATATGTCCATCCGGTCGAGGTCATCAATCAGGGCTGCAAGAATAGCTGACATAGGTGCACAAGCGACAACAGAAGCCTGTTGAGTGAACGCATCTGCCACTGAATTGGCCTTATAAGGAACATACGTGAGCAGCAAGTCATAGTCTGAAACAAACTCGAGCCAACGTCTCTGACGAAGATTGAGGTCCTTCTGAACAAAAATGTACTTCAAGCTCTGATGGTCAGTGTAAAAGTGACACCTCACACCATAGAGATAATGACGCCACAGCTTCAAGGCAAACACCACTGCAGCGAATTCCAGGTCATGGGCGGGATAGTTGTGCTCATGAATCTTCAACTGCCTCGACCCATAAGCAATAACACGGTCATCCTACATCAGAACACAGCCCAAACCAACTCCAGAAGCATCAGTGTAGACTGAAAAGTCCAACCCATCTGACGGAAGAGCTAGCACTGGCGCGGAACATAGTCGCTGCTTCAGCTCAGAAAAGGCCTGCTCACACTGATCTGTCCACTCAAACCTCACATGCTTTTGAGTTAGCCTTGTTAGAGGAGCGGCAAGGGAGGAGAAATCCTTGACGAAGCGCCGGTAATAACCGGCTAACCCAAGGAAACTGCGGATCTCGGTAGGAGTAGAAGGCCGCGTCCAGTCCATCACTGCGGAGACTTTGGCGGGGTCAACGGATAGCCCATCCCCTGAAATGACATGCCCCAAGAAGGCAACACGATCCAGCCAGAACTCGCACTTCGCCAGCTTGGCATAGAGTTGATGTTGGCGTAGGGTGGAGAGGACGAGTCTAAGGTGAACTGCATGATCTTCACGAGTTTTGAAGTAGACCAAAATATCATCTATGAAGACGATGACGAACTTGTCTAGGAACTCACAGAACGCACGGTTCATCATATCCATGAAAACAGATGGGGCGTTAGTCAACCCAAAAGACATCACAAAAAATTCAAAATGTTCATACCGAGTCCGGAAGGCTATCCTGGGGATGTCGGATTCCTTGATCTTTAACTGATGATAACCCGTCCTGAGATCTATCTTGAAAAACACAGAACTGTCATTGAGCTGATCAAAAAGGTCATCTACGCGTGGGAGGAGATACTTATACTTGATGGTAACCTTATTCAGCTCCCGATAGTCGATACAAAGCCTCAGGGAACCATCCTTCTTCTTCACGAAGAGGACGGGGGCTCCCCAAGGAGACGAGCTGGGACGAATGTATCCACGCTCAAGCATCTCATCCAACTGCAATCTGAGCACTTCCAACTCGCGCGGTGCCATACGGTATGAAGCTTTAGATATGGGGCGCGTTCCAGGCTCCACATCAATAGAGAACTCTACATCACGATCGGGAGACATTCCAGGC
Organism: Platanthera guangdongensis; assembly: GCA_039583875.1. NCBI lineage: Eukaryota > Viridiplantae > Streptophyta > Magnoliopsida > Asparagales > Orchidaceae > Platanthera > Platanthera guangdongensis. The sequence continues at coordinate 29,310,790 of CM077152.1, read as the reverse complement.
AACTCGGTGGGGAACACGTCGGGGAACTCGGAAGCAATCGGGATAGAGTCAAGTTGCGGTATGATAACATCCGAATGTGAAGCATACACGAAACAAGCAGAACAACCCTGACTAATAAGGCGAGCGGCGCGCACAACACGAATTACCTTCAGGTGGCTGCGGGTCTGAACGTGAACATTGTAGTCTTTGTCGCCAATGCCGAGATTGACCATCTTTGCCACACAGTCCAGCTTAGCTCGATACGCGACCAACCAATTCATTCCCAAGATTACGTCGAACTCTGACATTTCCAAAACTATGAGATCGGCGAAAACTAGCAATTCTCCAAGCAGGATCGGGCAATTGAGAACGTCGCTGATTGAGAGATGCAGATGACCGGGTACATAAATCTCGAAAGGGACCTCAAGTGTCGAACTAGGTCAACTATGAAGGTCCACGATGTGACGAGCAATAAAAGAGTGTGATGCACCGAAATCAAATAAGATTTGCATCCACTTATTCTTGACCCTAAATCTTCCTAAAAAGGGAAAAACATGACGCATATCAAGATTATTCGAAATTAAGACAGGTTAGTTTTTTGAATGTAGAGAAATTAAAATTAAAATTCTACACAAAAACGTACCAGAGATGACGTCGGTCGAAGCGAGCGCCTCGCCCTGAGTAATGATGTTCAGCACAGCCTTACCCCTGTCCTGAGCTCTGGGAACACCCTGCAGTGGCTGAGCGGGAATCGGGCTTTCCCTCATAGGGCAGTCTAGCTCGAGGTGTCCAACTTGCCCGCACTTGAAACAGGCCTTCGGCCTACGATGGCAATCCTTCAGCTGGTGGCCCGGCTTCTTGCAGTACGCACATACGGTGGAGGTAGAGGCAAGTGTCATTTGAGGCGGCGGAGCATGGATGTCCTTCTTTTGCTTCTTCAGGAGAGAACGACAGACTTGGGCAACATGACCCACCTTGTGACAGAAGGCGCACACCTCCTTGGACCCGGGACCTTGCCCGTGAGATGGAACACTCTTGCGCTTGAGGTCGGATGCTGCGGCATTGCTGGTGCCATGCTGGACTTTCTTGGCAAAACGATCCAGCTCAATTGCTTCCACCTTCAAGGCGGCTCCCACGGTCTCCGCGTAGGTGGTGGCGCCATGGGCTACCATATGCTGCTGGAAGTCATGACAGAGTCCCTTCACGAAACGGCTGATCCTTTTGGCTTCATCCGGCACGAACTCCGCAGCAAGGAGGGATAGGTGGGAGAACTCTCTCGCATACTCGGTCACTGTCCTGCCAAACTGCTGAAGGGACAGGAACTTCTCAGCTAACTTGTCTCGCTCCACCGAAGAGAGGAAGTTCTCCATAAGATCATCCTTGAACTGTCCCCAAGATAAGGTGGCAAAATCGGAGAGGCTGCGGCGCTGAAGCCACCAAGTGTAAGCATCCTCAGTCAGCTGATAGGCCGCAAGGAGAACCTTTTTGTCCTTGCGAACTCCAGCATACGCAAAGTGTTTCTCCATCTGGGAGATCCATTCAGTGACCACGAAGTAATCACGGTCGCCGTTGTAGGTAGGCGAATTTAGTCTCTTGAAAGCCCGTGTTTTTGCCATCGCTACAGGAGTAGTCGGACTTGGCACGAGCGGGGCCTTGAGGGTGCCAGCAGACAAGCCGGTTCCAGATCCAGGTGCATGAGGGGTGGTGGTATCAGCTACTCCAGTCGTCCCTGCGCTGCCGGAACCAAAGGCTGGATCAGGAGTTGGGTGTTCCCCCTCCAGATGGGTGACACGCTCCAGAAGTTGTCTCAAAAGCTGGGCAGTTTCATCTCTAGGAACCTCCCTTGCAGCAGGGGTAGCTTTATTTCGCTGCGATAGTTTAGGAGCCATCTAAAAGAAGCATAAAAGAATTGAGTAAGAGAAACAGTCAGGCTAAGCATAGCGGATCGAGACTACGGGTTCTAGCATTCTAACACTTTTGGATACATAAATCATGTAATAGTGACAGCATTTTCAGTAGACAACTCTAGGTGATAGCCATGGAAATGCAAATGCGACGATAGAATCACGTACGAGAGAATTATGATTGTGAAATCCATGTGTGTACAATTGTCATCTGTTGCTCTTAGCTTAACACTTGTGCAATGAGTTATGATATGCATGCAATGTAATTATGTCTACAATGCATTCCTAAAAATACCCATGAATGGATACACATGCCATGTTAAGCGCACATATCACTTAACATGTCATGCGCATTATGATTCTAATGTCACGCACTTGAAAATATTAAACCGCTTATACAATTTAATATTTGCAAGCGGTGTATATCCTAGGGGAAATTCATATGCATATAAATGTTAAGTTTGCCAATACTCTCTTAACATTTGCTCGCATACTACTCATGCTTATGAGTGAGTGTGTGCGTGTTTCAGCCTCGAACAACAGACAATGACAGAGTGAGTGAAACAATGATGCATGTATAGATATTTTTATATAATAGAGTTCCAAAATATGTAATACTTTCAAAATACTTCATTTTTAGGGGCTAACCTCCCTCTGATACCAACTATCACGACCCGTCTCAACAAGATCAGAGTGCACTTTGGGCGGGTCGTGATGCCACATACATGCAGAGAGGAACCATGCCTGCTAAGGCGGAACCAGAAATTTTACAATTAGCTTTTAAATTTGTTATTTTTGAAAAATATTTTAATTGATTTTAAATTGGTGCGGAAGCCACACATAAATAATTAAAAAACTGTTGTGCATGCATTTCTTTTATAAAAACTAAGACACAAGCAGTACTGAAACTAAATGAATGCAACTAGTCACAAAAGTAGAAATATCATAAGTGAAATGAACTAGTACAATGCTTCACCCTACAAGTTGTCCTCGATACAAGAGAAAATGTCTGACGATAATTAATACATGAATAGAAAAATCCAACAGTAACTGAAACAAAATACATAAAGCCTGCTGATACATTAAACAAAATGAAACCTCCAAGCAAAGTTGTAGCTGGAAGAAGAACTCAAGAACCGCACGACGTAATCACGAAACCTAAGGCAAATTCAAACATAAGGAAAATGCCTCAGAACATGAAAACACATAAAGATTCAAGTTAATAACTTGCACAAAAGTAAGCAGAGGAAATAAGAGCTCAGTGAACTAGTTTTACACATAGCAACCTACTACCAGACAAGTAATCATGTCTAACAAGATGATTTTACTTTAATAGCTTACTCCGGATTTTAGCCTAACTGTAATACCATAAGCGAAATACATTGTGAAAGTGGGGATAAAATCTACCTTAACTCTAGGGGGGGTGAATAGAGTATATTAAAATAATTTTCAAGTTAAAAATTATTTTGCAGTGAAAGACTTAATTTAAATATATGTGTAAGGTGCTTGCAGTAAATAAAAATTATGAAAGCAAGAAATAAAAACACAGCACACAACAAACAAAATATAGCAACCAGAAGACACAAGGAGCTATAGTGGTTCCCCAATCAATCTGGGTACATCCACTCTTCTACCACCCTAGGTAGGAATCCACTGCAGGATGAGTTGATCAGGTGTCCTGGGCACCAATGAGCTTTTGATAAGATGCTCAAAAACCAAACTAGATTTTTTGATCAGGTGTCTTGCCACCACTGAGTTTTGACAAGGTCTCAGAAACCAGCACAAAATTTTTGAAGGGAGTTTTGAGAAACCCTTTTACAGCAGAAAAAGAAAGAGGTGAGATGTTCTTCTCTGTCAACAATCAGAGAGAAGACTAGTGGATGATGTTGTCAAAGCTCCCCCTGAGATCTGGAAGTTGTTCAGGAAAAGAAGCTTTGCACTAGGGTGATAGGCCTTCAGTAGATGAGATCTCCAGCAAAGGATGATTCCAGCAGTTGCCGAAATGTGTAGTGTCTGGAGTCTTGATGGATGAAGCCTCTGAACACTTGAGTCAAAAGAGATCTAGAAAATCTTCTTTTCTGTATGTTGATCTCCTTCAGTGGTGTGTGTTCTGAATGAATTCTGTCTGTGTGTCTGTCTGTGACTGTTCTCTTTCTGTGTGCAACTATTAGGAGTAGCAGAATAAAATCCTCTTTTATTCCTTAGATCTGAAAAGAATGAATTGATTCTCTGTCTTCAAGATAGCCGTTAGCCACTTATTAATGACTTCTTTAAATGAATTTTGTCTCTGGAGAAAAGTCCTAGAAAACATTCCTTTAAATCTCCCTTGAAACTTGCTCCAGATTAATTGAAACGACTACAAGATCCTTGAAATAAATGTTGGGAATAAATAAGATAGAATTCCATAACTGTCTGAATTTGAATCTTGAGAATCGTCGATCTCTCCAGAAAATCGTCGACCTGAGCTCAACTACCGTCGACCTGAGCTCAGAGACTGGGAAAACAGCTAGAGACAGAAACGTCGATCTGAGCTCGAAGATCGTCGAACGGCGTTCGACGACTCGTTGAACTGAGCTCAGAGATAGTCGAACTGAGTTGAGATTCGTCGACGATTCGTCGACCTGAGCTCGACGAAAATGACTTAGTCTCCTGAATTTGAATATTTGATTTGAGGTCCTGGGGGCAGCTTTCAAGCCTAAATTCTAACCCTTAGACTCAATCTAATTGACCTTAAAAACTATACAGGAGGTCAAAACAATTTTCCTAAGTACATAGTGATCCTTGCCCAAATCAGTAATAGGGTGTTCCAACACATTGAAGGGGGAAGGTGTTGTCGTTTGGTGTACAAGATTCTAGTGTATGAATTGATGCAAGACATATCAACAACGGTGCTTGCAATGATCGACTAATGGTTTCTGTTACCAGTTTGTCGAGAACTCGATTCGACGCGTCACACCAAACCAACACTCTCATCTCAATGTTTGCCTAAGGTATTCAACAATCTCAGGGATTCATAAATAATTTGAACAAGTTATTAATTAGACGATTCCAGTATATAAGAGGCTACTTCATAACATAAAGTGAAGTAAATTAGATTTCATGTTTACAAGCGAGAGAGGTGTCTCTACTTGCCTTAAGGGGACTTCGAAAATGCTAGTGACAGCTAAGTGGCGCAAGCGAGGTTAGAAGGTCGTGCTAAACCTGTTCAAGATCAAAATGCATTTCAAACAAGATTTCTACACTTGCACATGCGTTTGATATTCGCACTACACAACAGGAGAGGGGTTTAGAAATTTACCTCCCTCGAAAGTGAGGGGAGAAGAGACTACCGCGAGGGATCGGGAGTTTTGGCGGCGTTTGGAAGCAAAAATCCCTAATTCGGAGAGGGCTTGGAGCGATTCCACCACCCAAATCCGAGGACACGCACTGGAAAACACACAAATCAGGGATTAGAGGGTTATACGATGGACATAGGTTGGATCGTCCAAAAACCCTAGATCGGAAAGCGAAAAAATAGTGTAGTAAAATTAGGGCAAACTGAAAACGAGAGTTAGGCATGGTTCCTTACCCAAGGAGACCAGATCTGGGCTCAGAAATCCACGAAGAGGGGTTTCGAGTGAAACCCTAGGAGTCCCTCACGAAATCCACCGGCCGGAACGAGGAGGAGCTAGGGTTTCCGAAGAAGAAACGATGTCATTTCCCTCACTGGCCGGAGAAGGAGAAGAGGAAGGGAGAAAGTTGCCGGCCAAAGGAAGAGTCGGAGACGACGGGGAAGCAGGGGAAGTGTCGTCGGCCCAGGAGGGGGGGGGGGGTTCGCCGGCCACTGGAGGCGGAGGAGGGGGCTGTCGGACGCTCGGGAGGCGGAGGCGGGGTCGTCGGGGGCAAAGGAGGCGGGATCGGGAGGAAAAATCCCGCGGCTGCGGCTTGCGATACAGGAGAGAAGGGGTCGACGGGTTACGGGGTGCGGGAATGATGAAATGGGGGGGGCTCGGGTTTTAAAGAGGGTAAGTCTTTTTTTATTATTTCTTATTATTATAATTTATTATTTTGTTATGAAAATGAGGTTATTACAGTCTAAATGGCTTCTATTGTAGGTTCGTTCATCCAACGCTATGATGAACTCGACCACGCTCTTCCGTTGGACAACTGCGGCCCACAAACCATTCCTTTCCATCTTCTGGTGACGGCCCTGTGTTAGCAATGACAGATTTCAAGTCTTTTTTGTGGAGTTTGTTGTGTCAATGTCAAGGATTATGACATTAATGATGAAAGAGGACCGCCCCGTCGCTTAAGTAATGTGTGGTTCGGTAAGGCCGCAACCAGATTTTAATACTGGACCAACAACTGTATAGTTAAGCTCCCTGATTATAACTTTTCTATGGAGTTCAAGGTTGACAAGTGCAATGCCACCATTGATTTTCTCTCATGAGTGAGGGAGGAAGGTCTCTCTGCACGATCTCACACACGATGGTTTGATGTGAACACCCTTCCGACTGAAGTTGGGTGCGACAACTATGATTGAACTATGATCACGAACAAGCACGTGGACGCAATTTCACACTTGAAAGGGAACAATTATACCTCTGAGAATTCTCTAGAGAGGGGTGAAAATAGATTAAAATTATTTATGAAAACTATTTACCATATTCAAATAAACTTAGACTAGCATCCACAAACACACACATCCACAACTAAGTTAGCACAACAAAAGTAAAATGCAGGAAATAAACAGAAGAGAAGGCACAAAAAAGAGCCGCAACACAGATGACAAAAAACTATAGTGGTTCCCCAAAATTTGGGTATATCCACTCTTCTACCACTTGATAGGAATTCACTATCCCAGTGCCTTAGTCTTTTGATAAGGAGACTCTTAGAACCCGTGACTGAATCTGTTGATAAGTTGACTCTAAGAATCACACAACTTGATCTTTTGATAAGGTAATCTAACCACACAATTGAATCCTTTTTAGTGGGATTCTAAAAACTCTTTCCACAAAACAATAGTGAAAGAGAAAGAAAAGGAAAAAAAAGATGTAGAAAGTTGTCTTCTTGTATGAATCATTCTCCAACAATTTCGGAGAATTTTTTGGCACTTCAATGGACTGGATCTTTGTAATAGATTAATCCTTGAAGAAGAAGATGCAAGGATTATGAGCTTTGTTTGATCCACAGACTTTGAAATTTGTAGCAAAAAGGAAGAAGAAAAAGAGCATAATCGGCACCGTCTTAGAATGATGTTTTGTTCTATATTGGTTGTTCCTCCTTTTTGAATATGAATATTTTTAATCTCTGAATGATTTCAAATTCATTCCACTAATTGATTTTCTTCAAAAGGAATAATATAATCTTTGAGAAGATCTTTCTAAAAGTAATCTTCAAAAATCCCGTTCATTTCTTCAAATCTCTTCCAGATATTCCTCTAGATATTCTATATGAATTTTTTTTCCACAGAAACTCTTCTAACTCTATAAGATTCAAAAGAATTCCTTAATCAAATTCTTCAAATAACTCTGAATAGATCTTCTAAAATTTCTTTCCTGGATGAATGTCGACACTGCGTTAAGTTCTAATAAAAGGAGCGTCGAATTCTGCTTCAGAATAAGAATCTGTCAATATGGCTGAGTAATCGACGTTGAGTCGATTACTTATCGACGCTTGCGTTGACTTTTGCTTTGAAGAGGCTTCGACTTTACTTCAGAGAATGCGTCGAAATTCAGCCGAAGATACGTCGACTTTTAGTTGACGTTGCGTCGATTGCTAATCGACACAAATATACCTTAGCTGATTTTCGTCTTGATTTCAGCTTGTCTTCTTCTGACTTTGAATTACTTTGTAAGACTTCTAATGACCAAATTATTCTCACTAAACAACATGGACAATTAACCTATAATATAAAATCACTTAAAATAATTTGTTAAGTTAAATCTTAGGATTTTTCCCAACAACATTCACCTTTTGGATTGTTTCAAGATTGATTACACTGCAAGAATCGCCTTGTGGTAGCTGACTTTTCATATTTGTTAATTGTTACACATGAATTAGTTTGATCGCATCGAAGATCACAAATGGGCTCTCCACATGTTTCATCATTTAGCCACCACACTTAATTAACGCAACATGATAAATAAAATTCAAACATTTATCTGATACCTGGCATGCCAAAAGGACGCGTATGACGCCACAAACCACATGAGATTATGCCATCCTCTACCTATACAGTTATACCTAAGGCCATCTGAGGCGATAAATTTTCATTATGCGGCTCCCAAAGTCTTACAGTTCTCAATACATCTCGGTAGTTGTGAATCGTCTCTCTAAGTATGCGCACCTTGTGGCCCTCCATCACCACAAATATATGACCATATCAGTAGAGCATTGTTTTGTGTGCGAGACTGTCCGTTTGCATCCCGCATTCAATACTAAGTGATCGTGACCCTATCGTCATGAACTCATTCTAGAGCAAACTTTTCAAGGTTCATAACACCAAGCTTCAACTGAGTTCAATATAAAACCACTAAATGGATAGGTAGATGGTCGCCTGAACTGTAGCCTCAAGATATATTTATGATACTGCACTTAATTAGCCCAGCCACTTGTCGATCTGCCTTCCTTGGTCGTATTTTTGTACACCTCTTAATAGTTGATCGCAATAATGACTTCCTTTTAAATCACTTTCGGGCACTCAACCACCACAGATTGGCAATATGTACTAGAAAAGTGTTGAAGTAATGTTAAAGTGGTAGGTGAGGTAGGGTTTGGGAATTAGATTCCTATGTTTTTCAAAAGAGTGCAGAGTTTGGAAACTAGAGTAGGTGGACTAAATTCTCAACAAGCTCCATCACGTTTAGGGACTTAGGCGTCTAAGAGTTGGACTTTTATTTTTTATTTGGTTGATGTGGGAGTGGGCCATTGGGCTCAGCCTCCTCTGATATCATGTTAAAGTTAGAATCTGAGCATCCAACTTAAAATCAATTGCTTATAGGTGAATGGCCCAATATCAATATAAAGTGTATAAGGCCAAAAGAGTTTTTTGATGTGGGACTACATCCTCAACATATTTCACTTAGTGTCAAGGGTTTGGAATAAATAGAGTAAGCACCTTATGCAACATTAATACAAAAAGAAAGAAGATGATGTCATTTCATCAATAATTGATCCAAACATTTTTGTAGTTACCCTAAACACATTGAACGTAGCAATACTGAAATAGAAGCTTAAACTAGATAATCACACCTAAAAATTTTATTTAAGCGGGCACTGAAGTTGTCATTCATCCTTTGCAAGTTTAGTGATTTAACTGAACAGGTTTTATCAACAAAACATGTCCAACTAGCCCATGACTGCATCTAGTAAATTGGCAAAGTACCCATCACACCCCCACGATGCCCACTCAAGGGGAAAACAAATCAAATTCATTTGAGGAGAGTTGAGACAAACCTTCAGTGCTCCTACAGGTAAAGTCCGGTCTACTTGATCCCCCCCATCTGCAGTGAAAGTTGTTGTAATGTCAGGAATTCCAATGAGTTGAAACATAACTTGCAGCCAGATATTGGAAAAACAAACAAGCCAAAAGCATCAAATCTCTATCATCACAAAAGATCTACTTACAAATACTAATGCCGTTCTATCTAAACAAATACATATTATCACCATCATCGTTTACCCTTAATGCTACTACTTGGGAAGGGTTGAGGGACGTTTCTGTGAAGTATTGAATGATGTGTCAAACCTATTCTGCCAGAAAATTTACCTTCAAAATTTATTCAGCGTTGATATTAACCATCTTATTGCTCAATCTACACCTAATTTTCATCGCTTTTGTCTTTCAGTGATGCTACTCCCTCAGTGGGGTGGATTACTGAACCTCACAGTGCAAGCGGTTCGGTTTGGACCCAAACTAAAGCCAAACCGATGTGTCGGCTCAGTTCGATTTTTTTGGTCGATTTACTCAGTTCTATGTTTTCAACTTTGCAGTTTAAAATATTTTTTTGAATATAAATGTCTTTGTTGGAGAATCGCACAGCGCTCTTGGTAGATCGGGCCTACTGAACTGTCTTAGCCCATGACCGGCCGAGCGTGCCGACAGTCAAAGATAGACTGGATGCTGGGATAAATACTTGATGTCGTGAAAAACCCGCAATCGGGGTGAAAAATCACGCGGTCGGTACGGTGCCGAACGAACTTCCACTATATGAGCGTTTTAACAGAGCTTCTTAAAGGAGGGAGAGGGCGATAGGTCGCGCCTCGTTACAGTTTATGAGAGGGGGAGGAGAATGAGCGGCGGGCGTCACCGGCTGTCGTGCTGCTTTGGCAGTTTTCCGATGCTAGTTCGCGGGTGATGCGAGCACTTCCTTCCGTTGATGTTGTCTTGACATGACGGCGGAAGCGGCTTCACGCGTCTCCTCCTTCACTTGCCTTCTCACGAGCTTCGTGTTATATCTTTGCGGCTTTCGTACTGCCTTGCAGTGGAGGTCTTGGACGAAATTCCTGCGGAGAGAAGGTGGAGAGAGAAAGGAGTGAAACTGAGTGAACCGGTAAAAAGACCCTTTTGAAATAGAACTGGGCCTATTTATAGATTTGAACGAAGGCGGTCCGGTAATTTTGCCCAATAACTACCAAACCGGCCAATAGAAACGATAGGAAATGATCACGCAGATTCTTACTTTTGGGAAATGACAATCGTTACCCCGGGTTGAGGGAAGGCCCGCCCGCGAAGAACGGTGGCCCGAAGACGCCGGCACGGGCAGCCGGCCTCCGCCCCTCCACATAGAGGGCGGGCGACACGGAGAGGCCGCCCGGGGGCGGGCGGCCTTGGGCGGCCCTCACAGGGGCCGGCCGCGGCGAGGCCGTCCAAATCCAGGGGCCTAGGCAGGCCCTTGCAAGGGTTGTCCGCGGGGAGGCCGACCGAATCCGGGCGGCCTCGGCCGGCCCTTGCGAGGGCCGGACGCGGGGAGGCCGCCCGGGATCGAGCGGCCTTAACCGGCCCTCTACGGGATCGGCCGCGGCAAGGCCGCCTGGAATCAGGCGGCAGAGCCGGCCGCGGCGAGGCCGCCCGGCCCCGCCCGCATCTGGGCAGTCTTGGTCGGCCCTTGCGATGGCCGGCTGCGGGGAGGCTGCCCGGGATCGGGCGGCCACGGCCGGCACCTTGCGGGGACGGTCGCGGTGAGGCCGCTCGGATCCAGGCGGCCTTGGCCGGCCCTTGCGAGCGCCGGCTGCGGGGAGACTGCCATGGATCAGGCGGCCACGGCCGACACCTTGCGGGGCCGATCGCGGCGTGGCCGTCCGGGATCGGGTAGCCTTGGCCGGCCGTCGCGGAGCCCGATCGCGCCGGGACCGCCCGCCTCGGGCTGTTAGAGGGGGAGGCCGGCCCCGGGCCGGGGCCGGCCAGCACCGTCGGGCGGCGGCGGTTGGGTCGCACACGCGATTCGATGCGGGGTAGTTACTTCATGGATCGGTAGCGCGTCGGTTACTCGCGTAACTCCCATGACTTTAGTGGGGGGAGATGGCGGTTCGGCTATGTGCAGCTCGGTTTTCCTATAAATTGTGGTTGACCCCATCATTTGCCCCCCAAAGACCTCGGAGTCCGGAGACGAAGCGAGTGGAGTTCGTGGGCTTTTACCTTTGTGCAGATCTGGACCTTAATGGCGGGTGCAATGGAGGATGCGTGCGACGACACGTTCGACAGCGAAAAGGTATGGTGAAGGGGTGAATCGCGAAGAGAACCATGACAGGCGCTTGAACGAGGGCGACCAGACAGAGTGGGATGCAACCCTCGAGCGGCAGCGCGTATGCGGGGCGCTCCCCGCGCGCGAGGAGTGTGCACGCGGGTTGCACCAAGCGCGTTGCGCGTGGGTTGACCCCCGCACACAGTGCGAGCGTGGGGCGCATTGTGTGCGCATTTCCCCGCGCGCGGTGCGTGCAGGTCGCGCCCCGCGAGCTATGCGCGGGTTAAGTCCTGCGCGGGGTGCGCGCTGCATGCACGGGTTGCTTCGACGCGTTGCGCGTGTGCGCGGCTTGCCTCGCTACCCCGGCGCATGATTCGTAGCTTCCGAGGTGTCCCTTCGACCAGGCTTTAACTTATTTTCACATGTTTTTCCAGGCTCCGAGGCGTGCTGTTCACGGTAGGCCGATGCGTATGTGTTCCACTCTTATTGTAGAGCAAATTGCTTCTTGGAGGGGGCGCTACAACATTCCCTCGAGTCTTGAAGTCAAGATTCCTCAGGGGGAGCAACGAGTACAGAGTCCCCCGGTGGGCTGGATGACTTTATGTGAATCGTCTCTTAAGGTCGGTCTTCGGTTCCCACCGTGTGAAGAATTTACGGAGATCTTGAAACATTGCGGGGTTTCGGCGTCGCAGTTTACCCTCTTGGCGATGACACGTATTATGGGTCTGATTGTCTTCTTCCGTGAACATGGTTCGCGGTTTTCGCTGAAGCTCTTCAAGGAATGGTGTGATGTTCGTGCCGACGGCGGTGACCGTATCGAGGTTCATAGCAATAAGACTTGGTTGGTGTTTGAGAGTCAGACGGACAGGCGCCACGGGAACAGTGTATGGGTACATCCAAAATCTCTAGGAGTGGCCCAAGCTTTGGAGCTTCCTTCCAGAACGATGTCGCCGAATGAAAGGCTGTGAGCGCGACTTTACATCGATGCTCGGGTTAGGGGCTCCTAACGAACCGGCGGACCATCTGTTTAGCAATTCTTTGTTCGTGGAAGAAAAGTGCTTACTGCTGTGTGGCCTTTCTGCGGATCCAGAGCGTTCTGTTGCTGCCCCGTTGGGTTGTGATCGGAAGAGAGTTGGTGTTCGAGAGCCATGGAGATTCGTCCACGGCGCATCGCACTGCTGATCTGCAGAAGGGGCGTCCGGGCGCGGCCCCTAGCAGTTCCAGGGTGGTCGGCACTCCGCTTGTTGAGGATCATGACGTTGAGGTTACGGGCTCTTCTGCCTCCCAGGCCCCGGTCAAGGGGGTGTCTACTTTGTCCCAAGTGAAAGGGAAGCGTGTCTCTTCGTCCTTAGCAGTGATGAATAACGAGGTATGTTTGTCATTTTGCTTCGGTTTATACTTGTTGCTCCTAACTCAATGTGTTTTGCTTTCTCTTGCAAATTGGTGTGCAAGCCCAGATTGCTCTTACTTGGAATGATTGTTACGTTGGTTTGAAGGACGCATACCTCTCCCTTCAGGAGAAGCTTCGAAGTGCATAGAGCTCCCTTTTCGATTTGAGGGGGAGACGCGAGCGCGACTTATCTTGCTTTCGGCAAGTTGAGTTGGACCTAAAGGGGCCAAGAAGCTTTTGGCAGAGAGTGCACTGGGGGATGTTGCTCGCTTAGAATCTGAAGTTAGACGTCTTTCTTCAGAGGAGCGATTTTCTGAGATGAAGACGGCGGAGGTGACAAAGTACAAGAATTTGATCGCCTTTAAACAGGACCATTGTTCGTTATCTGAGGAGATTCGTGAAGAAGTCTGCACAAGAAAGGTGGAGCCTGAGCTTTGCGATATCCAGGAGGCGGCGTTCTGTCGCGGAATGACGAAGACCCTTCGGATGATATCTTGCAAGCGTGAGTGTGATGTCTCTGATCTTGGCTTTGATGACCTTTCAGAAGACGAATGCGTCGAGTTTGTTGAGGAGTAGACTCCATCTTTGTTGTATCTTGCTTGGGTTGTACTTGCATTATGCTTGATGTGTATTTGTGATTGGACTTTGTGATCTTACTTTGTCGTAGCAGCTTTGTACATCCTGCCTTCATTTTAATGGATTGTCTTGTTGTTGTTTTGAGCTCTTCTTGTGTGATTTGTTACATTGGCTCCGCTATCTTTGCGCGGATAGTGTGGTGGCAATCCTTTGAGGTTGACTGTTGAAGGATGGGACCCAGATGGTTTCGTGACCTACTAGGGTGAAAGGCAAACACTTCTAACCGGGTAGTGCAAGGTCGGGCTTGCCAATCTGGGGGATATCGTGGGGTGGTTATCGGTTGAAAAACAAGACTCAGATGGTTCTGCGACCTACCACCAGGGTGAAGGGCGAACGCTTCTAACCGGGTAGTGCGAGGTTGAGTTTACTAGTCCGGGGGATGTCACTGAGTGGTTGGCAGACTTTCGAACCTGGGCGATCGCGAGTGGGGGAGGCCTTGGAAGAGCCGCGACCTACTGTATAAGAAGGGCAAACCTTCGATCGCTATCAGATGGAGGCCGCATGGACGTGGTCTAGAAGAGGCGATGAAGAGCAGATCTTTGAACAGGTGGAGAGCGAGGGGGCAGGCCCTGGCAACGCCGCGACCTACTGCGGAGAGAAGGATAGACCGTCAATGTCGGCAGTGGGATGTTGCTGGGACGTGGTCCCGAAGAGGAGGTGAAGAGCAGATCTTCGGGTGGCGAGCGAGGGGGCATGCCCTAGCAACGTTGCGACCTACTGCGGAGAGAAGGGCAAACCTTCGATGTCGGCAGTGGGAGGTCACTGGGACGTGGTCCCGAAGAGGCGGTGAAGAGCAGATCTTTGAACCGGTGGCGAGCGATGGGGCAGACCCTGACAATGCCGCAACCTACTGTGGAGGGAGGGCAAATTTTCGATCATCGGCAGCGGGAGGCAGCTGGGACGTGGTCCCAAAGAGGCGGTGAAGAGCGGATCTTCGAACCGGTGGCGAGCGTGGGGGGCAGGCCCCGGCAACGCCGCGACCTATTGCAGAGAGAATGGCAGACCTTCGATCGTCGGCAGTGAGAGGCCGCTGGGACGTGGTCCCAAAGAGACGGTGAAGAGTAGATCTTTGAACCGACAGCGAGCGAGGGGGGCAGGCCCTGGCAATGTCGCGACATACTGTGGAGAGAAGAGCAGACCTTCGATCGTCGACAGCGGGAGGGCGCTGGGACTAGGTCCCGAAGAGGCGGTGAAGAGCGGATCTTCGAATCGGTGGCGAGCGAGAGGGGAAGGCCCTGACAACGCCACAATCTACTGTGGAGAGAAGGATAGACCTTCGATCGTCGGCAGTGGGAGGCCGCTGGGACGCGATCCCGAAGAGGCGGTAAGGGGCGAATCCCGAGCGTTGTTTCGACCCACTGCATGGGAGGGGGGCAGGCCTCTGATCCGTGTCAGTGGGAGGCTCGCGGGGGATCGTCCCTGATGTTATGCCGAGGGTTAGACCTTGGATGTGTCCCTGTAAGAGCGATGTTGAGAGCAATCATAACATTTGATAGTTATAGAAAATAAAAACTGTTTGTGCACGTGAACTAGCTCGCGACTTTATAGAGTTTGTTTTTTTAAAAAAATAGTTCGGCGATGTTCAGAAAATAAAACATGAAATGGCACTGCGGCCCTTTTGTCCCGAAGTTTCTCCTAGGGTCCTCCTAACCCACTTCCTCGTGTCCTGATGGTATACGGAACTGCTCCTTGCTCGGGATGCATCTGTTGTAGGTAGCACGTCTGGGCTGCTTCTTGGTTTCCTTTTGCGGCTCTGACTCCTGATGGTGTAGCGAACTTCATGGTCAGATGGGGAATTGACGGAATTGCTCCAAATGCTGCTTGGAGTAGGCGGACGAAGATCGCATTGTATGGTGAATCTGTCTCTACTGCCACAAACTGAACCCGATGCTTTGGAAATTCTCCTAAGGTAACCGGGAGGGTGATTATTCCCTTGACTGACATTGGTCCTCCATTAAAATCGTAGATCGGGCTAGCCACTGGTTGGAGTTTCTCCTTGGTGATGCCCATTCCACGAGCTGCTGGCATGAACAGTACATTGACCGAGCTTCCGTTATCCAGCAGTATTCGCTTGACGCGGAAGGTTGGGTCGCTGATCTCAGCTGTTATGACGAGCGTGTCCTGGTGTGGTGCCAACAATCACTTCAGATCCTCGTCTCCAAAGCTGATCTTTTCCTTTGCTGATGCGCTTGGATCGGGAATACTCTAAGAGATCGAATTTATCGTAGAAAATGGAAACCCAACTTTGGTCTTCATTATCCCCACGACTTGCTTGCCACCCTTGCGCTTCATGACGTGCAGGTGGCTGCTCCCTCCTCTGCTGGGCTGGCGGGCCTCTTGCTTGGTCCTGAAGAAACCTCCCAAGGACCCCTTGTCGGATGAGCCGTTCAATCTCATCCTTTAACCTGACACACTCTTTCGTTGAGTGCCCGGTCCCCTTGTGAAATTCACAGTATTTGTTCAATCTCCTTTTCCCACAGGGACTTCTCGGGGCATCCGTAACGTTGGGTCGTCGCGAATTGGGTAAAGCACGTTAGCACGAGTGATGTTGAGCGGTGTGTACTCCTGGTATCGCTTGGGGGGCCGGTCCTCGCGACGATCTTGCTGGCGGGGGTTGCTCCTGCGGTCCTCTTGACGCATTGGGGGAGGTTCTTCCCTCATCATCTTAACTCCTTCAATATGTCTTCTATGAGCCTCAATCTCCTCATCGGCTGCAATCTGCGCTTCGACTCAGTGCACAAGGTCCGGGTAGCTGGGGACCGTTTGCCTGCGCGGGAGTTCCGGGTCCACCCCTGGTATCTGCATGGCTTCTGTGGTGAACCGATGGAAGAACTCCTTGAGGGTATCTCCCTCATTCTGGTGGATTCCAGAGAGATGGGAGGGATCATTTATGATGCGGCGGTTGGCTATTATTGGAAAAGCCCATGTAAAAGGCCCATTTAATGACCCTCTTTGTTTGTTTTCTTTCTCCTCCTTCTTTAGTCCCACATCATGTATAGGATTTATTCTTCTCTCCTCTCTCATATATATTTGTATTCTCTCCTTGTAATTACATACTTGAGTAATACATACAAGCTTTGGGCACTCTCAACATGGTATCAGAGCCAGGTTCCCTCTAGCTGCGGTCTTTCCTGCGGACTGCCTTTTCTGTCCGCTCAGCTCTCCTGCGGACTGCCTCTCTGTCCGCTCCGGTCTCCTGCGGACTGCCCCTCTGCATCCGCTTCTCTGCGGACTGCCTCTTTGTCCGCCTTCCCTGCGGACTGCCTTTTTTCTGTCCGCTCGGCTCTCCTGCGGACTGCCTTTCTGTCCGCTCCGATCTCCTGCGGACTGCCCCTCAGCATCCGCCTCTCTTCTCTCTCTCTCCGTGGTTCCACCCTCCTCAGGCTTCTTATAGCCATCTTCTGCTCTGACTCGTGGGGCCCACCTCTTCTATCCGCTCCGGGAGTTCCTTTCTGTCCTCTACTCGCTCTGCTTGTGTCCGCTCGAGCCTCTTTGCTCGCGGACTGCTCCTCTCTAGCCCGCTGCTCTTAATCCTCGCGGACTGCTCCACTCTAGCCCGCTCTGCTTCTGTCCGCTCGAGCCTCTTTGCTCGCGGACTCCCTATCCGCAGTCTCTTGCGGACTGCTCCTGTCCGCTGCGGACTCTCCTCTTGTCTGTTGCGCGCTCCTCTTCTCTCTTGCTGCGTGGCTTCTTCATCCTCGCGGTCTCTTCTTCAGTCCGCCACGGGTTTTTCAGCGGTCTGCCACAGTCCGCTGCGATCTGCTCCAAACCGCTGCGACCTCTGCCACGGACTGTTCCTGACAGCCGCGACCTCCTCCAGTTCGCCGCGACCTCATCCAGTTCGCTGCGACCTCCTCTAGCCCGCTGCTTGCCGTGCGGTTTGTACTCGCCGCGCCCTGCTGTCTGCTGTGCCTCAGTCCGCTGGTTCTGCCCGCCTCTTCTCCTCCAAGTCGCCATGTCCTCCAGCGACTCCACTACCGCTCACCCCCGGCCGACCACGAGGCTCCTCCTCTCGAACTCCGCGATGAGCTTCGGATTACTACTATTTCCCTCTCTGGCAAGTCCAACTTCATCCCCTGGGTCTACTCCGTCCGCCGGGTCTTACAAGCCAAGGGTCTTGCGCGTCACCTCACCCAGGGCTCACCGACTCCTCCTACTGATGATTGGCTCCGAAATGACGGTCGCGTCCAGACCTGGATCCTGAACTCGGTGGAGGGTGAGCCGTACCAGATGATCATATATCATGAGACCGCCAAAGCCATGTGAGATGAACTTCATTCGTTGTACTCGGGCAAGGACAGCCTTCAGCACCTTTTTGACATCATCACTGACAAGGTTGTAGATGTCGGATGTCGGGTTCATGTCGGTTTGGGTTTGAAATGTCGTATGTCGGATTGCGGGGGATATATCGGGGATATTTTACAATATCGGATTTTAATATTTAAATAAAGATTACAGTATTTATAAACATATTTTTTGCAAATAAGTAAAAATGTAAAGACAAATAACTATAACAATGTATAGACAAATAAGTATTTATAACATTTTCTTTGAAATAATTTTGAAAGATAAAGGAGAAGCCCATGTAATTATGTAAAGTTGAAGGAGAGTTTTTCTTAGCACATGAGAAACAAAAATCACTGCAGATTTACACAAGGAAATGTATAAACTTAGCTATTGGAAGAAAGAAACCTAACTATAGCATAAGTAAGAAGTTACAGTAACACAAGTTTAATAAAACTTTTAGATCTTATGCCTTGATCAATATAATAACTCCAAATAAAACTTTTAATTGTCGCAGAAACAAAAAGAAAGAAAAATAAAGAAGAAGAGAGCTTACAGTGTAGTGAAGTACCAGAAATCCTAAAGCCCGGAATCGACTCCTCGCGTCCTCGCCTGCGATGCCAATTCGTAGAAAGCCCAGCATCGTCGTCTACTCCTCGCCTGTGATGCCGATTCGTTGCCTC
Source organism: Platanthera guangdongensis (assembly GCA_039583875.1). Taxonomy (NCBI): domain Eukaryota; kingdom Viridiplantae; phylum Streptophyta; class Magnoliopsida; order Asparagales; family Orchidaceae; genus Platanthera; species Platanthera guangdongensis. The sequence continues at coordinate 29,292,249 of CM077152.1, read as the reverse complement.
GTCACCGGAGAAGGAGCTGTCGAGTATCGACCACTCCGCCAGAGCGACTCTCCCGTAAAATTTAGGGTAGAGCGAGAAATGCCGAATGCGTGAAATGGACTCGTGAAGTAGAAAAATATGGGTCCCGTGAACTTTGTTTTTTTATATATTAAATATAATAACCGAAATATCGGATTAGAGATATATCGATATATCGGGATATATTGCCGTTTTTTTACAAAACGATATTTTTGTCAAACAAATCGGTTTCGTTGCGGTTTGCACCCAAAACCTTTATGTCGGCCGACATGTCGGACATGTCGGCCGATATCTACAACACTGATCACTGATCTTCAAGCTTTGGATGTTGGCAAAGTTCTGGACATGACCTTCGTGGCCCGTGCTAAAACTCTAACGGAGGCCTGGATTCAGCACCAGCCCGCGACTACTGATCTCGCTGCTCAACGCGCCCAGAAGGAGGTTGTTTGTATTGCTATGATTATGGCTCGCGTCCCGCAACACCTTCACAGTATCCGGGCCCAGGTTCTGGCTTCACCCACTACCCCTTCCTTCTCTGATGTCTGCTCGATGTTACTTCGCGTACCACCTCCACCGGAGGCACCTGCACCACCCTCGCCGGCCCTTCTTCAGCAGGCCCTTCCTCCTTTACTTCCCCCACCATCTTTTCCTCGGGGTGGACGTACGGGCTCCCGTGGGCGGGGCCGTGGTGGCCGCAGACGGCCCAAGTGCACCTAATGCGGCCGGGATGGCCATACTGAAGCGGTCTGTCACAAGAAACATGGCTACCATCCTCGCCCGCCTACTGCTGCTGTTACCGATAGCTCTCCTCCGACTGGTACGGATCTTGAGGCTCTTCGCCTTCAGCTGCAACAACTCCGGGGGCTCCTCAACCCTCCATCTGCTTCCATTGCCTCTACCTCCCATGCAGGTATTGTCTCCACCTCCACTGCAGGTACTGCCTGTCTTTCTTCCAGCTCTCGCTGGATCCTGGACTCGGGAGCCACCCACCACATCACTTTCATGCAACCGCCCCGGTTCTCTGATGCTCCGCATCCCCAGTCTATTATTGTGGTCAATGGTGCGATTGTTCCGGTCTCCGGATGTGCTGATCTCTTCCCCCATCCCTCTCTCTCGCTTCGTTCCGTTCTTTATGTGCCGGCCTCACCATTTAATTTACTCTTTGTTGGTCGTATTACTACTGATATGAATTGTTATATCACCTTCACCTCTTCGGGTTTTTTGATACAGAATCGGCAGACGGAGATTACCATTGGTAGGGGTTGACTGCAGAACGGGCTCTACCTCCTCGATGTCTCTCCCACATCACTTTTCTCTGTTTCCTCTACTGACTGGCATTGTCGGCTTGGGCATGCCCCTCTACCTATCCTCCAGAAGACGCTTCCTGACATCTCTCTTCCTATTTTTAAATGTGATTCTTGTATTCTTGGCAAACAGCCTCGTGCTTCTTATCTCGCACATTGTACTCGGAGCTCTGCTCCTTTTGATGTAATACATTCTGATATTTGGGGACCATACAAAGTTTCTAACATCTCTGGTTATCGTTATTTTATAACCTTTATTGACGATTACTCTCGCACCACCTGGTTGTATCTCCTCCATGATCGCTCTGAGCTTCCTCGTGTTTTTCAGGCTTTTGTATTAGAAACTCGTACGCAATTCTCTACCGCCATTAAAACTTTCCGCTCTGATAATGCTCGGGAATACACTAGCCATGAGTTTGTCGCTCTCTGCGCCAACTTCGGTATTGTTCATCAGACCTCTTGTCCCTACACCCCGCAGCAAAACGGGGTCGCCGAACGCAAGAACCGTCACTTGATTGATGTTGCTCGCTCCCTCATGCTTCACATGCACGTTCCAAAAGTATTCTGGAATTTTGCGGTTTCCACCGCGTGTTTTCTTATCAACCGTCTCCCATCACCGGTTCTCCAGAACGCTACCCCCTTCAGCCTCTTTTTACCCTCCGCACCCGCCTTCCCTCTCACATCCCGGGTTTTTGGTTGTACTTGCTTTGTCCATAACATGGGCCTCACTCTTGACAAACTGGATCCCCGTGCGGCCAAACATATTTTTGTCGGCTACTCCCGCACCCAAAAGGGTTATGTTTGCTACTCCCCGGTCACCCGGAAGGTCTCCGTATCTACTGATGTTACTTTCCGGAAGGATCAACCCTTCTTCCCTCCTCCTGTGCCACCTCTTCTACCACCACCTTCTCCACCACCCTCCATCCCACGGCCGGTGATCCCCGTCCACTCCCCTAACACCATTCTTCCGCCTCCTCCCACGCTTGACCCTCCTCGACCGCCCGTCATTCGGGTCTATACTTGTCGCCCTCTTCCTCCCGTTGCTCCTATGCAGTCGGCTTCGACCTCGGCTTCTCCGTGGTCTGCTGCTCCGGTACCGGCCTCTACAGCTCATCCGATGGCAAACTATGTTTCTCTCCATCGCCTCTCTCCCCCTCTTCAGACCTTGGCTACTTCCCTATCCTCGGTCTCTATTCCTACTTCTGTACAGGACGCTCTTCAACATCCTGGGTGGCGTGCTGCCATGGAAGAAGAGATGGCTGCTCTGTGGGCGAACCAGACTTGGACCTTGGTGCCCCTTCCTCCCGGCCAGAAACCTGTTGGGTGCAAATGGGTCTTCGTCATCAAACATGCCCCTGATGGGACCATTGATAGACTCAAAGCTCGTTTGGTTGCTCGTGGCTTCACCCAGCAGCAGGGGCTCGACTATGACGAGACTTTCTCTCCGGTCGTTAAGCTCAACACGGTCCGCATTCTCATTTCTGTTGTTGTCCATCGTCAATGGCCCTTATTTCAACTCGACGTCAAGAATGCTTTCCTGAATGGCGACCTTCAGGAAACTGTTTACATGCAACAACCTCCCGGGTTTGAGACCACGGGGGAGTCACGGGTTTGTCACCTTCTCAAATCACTATATGGTCTCAAACAATCCCCTCGAGCATGGTTCGACAAGTTCAGCAAAGCTCTCCGAGCAATTGGCTTCACTCGAAGCTCGGCTGACTTCTCATTGTTTACTCGTCACCGGACAACGGGTACGGTTCTCCTATTGGTATATGTCGACGACATCATTATTACTGGAAATGACTTGGACAGCATACAGGCCGTTAAGCTACATCTGAGCTCCGTTTTCCAAACTAAAGATCTGGGACATCTTCGGTACTTCCTCGGTCTGGAAGTGGCCAGACGGTCAGATGGTCTGGTTCTCTCTCAGCGAAAATACTGTCTGGATCTTCTTCATGATGCGGGCTATTCTGGCTGCAAACCTATTAACACTCCCATGGATGTAAATCACAAATTATGTGTTCAGGGCTCAGACTCTGATTCTCTTCTACAAAATCCAGAATATTACCGTCGTCTAGTTGGGAAACTTATCTACCTAACAGTTACAAGACCTGATATATCTTTCGTTGTGGGACTCGTTAGTCGCTATATGCACTCTCCTCGAAGCTCTCATCTCCAGGCTGTGGAACGCATTCTCAGATATCTTAAGACAGCTCCTGGCCAAGGACTTGTACACAAAACCTCATCTTCCATTCCTACACTAGTGGCATACTCTGATGTCGACTACGCTGGCTCCCTTGACGATCGACGATCTACTAGCGGGTTTTGCACATATTTTGGAGGACATCTGATTACTTGGCGAAGCAAGAAACAAGCAGTGGTTGCTCGATCCTCAGCAGAAGCAGAATATCGGGCAATGACTGCTGTGTTCTCTGAACTCACATGGATTGAGAGTCTCCTTACCGACCTTGGAGTTAAACTATCTTCACCAGCTCTCCTCCTATGTGACAGTCAAGCTGCCATACATATTGCTAAGATTAGCACCCGGTCTTTCACGAAAGAACGAAGTATATTGAGGTAGATTGTCATTTCATCCGAGAGAAAATCCACATGAAGAAGATCTAGCTCAAGCATGTTCCGGGTACTGAACAGGTTGCTGACATCCTCACCAAAGCTCTACCTAGTACCCTCTTTTATCAGTGCCTATCCAAGCTTGGAGCATACTACTTGTACGCTCCAGCTTGCGGGGGAGTATTGGAAAAGCCCATGTAAAAGGCCCATTTAATGGCCCTCTCAACAGCTATGAATTGGACCAGGAACTGCTGGGTGAGCTGAGCAAAGTTCCGGACGGTTCTTTCTCTGAGCGAGTGGTATCACGTTCTCGCCTGTCCTTTCAAAGTGGCGGGGAAGACTTGGCAAAGCAACTAGTCGGGCGCGTTGTAGATGTGGAGGATTGTGGAAGTGATTCACATACTCCAAGGGATCTTCGGTCCCACCATATGATTCGATGCTTGGAAGCTTGAAACCTGCGAGGACCGCGTATGGCAGCACCTCTGGCGCTAAAGACGATTCGCTCCTTACCAGGCGGTGGACTTGCGCTCCTCGACGACCGACTTGGCCGAACTCTTCTTCAAATAGTTCGTCATCCCCCATGCTAAACCCTCAGGGGATCCCATCCTCGGGTGCTGGTGGAGGAGATCGTCCCCGACAACCCTGGCCTAACGGGTGGGATGCTCGGTGTTGGCTTCTTGCGAGGATTTGGGGTCTTCCTCCTCCTGAGCCTGAGTCTGTGACACATTCTCTGGGGCTGGTACTCTTGTGGGTGCCTGGGCAGCGGTCATGCCTCTGAGGAGGGAGAGCATCTCCGTAAAGTGCTCCTCCAAAACGATCTTTTCTCCCAGCAAAATCAACATCCGGGGCGGCAACGGCTTCCTCTTGCTGCGGTGCGTTGACAAGGAAGTGTGACTGGCCAAGCTCGGCACGCTCCCGATGTGGTGACCCCCAAGTTGTTTGAGTGCCGCGCCCGACCATTCCTTCCTCTAACTGGTCCGACGGTGCGGGGTGTCCTATCCTCTGTACCTCCTTGGCCGGCCTTCGCGGAGGTCGTCCGCGTCGGGACCGCCCGCCTCAGGGCGGTTAGAGGGAGGCAGCCGGCCCCGGGCTGGGGCCGGCCAGGCGGCGGCGGTTGGGTCGCACATGCGATTCAGTGCGGGGTAGTTACTTCATGGATCGGGCGTGCGGCGGTAACTCGCATAACTCCCATGACTTTAGTGTGGGGAAGGGCGGTTTGGCTATGTGCAGCCCGGTTTTCCTATAAATTGGGGCTGACCCCATCAGTCTTAATTTTTATAAAATTATTTATGCTAATTAAAAAAAAGATTATTAATTTTCTTTACTGATAGTATATTATCATTAACAACTCATATGATATGAGAATTATATGGTCGAATAATTTTATTGTGAAACTGAGTTAAAATATAAAAATTATGTAAAAATAAAGGTGCGTAAAATGTATAAAATAAAAAAAATTTATTTAGATCCAAATAATATTGAAATCATTCATATGATATAGCGTGTACGAGTTATTTAATTAATAATTGTTGAAGGAAAGATATGTAAAAGCCCATTTAGAGTCTACTTCATCTTTAGCATTTAGTCTCACATCTTAGATTGAGACTACTTCTCTCTCTTTTCCTATATAAGTGTATAAGTGTACAAATACATATATAAAAAAAAAGAAACATTTTCCTTGAAAATTTAATAAGATTATTTTATTTCTCATCTGTAGTACATTTCTACATGGTATCAGAGCCACCAATCCTAAATTTTTTAGGTCGTGCTCTCTCTAGGCGGTTAAGACATTGTCTAACAACAATTTTTCTTTGCTTGTGCGATGAATCTTCCGTCCACTGCGATTAGACATTTCCTAAAAGCAGTCTGCTCCCATCTTCCATCTCTTCCCCCTCAATCGCTCTCCCTTTTATAGCTATTCTCTCCTCTCATAGTGGGTCCCTTGTTTCTTATACTCACCGCGGTCTTCTCCTCCTTGCCGCACATTGTGCAGACTCAGCTCGCGCGTTCCTTGCTGCAACGGTCTCTCTCCAGACCGTCATTGCTTTGCTCGTTGCGTGGTGTTCTATTTACCGCTCTGTTTCCTTTCAGCTTTATTCACATGTGCTGGTCTTGCTTCTCTTCCCGCAGGTCTGTTAGCAAGTATTGGCCATGCTTCACTTTTCGCAGTCTTTCTGCAGGTGATTGATCGCCAGGCCGGGGGTAATTGAACGCCGCTTCTTGCTGCTGCTCGGTCGTTCCTCTGGCTCGGTTATGTCTATTTCAGAAGGCAGTATCTCCTATCTCGCTCATAGTTCCTCCTGGATTCTGGATTTCGGGGCCACACATCACATTACCCCACGGAAACCTTCAAAATACTTGAACTTTGCGCATCCCAAGCACATTACTGTTGCTAATGGGGACACCACTCCAATCTCTAGATCTGCAGACGTCAATCTTACTCCCACCATCACTCTTCGTTCAGTTCTTCATGTTCCGGCTCTTTTTTCAATCTCCTCTCTATTAGCTATCTCACTCAAGACCTTGATTACTATGTAACATTCTCTTCCACATCTTTTGTTGTGCAGGATCGAAAGACACAGAATATCATTGGTAAACGACAACTATCGAATGGTCCCTACATCTTGGATCCCTCTCCCTCCACGATTCTCTCCTTTATTAGCTTTGTGGTGTCTTGGACATGCTCCTCTGCACATGCTCCCTCCACGATTCTCTCCTTTATTAGCTCGGTGGTGTCTTGGACATGCTCCTCTGCACATGCTCCTCTGCACATGCTCCCTCCACGATTCTCTCCTTTATTAGCTCTGTGGTGTCTTGGACATGCTCCTCTGCACATCCTCCGGAAAGCTCTTTCGGATTTATCCTCAATGACTTCACCTGCGAGTCTTGTATCTATGACAAACAATATTGTTCTACGTTTTCACCTCATTGTACTCGAAGCAATGCTCCCTTTGTTCTAGTTCATTCAGATATTTGGGCCTTTGGGGACCCTACAAAACAACAAGTGTTTATAGGTATCGTATGACATGGTTGTATTTCCTTCATGATGGCTCTCAGCTAACTTGTGTATTTCATGTCTTTAATATTAAAACTCGCAACCAGTTCTCTAATACCATTAAAACTCTCCAAACCGACAATGCCTGTGAATATACAAATCATGTGCTTACAGACTTGTACTGAGTTTGTGATCATCCATCAAACCTCGCGTGCTTATACCACTGACAAAATGGTGTTGCCGAACGCAAGAATTGTCACCTCATTGAGGTCATCCGTTCACTTATGTTTCAAATACATGTTCTCAAATTTTATTGGAATTTTGTGGTTTTTACAGCCTGATATCTTATTAACTGCATTTCTTCCTCCATTCTTAAGTTTGTGGGTCCCTTCAACCTTTTTTCCCTCCACACCCTCTGTTTAAATCGTCAGTCAATTCATGCATGAACCACGAATCTCTCATCTTCAGGCAGTTGAGCTTATCCTTCGATACTTGAAGACTACTTCTAGACAAGGACTTGCATACAAGTCATCACACCTTTTTCGTATCTCTTATCATTTATTGCATATTCTGATGCTGATTATGCTGGTTTATTGGATGATTGTCGTTACATAAGTGGATATTGTACTTACTTTGGAGGACATCTCATTACTAGGCGTATAAAGAAACAATCTGTAGTTGCTCGCTCATCTGTTGAAGCTGAGTAACGTTCAATGACAGCTATTGTGTTTGAGCTTATATGGCATGAAGGTCTCCTAGGTGATTTAAGAGTCAAAACTTTTCTCACCGGACACTCTATTTTGCGACAGTCAAGTTGTCATACACATTGTCAAGAACCTTGCTTTCCATGAACAGACCAAATACACTGAAGTTGATTGTCACTACATTCGAGAGAATGTTTAATTAAAGAAGCTAAAATTACATGTTCTTGCTAATGGGCAAGTTGTTGATATTCTCACCAAGGCCTTACCTCGCCCGTTATAATACCATTTTTTGTCCAAGCTGGGTGATTACGATCTGTATGCTCCATCGTGCGGGAGAGTGTTGAAGGAAAGATATGTAAATGTCCATTTAGAGCCTACTTCATCTTTAAAATTTAGTCTCACATTTAAGATTAGGACTAATTTTCCTCTCTTTTCTTATATAAATGTATAAGTGTACAAATACATATAAAAAATGGAAGCATTTTCTTTGAGAAATTAATAAGATTATTTTATTTCCCATTTGTCGTATATTTCTACAATAACAATAGTTGAAAGCTCATTATTGGTAATATTTTGTTATGGGTTGCGTGCCCGTTTACCTAGTTATGATTCTCTATTAAGTATACGTTATCATTGTGCGGGGGCCTCGAGCACCGGGCATAGTTAATAGGTGTTATTATTATTATTGTAGTTTGTTTTTTAATATGTTGTAAGACTATAAAGTTAATAGGTGTTATTATTATTATTGTAGTTTGTTTTTTAATATGTTGTAAGACTATAAAGGCATAAGTATGGTTCTATAGGTATGCAAGAAGTTCTATTTCATGTCTCTTGTGTGAGATACTTGGTGGCACTCTCCTCTAATGAGCAACCTTGCTTAGGTAGTGATGGTTAGGGATCCATGGTATCCTTCCATCACTCCTCTGGTCACTACTCTGACGTCCTCGACATTGACCAGCTGCATCCGTCTGTACCACCAGTGTCGCTCCATTTGCATCTGCTTCTTCTTCCCGAAGGAAGAACACGCTGACAAAAGCATGCCATGCTGCATCTCTGTGTCTCCCACCGCGTCTCTCAGCTTCCCTGCCAGTGCCAGTGCACGCCTTTCGTGTCATCGAGCCCCACGCTTTGGCACACGGGCCTGAATTTTTTATGGTTTTGAGCCACACGGCCTCAAATCCTGCCCCCTTGTCTCGCTTACATGAGAAGGAGAAGTTTAGATCATTCTGACTTTCAAGACGCACGTATCGTAGAGCCTAGTTTCTTATTCCTTCAACCCAACCATCATCCAGAGGAGCAAATAACAACGTTAGTGTGGCCTAATATCGGGGAATTAAATTATTGCTCTTTTGGTCCTTCGCACGACGTAGGCTTGAAGTATTTTGCCATTATTGAGAGACGACACGACTCTTGCGGCAACTCCCAACCAGCCTCCTCGGAGCACTCCAGCCGTCCCCTCAGGCCTCACCTATTCCCTATCTCGCACTATGGGTGACTCGTCGAATCAGATGAGTAAGATTATGTCCACGCTACAAGCCATCATGGCGCAACAAAATGCCCTCGCGGACCGTCATCACGAGGCCATTACTGCATTCTCCAATCCCATCAATGATCTCTCTACAGCCCCTGCACACGACCAAGTGAGTAGCAATCAGGAGCCTCCACTTATTCGCCACGCGCCACGCGGTACCGCCACTAACCGTCCACGAGCCACCACCTCCAGTCCTCGCATGCCCCGCGCAAATATTCTGTCATGCTTCACTGAGTTAGAATTCCCAACCTACGATGGAAAAAGTGATCCCTTGGGCTGGCTCACTAGATGCAAGCAATTCTTTGGCCACCAACAAACGACGACATCGGAACGACTTCCTCTAGCCTTCTTTCATCTTCTCTACTTGCTTTTGTTTTGGGTCACTCGTCTCTTCACTGATCAGCTGGGTCAAGTATGTGACGACTTCAAGTCACTCTGAAACCTGCGCTTCGGTCCTTGCATCCGCAGTAACCCATTTGGTGCCCTCACAACATTACGCCAGACTGGCTCTGTAAACAATTATCAGGAATAATTTTAGCTCCTTCTGGCACAAGTCACATTTTCCCCATAAATGTAGGTTGACATCTTCACCGCCGGACTTCGCGATTGCCTGCGACAGGATGTCGAATTTGAGACCCCTCTAGACTTAGTGACTGTCTATGTTGCACCGACACCGACACACGACACGCGACACGACACGTGACTCATCCATTTTCCTAAACTACTAATATTCGACATGTTGGGACACATTTGTTAAATTCATATTTTATAATTATAGAAATTGCAAAATACTAATAAATAGACAAGAAATGAACAAACTTAGCATATAAAAATGTAATACTCATACTTACATATTATATATCGTCCAAAAAGATAATTGATTCCATGTTCGGCTCATTTAATGAGAGATTTGCAATTTCCAGCATACCAACATCTTTGAATGTATCAAAAACATTTTCGGCAATAACTCACATCTTTGTTTCTCCATGTGTATATTGTGGAGTTTTTCTTGAAAGTAGACATAAATTATTGTGTATGAAAACCAGATCTTCTGCACACTTTGGTGTCATTCTATTTCTTTTTATTGAGTGCACAAAAGAATATGTACTCCAATTTCTCTCCGCACATGATGATGAGGATGGTTGTGCAAGAAGCTTTAAGGCTAAGCTTTGTAGAATATGAGGACTTGCTCCATGAACAACCCATCAAGCCTTGGGATCCATAGAATATCTGCTTTGAATTGAATCAAAATCTCTAAAATCTCCATTTATGTATGCAAAATTTGCATACTCTAAATTGACCCATGTTCGCTCCTCAATCTTCGAAAAGTATTTCCTAAAACATTTATTAGTTTCTTGAATTATCTCACTATCCTTGTATGGAGAAACTCTTAAAGGATCTTCATTGAGCCATTATTCAGTATAATACATAATTTAAAAAGAAACACAAGTATTAATAACATAAAAATTAAATATTAATATAAATATAAAAAAAGACATGAAAAGTTAGAAATTACTTTAGATTTAAGGCATGTGCTAAACAAGGAAGAGTAGTGTTTTTCTTTGACCAACGATCAAGTAATATTGTTTGAACAACATCATAAAAGGTTGATTGTCCATCTAACCTTTTAACCTCATGATCATAAACAGCTTTCTTCACTTTTCAATCATAGAATCACACATGTCATAGACTAAGTGAAGGCAAGACTTATCTGTATCACAAAACATCAGCATATGATAAATTGGAGCAGTGAAGGATAGGATGTAATCAATAAAGTCCCACCATGAATCATTTAGTACTTTTTCCTTCACAAATCTTGCTCTTCCTTGATTATCATCTCGATAAATATTTCATTTCTCGCAAATCACCATGCTTTGGAGGTCATTTTTAATGAGCTTAAATCTTTTTAACATCACAATCATTGAAGCAAATCTTGTATCGGCAATGGATAGCAATTTCAAGTTAACAAACTCATTATAAATTGTTAGTCTCATGGAATGATTCATGATAAAATTCTTTACCAGTAAAACATCAAAAATAATTTCAAGTTAACATACTCATTGTAAATTTCTAATCTCATGAAATGATTCATGATAAAATTCTTTACCTGCAAAATATCTGAAACAATTTCTGGTATCCAACTGCATTCCAAATAAACATCTTGATTGACCTCTGAATTCTTTGGATCACATATATTCTTCAATGCAAGATTCAGAATATGCACCACACAAGGAGTCCAAATAATGAACTCAAATTTTTGTTCGATTTGTTGTCCCGCATTCTTGCAATTAGCAGCATTATCAGCTATAATTTGGACAATTTTTCATGTCCAATTTCATTTATAACCTTTTTGAATAGGTTAAAAATAAAATGCATATCCTTTATCTCACCCGAGCAATCAACAGCCTTCAAAAACATTGCTTCTCCATCACTAATTGCAATGAAATTAATAAGTGATCACCGTTGGGAGTCGCTTCATCCACCGCTCACTAGGCTAACACCCTTTTTCTTCCACATATTTCTGATAGGTGCACACAATCTATGAATATTTAATTTCTCCTTTTGCAATAAGGTTGTCCTAAGCAAATTGTATTTTAGTGGTAAATAACCTGCAATATTATGATTTGCAGCATAAGTAAAAGCGAATATAAAGTATGGATTTCTTGCTAGATTAAACGACAAACCTGCTGAATAAAACATTCTCGCAATCTCATAGTCTAACTGCTCTCGTTGACCACAGTTAAATGTGTTCTCAATAGCTCCTTTTCCACAACTTTCAACTTTTCTTTTTTTAGTAAAATAATCAATCTCACTAGAAGACCCACCTTCACTACTTAAAATGCTAGAAGGGGCAAAGGAACTTTTTTAGGAGCAAGACTTGCAATTCTAGAATTCAACTCTCTTTCTAAATTTTCCATCTCGAAGAGATAAATTTTTTCTACTTTGACACATTTTTCAATACCTTTTCCACTAAGCATTAACAAATGTGCTCTCACTCTTGTATACGAACTTGTAAAACCTTTTCACAAAAATTACACTTCCAAGATAAATTGCCTCCCGCCTCACCATGAGTAACTAGCTTAGTGACAAACCTCCATAATGGTTTATTTTGATCATCATCAACAGATATAGGCTCTTGTAAACCACTATTACTATCCTTGTTTGAAGACATTCTACAAAAAAAAACAAATATATGCTCAATTGAAATAATAATATGCATCAAGGAAAACAAATATATGCTTCGTTCCGTTCTTTATGTGCCGGCCTCACCATTTAATTTACTCTTTGTTGGTCGTATTACTACTGATATGAATTGTTATATCACCTTCACCTCTTCGGGTTTTTTGATACAGAATCGGCAGACGGAGATTACCATTGGTAGGGGTTGACTGCAGAACGGGCTCTACCTCCTCGATGTCTCTCCCACATCACTTTTCTCTGTTTCCTCTACTGACTGGCATTGTCGGCTTGGGCATGCCCCTCTACCTATCCTCCAGAAGACGCTTCCTGACATCTCTCTTCCTATTTTTAAATGTGATTCTTGTATTCTTGGCAAACAGCCTCGTGCTTCTTATCTCGCACATTGTACTCGGAGCTCTGCTCCTTTTGATGTAATACATTCTGATATTTGGGGACCATACAAAGTTTCTAACATCTCTGGTTATCGTTATTTTATAACCTTTATTGACGATTACTCTCGCACCACCTGGTTGTATCTCCTCCATGATCGCTCTGAGCTTCCTCGTGTTTTTCAGGCTTTTGTATTAGAAACTCGTACGCAATTCTCTACCGCCATTAAAACTTTCCGCTCTGATAATGCTCGGGAATACACTAGCCATGAGTTTGTCGCTCTCTGCGCCAACTTCGGTATTGTTCATCAGACCTCTTGTCCCTACACCCCGCAGCAAAACGGGGTCGCCGAACGCAAGAACCGTCACTTGATTGATGTTGCTCGCTCCCTCATGCTTCACATGCACGTTCCAAAAGTATTCTGGAATTTTGCGGTTTCCACCGCGTGTTTTCTTATCAACCGTCTCCCATCACCGGTTCTCCAGAACGCTACCCCCTTCAGCCTCTTTTTACCCTCCGCACCCGCCTTCCCTCTCACATCCCGGGTTTTTGGTTGTACTTGCTTTGTCCATAACATGGGCCTCACTCTTGACAAACTGGATCCCCGTGCGGCCAAACATATTTTTGTCGGCTACTCCCGCACCCAAAAGGGTTATGTTTGCTACTCCCCGGTCACCCGGAAGGTCTCCGTATCTACTGATGTTACTTTCCGGAAGGATCAACCCTTCTTCCCTCCTCCTGTGCCACCTCTTCTACCACCACCTTCTCCACCACCCTCCATCCCACGGCCGGTGATCCCCGTCCACTCCCCTAACACCATTCTTCCGCCTCCTCCCACGCTTGACCCTCCTCGACCGCCCGTCATTCGGGTCTATACTTGTCGCCCTCTTCCTCCCGTTGCTCCTATGCAGTCGGCTTCGACCTCGGCTTCTCCGTGGTCTGCTGCTCCGGTACCGGCCTCTACAGCTCATCCGATGGCAAACTATGTTTCTCTCCATCGCCTCTCTCCCCCTCTTCAGACCTTGGCTACTTCCCTATCCTCGGTCTCTATTCCTACTTCTGTACAGGACGCTCTTCAACATCCTGGGTGGCGTGCTGCCATGGAAGAAGAGATGGCTGCTCTGTGGGCGAACCAGACTTGGACCTTGGTGCCCCTTCCTCCCGGCCAGAAACCTGTTGGGTGCAAATGGGTCTTCGTCATCAAACATGCCCCTAATGGGACCATTGATAGACTCAAAGCTCGTTTGGTTGCTCGTGGCTTCACCCAGCAGCAGGGGCTCGACTATGACGAGACTTTCTCTCCGGTCGTTAAGCTCAACACGGTCCGCATTCTCATTTCTGTTGTTGTCCATCGTCAATGGCCCTTATTTCAACTCGACGTCAAGAATGCTTTCCTGAATGACGACCTTCAGGAAACTGTTTACATGCAACAACCTCCCGGGTTTGAGACCACGGGGGAGTCACGGGTTTGTCACCTTCTCAAATCACTATATGGTCTCAAACAATCCCCTCGAGCATGGTTCGACAAGTTCAGCAAAGCTCTCCGAGCAATTGGCTTCACTCGAAGCTCGGCTGACTTCTCATTGTTTACTCGTCACCGGACAACGGGTACGGTTCTCCTATTGGTATATGTCGACGACATCATTATTACTGGAAATGACTTGGACAGCATACAGGCCGTTAAGCTACATCTGAGCTCCGTTTTCCAAACTAAAGATCTGGGACATCTTCGGTACTTCCTCGGTCTGGAAGTGGCCAGACGGTCAGATGGTCTGGTTCTCTCTCAGCGAAAATACTGTCTGGATCTTCTTCATGATGCGGGCTATTCTGGCTGCAAACCTATTAACACTCCCATGGATGTAAATCACAAATTATGTGTTCAGGGCTCAGACTCTGATTCTCTTCTACAAAATCCAGAATATTACCGTCGTCTAGTTGGGAAACTTATCTACCTAACAGTTACAAGACCTGATATATCTTTCGTTGTGGGACTCGTTAGTCGCTATATGCACTCTCCTCGAAGCTCTCATCTCCAGGCTGTGGAACGCATTCTCAGATATCTTAAGACAGCTCCTGGCCAAGGACTTGTACACAAAACCTCATCTTCCATTCCTACACTAGTGGCATACTCTGATGCCGACTACGCTGGCTCCCTTGACGATCGACGATCTACTAGCGGGTTTTGCACATATTTTGGAGGACATCTGATTACTTGGCGAAGCAAGAAACAAGCAGTGGTTGCTCGATCCTCAGCAGAAGCAGAATATCGGGCAATGACTGCTGTGTTCTCTGAACTCACATGGATTGAGAGTCTCCTTACCGACCTTGGAGTTAAACTATCTTCACCAGCTCTCCTCCTATGTGACAGTCAAGCTGCCATACATATTGCTAAGAACCCGGTCTTTCACGAAAGAACGAAGTATATTGAGGTAGATTGTCATTTCATCCGAGAGAAAATCCACATGAAGAAGATCTAGCTCAAGCATGTTCCGGGTACTGAACAGGTTGCTGACATCCTCACCAAAGCTCTACCTAGTACCCTCTTTTATCAGTGCCTATCCAAGCTTGGAGCATACTACTTGTACGCTCCAGCTTGCGGGGGAGTATTGGAAAAGCCCATGTAAAAGGCCCATTTAATGGCCCTCTCAACAGCTATGAATTGGACCAGGAACTGCTGGGTGAGCTGAGCAAAGTTCCGGACGGTTCTTTCTCTGAGCGAGTGGTATCACGTTCTCGCCTGTCCTTTCAAAGTGGCGGGGAAGACTTGGCAAAGCAACTAGTCGGGCGCGTTGTAGATGTGGAGGATTGTGGAAGTGATTCACATACTCCAAGGGATCTTCGGTCCCACCATATGATTCGATGCTTGGAAGCTTGAAACCTGCGAGGACCGCGTATGGCAGCACCTCTGGCGCTAAAGACGATTCGCTCCTTACCAGGCGGTGGACTTGCGCTCCTCGACGACCGACTTGGCCGAACTCTTCTTCAAATAGTTCTCTTACTTCTTCTCGGGTCATCCCCCATGCTAAACCCTCAGGGGATCCCATCCTCGGGTGCTGGTGGAGGAGATCGTCCCCGACAACCCTGGCCTAACGGGTGGGATGCTCGGTGTTGGCTTCTTGCGAGGATTTGGGGCCTTCCTCCTCCTGAGCCTGAGTCTGTGACACATTCTCTGGGGCTGGTACTCTTGTGGGTGCCTGGGCAGCGGTCATGCCTCTGAGGAGGGAGAGCATCTCCGTAAAGTGCTCCTCCAAAACGATCTTTTCTCCCAGCAAAATCAACATCCGGGGCGGCAACGGCTTCCTCTTGCTGCGGTGCGTTGACAAGGAAGTGTGACTGGCCAAGCTCGGCACGCTCCCGATGTGGTGACCCCCAAGTTGTTTGAGTGCCGCGCCCGACCATTCCTTCCTCTAACTGGTCCGGCGGTGCGGGGTGTCCTATCCTTTGTACCTCCTTGGCCGGCCTTCGCGGAGGTCGTCCGCGTCAGGACCGCCCGCCTCAGGGCGGTTAGAGGGAGGCAGCCGGCCCGGGCTGGGGCCGGCCAGGCGGCGGCGGTTGGGTCGCACATGCGATTCAGTGCGGGGTAGTTACTTCATGGATTGGGCGTGCGGCGGTAACTCGCATAACTCCCATGACTTTAGTGTGGGGAAGGGCGGTTTGGCTGTGCAGCCCGGTTTTCCTATAAATTGGGGCTGACCCCATCAGTCTTAATTTTTATAAAATTATTTATGCTAATTAAAAAAAGATTATTAATTTTCTTTACTGATAGTATATTATCATTAACAACTCATATGATATGAGAATTATATGGTCGAATAATTTTATTGTGAAACTGAGTTAAAATATAAAAATTATGTAAAAATAAAGGTGCGTAAAATGTATAAAATAAAAAAATTTTATTTAGATCCAAATAATATTGAAATCATTCATATGATATAGCGTGTACGAGTTATTTAATTAATAATTGTTGAAGGAAAGATATGTAAAAGCCCATTTAGAGTCTACTTCATCTTTAGCATTTAGTCTCACATCTTAGATTGAGACTACTTCTCTCTCTTTTCCTATATAAGTGTATAAGTGTACAAATACATATATAAAAAAAGAAACATTTTCCTTGAAAATTTAATAAGATTATTTTATTTCTCATCTGTAGTACATTTCTACATGGTATCAGAGCCACCAATCCTAAATTTTTTAGGTCGTGCTCTCTCTAGGCGGTTAAGACATTGTCTAACAACAATTTTTCTTTGCTTGTGCGATGAATCTTCCGTCCACTGCGATTAGACATTTCCTAAAAGCAGTCTGCTCCCATCTTCCATCTCTTCCCCCTCAATCGCTCTCCCTTTTATAGCTATTCTCTCCTCTCATAGTGGGTCCCTTGTTTCTTATACTCACCGCGGTCTTCTCCTCCTTATCGACATTGTGCAGACTCAGCTCGCGCGTTCCTTGCTGCAACGGTCTCTCTCCAGACCGTCATTGCTTTGCTCGTTGCGTGGTGTTCTATTTACCGCTCTGTTTCCTTTCAGCTTTATTCACATGTGCTGGTCTTGCTTCTCTTCCCGCAGGTCTGTTAGCAAGTATTAGCCATGCTTCACTTTTCGCAGTCTTTCTGCAGGTGATTGATCGCCAGGCCGGGGGTAATTGAACGCCGCTTCTTGCTGCTGCTCGGTCGTTCCTCTGGCTCGGTTATGTCTATTTCAGAAGGCAGTATCTCCTATCTCGCTCATAGTTCCTCCTGGATTCTGGATTTCGGGGCCACACATCACATTACCCCACGGAAACCTTCAAAATACTTGAACTTTGCGCATCCCAAGCACATTACTGTTGCTAATGGGGACACCACTCCAATCTCTAGATTTGCAGACGTCAATCTTACTCCCACCATCACTCTTCGTTCAGTTCTTCATGTTCTGGGCTCTTTTTTCAATCTCCTCTCTATTAGCTATCTCACTCAAGACCTTGATTACTATGTAACATTCTCTTCCACATCTTTTGTTGTGCAGGATCGAAAGACACAGAATATCATTGGTAAACGACAACTATCGAATGGTCCCTACATCTTGGATCCCTCTCCCTCCACGATTCTCTCCTTTATTAGCTTTGTGGTGTCTTGGACATGCTCCTCTGCACATGCTCCCTCCACGATTCTCTCCTTTATTAGCTCTGTGGTGTCTTGGACATGCTCCTCTGCACATGCTCCTCTGCACATGCTCCCTCCACGATTCTCTCCTTTATTAGCTCTGTGGTGTCTTGGACATGCTCCTCTGCACATCCTCCGGAAAGCTCTTTCGGATTTATCCTCAATGACTTCACCTGCGAGTCTTGTATCTACGACAAACAATATTGTTCTACGTTTTCACCTCATTGTACTCGGAGCAATGCTCCCTTTGTTCTAGTTCATTCAGATATTTGGGCCTTTGGGGACCCTACAAAACAACAAGTGTTTATAGGTATCGTATGACATGGTTGTATTTCCTTCATGATGGCTCTCAGCTAACTTGTGTATTTCATGTCTTTAATATTAAAACTCGCAACCAGTTCTCTACTACCATTAAAACTCTCCAAACCGACAATGTCTGTGAATATACAAATCATGTGCTTACAGACTTGTACTGAGTTTGTGATCATCCATCAAACCTCGCGTGCTTATACCACTGACAAAATGGTGTTGCCGAACGCAAGAATTGTCACCTCATTGAGGTCATCCGTTCACTTATGTTTCAAATACATGTTCTCAAATTTTATTGGAATTTTGTGGTTTTTACAGCCTGATATCTTATTAACTGCATTTCTTCCTCCATTCTTAAGTTTGTGGGTCCCTTCAACCTTTTTTCCCTCCACACCCTCTGTTTAAATCGTCAGTCAATTCATGCATGAACCACGAATCTCTCATCTTCAGGCAGTTGAGCTTATCCTTCGATACTTGAAGACTACTTCTGGACAAGGACTTGCATACAAGTCATCACACCTTTTCGTATCTCTTATCATTTATTGCATATTCTGATGCTGATTATGCTGGTTTATTGGATGATTGTCGTTTCATAAGTGGATATTGTACTTACTTTGGAGGACATCTCATTACTAGGCGTATAAAGAAACAATCTGTAGTTGCTCGCTCATCTGTTGAAGCTGAGTAACGTTCAATGACAGCTATTGTGTTTGAGCTTATATGGCATGAAGGTCTCCTAGGTGATTTAAGAGTCAAAACTTTTCTCACCGGACACTCTATTTTGCGACAGTCAAGTTGTCATACACATTGTCAAGAACCTTGCTTTCCATGAACAGACCAAATACACTGAAGTTGATTGTCACTACATTCGAGAGAATGTTTAATTAAAGAAGCTAAAATTACATGTTCTTGCTAATGGGCAAGTTGTTGATATTCTCACCAAGGCCTTACCTCGCCCGTTATAATACCATTTTTTGTCCAAGCTGGGTGATTACGATCTGTATGCTCCATCGTGCGGGAGAGTGTTGAAGGAAAGATATGTAAATGTCCATTTAGAGCCTACTTCATCTTTAAAATTTAGTCTCACATTTAAGATTAGGACTAATTTTCCTCTCTTTTCTTATATAAATGTATAAGTGTACAAATACATATAAAAAATGGAAGCATTTTCTTTGAGAAATTAATAAGATTATTTTATTTCCCATTTGTCGTATATTTCTACAATAACAATAGTTGAAAGCTCATTATTGGTAATATTTTGTTATGGGTTGCGTGCCCGTTTACCTAGTTATGATTCTCTATTAAGTATACGTTATCATTGTGCGGGGGCCTCGAGCACCGGGCATAGTTAATAGGTGTTATTATTATTATTGTAGTTTGTTTTTTAATATGTTGTAAGACTATAAAGTTAATAGGTGTTATTATTATTATTGTAGTTTGTTTTTTAATATGTTGTAAGACTATAAAGGCATAAGTATGGTTCTATAGGTATGCAAGAAGTTCTATTTCATGTCTCTTGTGTGAGATACTTGGTGGCACTCTCCTCTAATGAGCAACCTTG
Source organism: Platanthera guangdongensis (assembly GCA_039583875.1). Lineage (NCBI taxonomy): Eukaryota > Viridiplantae > Streptophyta > Magnoliopsida > Asparagales > Orchidaceae > Platanthera > Platanthera guangdongensis. The sequence goes on along the minus strand of CM077152.1, from coordinate 29,272,549 downwards.
CTTAGGTAGTGATGGTTAGGGATCCATGGTATCCTTCCATCACTCCTCTGGTCACTACTCTGACGTCCTCGACATTGACCAGCTGCATCCGTCTGTACCACCAGTGTCGCTCCATTTGCATCTGCTTCTTCTTCCCGAAGGAAGAACACGCTGACAAAAGCATGCCATGCTGCATCTCTGTGTCTCCCACCGCGTCTCTCAGCTTCCCTGCCAGTGCCAGTGCACGCCTTTCGTGTCGTCGAGCCCCACGCTTTGGCACACGGGCCTGAATTTTTTATGGTTTTGAGCCACACGGCCTCAAATCCTGCCCCCTTGTCTCGCTTACATGAGAAGGAGAAGTTTAGATCATTCTGACTTTCAAGACGCACGTATCGTAGAGCCTAGTTTCTTATTCCTTCAACCCAACCATCATCCAGAGGAGCAAATAACAACGTTAGTGTGGCCTAATATCGGGGAATTAAATTATTGCTCTTTTGGTCCTTCGCACGACGTAGGCTTGAAGTATTTTGCCATTATTGAGAGACGACGCGACTCTTGCGGCAACTCCCAACCAGCCTCCTCGGAGCACTCCAGCCGTCCCCTCAGGCCTCACCTACTCCCTATCTCGCACTATGGGTGACTCGTCGAATCAGATGAGTAAGATTATGTCCACGCTACAAGCCATCATGGCGCAACAAAATGCCCTCGCGGACCGTCATCACGAGGCCATTACTGCATTCTCCAATCCCATCAATGATCTCTCTACAGCCCCTGCACACGACCAAGTGAGTAGCAATCAGGAGCCTCCACTTATTCGCCACGCGCCACGCGGTACCGCCACTAACCGTCCACGAGCCACCACCTCCAGTCCTCGCATGCCCCGCGCAAATATTCTGTCATGCTTCACTGAGTTAGAATTCCCAACCTACGATGGAAAAAGTGATCCCTTGGGCTGGCTCACTAGATGCAAGCAATTCTTTGGCCACCAACAAACGACGACATCAGAACGACTTCCTCTAGCCTTCTTTCATCTTCTCTACTTGCTTTTGTTTTGGGTCACTCGTCTCTTCACTGATCAGCTGGGTCAAGTATGTGACGACTTCAAGTCACTCTGAAACCTGCGCTTCGGTCCTTGCATCCGCAGTAACCCATTTGGTGCCCTCACAACATTACGCCAGACTGGCTCTGTAAACAATTATCAGGAATAATTTTAGCTCCTTCTGGCACAAGTCACATTTTCCCCATAAATGTAGGTTGACATCTTCACCGCCGGACTTCGCGATTGCCTGCGACAGGATGTCGAATTTGAGACCCCTCTAGACTTAGTGACTGTCTATGTTGCACCGACACCGACACACGACACGCGACACGACACGTGACTCATCCATTTTCCTAAACTACTAATATTCGACATGTTGGGACACATTTGTTAAATTCATATTTTATAATTATAGAAATTGCAAAATACTAATAAATAGACAAGAAATGAACAAACTTAGCATATAAAAATGTAATACTCATACTTACATATTATATATCGTCCAAAAAGATAATTGATTCCATGTTCGGCTCATTTAATGAGAGATTTGCAATTTTCAGCATACCAACATCTTCGAATGTATCAAAAACATTTCCGGCAATAACCCACATCTTTGTTTCTCCATGTGTATATTGTGGAGTTTTTCTTGAAAGTAGACATAAATTGTTGTGTATGAAAACCAGATCTTCTGCACACTTTGGTGTCATTCTATTTCTTTTTATTGAGTGCACAAAAGAATATGTACTCCAATTTCTCTCCGCACATGATGATGAGGATGGTTGTGCAAGAAGCTTTAAGGCTAAGCTTTGTAGAATATGAGGACTTGCTCCATGAACAACCCATCAAGCCTTGGGATCCATAGAATATCTGCTTTGAATTGAATCAAAATCTCTAAAATCTTCATTTATGTATGCAAAATTTGCATACTCTAAATTGACCCATGTTCGCTCCTCAATCTTCGAAAAGTATTTCCTAAAACATTTATTAGTTTCTTGAATTATCTCACTATCCTTGTATGGAGAAACTCTTAAAGGATCTTCATTGAGCCATTGTTCAGTATAATACATAATTTAAAAAGAAACACAAGTATTAATAACATAAAAATTAAACATTAATATAAATATAAAAAAAAGACATGAAAAGTTAGAAATTACTTTAGATTTAAGGCATGTGCTAAACAATGAAGAGTAGTGTTTTTCTTTGACCAACGATCAAGTAATATTGTTTGAACAACATCATAAAAGGTTGATTGTCCATCTAACCTTTTAACCTCATAATCATAAACAGCTTTCTTCACTTTTTCAATCATAGAATCACACATGTCATAGACTAAGTGAAGGCAAGACTTATCTGTATCACAAAACATCAGCATATGATAAATTGGAGCCGTGAAGGATAGGATGTAATCAATAAAGTCCCACCATGAATCATTTAGTACTTTTTCCTTCACAAATCTTGCTCTTCCTTGATTATCATCTCGATAAATATTTCATTTCTCGCAAATCACCATGCTTTGGAGGTCATTTTTAATGAGCTTAAATCTTTTTAACATCACAATCATTGAAGCAAATCTTGTATCGGCAATGGATAGCAATTTCAAGTTAACAAACTCATTATAAATTGTTAGTCTCATGGAATGATTCATGATAAAATTCTTTACCTGTAAAACATCAAAAATAATTTCAAGTTAACATACTCATTGTAAATTTCTAATCTCATGAAATGATTCATGATAAAATTCTTTACCTGCAAAATATCTGAAACAATTTCTGGTATCCAACTGCATTCCAAATAAACATCTTGATTGACCTCTGAATTCTTTGGATCACATATATTCTTCAATGCAAGATTCAGAATATGCACCACACAAGGAGTCCAAATAATGAACTCAAATTTTTGTTCGATTTGTTGTCCCGCATTCTTGCAATTAGCAGCATTATCAGCTATAATTTGGACAATTTTCCATGTCCAATTTCATTTATAACCTTTTTGAATAGGTTAAAAATAAAATGCATATCATTTATCTCACCCGAGCAATCAACAGCCTTCAAAAACATTGCTTCTTCATCACTAACTGCAATGAAATTAATAAGTGATCACCGTTGGGAGTCGCTCCATCCATCGCTCACTAGGCTAACACCCTTCTTCTTCCACATATTTCTGATAGGTGCACACAATCTATGAATATTTAATTTCTCCTTTTGAAATAAGGTTGTCCTAAGCAAATTGTATTTTGGTGGTAAATAACCTGCAATATTATGATTTGCAGCATAAGTAAAAGCGAATATAAAGTATGGATTTCTTGCTAAATTAAACGGCAAACCTGCTGAATAAAACATTCTCGCAATCTCATAGTCTAACTGCTCTCGTTGACCACAGTTAAATGTGTTTTCAATAGCTCCTTTTCCACAACTTTCAACTTTTCTTTTTTTAGTAAAATAATCAATCTCACTAGAAGACCCACCTTCACTACTTAAAATGCTAGAAGGGGCAAAGGAACTTTTTTAGGAGCAAGACTTGCAATTCTAGAATTCAACTCTCTTTCTAAATTTTTCATCTCGAAGAGATAACTTTTTTCTACTTTGACACATTTTTCAATACCTTTTCCACTAAGCATTAACAAATGTGCTCTCACTCTTGTATACGAACTTGTAAAACCTTTTTCACAAAAATTACACTTCCAAGATAAATTGCCTCCCGCCTCACCATGAGTAGCTAGCTTAGTGACAAACCTCCATAATGGTTTATTTTGATCATCATCAACAGATATAGGCTCTTGTAAACCACTATTACTATCCTTGTTTGAAGACATTCTACAAAAAAAAAACAAATATATGCTCAATTGAAATAATAATATGCATCAAGGAAGACATTATCCGCATTATAAGAAATCTAATAGGAAATAACACTACTATATTCTTCAATGCAATATTATCACAATATCTAGTGCTCACAGTAAGTTAGGTGAGGAGGTTTGTACTTATGCAAATTGATTGGTTTGTAAAAATGCATATAATATGTAGAGTTCGGATTATACCTGTAAAAATGCACATAACTGAATGATTTGCACCTATCAAATGTAACATAATAAAATGTAGTTCAAAATGATTTGAACTCAAAAAATTGTGAAGACCTAATGTATAATCCAGCCACAGAGCATTTACAACACTATCTAGACTAAAGATTCAAAACTATTTGAACTCTATGCCTGAAGAAGAGCTAGCGGTGGACTGACCGCAGATCGATGGTGGTAGAAGCAGATCGATGTTAAGAAATAGAGGAGTAGGAAGTGGGAATATACTTGAAGAAGAGCTTGCGGTGGCGTCAAATCGATGGTGGTAGAAAGAGGATCGATGCTAAGAAATAGAGTAGGCAGTGAAGATATACCTGAAGAAGAGCCGAGCCGCAGTCGCAGATTGATGATGGCCACTGGCCGCAAACCTGAAGCAGATCGGTGGCCGCTGATCGATGGTGGTCGCAGAGGCGCAAATCGACGAGGAAGAGGAAGCGACAAACATGAAGCGGATTGATGGTCGGGGAAGAGGAAGCCGAGCGTCGAGCCGTAGAATCGCAGATGCCCTAATCGGGAAGAAGATGGAACAGGAGATACAGGATAAAAATGGAATGCGGAGACGGAGGGAATAAATTAATACCCGATCACGGGACTCGTGTGTCCAAATTAGCGGGACACGCGAGTCCCGAATAAGTGTGTGTCTGGTACTTCCGACACGTGTGACCGAGCGTGTCAGCGTGTCAGCGTGTCGGACGCGTGTCGGAGTGTCAGACACCGACACTCTGGACATTTTAGAGTATCAGTACTTCATAGGTGACTGCTATAAGTCTGGCCAGACTTTACTGCAGACGCCTTCAGCTAGCGCATGAGGCCTACTTGTCTCGTGACATAGTCACTTAGGCAGAGGGTTGTACCGAGGTTCATCCCGCCCTGCCGGTTCGTCAATTATCTCGGGTCGAGATGCTAGAACGACACACTCATTGGACTATGTTTTAATTGCGACGAGCAGTACACTCGCGGGCATGAGTGCAAAAAGCTTGTCTCCGGTCTACCTACACGCAAGGTTGTCAGGATCGAGATCCTAGATGAGATTGTTTCGAGGTAGAATCAGATCGGATGGTAGGATTGGATCAAGTATCGCTTTACAAAATCTGGATCGATTTACAAAATCTAGATCGTAAGATCGTAATGATCCGAATCGCGATTCTGACAACCATGCCTACACATCGAGGTCTCTGACGAGGACGGAGTCGAATGAAGCTTGAGGTCAAGCTTGTCTTGAACAACGAGCGAGATGATATGGGTTGTGTGCCCGTTTATCTAGTTATGATTATCTTTGTTAAGTAGATGTTATCATTGTGTAGGGGCCTCGAGCCGACACCGGGCCTAGTTAATAGGTGTTATTATTGTCGTTTGTCTTTTAATATATTGTAAGTTTATATAAAGGCAAGAGTATGGTTGTATGGGTATGCAAGAAGTTCTATTTCTTGTACCTTGTGTGAGATACTTGGTGACTCTCTACTCTAACGAGCAACCCTGCTTAGGCAACCACTGTTAGGGTTTTGCGGTATCCTTCCCTCGCTCCTCCGGTCACTACTCCGGTGTCCTTCGAGTAAGCCCATAACACATTTTTACTTGTACTATTAGTCAGTGTTGCTTGTTTTTTTGTGCATGAAAATCGAAACCAAATCGATTTGTTTGGGTTTGTGTAAAATCTGTTCGATTTGGGCAGTTTGGGGTGGTTCGGTCGATTTTTGAATCTGTATGCGCACCCCTAAACCTCACACTCAAGTGACTAAGGCTTTGTTTGGGACAATGGTGGCAGAGGAAAAGTTATATTTCCACTGTCACCGTTTTTTTAGAGGCGTTTAGTTTTGAAGTGGTGGGAAAGGTGCTTGTGCAAAAAATGTGTTCTTCAGACTTTTTGGAAAGCAGTGAACTATCATACTTTTAGAAAAGCTAAAAAGAATTTTTCGTATTTTTATGCTTACGTATTTGTAAGTCCAAATCTTCTTTCCATTCCTGCTATTTTTCCTACCACTGTATTGTGTGCTCCAGTTTGAGATCGAGTGCTAGGAAGAGCGAGGAAGAAGTCGATCAAGAGATTTGAATCCCCTTCTTAGATCCCGATGGAGCTATGGTTGCGGAGAAGAAGGTCGGAGGATAAGATGAAGAAGGATGGGATTTTCCCATCCGAGAGAGACGCCTGACGTTCGCTGCTAGGCAGCGATTTGCTGAAACCCGACGGGTGCATGAGTTACGAACGAGAAATGGGGGTTAGAGAGAGAGAGAGGGAAAAGGGAAAGAGAAACAAGAAAATTTTAGATAATGAATTCTTGATTCATTTCACTCAAACCAAACCATTCAAATAGATTCAAACCCCGCACTTGAGTGATGGGTCATAACACAAGTGAGTCTAAATAACACATTTGCAACATTGAAATATAACAAGTGCGTTAAAAACTGCAAATAGAAGATGATCAATCCTTGGTGGATTGGATGTGCCTATGAGGGCCTCCGATCAGAATTGGAATAGGTAGGCCACCACGTCGATGTGTTGCAAGGAGTTGGTTGGGTTGTATGGGCCGCGACCCTGTTACAGTACCCAGGTTAGGAATTGTGGGAATTACCCAGGAGGAACCAACCAGCTTGGGACCCATCCCGATTCTGGGATCTATGAATGCAACATACGATTCAGTTGGTGATGAAAGCTCATGAAAGTTCTTCTTATCAAGGAGGTATGGGGATCGATCCCCAACCTCAACAACCTACTGCATGATTAAATGAGTGCAGAGAGCTGGTTGGGGTGTATGAGCCGCGGCCCTGCTATGGCACCCAGGCCAGGAATTGTGGGAATTGCCCAGGAGGAACCAGCCTGCCTGGGGCGCAACCCAGTTCTAGGAGCTATGACCGTAACAACATCCCTCCTACCATGCATTTTGAAATTGAAGTATCAGGATACCAACTCAAATAAGGAGCCAATTTTGTCTAAACCAGTTTCTACTTTCTACTCAAGTTTACATAACTGTCACTAGTATTACTAGACTAACTTCTCTTATGGAAAAGACCAATAAAGCATATATGAGAATTTACATGCATTAAGTTAATTGTAATGCCACGGCTCTTTTGCTTCATTAGTTCCTTCCCAGTTTTTTTTCCTATTCTGGATACTATATTTACACTTCTATTTTTCTCCCCATTCATCATGAATTTAAGTATAGGCAAGCGTTTGAAATCTATTCAATAACATCCATATTGCTAACCTTCCTCCTAAATAATCACATTTGATGGACGGAGAAGTAATAGTGACATTTTAAAAATACTCAGATTAAACAATTTACATAGGAATAAATTAACATCATGGGGAAAAGATCGGGTGAAAATTGGCTTACTAACCCAAGTTGATCAATAGCAATCACTCGAAAACGACTAGCCAAGGCATCAAAATTCCTAAAGAAGAACCCTTGAGAGGCACCATAGCCATGCACCATGACAAGAGTAGGAGAGCCTTCTTTGCTGTCAAATGTTACTGTATTAATGAACCGGGACTCATCACTACAAGATCTGAACCACCTGACTTTGGAACCAGGTGGCCCAGAACCAATGTTGACCTGCTCTTGTACATACGGAGTCCTGTAACACAAGTAAAAAAATATCAACACTTCAACTTCACAATCCATAAATGTGGAAATCGAAAGTTAGGTTGCTGTAAATATAGAACCATAAGAAATTTAGAGGCATGCAAAGAAGGTAATAAACAAAGCCAAAATCACAATTCCCGTTGATTAGTATTATACACTCATAATTAGCATGGATCAGACCTGTGAAGTTGATTATGAATCCAACCAGCTCCAGACAATTCAGGCAGATGCAAATCAGTTGGCTGAGGATATAGCTAAGCACAAACAGTCATATGAGGGTGTCAGACAGTGACTAGAAAGTTGGAGCAAGAGGTGTCAGCAACTAGAGGGCTGCTGGAGCAATGACGGCTGGTGGCTAAAGGTTGTTTCTTCCGTAGAGGTAGAGGGCTACTGTAAGGCTCCGTTCGGCCTCAGGAAATGAAATTGAGGAATTGGAATTCAGACAATTCCAAAACCAGGAGAAATTGGAATTGACTGAATTCCAATTTTGTTGTTCAGCTATTGCACAGAATTGGACATCAAACATTGGAATTGGACAATTCTGTTGTTCGAATGTAGAATGGAATTCAAAATATGAAATTGAAATGTACAGATCTAACACAGAACATAGTATAGATCTAACACAACACGTACAAATCTAACCGCAGCACATCAAACACGTTCAAATCTATATGCATTCAGAAAATTGAAACATACTTACTCATCAAGTTCGTGAACAAATCTAACCTAATTGCAGCATGTGTACTTGTACAGATCTAACTGCAGCATATCAAACATGTATAGATCTAACTGCAGCATATCAAACATGTACAGATCTAACTGCAGCATATCAAACATGTACAGATCTAACTGCAGCATATCAAACATGTACAGATCTAACTGCAGCATATCAAACATGTACAGATCTAACTGCAGCATATCAAACATGTATAGATCTAATTGAAACACCGTTTGGTGGAGATCGACAGGATCTGAGCAGCGATACTAGCTGAGATCGACGGGATCTAACTGCAGCACATCATACTAATTCAGATCGATGGGAAACAAAACATTCTAACCTAACTGGTGCGGCGAAGGGGGGTGAAGGATCGGCGAAATGGGTTCGTAAATAGAGGAAGGATGAAGGTGATGTAGAAAATGAAATAGAGGAGGAAGGAAGAAGATCTTACCTCCGGCGATGGTGAGATCGACGTGGTCTGAGCAGCAAGCAGGTTCGTCGTAGAGGAAGAAATGTCGGGGCGCACGTTTTGCGAAACACGAGAGCAGAAATTCGGGAGAAAAACTAGGCGGACCCTTAAGAATTGGGCCACGCTTATTTCTAAATATTTGGAATCTGACCCAATTCCAATTCCGCATTAATTCTCTCTTGCCGAACACTGGAAATGAATTCCGCTGCACCGAATTCCAATTTTGAAATCGAATTCCTGGGGGCCGAACGGAGGAGCCTAAGGGAAGACAGGATAGCAAGAATTTGGGAGAAATAAATTTAGTTTCTTTTTAGGGCCTTTCAGAAGGTAGATACAACACTCATCAAGTTAATTAACAACCTCATAAAATATCGTAGGATATTTACAAGAATCAAGGTAACTAACTGTCATGAGCCGATCACGACTCATTGAATGCTCACCGGAGAGGCGGCCAAAGATGGAGTTTGTGGAGCCAAAGGATACCATGGAGGCTTACCATAGTTGTCTAAGTGGGGTTTGTACTCGAGAGGAGAGAAATACCACAATGTCACACAAACAAGACAGTAGATGTTGGCCAGTAGTGCGCACGGGTATCACACACCCCGTCATCTCTATTTTATTATCACATATGTATTTAAAGCCAGTGTGGCTATTTACCATTTGCCCTTTTATGTTTTCGAGTAAGATACTATAGAAGTCTATGTATGACTTAATGATGTATGGTACGCTAGGTGTGTAACCAGTAAATATGAAACCCTAAGTGTAGTGCCGGGGAAATTGAATTTTATTTAATCATAGGATGATGCATGCATGCAATGAGAGATCCAACAGTAAATTGCAAACAATAATGAGCATAAAACACAGACAATTATGACAAACAATTGCAAACAATTTTAAAAGGCAAACAAATTAAGCTTTCCTCCAATTAGAGGGTCAAAAGCTAATATGCAGAAGCAAAAAGGATCCTGCAAAATCAGAATTAGTTGTAAAGAATAAACCTACTAGCGAAGCAAAATTTCATAAGAATATAGGCGGTCAAATTTGTACAACAATGCTAAAAAGAGAACAACCGTACAACAAACACTCACTAATAAGAGGCCGAGGTTAATGGCGCAGAGATCCGGTAGTGGTAGATGCAATGGTGGTTGTCCCCAACAATGTAGATGGCTATATCGTGGCTGTTTATTTGCCTGGGAGGGCTGTTTGTGAACTGCTTTGGTGTGTGTGGTGTGTGCGCACGTGTGTGTGTGTGTGTGGGGGGGGGGGGGGGGGGGGGGGTTGTTAAGGCGGGGTTGAAGAGAGTTTAGGGTGGGCTGAAGGAGAGTCATCCATTCACAGCCTGGAGCAGGAGTGACGCTGGTTAAGGCCCTATTGATGGCTAATTGATGATTTTTCAATGCAGACACAAATCCGACAACTTAGAATAATGAGATTTTAAATCAAATTATGGTAGATATGTTGCAGTTGATGAATCTTAACAAATAGGAAAAACAAGTGTTGTTTTATAAGCGCGAGAGAACACACAATTAAATTACTCAAGTAAATAGGGACATACAAGGTTACAAAAGTTCAACAACAATGATTACAAACCAAATATAACTAGAGCTGAGAATAGACACTAATTCAATATAAAATAAATGACACTCAACTTGGAAACTTACGCAACTATGACGTAGAGGACTTGGTAGGTATCCGGTAAGTCGCATGTGTCCGGGAATGATGCAATAGACTGGATTGGGTGGGGCCTCCAGGGGGTCTCAGATTGCTGAGTTGGGCTGCTGCAGGGGTGGATGAATGCGAACAGCTACTGGGAGGATTGGAGGTGGCTGTTTGGGGTAGCCAAGGACTGGCGGTGCCTAACAGCCGGCTGGAATGAAGTGGGGAGGCTTTGGTGGGGTGGAATTAGGGCACTGGAAGTGCTGGCAGCAAACAAGGCGGGCACAGAGGCCTGGTAGATGAGGCGGGGGTGGATTTTCAGTCCTGGACAGGAAAAAAAAGTTTCTGGGAGGGTAGGTGGAGGAGCCTGCTAGGGAAGCTCCACCAGCAGCTAGCAGGTTGCTCTGGAAGGCTGGGAGCTGAGGGGTGAGAGAACCGGGTGGCCAGGAGGTGAGAGAACCGGATTGGAATTCAGAGGACTGTGGGAATGGGGTTCGGTTTTGGGATGAGGGGGAAGGCTTCACGTGAATAATGAAGAGGGAATTGTGGGAGAGTGGGGAAATGGAAGGGTCTGAGTGAATGTAGTAGACTAGTGGTCGCTCTTGTTTTCAGGAAGTGGTTAAGATAGGGTAGTGGGGAGTTGACTAGAGAGTGGGGATGGTGGTGGGAGAGTGATGACTGACTGGTCAAGGGTGGCGGAAGGGGATCATCGGAGGAGGTAGTGGTGGGGGAGGAGGAATTTTGAGAAGGTGGCTGGTGGTGGTGAAATTGAGGAAAGGAGAGGGGGTGTATGTGACCGGCTAAAGGGGCGAGGGATGTGGAGGGGCTTGGATGGGAGGCCGATTGGAGGATGGTTGGGAAGGGATATGGTGGGGCTTGGTGGAATGCCGTTTGGATAGTTGTTAGAAGGGATGAAGATGGTCAACTGATGGTTGTGGGGGGCAGGGATGGAGGTGGTCGGCTGGTGGTTGTGTGGGAGGAACGGAGATGTTGTGGGGGAAGGGATGAAAGTGGCCGGCTAGTAAATGTGGAGAGGGGAGAGCGGATGGGGGGGACGGTGATGCAGGACGGTGCGTAGGGTTTGCGCGTCTCTCGACTTTTTTCTAGGAAATCCTAAATGCATGCGATGATTAAATTGATTTTGTTGTGAATATTTAGAGCGAAAGTGCATAAACATTTTAGAAGAAAAGCAACTTTTAAAATAAATTTTAAAAGTATAAAAAACTATTCTGTTTCAAAAATTAAATCACATGAAAAATGGTTCAAATTTAAATCGGGAAAAAATGTTCGCAACTTTTGTTCTTTTCCCCTTGTCATAGCAAAACGAAAATCGTGAACTTCAAATACGCTTCCGTTTGGAGTTTTCGACGTATCGTTCACTGACAAAATTCGGGCGAAAACCCAACATTGAATCTAATTATTCTAAGAGAGAACGTAGACACACAAAAAGGACGCGAAAGAAACAAATTACCCATGGAAAGATGCGTCTTTCCGTATTCGAAGCCAACGACGATCACGCGAGGGATTTCCTCGTCACCTTCGATCTCCCGCTCCGAGGTCAGTCGCTATCGCACCCGTGCACTAAGGAGAAATTTCACTCTCTCACACGAAAGTGGTTCCACGGAATCTCAAACACTCAACGGGTTTTGAGAAGTCACAAACTAAACAACCTAAAATTCACTCTCTCACACGAAAGTGGTTCCACAATCTCTAACACAGGAACTAACCTAATCTCTTCACTTCACTATTCACTAACTCTAAACTCCTACGCAACAACTGGGACAATGCCAAAGGCAATTTTCAACTTGACCTTCCTGTTACACTCTCTAACAGGAAGCAACACAAGTAATCTCACTGGAATCATACATTCAACTCTCCCTAATCTCACGTACAAGTAACATTATCACTAACAATCTAACATTACCAATCTTCAACATTCAACTCTCAAAAAACGGAATCAAAGGAACCCAGAAACGATTTCAATATCACTAACACCTACAGAAAATCAAGCAACATCTACAGAAATCACCAATGCTAACATTAATCTCAAATATTCTCATAAATTCTTCATCATCAATCACCTACCCTAACAGGAAATCTACAGCAAGCCCTCACATGGGAAATACAAAGCAAATAATCACAACAATCTTTCAACATTCACCATCGAATTACAGAATAAGGAGTCTCTTTATATAGGGTTTCGAAAAACAAAAAAAATAACCTCCATGAGGCCTGAAGGTGCGGCCACGACGGAAATGATAATGGACATGGAGCTGCAACCGCCGGGAATGAGGGGCGTGGCAGCGGACATGGCCGAAATTATCAGAGAAGAGGCCCATCACCAGCGTCGTGGGGGCTGGACGTGGCGGACGAATCATCGGGCGAACCTACGGCTGGATAACCCTAGCCGCGTGCCATCGTTGAGTCGGGCAAACTCCTGTGACAGGGATGTTTGGGGAAGACGGAATTGTGTTGAACCGGCAGATGTTAGGAGGGTCTAAACACATAAGATTTATATACATACATTGTAACATCCCAGATTTTGACGTCGCGCTTAAATTAATTTCAGGGCCCGATCGCGAGCTAAATTAATCGAGTTGGCGGAGTGTGAAAGTAACATTTATTTTATATAGCACTCCCTAGTGTTAGTGTGTTAACATATTATAATGAAAAACAAATTAAGTAACAATAAAAAAGGGGGATTTTTCCCATCTCTGATAATCGGTTAGCGGTTATAAGCTTAGGAGAACCGCTCCATTAAGCCCGTACTTCCCTTCATCCCGATAACTTCCTCCTGATCAGAAAAAGGCGCAACAGAAGTGTATTGCATTTCGGAGAGGTCCGCGCCTTCCGTCGCTAGCAGTCGCGCCGCAAGCAGGGAACCGAAGCCCTAGCCGACCACTCTGTCGTTGGAACCTCGTGACGACTACTCCTCCTCCCTCTTCAACCCTAGTCGGCCCTCTCCTTCTCTCCTAGTGCTATTCGGGGTTCGGATTCAACCCTAACCGGGGGAAAAAGTTTCTGAAAACCCTGCCTAGGTTTTGGTGAGTTCCATTCCTTGATATTTTCGTTTCCTAGCAGAAATTGCTTTTGTTGGACGCCTATTTTGATTATTTCTTCGTTTCCTCTTGCCCTAGTTTGGGAATCGAAGAACTCAGTCTTCCTCAGTCAGAAATCAGTCATTGTAATTGGGGGTTAACCACTGTTAGATCGAGGTAACGCCTTCATTTACGTTTTTCCTCCATATTTAGCCTTTTGGCATTGTTTGGAGTAAATTTCACAGAAAACCGTAAAAGGGGAAACGCTTAAGTTTAGATTCTCGTCTAGATTTCAGATTTTCGGTGGTCGTTGGAGCAAGAGGTTGGAGAAGTTTTAGCGCTCAGATCTTTTGGGAAGGAACACCATGTCACCTCGACGCGTGTACGAGCGTCGAAGCGTCACTGTAAGAAAATCGACTCCTTCAGTCTAATAGTTCGGATCATGTTTAATTCATGTATTAACTATGTTGATATATGCACTTAGATTTATAAGTTCCTATAGTTAGATCCAGGTCATCGAGATAGGATACGCTTACACTTAATTTAGCAGAATCAGTATCATGAAAATCCTAAGTCCAGTGTATTTAACTAGAGTCTTATTCCGTGTTAGACTCACTGAACATCAGTCTAAGTGAAATTCAGGAAAGAGTGGCGAGGAAGGATAAACCTCGCGATCCTGGTGGAGGCACACCACCGTTGTTGGAACCAGCTATCCGGTCCCGCCTAGAGTTCGGACTAGAGATTGCAGCCCGCACCTACTCCTCTTGAACCACCCTCCCGACGTGAGTCGCAGACCTAAAAACAGACCGAGGGGTCTCAGCTCGGAGGTCTCACCTCTTATCCGGAAGAAACTGAAGTCATTTCCCTCCCTAGCCAATGCTGAGCTAGGTGCCTGTGAGGAGGAATATGGAAAGTTTCAACAACCTGTTCCAGACACCTTGTCGGTCTATTTATCGGCCTCTGAGTTTGATCTGCAAATATCCATACTGAACCGACCTGAAATTACCAAAATACACTGGGTCGGGTCTGCCAACAGCCAAACTCTGCTGTCCTGAAGAGCTGTATGCAGACCACCAGGGGTATAAGTGTAAAATTACCTGGGGCAGAAGAGTAAAATCCACCTTGGGGGTAAAAAGGTAAAAACATCTTTCCTCCTATGCGGCGAGTGGGGGAAAGTGACTGGCGGGCGAGACGATCCCACCTGTTCGTCTCGCCGGCCTCTCGCCCCATAGGCCATCTCGCCAGGCTCGCGACCCCAAAGGGCGTCTCGCCTACTGCAGAGAACCCCCGTCTCGCCCCCTGCGAGTGGACCAACCTTCTCAACGCCCCGACTCGCCTGAGGAATCCTCCCCCCCCCCAACTACGAGGAGAGAAGACCTCTTGCGAATTATTGGGAATCCTCGCATCACGAGTAAGAAAACTCATCCCGTCTTTTTTGTTTCTCACAAATTCATGTTCCTTCTCCGGGCACCTGCGAGACCACAGGGCTAATCCTTGTACCCACGACACACGGCCGCGAGACCGTCCTTCATTATGATCTTCCGCCTTTCCTTTTTCTGCGCAGGCATCCAGTTCGAGCCGAGTACCGAGGGATCTCCCGCGCCGCCTCCCCTCTCGCCTCTTCCTCGCCCAGATGAGATCGAGGACTACCTGGGTGATCCCATGGACACCCTGGAGTTGAAGCGCCGGACAGTCAGGATGTTTCGACAGTATACACATATCATCCGCGAGATGGAGCTGGAGAAGCAGGCTTCTGATCGGCGCAGTGACTGGCTGGATACTGAGTGCACTCGCCTCTCTGCCGAGATCGAGGCTGACACCGTAATGGATGGGACAGACCCCCAGGACATCCTAAACGAGACGGACGAGCATCTCCGTCTCGCACGCCGCGGTCAAGTCACCGCCCGCGCCTTTCATCTACCTGGCCGCCCTCCATGCGCGGGAGGTCGTGGTGGCCGTTGGAAATGGCTCAAGAACTGAGCGACCATGCCTCCGTCTCGTCCGTTTAAGCGTCTCGCCGGTGACTCCGCTGTGTCCATTAATAGGTCACCGGCTTGTTTAATTATCAATTTGTTCTTTAGATCCTTTGGACGAGATGTCCGCCCTGCGCGGGACGAAATAATTTATTATGATAATTTATTATCATGATATTTTTGTCAATCTATCATGTCATGCTGGGTTTTTCATCATTGTTGTGTTTAATCAGTCTATTCTTTAATTAATCATGATATTTTTGGCTCATCGGAAAAATCGCCACGACGTTTCCGCACCTCGGGTTCTGGAGAGAGAGAGAGAGAAGATGAACCGTCGGGTCGCCCCTTCGGCTTCCGCCTTTTCATTTTCCCGGTCATTCTCCTCCCCTCTCTTTATCCGCTATAAATACCCCTCTTCATGATCCAGATGCTTCTACGCTTGTATTGTTGCTCTCTGCTATTTCTGAGATCCAGAGCTCTCGCCTACTCCTCCTTGCTTAACACTTCTCGCGTCCCGCTTCCCCTTTACTCTTTTCCCCTTTCCTATTTTTGTCGTCTCGCTAGCCATGGGGAAGAAGAAGGTAGAAGAAGGCGAGGTCCGCAGCCGCTGCGGGAGGCGGTTTGCCGACCACGATTTCCCTCTCGGCAGGATATCCGAAGAAGACTACAATCGCTTCGCCAGCGAGTTCCTGGCTGATGGATATCTGTCTCGCCCACCCAAGGTCGGCGAGTCCATCAACACCTTCTATCCCAACGAGCTAGCCTTCCCCGTCTCGCACTTCGAGGCGGGGCTAAGACTCCCCCTCTGGCCAGAGGTTAAACAGGTCTTCAAATACTTTGGCGTTATTCCAGCACAATTCAACCCAAATGCGATTTCGATGTTGGTCGCCTTCGCCAGCTACCTACGGAGAGAGCGAATCGAATTCAGCTTGACCGTCTTCCGCAAGCTGTTCATTTACCATGCAAAAGACGACGGTGTTTCCTACTTCACGGGCCAAGGCCTAAAGGTATGCGAGGCGCCAAACAAGAATCACCATTGGCTCCCTCGCTTCGTTTTCATTCGCGGGAACTTGGGAGGCGTCCCTCTCGCTCCGGTGTCGCCTGCCGAGGTGTACTATGAGATCCCCAAGGTTGGGGGTGCCGAGAAGGCTCTCTGCGACTTCTTCGCAGGGAAAAATTTTGAGGTCAACTTCCTTCGGCGAGATCTTGACTCGCTTCTTCCCGTCCTTCCCGGTGAAGGTATATCCGCGTCCCCTTGATATTATGCTTATCTTCTTGCTTTATGCTAACCACTATCTTGCTCAGGAGAGAGAACTCTCCCTGTCCACCCCCCTTTATCAGAGTAACAAGGGTCTCGCCCTTGCGAGCATGGCGGCGGAGGCGGCGAAGGGAACGCTGACCCCCGCCCCAAAGAAGAGGCCTGGGGACGATGCCGCTACTTCTCGGCATAGCCCAAAGAAAAAGATGAAGAAGGCGGTGTCCTTCCCGAAGGAGAGGAAAGGAGCCGCTCCCAAAGAGAGGAAGGAAATGTCGGGGTCCCTGACCCCCATTTCTGTGGAAAGATCTCCCTCACCTCGTCATCAAGCCGTCTCGCATACCCGCGAGATGGCCCTACCAGACCAAACCGCCGCCACCTCTGTCCAGCCTGCCGAGCATCCCCCTCGCGAAGCTGGCTCTTCCAGCCGCCCGACCCCCTCCTCGCATCCAAATTACAACATGGGGCCCGTGACGGACGATGCCGCTGGCGAGCCGGTGCTCTTGTGGGAGAAGGATGCCAACCGCGTGTCGGTGTCTACTCTCCTTCCCTCCTGGAAGGAGCAAGACCCGCCCACCAGTCATGCCTTCTCCCTTGGGTACGGGCTATACGGTGGCCTTGGGACTGAGCCCGCGGATAATGAAGCGTCGCGAGACCTCATCCTGAAGACCGCCCACGCCCAGTTTTGCTCCATGGAGCTCTCGCACTGGATCTCGCGCCGCCGGGTCTACAACAACAAGAAGTGGAAGGAGGTCGAGGCCAGCCTTGCTGCGGAGTGCGAGAAGTCAAAAGACCTCGAGAAGCGGCTGGTCGTCGCCGATAACCTCCTCGCACGAAGCCAGGGCGGTGTGGTAAGCTTTTTCACTGCCACTCGCCAGTTTCGTTTACTAGCTCTTCACAAATTTTTGCTGACTGATGGCCTTCTCGCAGGATGCCGAGACTGCTGATCGCATGCGCTCGCGCATTGCGACTTTGGAGGGAGAGAATAAGAAATTGAAGGCTGAAAACGCCCGTCTCCTGGACAGCACTGCGCTCCATCCAGATCCGTTCCAAGCTCCCCCGCTACCTCGTTATTCCCTGGACGAGGTCGACGTCCTCTGCCGAGATTCAAACATCAAGACGGCGGAGCTCGTCCTCAAGATGACGAAAGAGCTGGGGGTGGTCCGGGACGATGCCGAGACGGTCACCGTCCGCAACTTGGTCCCCCAGTTGTATGGCGAGACGGATGACAGCTCCACCTCCGGTGATGAGGAGTGAAGGGATGTCAGAGTCTGGGGACTTCTCCCCCCTCCTTTTTTGTTTATCTCATGTACTTGTAAATATTCCTGATAGTGAAGTGTTTCATTTCTGTGATAGTGAAGTGTTTCTTCTGTAATGAACAAAGAGAGTGTTATTATAACCTTTCACACTCCTTACTTCAGTGCGCTTTACCCATAGCCATTTCACTTGATAGTTAGTTCAAAACGCTAGTCATTGGGCCTCTCCTCGCCCCTGTCGCGCGCGAGACCGTCTAGCCCTTTGCTCTCGTCTCGCCGCGAGATCAACCCGGCGCTGTAAACCTTGGAGATCAAACCGCTCCTCATGATAGGTCCCTCATTTTCATGCGAGACCTGAGTCTTTGACAGTGAACACCCGCTCGCTGCGTGCGAGACCACCCATGTCGAGTGCCAGTCAGAGATGCTCCTCCTCCTTGACCTTGCCTCCAATTCTTCCTTTTCCTAGGAATTCTCTACCAATTTTCTGGCACATATGGTCACCCTTCTTCGTAAGCTCTTACCACTTGACTTATCCCCGAGTGAGCCTACAGCCCTGCCAGCTAGGTGGGAGCCTGGTCAGCGGGTCTGCTCGGGGTCTCCCCTCCAAGCCATCTCCAACCATCGAGTGAGCCTACATCCCTGGCAGTTAGATGAGAGCCTGGTCAGCGGGTCTGCTCGGGATCACCACTCCAAATCACCTCCAACCACCGAATGAGCCTACAGCCCTGCCATCTAGATGCGAGTCTGGTCAGCGGGTCTGCTCGGGGTCTCCCCTCCAAGCCATCCCCAACCACCGAGTGAGCCTACAGCCCTGCCAGCTAGATGAGAGTCTAGTCAGCGGGTCTGCTCAGGGTCTCCTCTCCAAACCATATCCAACCACCGAGTGAGCCTACAACCCTGCCAGCTAGATAAGAGTCTGGTCAGCGGGTCTGCTCGAGGTCTCCTCTCCAAACCATCTCCAACCACCGAGTGAGCCTACAGTCCTGCCAGCTAGATGAGAGCCTGGTCAGCGGGTCTACTCGGGGTCTCCTTCTAACCGTCTCCAGCCACTGAGTGAGCCTACAGCCCTGCCAGCTAGATGAGAGTCTGGTCAGCGGGTCTGCTCGGGGTCTCCTGTCCAAACCATATCCAACCACCGAGTGAGCCTACAGCCCTGCCAGCTAGATGAGAGCCTGGTCAGCGGGTCTGCTCGGGGTCTACTCTCCTAACCGTCTCCAACCACCGAGTGAGCCTACAGCCCTGCCTGCTAGATGAGAGCTTGGTCAGTGGGTCTGCTCGGGGTCTCGTCTCCTAACCGTCTCCAACCACCGAGTGAGCCTACAGCCCTGCCAGCTAGATAAGAGCCTGGTCAGCGGGTCTGCTCGGGGTCTCCACTCCAAACAATCTCCAACCACTGAGTGAGCCTACAGCCCTGCTAGCTAGATGAGAGCCTGATCAGCGGGTCTGCTCGGGGTCACCTCTCCAAACCATCTCCAACCACCGAGTGAGCCTTCAGCCCTGCCAGCTAGAAGAGAGCCTGGTCAGCGAGTCTGCTCGGGGTCTCCACTCCAAACAACCTCCAACCACCGAGTGAGCCTACAGCCCTGCCAGCTAGATGAGAGCCTGATCAGCGGGTCTGCTCGAGGCGAGACCCACTCCCCCCTCCGAGAGATCAACCTGCCCTGCCAGTTAGTGGGAGCCTGACAGCGGAATCATCTCGAGGCGATACCTACTCCCCCCTCCGAGATATCAACCTGCCCTGCCAGCTAGTAGGAGCCTAGCAGCGGAATCATCTCGAGACGAGACCTACTCCCCCCTCCGAGAGATCAACTTGCCCTGCCAGCTAATGGGAGCCTGGCAGCGGAATCATCTCGAGGCGAGGCCTACTCCCCCCTCCGAGAGATCAACCTGCTCTGCCAGCTAGTGGGAGCCTAGCAGCGGAATCATCTCGAGGCGAGACCTACTCCCCCCTCCGAGAGATCAACCTGCCCTTCCAGCTAGTGGGAGCCTGGCAGCGGAATCATCTCGAGGAGAGACCTACTCCCCCCTCCGAGAGATCAACCTGCCCTGCCAGCTAGTGGGAGCCTGACAGCGGAATCATCTCGAGGCGAGGCCTACTCCTCCCTCCGAGAGATCAACCTGCCCTGTCAGCTAGTGGGAGCCTGGCAGCGGAATCATCTCGAAGCGAAGCCTTCTCCCCCCTCCGAGAGATCAACCTGCCATGTCAGCTAGTGGGAGCCTGACAGCGGAATCATCTCGAGGCGAAGCCTTCCCCCGCCCCCCTCCGAGAGATCAACCTGCCCTGCCAGCTAGTGGGAGCCTGGCAGCGGAATCATCTCGAGGCGAGACCTACTCCCCCCTCCGAGAGATCAACCTGCCCTGCTAGCTAGTGGGAGCCTGGTAGCGGAATCATCTCGAGGTGAGGCCTACTCCCCCCTCCGAGAGATCAACCTGCCCTGCCAGCTAGTGGGAGCCTGGCACGAAATCATCTCGAGGCGAGAACTACTCCCCCCTCCGAGAGATCAACCTGCCTGTCAGTTAGTGGGAGCCTGGCAGCGGAATCATCTCAAGGCGAGACCTACTCCCCCCTCCGAGAGATCAACCTGCCCTGCCAGCTAGTAGGAGCCTGGCAGCGGAATCATCTCGAGGCGAGGCCTACTCCTCCCTCCGAGAGATCAACCTACCCTGTCAGCTAGTGGGAGACTGGCAGCGGAATCATCTCAAGGCGAAGCCTTCTCCCTCCTCTGAGATATCAACTTGCCCTGCCAGCTAGTGGGAGCCTGGCAGCGGAATCATCTCGAGGCGAGACCTACTCCCCCCTCCGAGAGATCAACCATCCCTGCCAGCTAGTGGGAGCCTGGCAGCGGAATCATCTCGAGACGAGGCTCACTCCTCCCTCCGAGAGATCAACCTGCCCTGTCAGCTAGTGGGAGCCTGACAGCGGAATCATCTCGAGGCGAGGCCTTCTCCCCCCTTCGAGAGATCAACCTGCCCTGCCAGCTAGTGAGAGTCTGGCCGCGGAATCATCTCGAGGCGAGACCTACTCCCCCCTCCGAGAGATCAACCTGCCCTGCCAGCTAGTGGGAGCCCGGCAGCGGAATCATCTCGAGGCGAGGCCTTTCATGGATCACAAATATTTTTGGCGGTCCCTGTCTTCAATCATATTTGATACAATGCAAGCAAAATTCGTTACAAAGAGATGATTCACTTCTTTCATACCTCCATCTTCCCTCGTGAATCATTGGATCCCTCTGCGGGTGCCCGCATCAACCCTGTCCTCACATCTCTCCCCTGTCGTATCGGGTTGGACTTCTTCAATCCGCACCGGATCTTGCGCTTGTTGAGGCTGATGAGGCTGTGGTGCTGGAGCTCTTGTCCTTCTCAACTCCAGGAATTCGGGGCAAGTAGCTGTTATATGGTCTTCCTCCTGGTGAAACTCACAGTAGGGTAACTCTACTCTGACTCTTCTCCTTCCTGCGCGTTTCCTCCTCTCCCTTCGACCAATCTCCATTGCTTGTTGCGGCGGGGGTAGGAGCTGCCTAGGGACTTGCCTTTGGAAGTTGAACCTCCCTTGGCCTCCATGAAAATCCCCCCACATTGGATGGGACCTCTTCCTGGACCCCGAACGGGTCCTCCCTGCTGCCTCCAACCCGGCTTCGGGCCTTCTTGAGGTCCCTGGAGCCCCTGAGCTTTTTGCTCCTCTCTCCTTCTCCCCTCCTGATGCCTCGAGCCACCTTGCTCCTTTGACTCTGCCTCTGTCAATCTTGTCAACTTCTTGACAACTTCCGGGTTGGCCGCCTCAGTTGCTATCTCCTCTGTCGCCCTTTCCATTAGCTCCTCGAAGGAAAGGGGGGCCTTTCGGGTCAGGCTCATCTTGAATAACCCCTCGCGCAACCCCACCGTGAACGTCATCTGGAGGACATACCCCGGCATCTCCTGGATATCCAGGATCTCCTCCTGCAACCTGTCAACGTAATGGGCCAGCGACTCCTCGGCCCCCTGCCTTATCAGGAAGATGGACTCAGGACTCTTCTTCCTCTTCTTTGAAGTCGAGAATCGTAACTGAAAACTCTTGCTCAGGTCCTCGAAGCAGCATATCGAGCCTGTTGGGAGCTGGTGAAACCAGTCCCTAGCCTTGTCCTTCAGAGTGATGGCAAAAGGACGGCACTTGAACGCGTCCGTCATGGGCCTGATCGAGACCGCGTTCTCGAACCACTGCAAGTGATGGAGGGGATCATCTATCCCCACATAATAGTTCATCTCGGGTTCCCGGAATCTTTCCGGGACGGGAGCCGACAGGATCAACTCGCAAAAAGGGGACCCTCTCGCCACTAGTCTCGCCGCCCCTACTCGCGCGACGACCTCCCCTGGCGAGACGGCGCTCGCAGGGCTGGGGAACAACTCCCCGCCATGTCTCGCCCGCCTCCTTCCCCCCGTACTTCCTTCCCCGGTCGCCTCCCCGGGGCATCTTCTCCCACTCGCGCACAGACGAGCTCTTCTTGCGGTGCGAGAGCGGGCACCTGAGGTAGCGGGGTTGAACAATCCCCCTGTCGCGAGATCCCTCGCAGCAAGTCCATGATGTCTTTGATTGACGCCATGAACTCTTCCCTTCCAACGAATCCTCCCGGGTTATCTGACCCATCTCTGTCTCCTTCTTCGTGTCCTCCCGCCATGTGGTTGCTCAAGATTCTTCTTTGAGGGTTGCGGTCCACGCTCACCGCACCAAAAATGTTGGAACCAGTTGTCCGGTCCCGCCTAGAGTTCGGACCAGAGGTTGCAGGCCGCACCTACTCCTCTTGAACCACCCTCCCGACGTGAGTCGCAGACCTAGAAACAGACCGAGGGGTCTCAGCTCAGAGGTCCCACCTCTTACCCGGAAGAAACTGAAGTCCTTCCCCTCCGTAGCCAATGCTGAGCTAGGTGCCTGTGAGGAAGAATATGGAAAGGTTCAACAACCTGTTCCAGACATCTTGTCGGTCTATTTATAGGCCTCTGAGTTTGATCTGCAAATATCCATACTGAACCGACCTGAAATTACCAAAATACCCTATGTCGAGTCTGCCAACAGCCAAACTCCGTTGTCCTGAAGAGCTATATGCAGACCACCAGGGGTAGAAGTGTAAAATTACCTGGGGCAGAAGAGTAAAATCCCCCTTGGGGGTAAAAAGGTAAAAACATTTTTCCTCCTATGCGCCGAGTGGGGGAAAGTGGCTGGCGGGCGAGACGATCCCACCTGTTCGTCTCGCCGGCATCTCGCCCCATAGGCCATCTCGCCAGGCTCGCGACCCCAAAGGGCGTCTCGCCTACTGCAGAGAACCCCCGTCTCGCCCCCTGCGAGTGGACCACTCGGTCCCACTCGCCTATCAAGTACTTCTCGCGAGCTTCTCCGAGTCACAGCTGCTGGAAAGGCCTCCCGCGAGCCCAAGGTTGTACAACCGTATTTCCAGGGCCAGTAGATCATCACTCGTATTTCAAGCTCAGAGTCGATGACCCTTGTTTCAGATATGAAACTCCTCAGATAGGAGTCTGTGTTCCATTTGAGGAACACTCA
Source organism: Platanthera guangdongensis (assembly GCA_039583875.1). Taxonomy (NCBI): domain Eukaryota; kingdom Viridiplantae; phylum Streptophyta; class Magnoliopsida; order Asparagales; family Orchidaceae; genus Platanthera; species Platanthera guangdongensis. The sequence goes on along the minus strand of CM077152.1, from coordinate 29,248,982 downwards.
AATCAGGTCACCATCAGGCTTGCCACTCAGAATGCAGTTTCTAATTGTGCACAGTCGTCCTTAGTGACACGAGTTAATAAGAAGACAGTGAAACAGGTCAAAACTTTCAACAGATATAACTTCAGAAATCAACGATTTATACAGAAAAGAAAGAGTGTGTCAGATCATATGATAACTTGAATTCATGTCAGACTATGATTTCAAATGCCACATTTAATATTAGAATATTTATACAAACTTTTAAATTTAAGTATTACTCATCTAAACTGTTTTCTTTAAGTATTGCTGGAGAGGGTAGTTTTTCTTACTCCTCAGTGGGTCTGACCCATTTGGAATTTGTTTTCTTTTTAGGGGGCTCAAGTCAGGGGATTCGCTTAGGATAGGCGGCTCAGTTTTCATTTTGTTCAGTCGTATCACTGTTGTTATACTTTACTTTTATTTTACATACATTTGTATTGTAGTATTTCACCCGTGTTTTTTGATATATCAGTTATTTCAGTTTGACAAATTTAATCTCTTAGTGTTATATTTTCAATTTTAGTTGGCTCTGTGAATTCAGCTTGTCAAGGTACACTTTTAGCCCTAGAATTACTTAATTTTTCCGTTGTAAGTCTTTTTTTAGCACTTTCATTACTTTTACCTGTTTTATACCAGTTAATATACCGTTACTTAGTTTACTTGTTTTCGCGGATCCGGTCGGACTGCTGATTCCTGTTAAACTTGGTTGGGGTGTTACATACATGTACATATATATCTATACTATCTATAAATAAAAAGTTGCCTTTGGTGCAACATATACACTACCTAAATTGCCCCTGTACTTTTCAAAAAATGGAGAGAGAGGAGAGAGAGAGAGGAGTTGTCAATTATTATAATATATATATATATAGTATTATAAAGAAAGAGTGGGGAGGGGGAGAGTGTGCGGGATAGAGGGAGAGAGGGGGAAAGAGAGAGAGGAGGAATAAGAATAGAGAGAGAGAAAAATATTTTTTTTAGGTATAAAAATATTTTTTACAAATTAAATATTGTAATATTGATTTATATTTTTTTACGATCATTTTGAGCACTCATATGTATATATTGCGGCGCAGTCCGCAGGACCCGTCGGGGGCGGCGAAGCACGCCGTCGCCAGCCGGGTACTGTGGCGCGTAGTCATCGGGCCGGAGGCTCGTGCCTGTCATATATATATATATATATATATATATATATATCTTTACCACTTATAAAGATTTATGAAATGGTTTTAAAAACCATGCTTTTAAAATCCTTTGAGGCGATTGCATCTGTCCATCTCTTGCATGAAAAATAATAATCATTTGATCGGATATGCTGGCCAAAATCTAAAAATCCTAGATCTCCTAAACCTACAGCACGTGAGGTAGAGAGAAAGAGAGGAGAGAGGGAAAAGAGAGGGCGGGGGATAGTAGGCGGCGGGAGTTACGATAACAAAGTAGGCGGCAGGAGTTATGATAAAAGAGAGGAAGCGGCAGGAGTTATGATGTATATATATATATATTATATAAATCGGATAGAGTGAGAGAGTAGCAGAGAGAGAAAGAGAGAGAGAGGGAGAGGGTGGTGGAGAGGAAGAGTTGGGAATTCTATTATTAAATTTATATATATATATATATTATATAATATAGTTGATAGACAATAAGAGGGAGAGAGAGAAAAAGAAAGAGAGGGGGAAAGAGTGCGGAAGAGGGAGAGAGAGAGGGGGGAGAGACAAAGAAAATATATATATATATATATGTATATATGGATATTTTTTTACAAAATAAATATTATAATAATTATGTATATTTTATTACGGTCATTTTGAGTACTCATATGCATATGTTGCGGGCGAAGCCCGCCGTTGTCGGCCGGATACTGTGGTGCGTAGCCATCGGGCCGGAGGCCCGTGCCTGTCACTCGTATATATATATATATATATATATATATATATATATATATATATATATATATATGATATATATATATATATATATATATATATATATATATATATATATACACACACAAAATAATTTGCAAAATCGCACAAATTGCAAAATTATCGAAAATGCAAAAATGACACACACAACAACAAAAAATATACATGACCCGGGGCCGATAGAGGTCCGGTCGGATGCGGCGTCGAACACATTTGCGTCGACCTGATCGGAGCTGGTCTCTACCAGGGGGGTCAGTTGTGAGGAGAGAGGAAAAGGAGAGGTTAGTTGTGAGGAGAGGGGAGAGGAAGGATAGCGTCCAAGCTTCGTACTTGGAATTTCGGCTTCAGCATCGTGAAATCAAAAGAAGACTTCTTTGCTAAATCTTTCAAAAGCCTTCCATAGAGCCTTCTGCAATTATTTATAAACCGGGGAGGGTCAACAAACGATTGTGATTCCCTGTTCGTTGTAACCTCCAAAATATACAAATAAAATGAAAATAATAAAATACAAAAAAGGAATACGATCAGCGATCGGCTCTAATGAGCGGTTATGATCGTCACTAGGCCCGTGGTTGGCACAAGCAAACCCTCATGAGTCGGGTGGCATGATCCTCATCAAGAAGGGTTGGAATAGTCTAATAGAGACCAGCCAACCTTGGGAATGTCCAGGAGGGGTTACAGATGGGTACATGGAGGTCGTGGGATACTCAGCCAGGTAGGGGAAGATTAGGGGAGGGGATGGCTGCTGGGTATAAGGTTTGTGGTTGGATGCATGATGAAATGACAGGGCAGCTGCTGGTGAAGGTGGCGAGCCGTGGAGATTAGGGCAATGGGGACGGCTTGGCAAGAAATACAAGAAAACAATGAAGAACATACCAAGCAGTCGGTATCTTGGGGTTTCATGGAGTTGGCACCATGAGAGATCGTTGGATTTTGGGATGACGTTTCTCCAAAATCTGCAATATCCCATTGATGGCTGCCCTACCTCTTATTTATAATAAATATTACATATGACGACCATCTCGGATGGTTATGATTGGTTGTACATGATGGTTGTCAGATCTCACTAAATAAATCATTAACAAAATTAAAACAAATAAATGAAAAATATCGAAACGCCGATTCCGATACAACCACGGACTCTGATCATTGATCGGGGCAACGCCAAACATCGTTGATGACAAATCAGCTCCGAACAGGCCTCAAAACTCGTGCGCAACCATCTCGTCGATCTCCATCACTTACTACTGTTCATCTTGGAAGTAAGATCATTTTAAGGTGAGCCCTAGGGATTGAAACTTCTTTTCTCTAATCCCTCCTTTCTCCCCTCTACCCCCTCTAAACCCTAAATTGTATTAGAGAAGTTGAAATTTCTCAGATAATCCTCCATTGATCCTGTCTATTGTAGCAAGATCAGGTCTCCCAGAGGGTAGCATCGTAATGAAGGACTGAAACACATTGCAAAATTTCTTAAATTATTCTCACGACATTCTGATTTCTCCATATGTAAATGAACAAACGCAGTTGAGCTGCTCCCAAAAAAGGTGCAAGGCCAGGCTGCTCCATTATGCTATCGGTGTTTGTTGACGGCCAAAAACTGGTTCATTCCAAGTTATCCATCCTAATGGGTCCTTTCCATCATTGGTCGAAAATTCCAACTTGGCATAATGGGGGGGGGGGGGGGGGACATTAGGGTTTATGTTGCACATCGATCGAGATGTCAACATGTGGAAGGAGTGTGGAGGCACATGACTACTACTTTTGGTTGTTAGTGTTGTGACACCGCGATGACTTCTACGATTATTGTTATACTATCATTCATATTGGAGAGTGCAACAAGGGCGTCTGATGTCATTCTTCGGCCTCCCAATGTCGTATCTCCACAGCGTTTTAAGCAGCCATAAGCATTTTTAACATGTTTATGAGCTGTTCCATTTTATTGTTGGGGTTGTCTATGATGTTCGGAACTGGAAGGAGTTGCAGTGTTCTAGAATATGCTCTGGACGCTGGGCTACTTGGCTCACTAATAGAGGAAGTTAGCGATTTACTTGAGGACCCATGCAATCCAATGGTGATTCTGATGACCCGCAGCAGTAAAAATGGCTCATTTTAAACAAATAATTATTTAGTTAAAATAATTCTGGTCTTTTTTGAATTAATCAAATTAATCAATTAATGTATTATGCCCTAGATACAGAGCATTGGGCTCAAAAATAGTAAATGTTGGGGGCAGATGGAATAAGAAAGAAGGCACGTGTGGTATGGGAAATGTGAGATGTCATGCGAGTTGTGATTAGATGGCGGACGACTGTGTGAGTGGCAATGGTTTTTGTAGGTTGGCAGGAGCTAAAGGTCGGCGAGCTTATATGTTTCAGGGTGGGATTTTGTGGGGTGCAGGGGGGAAGAAAACGCATCTAGTACAAGCGCAGGGTTATGCGGGGGAGACAACGTGCGTGGCTCGCATGGAGAGATGACATGCATGGCTTGCATGGGTTCTGAAGAAGGCTAAACGTCATGCTAAATGTCAAAGATGGCCTTCTACCTCGTGCTTTAATTAGAAAGGATGTATGTTTAGGTTGCAAATATACTACATCTGAGTGCGTAGAATAACAAGGGGAGCTGCTACAGCTTCAGTCGTGCGATAAAGTGATCGGCAGATCCGATTGCAGAGGCCTCATGTGCCAAAATCAATGAGGGAGGGGAAGACTTTGGTGGTCAGTCAAACATGCAATAAGACCTGATTCCAATTTGTCATAAGTTGGTCATGACACATTGAAAGCTTCACCAGAGAGGCGGTCGGAGGTGGAGTTGGAGGTGAAGGATACTATGAAGTTTTATCATGACTGGCAACTGTCTATGTGAGGTGTGCTCGGAAGGAGAGAACTACAACTATCTCACAATAAGAATAAGGAGAGACTTCAAATCTTGCTTCATTTTTTCTTTCCCCTCAAAGGCCATCAAATAAACTTGCAAGGAATTTTTACATTAATGGGTCTACCAGCCACTCATATTACTGACTTAACAAAAGTACTAATTCTTAAAATAAAATGGCACAATAATAAAATACATGGCTAATACTCAAAAATTAAAAGACAAGGCAAATGCCTGTAACAACACTCTTTCCTCAAAATTGAGCTTAACCTCAAATTTAGGGAGTGGTCAATACCCATGAACGACCTCAACTAATTCCTTCTTCATTGGTGGCATCCACCTCTAGCCAAGATAGCTTCTTGCAAGGATGTTCTTTTGCAAATGGTTTACGGTAAACATAATCATTTTGCTCTGATTATCACCACCTCGGTGCATGATAACCGTTTGATATTTGGGGGAAGAATTTCTTTGGGACCACGGGATCCATAGTTCTTGGTGATATCTGTGAAGTAGTCACCTAGGTCTATTAGTAACTGACGCTCACAAATGCGAACGAGACTTAACAAAATTTGGCGGGTTTTCAAAACACCACATCTAACTTCAACTATTTATGGAACCTAGTTGTGAACAAGGTCACTTGTTGCTCTGGTAGTAATGTAGTATTGAGGTAGCGCGAGCAAGGAGAACTTAACTCTTCTCACGACATTCCTGATTCTCCACGTGTAAATGAACAACCCACAGTTGAGCTGCTACCAGAAGGTGGAAAACCAGGCTAATCCATTTTGCTATCGGTTTGTTAATAACCAAAAATTGTTCATCAATAGTTATTCATCTTAATGGTTCATCCTTTCTGTCATAGGTTGGAATTCCAACTTGACATGGTGGGGGCGGCATTATGGTTATGTTGTGGATCGGTTTGGGTGTCAACGAGCAGAAGAGGCACACGAGCTCAAGTTTGCTTGTTTGTGTTGTATGACCGTGATGAATTGTACAACTAGACTATCATTCTTGTCGGAGACTGCGGCGAGGAAATTCTGATGTTGTGCTTCAACATCTTGATGTCGTATTTTTCGCAGTGGTTTGAGCAACCAGAAGCGTTTTCATTATACTCATTAGTTGTTCCATTTGATCGTCAGGGTTGTCCATGATGTTGGGAATTGGAGGGACTTGTAGTGTTCTAGAATATGCTCGGATCGACAAAGGATCCCACCGGAGCAGGAAGTCAGCGATTTACTTGAGGTCCCACATGACCCAACGATGATTCCTAATGATGATCCACATTAGTAAAATGGGCCACTTGTTCTAAATAATTAATCAAAGAGTAATCTAAGTAGTTACTTAAACTTGTATTGGTATCTTTTGAATGAATCAATAAATGAATTTTGCCCAAGACAGAGGGGTTGGGCTCGAAAACAACAAATGTTGCAACTTGCAAGTGTCTCAAGTGGAACAGAAGTTGCACGAATTTGGAAAATGCGAGACATTGCGCATGCTATGGATGGCAGACGACTATGAATGAGTGGTGGTGGTTTTTACAAGTTGGATGGAATGCAAGGTCGACGAGCTTCGGTATTCCGACAAGGGGTTTTGTGGGGTGTTGCAGCGAAGACGATGCGCCTGGTTCGTATGCAGGTTTTGCAGGGGATACGACATGTGTGGCTCGCGTGGGAAGACAACCTGCATGTCTTGCATGGGTTCTGGAAAAGGCTTGACATTGCATAAGATGTCACAAAAAGCCTTCTATCTTGTGCTTTAATCAAAAAGGAAGTATCTCTAGCTGTCAGGGTCACATGATGCTACACATGAGTGTGCAGAATGGCAAGGGGAACTACTACAACTTCAACCGTGTGATAAATTTGTTGGCAGATCTGATTGCTGAAGCATTGGGTGCTGAAATCAGCGAGAACGGAGAAAGCTTTGGTGGACAATGAAACATACAAGAGACTCTGATATCAGGCTGTCACGAGCCGGTCATGATTCACTGGAAGCTTAGTCATGATTCACTATGAAGTCTATCATGACTACCCATGTGGGGTGTGCTTGGGAGGAGAAAACTACCACAATCTCACAATAAGAGCAAAAGGAGACTCCAAAGCTTGCCTCTTTCATTCTTCTGTCACGGGCCTACCCGTAATGACATCGAGATCTCGTCGGAGGTAGCAGTAGACGTGGAGATACAACCCACGAAAAATGCGAGGAGAAAAGGGGATTTGCTCAAATCTAGTTGTACAACCCGTATTCAGCGAGCTGGGCCTAGGTATAATTCAAATACACAGCGGGGGAGTCTGGAAATTGGTCTGAGCTCGCCACCATCCTAGGAACAGGCTCAACCCAGGTCCTAAAGGGTGAGCTCGAACAACAGCTTGTACTCGCCGCTAAGTAGGCGAGGTGAGCCTAGTTCAACCTTGTCCTCTGGTGGCGTGGTGTACTCGTCGCCCGGTAGGCAAGGCGAGCTCAGGCCTTCCCAGTACTTGAACTAGCTCAGGACAGTAACAACATCATATGGGTGGTTTGGATATCAAGACACCGTCAGGATTTGAGAATAGTATTTTCATTAAGCGAAGGCCGCTTTCCTAAAACCATCTTGGGTCTGGGAATAACATTTTGTTTAAGGCAGAGATAGCTATCCGCAGGTCAATAAAGACCGTTCTACCCTCGTGTTTTTCCTATAAATAAGACCACATAACACCTCGGAGAAGGCAGAACCAGCCTCCTAGAGCTCGCCCATTTCGAGTTTCTTTTTTGTGTCGTCCGAGGTGTCGATCTCAGTGTTTGGCTTTGGGAGGAGAAGTTGAGCAAAAAAACCGGGTGTGTGGCGGGACCTCCTTCGCTGCAGCTCGCGGGTATAAGAGTAGGAAATCCAATCTCCCTTTTGGCAAGGGTCAAATCTAAGCTCAAAATATCCGGTCTCTACTGTCCGACGATGAGACAAGTAACGCAAGCTATTTGTTGAACCGGTATCTGAGTTTTAATGCTAACCCTAGAATGGGTTGAAGAGGAAAAGACTAAAGAAAGAGGAAAAGAACTTTCATGGTTTCATTTCATATCCAATCTCATGACCCAAGGGGGTCTACATATAACTTTACATAATGACACGAGTGTAAATAACCCTAACAAAAAAATAAAAATAAGGAGGCTTGGTGCACAAAGCATCCCTGCAAAGTGAGGGTCCGGGGAAGGGTCTCATCCCAAGGGTGAAATGTAGGCAAACCTTACCCTGCATTTTTGCAAGAGACTGCTTCTAGGACTAAAACTCGTGACCTCAATGTCATATGGCAACACCTCAACCGGTGTGCCAAGGCTCCCCTTCAACACCAACATAAAAATAAATGCTCAAAATAAAAAAAAAGGCACTAAGGACTCATACATAGAAGTGATTAATAAAAGACGCTTAACATAAACACATGACAATAATTAATGACATAGATAATTGGTCATGTGGGGCCATAACATCCCACCCATCCTTCAAATCGAGCTTGCCCTCAAGCTTGAACGAGGCTCGAACGATTTGATCATCTGGCTCTTTAATTTCCCTCCAGAACAGCTCCTCATAGCACATAATTGTAGCGGAGGCTGCATCGAACAACAAGCCTTCTCGTGCTCACTGATGTCATGAAGGATGATGATGTTGTCAGAGGGTTGTAGCTGGTGTTGCGTAATGATTGAAGAAAAGAATGCAACGAGATCTTGAAGTGGTGATAGGGTCCCTTGTACGAGGCCGTTTGAGAAGGGCGGATGTGGGGATGGTTGAAAAACAAGCGTTTGACTATTTGGAAAAGGGGTAACTGAGAATGTTGAATGAAGGAGAATCATAGGGGTCAGTAGCACAAGTTGTTGTGGCGCCACCATTGGGCTTGGTGACGAAAGTGCCGGATGTGTGCTGTGGGGAGGGAACAACCGAAGGTGATGATGGGGCGACAGGAACTGCAGAGGATGGTGGAGTTTCTTCGTGCTTTGGTTGGGTCGACAGTTGCTCTAGTTGGATCGATGGTTGCTCCAGTGGGGCCGGGTCCCTAAATTTTCCAAGCATTGCGAATTTGCCAATGTTAGCGATGAATCGTGACTTGTTGTGACACCGTCATTTCCAATCATTTCAAAAGCATCGAGCGGAGGACGACATGTTTGACGAAGCTCGTTTCCATACCGGTTTACCCGAATAATTACTAATTAATAGTAGCTTTATCAAGTAAAAAATTAATCAATTATTTAATTAACGCATCATGTCAGTTTATCCAACTGTATCCCTTGTGCAGTGTTCAGCTCCTTCTGGCATGGGGCTCAAGAAGCGCAATGCTCGACAGAGGCTAGTGGGTCGTGGACATAGGCTCGATAGGTTTGCAGCCAGCTAGAAGGGGATTGATGCCCGCTCTGTCGGGCTTCATATTGCTCTTAAATCGGCAAGGGATAGACGGCAACCCAAACGCGTTATGGATCAGTGAAGACTTGAATGTCCGACAAGACTAAAAATCTATTAACAACATTGCAAAGAACCCAATGTAGCATAATCAAATAAAACATATTGATTTCAAGGCGTTTCATTGATGATAAATTGTATAAGGGATTGATCTATAGACCTGTGTGAATACATATTGTCAAAAAACTTATGTGTTTATCAAGGGATTAAGTAGTGTAGCATTTCAAAAAGATATTTTGGTAATTATTAAATCAGCTGTATTATTGCAATTCAGCAAATCCACCTTAGCGCATTAATCATTCAATTGATAAATCCTAAAGTGAGTGATCAAATGAGTATAATGTATCAACAATCGAGAATGAGGAGGAAGAGAAAATTGCAATCTTCAAACTCACATATACAACAAAGGAGACTTCAAGGAATTTTTTTATTAAAGTAAACTATATCATCTATGCCATTTGAATTCCCTTAATAGACAATAAATAAGCTACAAATACCCAAGTTTTATATGATCGACACTCAAAGGTTAAGATGCATGCTCGGTAAAAAAGGAAGAATAAGTTAATGAATATAAACTTGAATAGTACAAGAACGCATAATGGAAGAAAAAAAACTCCCCAATAAGTCAGTTAGATAGGAGTAATGTGAAAAAATAAACAAAAGGAAAATTATATACTCAGGTCAATATGGCAAAAATTTATATGAAAAGACTACCAAGTAGTGTTAGCACATCATCTCGTGCTCGGCATGAATGAATTGAAGAAAATTCATGATACAGGCCACATATTTTTTGCATCCTAAAGACATGGCTAATGATGAATTCTGTTAATATTAAATGTATTTAATAATAAATATTATTCTTTATTGCTTTAGGTTTAGTCCCACACCACATGTGGTGTTTTTCCCTTCTCCTCCTCCTATATGTAGACCCCAAGGGTCCTTATTTTACCTTTCAATACAAGTTACTTGTTACTTCTAACATGGTATCAAAGCGAGGTTCCTCATAATTTTTCCGCGCACGCGCCTCTGCTCGCGCCTTTGTTCAGCCCGCTCTGCTCGCGCTTCTGTGGCAGACTCCAGCCACCAGCCTATCCTGCTCTTCAGCTCGTCCGACTGTAGCCCGCAGACCTCCAGTCCGCCAGTCCGCTGTAGCACCTCAACCCGCCCTGCTCTTCAGCACGCCATACCGCCAGTTTCACCCTCTATCCGCCCGCAGGCCGCCGGTCCGCCAGCCCGCAATCCCACCAGTTCGCAACCCGCAGGCCGCCGATTCGCCAGGCCGCCTTCCCGCCAAGTTCAACCCGCCAGTCCTTCAGACCGCAAGCTCGCAGCTCGCCAGCTCCTTGCCGCAGCTCGCCAGCCCTTGCCGATGCCCTTGTCGCAGCTCGCCAGCCCACTGCCGCTGCACCAGGCCCTCAGCCCGCCCAGCCTTTGCCCAGTCCACAGCCCGCCCAGCTCCTGCCCAGGACGCTGCGAATTGATCCGCAGGCCGCTGTGAATTGCTCTGCAGTTTTTTTTGCAGCTTTCTCCGCTCTGCTCGGCTCCGGTTCCCATTCCAACGTCATGACCACCCCGTTGATCTCGCCTCTTCTGAAGGCCACTTCCTTCCAACTGGCCACGGCCAGCGACTGGTCAGACTGGGCTCTTACTGTTGAAGCCGCTCTCTCCACGCATGATCTCTGGGATCACATCATCGGTGCTCCCCCCATCTCTGCGAGCCCTACTGCTATCAGCACTGCCAACACCACCGATGCCGCCACCACTCCTGATGACGCTAGTCTTTGGTGACGTCGCGACCAGGTCATTCGGGCTTACATCTTGGAGTCTGTTGCTCGTCCGCTCCTCACCTCCATTGGCCGCCTCTCCTCAGCCCGCGCTATGGGGGAATATCTTTGGGATCGGTCTGTTCCCCGCAGTGGAGCACGACGTCATCGTCTCATCTGGGATTCTCAGTCTGCACGACAGGAAGGCCGATCCATTCGGGATTTCTTCACCATGATGAGCACCTTCTGGCATGAATCGGACTCTATGAACCCTTTACCCTGTGGTTGTGCTCGCTCCTTGGAGTTTCAGCGCCATCTTTCTGAGGGCCATCTCCATCAGTTCTTCGCTGCCCTGCGACCCGAGTTTGCACTTCTAGCAGCCCAGCTCCTTCATCGGGTTCCTCTTCCTACTTTGGATGAAGCCCTGATTGCCCTCCTTGATGAAGAGATTCACCTTCGTCCTCCTTTGGATCCTCCTCCTCCTCCTAGCGTTGACACAATTCTTGCAGTTCGACCGCGGGACGGCACTATTACCTGCAACTACTGTAAAAAGGTGGGTCACATAAAGTTCGAATGCCCCACCCGTCCCCCACGTCCTGATGACAACTGTCATAACAGCCGTTGTCGGGGGCGTGGTCGTGGCCCAAGTTCAAATCCCACTGTTGCAGCTGCTACAGATCGACTACAACGTCTCGAGGAATTACTTATTCAGTCACCACTGCTTCAACGCGCCACCTCTGCAGCTCACAGCCTGTCCGTCGCTCCTGGTACTACTGTTATACGGGTTCCACCAACTGCGCCTTGGTATTTTGACTTTGGAGCCTCCTGCCACCTCACCAACGATTCCAAAACTCTCATCAACTGTACCTCCAACCTCACTCACCTTCAAGTCACCACTGCTGACGGGGGTTCTGTCCCCATTAAGCAGTCTGGCTCGATCACCCCAAAATCTGCTCCCTCTAGACACCTTACCCTCTCCAACATCCATCATGCTCCTCGCCTCCACATGAACCTTATTTCTTTTAGCTCTCTTTGTGATCTTGGTCTAACTATTTTATTTTCCTCCTCTGATTGTGTTGTGCAGGATTCATGGACGGCTCAGAGGATTGGACGGGACCGTAGGACTGGTGGCCTGTATCAGCTGGAGTATCTTCACATTCCACCATCAGTATCTTCATCACCTTCTGTTATTTTTGTTATCTCTGATGCCGACTTGTGGCACAAACGTTTAGGTCATTTGTCTAGTGACCGACTCTGAATTGTTATCTGCTCCTCCTCGGCATAACCCTACTCGCCCTCGACACCCTCCTGCTCGCTACGACCACAGTCCTGCCAGGTATAACCCATCTGTCTCAACACGGCTACCTCCTATTCCCCTGCCTTTCAAGACTTTCTCACCGCTCTACACTCCCGTCGGGAGCTCCAGTCATACCGAGAAGTAGTTGCACATCCCGGATGGCAGCAAGCCATGGCAGTTGAACTTCAGGCCTTCCACAGAACCCATACCTGGGACCTTGTCCCTTGTCCTCCTGGTGTCACTCCTGTCAGCTGCAAATGGATATTCAAGATTAAGACCCTCCCGGACGGGTCTATTGAGCGACACAAAGCCCGTTTAGTTGTTTGTGGGTTCTCACAGGAGCATGACATCGAATACGATGAAACTTTTGCACCGGTTGTCTGAATGACAATCGTGCGTATTTTACTTGCAGTTGTTGCTAACGGAGATTGGTCGTTACACCGGATGGACGTCATTAATGTCTTTCTTTATGGTGACCTTGCAGAGGTGGTGTATATGGCTCCTTCACCAGGTCTTTCTGTTCCACCGGTCATGTCTGTCATCTCCGCCGGGCTCTCTATGGTCTCAAACAGACCCCACGTGCCTGGTTTGGGCGCTTCTGCACGGCTGTTCTCAGGGCCAGGTTCATTGAGAGACAGACTGATCATGTCTTGTTCACTCGCAATTCTCCTCAGGGACGTGTCATTCTCCTTCTCTATGTGGATGATATGATTATCACTGGCGATGACCATGCCACCATTGCCCCTCTTCAACAGCACCTCCGCAGTCAGTTCGAAATGAAGGACATGGGACCACTCTGATATTTCCTTGGGCTGGAAATCTCCCGATCCAAACGTGGCATACTGGTTTCCCAACAAAAGTGCATCTCAGACATCCTCTTTGTTGCAGCTCTCACTGACACCCGGACAGTTGATACTCCGATCGAGCTTAATCTGAAACTTCTCCCCACTGACGGCGAACCTCTTCCAGATGTCTCCCGTTATCGGCGCCTCGTCGGTATGCTAGTCTATCTCACTATGACTAGGTCTGCCATTGTCTATGCAGCTAGCTTTGTCAACCAGTTTTTCCAAGCTCCTCGCTCGGTTCACTACGCCGCAGTCCTCTAGATTCTTCGCTACCTGCGCACCTCCGTCACCAGATCACTATTTCTCTTTGCCACTTCTACACTCACCCTTCGAGCATTCTCTGATGCTGACTGGGCGGGGGATGTTACAACGCGTCGCTCCACTACTGGCTTTTGTATCTTCCTGGGTGACTCTTATATCCCGGCGTAGCAAGAAACAGGACTTCATTGCGCGCTCCAACACTGAAGCCGAGTATCGTGTCATGGCTTCCACTACTACTGAGATCGTGGTGTTTCAATATCCGGACTCACTCCCTTATTTTGTGATAATCGAAGTGCTATACAAATTGCATCCAACCCGGTGTTTCATGAACGGACGAAACACATCGAAATTGATTGTCACTTCACTCACCAAGAGTTCCTCGCCAACACCATTTTTCTACCGTTCATTGCATCCAAAGAACAAATAGCGGACTTCCTCGCCAAGTCTCTCACATCTGCTCGATTCTGATATCTTATTAGCAAACTCTCGGTTCATGATCCACCATGAATTTGAGGGAAGATGTTAATGTTAAATGTATTTAATATTATTCTTTATTGCTTTAGGTTTAGTCTCACAGCGCCTGTGGTGTTTTCCCATTCTCCTCTTCTCCTATATGTAGACCTCAAGGGTCCTTATTTTACATATCAATACAAGTTACTTGTTACTTCTAACAAATGCAATGTATTTATAAGCATGGATCCAAGTAAAACATCAAACCTAGGCGGAGAGCAAATGAACCTACACATTTGTCATCATTTTGGGGTAAAAAGATTTATTTATGTTGGAAGGTTGTAAAAAAGCTAACAACAACACTTAAATAATAACTTCACTTTTAGCATGCTTAGCCATTGAGTGACAAAAGGTTTGTGTTGAAAAATATTTTAGAGTAAATTACAACACGAGGTCAACTCAAGCTCATGTTATGTATGAGAACACAATCTCAGCTCAGTAAACTCCCAGAACAAAGTAAACACAGAGCCGTGTACCAATACCGCCCAATCTTATTCCTAGTGAGTTATTTGCAAACTGAAATCAAGAACAGCGCAGAACCAGCTCAAGTGCTCAACCCTTGAGTTTGGTAAAACAAATTTTGGCTGATGAACAAGGTCTTCCAAATTATCCAACTTCTCTGGACTTCAGAAAGCATCCGAAGGTTCAACAATTCATTGCGGACAACTTTAAAGTAAATCGCACATCCAAATCGATCGGAATAGAGAACCCTTGTACGCAGAAACTAAGCATCCACTTTAGGGCAGCGTTTAAACGAATCATCATTGACAATAGCAGACCGTCAATGAAGCAAGGATTACGATGCATAACTCCGAAAGTAGAATAAGGATAATCGGTAGGCTCACTTGACGAGGGAGAGGAGACGCTTCTCCGCAGCGATGATGCGTTCGGTGGAGGTGGGAATCCACCGCAGGGCGCGCGGCCATGCCCACTTCGAAGACCCCGCCGGCACCTTCTCTGCCGCCGCCGCCGCCCGGCTGATCTCCTCCGACATCTTCGTAGTCATTGATCGGTGCATCAAAAGGGGAACAGCATCCTTCGCCCGAGAATGGTTTGGCTTTTAGGGGAGGAGTCTCGCTCGAGTACGCAGGAGGAGGAGGGCTCTTTCGTTCTTACGGTCAATTACGAGTTTACGTCTGACGAATGCGCAGACGTCTGCACCGATTTGGCGTCTCATGGGCGAGAAACTTCGTTCAAGAAATCTCATTATTTTCTTCTGTGATTTTCTAAGGCTGAAAAAACTGTGTTCTTTTTAGCATTATCAATATTCCCCAAATATGTCCATAAGGACCATAACTATAAGGGAATAACAATATTATATTTTAATTTTATAATTTATGTCAAATAAAATAAATAAAGTATAATAAGAATAATAAATTCCTGAACTTAAAAACCAAGAAATATAATTTGAAAATTGCTATATTAAAAACGAATAATATTATAAATTCCTGAACTCAAAAACCAATATTAAATTAAATATAGTTTTGTTGCGGTCTAACTCGACGTCCCGGTCGGCATGGAATAACCTGAACCGTCCTAACTCTCGGAACGGTCGAGCGCGCACACAGTCAATAGAGGGTCGATTGTACACAAGCAATTTTAACGTGGAAAAACTCTCAACTGGGTAAAAAAATCACGTGACCGGATCTGTGTCGGTCAAAGTCTACTATTTCTGGTTGTTACAACTTGTTTGTGAAGTTGAGGGTGACATGTCACCTCTCTTTACAGCTTTGGGATGAGAGAACACTAGGCACACGGCGGACGACAGGTCTTCACGTCGCGGGTTGTTAACAAATTGCAATTCGGGTTGGTGGTCTTCGGATAGAGGCTTGTTGATTCTGAATGTGGAGCGGAGCACCTGGACTTTGCAGTTGCAATGGCCACTTGAGACTTGGGAGATTTGGCTTCGTCAAGTGGCTTTGACTTGACTCGCTTGTAGCTCGGGTGCGGCTCAGGTGCGACTCGGGTGCTACTCGTAGGAGGAATTCGGCAGAGCTCCGATCTAAGGAAGAAGAAGACACTGAGGAAAAATGTAAGAAATGAGGAGACATGAAGCTCTTTTTATAGGCTCCGGGTGATGGTTATGGTGGTTACACGGCTATCCGCACACCATAACCACCGTCATGATTATTTTTGGTATAGTTTAAACGTGTGTATTTCCCTATTTGGAGACCATTTAAATAAATTATAAAATATTAATTAAATCTCTCAACTAACCAGGTGGTTATGCGTAGATTGGACGGCCGGGAGCGCCCCCCTTGATCGGACGACGGGAGAAGGACTCCACGGGCGGACGGCGAACTCGCCGCCAAATTTGCCGGCAAGAGGAGGACGGCCGACTGCGGCCGGGGAGGGCCCCCAGCCGCTTCCTTTGGCTGCGGGCCGACGACCGAGGAAGGGGGCGGCCCGGGCCACCGCGACGACAGCCGAAGGAGGGGGCGGTCGTCCCCCTGGGCGGTGCCGACGGCCGAGGGAGGCGCGGCCCAGGCGGCCGCTTCCTCGGCCGTGGACGGCGTGGCAAGACAAGGCGGGCGGCCGGCATCCGAGGAGGAGGTCGGCCGCCCGCCGCAGGCGAGGTGGTTCTCACGGCGGTTTGCCCATTACGCGTAATGGGATCGGTGCATGAGAGATCGGGTGCGGAGATCACGCGCGCGGTCAATCTCATGATCCCACCTCTTTTGAGTTGGAGATCATGGGTGTGTGGTTATGCGCACACCCAACTTTTATAAAATGATGGTCATCCCCAACAAGTTTCATTATAAACATACAAGCAATCGTGCACGGGAGACCCCATGCGGGAAACATTTTTCATGGGGGCGATATTTGTCGTGGGCGCGACATATGTCGTGGGCGCGACATTCGTCGTGGGCGCGACATTTTTCGTGGGGGCGATATTCGTCGTCAGGGCGACATTCGTCGTGGTTGGGGGGGTGACATTTGTCAGTGGTGCGACATTCGTCGGGGGTGGTGACAACATTGGTCGTGGGCGGCGACATTGGTCGTGAGTGACGACATTGGTCGTGGGTAGTGAAATTAGTTGTGAGGGGGAACATTTGTCATGAACGGCGACATTCAGCGGTAAAGGCGACATTCGTCAGGGAAGGAGACATTTGACTGAGGCGACGACATTCGACGTGGGAGGAGACATTGGTCGGGGGTGGTGACATTGGCCGGGGTGACAACATTGGTCATGTTCAACATTGGTCGGGGCTGATGACATTGGTCGGGGGTGACAACATTGGTCATGGGCGACGACATTGGTCGTGGCTTACGATATTGGTCGTGGGCGACGACATTGGTCGTGGGAGACGACATTGGTCGTGGGCAGTGAAATTAGTTGTGAGGGAGAACATTTGTCATGAACAGCGACATTCGGCGGGAAAGGCGACATTCGTCAGGGAAGGAGACATTTGGCGAGCACTATGACATTATGCGGGGGAGGAGACATTCGGCAGGGGTGGAGACATTCGGCAAGGGCAATAACATTTGGCTGAGGCGGCGACATTCAGTAGGGACAGCGACATTCAGCGGAGGCGGCAACATTTGGCTGTGGCGACGACATTCGGCAGGGGCGGCGACATTTAGCGGAGGCGGCAACATTTGGCTGAGGTGGTGACATTTGGCTGAGATGACGACATTCGGCGGGGGTGGCGACATTCGATGGGGGCGGCGACATTCAGCATGGGCAGCGACAATTTTCTTAGCGAGAAACATTTATCGTGTGCAACAAAAATTTTCGTTGAGGAAAACAATTATCCAGAATATTTTTATGTGCGTCATTATCAATTGAATATTTATCAAACAAAGAAAATATCTCATTCAGATGCCTCACTGTGCCACAGTGAGAAGAAAAGATCTATGTTCAAAGCATTCCCGGAGCAATATTAGGATTTACCGAACAATCAAAAAAATCAAACATGAAGAACAAAGTTTAGCCTTTTCTACATTAGAAAAGTGTAGAGATCATTTTCATCTCAAACTGACGCCCATAATCTCTATAATCTATAATTTCTGATGTAGAGATCAAATAATTGAATCACATAATAACTTCTTATTACAACACATCACCCAAAAAAGGTGTGTGAACCCCGACTCTTTCGTGAATCAAGACAAATTGAAGAAAGTAAGTTTAAGATAATAATTGCTTATAGGAAAAATGTGCTAAATAAATATTTGATTTTACAAAGTTCATTATTCTTCGCAAATGTTATCCGTTGAATACATTAAATAATTCCAACAGATTCTATCATATTATACCATAACTTTATATTCTTAGATATTTGAATGCAGTTTAATTAGTATTAGTTACCATTTCTATACCTTGAAGAATGAAAAAATACCTGTATTTGTTAGATAGAATAGAAGACTGAATGCTATCCCAAAGAGATCAAGCATTTGCCCACCCACACGGGGCCAACCATTTGCTCAAAACAGAGGAAACATAAGCGGGGATGAAGACAGGGTTCATAAAATAATGTAAAAATATAAAATCAGTAAAAAAATCAGTGAAAAATTCTGAATCTAATCATTAAAACTGAAGAAAAATAAGTGGGGCCAACCATTAAAACTGAAGAAAAATAAGCAACGGGATGAAGGTATCATAAAACAAACCCAATCTTATCATTTCAGAAAACAAAAAAACCAGTCATCATATATATCAGTAAGCTACACTGAGAAATACTATATGATTAAGAAAAGTATGCTTGAGTTTTTGTAAATGGTAGAGAAAAAACAAAATCTGAAAACAAAGAATTTGAGAAGTGGGAGGAGATTGCCGTAGACCGGCTCCAGTCCGCCAGGACCTGAGATTCACCCTGCAGGTGGAGGGGGCATCCCCGGCGGAGGAATGATCGACTGATAGAGAGAGTGAGGGGTTGATGAGGCTCTTGCTCCACAACACGACTCTAATTTTGGCTTGAGATCACCGAACATCGAGTTGTTGCTTTGACGCCGGAGAAAGCCAGGGTACCTTCCCGTCTTACTTCTCCAACATTTGTTTCCTGCACCTCTCATAACCATTCCTGTGAAAAGAAATGTTTTTGAGAGAGGATAAGAAGAGGATGACAAAATATGAGATGCTTTTGACGGGTGACAGTCGAAGACAACAACAAAAGTAGCTTACTATGGTGGCAGGTCAACATTCAAAGGAATGCTTTTTGGGAGATGGATTTCTATTTGAAAAAAATGAAAATTTGGGAGGGAATATTGGCGGGAAATATGAAATTACATTAAACCCATGTCTTTTGAAATGAAGAGAGGATGGGTGAGGGGTATTTTCGTATTAAAATGTTACACCATCCATGAATTTGGACTCCCTTATAGTATAAAGATAGATATATTATGTTATATCATTATATTTTGTACAAATAAATACGGTATATCATTTATATATTGGTGTATGTTTCTATTTATTAATATGACTCAAGTATATACGAGCTTCTTTGAAAACCAAACAAATGCCGTTTTCGTTCGAGACAGGAGGGGGAGGGCCGAGGCTGCTCCTGGCGCTTTTTTGCCGTTTCGCAGAGGGAGGGCGGGACCAACCGCAGACTCCCGGCATTTTTCGGCATTATGTAGAGGGAGGGCGGGACCAACCGATGACTCTCGGCGAGTTTACTAGTTTGTTTTTTTGTCGTGCAATGGTGGTTGCTCCCATACCAGAGTTCCACCGGGGAGCCAAACAGAACTTTAATCTTTTCTCCTAAATCTCGACGGTAAGCTTCTAGTAATGCATATTGTAGGTTCAATTATGAGAACATATTTTGAGACAAATACAATATTTGTGTTGCTGCCAAATTCGGTGCTTCTAAATCGGTCTTAATTGGACTGTCTTAACCCGGGAGCGGTCGAGCGCGCAAACAGTCACAAAATAAGAGAATAATTGCACAAGACAGTTTTAGCGTGGAAAAAAACTTCAACCGGGTAAAAATCACGTGATCGGGTCTGTGTCGGCCGAACTTCACTATCAGCTTTGAGATACAACTTGTTCAAAGAGCCGAGGGCGACAGATCACTACTCGTTATAACTTGGAGGTGAGAGAGTTTTCAGGTGCTCGATGCGCAACAGACTGCTCCACACGAGGCTCAAGCTTTACAGCTTCCTGGAGATGGCGAGCACTCCTACGTGTTGCACGAAGGTAGAACACGGCCGCGGAGCGAGCAGAATGGAGTTGGCGGGAACTTTCGAGATGTTGTGCGCTAAGAGGCTTCTCCGAACGGCTGACGGAGCTTGCTCTTTTTCGGTGGACATAGTCAAATTTTCGGTGGAGAAGCGGCGGCTTGTAGGAGAATTCTAACAGAACTCTGGCCTGGGGAAGAAAAAAGCTACGAGCAAAAAGATGAGAAATGCAGAGGCCTGAGGCTATTTTTATAGGCTTTAGGGGTAGTTATGGTGGTTACTCGGCTATACGCACAGCATAACTTCCCCAAATTACTAAATATAGAGCATGTTCTGTATAGTTTGAAGCGAACATTATTTGCACAAAATTCACTAAATGCAGACCACCACTAAAATCATGACCTCCCCCCACAAACGATGGTGGTTTTTGGCGCAACTGACGGTCGTGACTGTGCCGGGGCAATCAAACGTCGGAGAGAAGAGGCACATGCATGGCCGGCGGGAACACTAATGAACAGCGGGCAACGGAGGCAGACACACTCTACTTTACAGGTGTTCGGGCTCGGCGACGACCGTCGGCGCGGTGCTGGTCGGTCGCGGGGTCTGGCCAGCCCGCCGGGCGCGGCCCTGGAGCCGGCCACCGGCCATGAGGTGTTCCCGCCTGCCGCCCGCCGCCCTTTTCACGGGTCGGGCGATCCTCTGGTCGCCCCACCTGGGCAGTCATCTTCCCTAGAGGCGGCGGCCCCTGGGCTGCCCGGCCCCCCTTTTCTGCATCCTGCACCAGGGGCGGGGCCTCCCAGGTCAGGTGGTGTCTTCTTCCCCTAGGGCGGGCGGCAATGTGGCCGCTCGCACCTTCTCTGGCGCCCCATCTGGGAGGCCTCCTTCCCACCCAGGTTGAGCCGCTCCCTCGTCGGTAGCCTTTCCTGTCTGTTGGACTCGCTGGTCCGCCTTTCTCGCAACGGGCAGGGCGGTTACTTTTCCAGGATGGAGATTTTTTCGGCCGGGGGCGGTTTCATCATTTGCGTAAATATGAATGTTGGAACCCTATTACTGATTTGGGCTTTGATCTTTATTATTTGTTTAGGAAGATTAGTTTGACCCAATATGTATAGTATAGTATCATAGGTTTATTTCCAGGGTTACACCTTCAAAAGGATTCCAAAGAAGTTCAGTTCGACGAACGTGGAACCCGGTTCGACGAACGTGGAACCCGGTTCGACGAACGTTGAGTTCTACCTCTGAGTTAAGCTCGACGAACTTTGGGTTTCGTTCGATGAACGCTGATCACAACTCAGCAGCTCTGCTCGACGAACTCCAGGCTCAGCTTGACGAACTTCCGGCTCAGTTCGACGAACTCCAGGCACAATTCGACATTTTCCAGGCTCAGTTCGACTAATTCTTTGTAGTGTTCAGGCAGTGTTATTTACTGAAGGCAAAATGATTTTAAATGACTTAATTACATCAGTTACAACTCTGATATTTAATGCTAAATATTCTTAATGAATATAGTCGTTTCAGACAGCATTAAATAGGAATTAATCACAGAGTTTAATTCTAAATTTATTACCCATAGCATTTACAAATCTCAAAGATTATTCAGACGTTTCAGAATGGTTTTAAATTCAAATATTTGAATTCCTCTTAGAGATTATAAATTCAGAAGATTACTGCCTCAAATGGGTTACAGTTACACACTTACAATATACTGACTTAGAGTTTGAGGGATACATTTTTTTAGATCAACATATTTTTATCAGATTTTCTGCTTCAGTCTTCCAGTACAACATTTTCAATTAATCTGCAACTTGAAGGGCTACGCCCTGAAGAAAAGTCTCCCCTCCTGATCTCAAATCTCTACTCAACTCACGGGGAGTTTTTTACTTCAACATTAATATCCACTAAAGTCTTCTCAGAGATTGCTGACATAGAAGACAACATCAATTTTGTTCAATTCATAAACTGTGTACAATGTTATAACTCCCTTCAAAAGTTAACATCTTGGTTCATAAGTCACCTGATCAAAAGACTTAGCTTGGTTTTTGGGCATTTGATCAAAAGCTCAAAAGGTTGCTAGATCTCCCTTAGAAAATAGATCTTTTATTGACAGGGCACATAATCAAAACCTGTAGTGAATTTCTACCAGGGTCGTAGAAGAGTGGATGTACCCAGATTTATTGGGGAACCACTATAAAATTCCTTGTGTCGTCTGTGTTTGATGCTTTTCTTTTTATTTGTGTGTGGTGATTCTTAATCTGTCTATCTATATATTAATATATTACTTATTTTTTAAACTACTTTGAAAAAGAAATCAATTTTTTAATATACACTATTCATCCGCCCTCTAGTGTAAAATAGATTTATCTCTAACTTTCAATGACAATTCGTGTGAGCCATTTCAGACGATTATATTGGTCCGATCGGTAGTTATCGGTAGTTATTGGGAAAAATCCTCCTACAGATTTTCGCTCTCCTTCTCCTATGATTTTCTTTCTCTCCTCTCCACCTCCTTGTGTGTTTTCCCTTTGCTCGCGACCTCCCTTCCACGTGCGCGCATCCATTCGGGCGCACGATTCTCCTTGTCCATGCTACCTTTGCGCGTGTCTCTTCTCCAACGTGCTCACGACCTCCTGTACGCATGTTTCCCCATGTATATGTCCATCAGTGGGCAAGCTCCTCCTTGTGTGCGCACATCCCCTCGAGCGCATGTTCCACCATGCGGGAATTCCACGGTATGTTCACCATTCCAAGGGCGTCCTCACGCGCTCCACTCCAAGTGCCTCGTCCTAGCACGCCTCCGCGCGCTCTGCCGCCAAGATAGTCCAAGCGCGCCTCCGTGCAGTCCGCGTCAAGATCGTCATAGCGCGCCTTCGTGCGCTAAACTGTCAAGATCATTCTAGCGTGTCGCCAAGATCGTCCAACCGTGCCTCCTACTTGAGCGCTCCCGCGAACACCTCTTCCTTGCAAGCTCCCGCGAGCGCCGCCTCCTTGCGCGCTCCCGCGAGCGCCTCTTCCTTGCACGCTCCCGCGCGCGCCGCCTCCGCGCGCTCCCGCGAGCGCCTCTTCCTTGCAGCGCTCCCGCGAGCGCCGCCTCCTGCGCGCTTCCTTGCACGCTCCCGCGCGCGCCGCCTTCTTGCGCGCTCCCGCGCGCGCCGCCTCCTTGCGCGCTCCCGCGAGCGCCTCTTCCTTGCACGCTCCCGCGCGCGCCGCCTCCTTGCGCGCTCGCGACGCCTCTTCCTTGCACGCTCCCGCGCGCGCCGCCTCCTTGCGCGCTCCCGTGAGCTTCTCTTCCTTACACGCTCCCGTGCGTGCCTCCTCCTTATGCGCTCCCGCGAGCGCCTCTTCCTTGCACGCTCCCGCGCGCCGTCTCCTTGCGCGCTCCTGCGCGCGCCCCTTCCTTGCAAGCTCTTTGTGCGCTCTTCGCTAGCAAGCGCTCCGTGTGCTCTCCGCCAACAAACACCCCGTACGCCCAAGAACAAACGTTCTAATCACTGACATGACAACCGTACCAGACTTCTCCAAACGACAAGCATAGACAAACCGCAGAGGATAAGGCGTGCAAGCTGCGCCGCGCAAGCTTCCAAGACTCAAGAGTCAGGACGAGAAAAGCAGGTCGCTCCTGCTTCTAAGCTCTAGCGGAAGACTTCAAAACACAACGAGTTCATCCCTCGCAGCACAAGAAGAAGTTCATAGCTTTTTGAGAGGTAACTTGTCATCCTCCGAGCCAAGCTCACTCTCTCCCCCAACTTGTAACGAGAGGCGCCATGTCGCCCTCAAATTCTTCAAAAATGTCATGTACAACATCCAACATATAGTGGATGTTTGTCCGGCACAGTTCTGACCACATGATTTTTCATCCGGTTGAAAGATTTTCCACGTTAAAAAAAATTCTTTTCCCAACTTTTTACCCTTGGTGACTATTTGCACGTTCAACCACTACCAGAATAAGACGGTTCAATTTAATCCGATCTACCAGAGTCGGAGTCTTGACCTATCCACAAGAAGAAATTTTCTTTTATATACAGTATATATATAATAAAGATTAGTTGTAATGAAATAATAAACTATATTCATTATACCCGTAGACCAAATAATGGGGTTCATATAGCAAGCAGTACGGTCATTTCGGACCACAGTCCTTGCCCCCCACCTCCTGATAATGCCATCGGCGTCCACGGGCTCCGATGGCATCTCACGGCGCCGCTGGCTGGCTCCCTCGCTATCGTCCTCGCCGATCGGCGAAGCTCTCAGGAAGGATCGCATCCCCGTCTTCTTCCTCACGGGATCCACTTCGAATTTTCGCCCTGAGGCGCTGTTTAATTAATTAGGATTTAACTTTTTTTAATTAACTTAATGTAAATGTACGATTGCACATTTAATTAATTACTCAGCTTATTTTCTTTATTAGCTTTTATAATGCAAGGTTAATGATTCAGCTTATAAAACCACATCGTGATTCGTGATTCATTTTTGCTCGTTTGTTTGAGTTTTTTTTTTTGCTCAATTTTCCATTGGAGGAAAAAAAATTTCCGTTCAAAAATTTATCATCACTAAAAAAAGGAATTATTTTTGACATCTAACTCTTACTTCCCACAGTTTCACTCTCACAGCCTCAACAAATAGACCCATTGTGGGTCACTTGATTGTCCCCGGTTCGGAGAATTGGACCGACTAAGCTTGAGATTGAACCGAGCGTGCAAACAGTTAAAAGAAAATCATAACAATGACACGAGTTGTTTTAGCATGGAAAACCCAGAAAGATTGAAAAACCACATGATTGGATCTGTGTCAGACCAAAAATCACGACATTTTTTGAGATTACAAAAGTGTGAGATCCTCAGAGGGTGACAACCCACCTCACCGTTTACAAGCATTGAATACAATAAGAAGAAAAAAGACTAAGTCCACGGAGCTAGAGAGTGCACGAGAGGATTCTCCCATGCCTTCTTTTGCACTTGTTGAAGCATACACGAGAGAGTTGAGAGCGAGCAGACTTGGGAGCGAATAGAGGAAATTAAGAGCGAAGGAATGATCTCAGTCCCACATCCTCGTCGAAAAACCTCGAACTTCTTTCTTGTCTCTCTGGTTGCTTGTTTTCAAATGAAGGAATAAGAGAGCATTTTATAACTTTTTTGAAGAGTCGTGTTGTTAATTGCATCAGGCTGGATTTGGAGTTGACGAATGACGTTGCTTGATTTTGATTACCTTGATCACCAATTTTTCAAAAATGATGAACATACTCCCCGGGCAGTTCGGGCAGCCCAGGTCGGCTGCCCGACGATAATGGCAGCCGGAAGTGGTGGCGACGGACCTCGACAGCATCGGGTCACGCGCGGGTGGGGGGCACATGGAGGATGCCCGCTCCCTCGTGAGGTGCGCATGCACGATGGGGGTGCGCACCTTGCGAGCTCGCGAGGGCTGCACGAGACATATGTGGGGTACTTTTGTGTTGTGCGTGTCGTGCATGTGCACGCCTTCAGGTCCTTCGAGTACACGCAACTAGCTTGAGCGTTTCGGTTGAAATTCTACCAGTTTGACTCAAAAATATTTAGGGAGACCACATCAAGTATCATGTTTGTTGAAGCCGGGAAAATCCCTACTCCGAAAATTCGAATCAATGCAGCCTAAGGTTACCGGTCCAACGGTTGGGCTCGACGACTTAACAGACTGAAATACAGAGACGAAAGGAAAAAAACTATAAGGATCTCGGGTGCTGCGGGAAAAAGGTCTCACCACGTGCCCGAATGCATGAATGAATCTTCCCCTCCACAACCAAAGATGGTCGAGCGGAGTGGAAGGTGGACACTAGTTGGCGACTATCTCTTCATTCTCGCCTGTATTCGCTATCTCGTCTACTCGCAAAAACTTTCTTTCTCGGCTACGATGCACGCTCACCGCACCTAAGTGTTGAAGCCGGGAAAATCTATAGTATAAAAATTCAAATTAATGCAATGTAAGATTACCGGTGCAGCGGCCGGACTTGAAGGCTTAGCAGACTGGAACATAAAAACAAAAGAAAAACTAGAAGGACCTGAGGTGCTGCGGTAGGGAGGTCTCACCACGTACCCGGATGCTCGAAAAAAGTTTTCCCTCCACAACCAAAGATGGTCGAGCAAGGTACAAGGTGGACACTAGTTGGTGACTATCTCTAGATGACGACCAGGGGGATGATCATTATCTCACGTCTAAAGTCCTTGACAGTAGGATCCAAAGCTCAGCCAAAAGTCCAAAAAAAAGGGTCTAGTCGGGATCTTTTGCGAGATTCCGAGGTCAATATCCTTGTACCCCTGGGGTCCTATTTATAGCAAAATCAAGAGTTGGGGGTCCCATTTATAGGAAAACCAAGGGTGAGGGGGTGGGGGGGGGGGGGTCTTGTTTATAGTCCAACCCCCACCTGGCGACTAGGCGACTTTCAAGGAAACTCACCTAGCTTGGACGACCATCCTCCCTAGCCGCCTACCAGGCGAGTATGGGAGGGGAGCTCGTCATACTCGCTCAGGTCTTCATCTGTCTTGGATGTTGACTCTAACTTCTGTCTTGACATGTTGACTTTGACTTCTTGATGACCTGACTTTGAGTGGGACTCACTCGACAAATATGAGTTGCACAATGTATAAGTTTATTTTATTTTAAAATTACAATAATAACTATAAACCATATATAAACATATATGAATTGATGTTATATAAATAACAATGACTATGTGTACATTTGGGACAAGCTCTGGTGCATCAAAAAGTTGCATTCCAATCACAGCGGCCGTTTTTAGACCGTTTGAATGTGCTGTTAGAGTGCTCGAAGCATCCGCGTGACCATCTAGTTTGGAATGGCCTACCCGTTGCCCCCAGCGGGGTATTTATAGGCGAAACCCTAAATCCCCGACTACGGGTTTGGATTCCTATCGGATCCTAACCAACCCGTTAAGTAGCTCATTAACACGAATATAAATATACCTCAACAATCTCCTCCTATATTGTATATAAGTATTAGCAAAAGAAAGGTGCTACTTATCCAAAAGTTAATAATGACCAAACAAACAAGAGTTTTTCCAGAAATATGAATATGAGTTTTAGATAATAGAATACTAAACTCAAACCAAATGTTCCAAACATGAATTAAAGCAATAAACTGGAAAGCTCAAACCGATAATTGATCTAAGCGAAAAGCAGATCATCATCATCTGGGTCAAAATCAACTATCTCTCCTCCAATCTCCACTTTTCCTGCGAACAATTACAGCAAGAATGTCATGAGACAAATCTCTATGAATTCAAACATTTGCAGAAATAAAGTGATTAGTTCTAACAGCGGGTGAACTTAATACTCTAACTGGGAGGAAAGAATCCCAAAAAACAGCATCTCTATCTAACTTACACAAAATTAGATTAATTGATTTCATAGAATCAAACCATGTTCCTTCGATTATTAAGATTATTATTAACGTTCCATAATTGTGCTATATCATCAAGTTTGGAATGATACAACAAGCTGTGACTATTATATCATCAAGTTTGGAATGATATAACTAATAATCATAATATCAGGACACATATCAGCAACCTCAGTACTCATTTTTGGAATGATACCCAATTCAGCCTTTGGCAAAGAATAGTTACGTAAGTCATCAAGTTTGGAATGACTGGCAACTATCTCACCTCTAGCTTTCATCAGATAGCATCTGAAATACTTTAGTGTGCTCAACGTAAATGCTTGAATGTAAGCAGACAACGGTTCTTAAATTTAAAACATAAGCTAGGTATTAAGTCCTCCTAAATGGACGTTAATCTCATCTCCCCCGATGTTTTAGATGTGAGAACCTTACATAAGCCCTTAGTAATGACATCTGCTACATTATCTTTTGATCTCACGTCCAATAGGGAGATTATCCCCTGACTGGTGAGATAGGTCAACCAGGCATGTTTCATCCTAAGTTGCCTTCGCTTGCCATTGAACAACGTATTTGTAGCAATGATCTTTGTGGCCTGATTGTCACAATAAATCGAAATAGAGTGCATTTTCAGACTCTTCATTGGAATGTCCAATATCAGATCTCTTATCCACTCTGCTTCTTCTCCAGCTGAAGCGAGAGCATAGAGTTCCGATTCCATAGAGGATAGTGCAATGCACGTTTGCCTCTTAGACTTCCAAGCTACTGCAGCTCCTCCTAGTGTAAACACAAAGCCACTAGTGGATCGACAATCAGCTATTTCCGAGCACCAAGATGCGTCAGAGTACCCTTCAAGCATTGGAGGATGCCCACTGTAACATAAAGCATACTTCTCAGTAAACTTTAAGTATCTCATTAGCCTGTCTAAGGCGTCCCAGTGGTCCTTCCCAGGGTTACTGGTGAATCTACTCAACATGCCGACCGTAAAGGCTATGTCAGGTCTAGTGCAGGTAGTAGCGTACATGAGACTTCCTATGAGTTTGGAATAATCTAACTGTCTGATAGCTGAACCTTCATTCGGTTTCAGTCTACTGTTATAATCGTATGGAGTCTCAGCCTTTTTGCTCTTATCGTAACCCCACTTTTCCAGTAGATTTCTAATGTAGTGACTCTGACTCAGGGTAATACCTTTTTTTGTGAAGTTCACTTCCATTCCTAGGATGGTTTTCACCTCACCTAGGTCTTTCATGCTAAATTGTGCCGTCAAGGCAACCTTCACGTCTTTCACCTCAAACTGATCAGTGCCCAGAATTAGCATGTCATCAACGTACAAGCATATGATGGCTACTTTATTTGCACTTGTTCTAACGTACAGACATTTATCTGATAGACTGGATTTGAAACCCAAGCCTTTTACACAGGTGTCAAATTTTTCATGCCACATTTTGGGTGCTTGTTTCAATCCGTATAGTGACTTAATCAACTTACAGACCTTATTTTCTAGACCTTCTATGACGAACCCTTTATGCTGGTGCATGTAGATCTCCTCAGTCAGATCTCCATTCAGAAATGCAGTCTTGACATCCATCTGATGAACAGTGAAATGTTCAATAGATGCTAGTGCGAGAAGAATCCTAATAGTCGCATAGTGACATACATGTGAGTATATATCAAAGTAGTCTACACCACTCACTTGAGTGAAGCCTTTGGCAACTAGACGTGCTTTGTATTTTGCGATACTCCAATCAGGATTAAGCTTCTTCCTCAGAACCCACTTATTGCCAATGGTTTTAGCCCCTTTGGGCAGATCAACCAAAGTCCATGTGTTGTTCTGCATGAGAGAGTTCATCTCTTCGTCTATGGCTTCTTTCCATAATAGAGAGTCTCTAGATCGCATCGCTTCCTTATAAGTGGATGGATCAGCTTCAACTTGGTAAGTCACGAAGTCTGTACCAAAGCTTTTAGGCATTTTCTCTCTACTAGATAACCTTCTGGTATCTAAACCACTCGTGTCTACAGGCTCAGTGTCAGAGTTACATTGTCCTGGCTCAACTAAAGGCTCAGTACTAGTGGCTGGCAGACCTGGCAGTGTCAGGTTCTTGTCCTTAAGGAACTTATCCTCAAAGAAGACATCGTCTCTTGATTCTATTACAGTATTAGTGGAGAGATCCAGAAATCTGTCCGCAGCATTATCATCTGCACATCCTAGGTAGACGCAGGTATTAGTCCTGGGTCCAATCTTTGCTCTTCTAGAGTCTGGTATCCTAACATAAGCGATATAGCCCCAGGTCTTAAGATTGTCAAATCTAGGAGGCCTCTTAAACCAAAGCTCGTAGGGTGTCTTAGTCAACTTTGCATGAGGAACTTTATTAAGAATATGATTTGACGTGAGCACGGCTTCACCCCAATAGGCCGCAGGCATGCCAGCAGTCAACAACATAGAATTCAACATTTCTGTTAAAGTTCTGTTTTTCCTTTCAGCGATGATGTTGGATTGTGGGGAATATGGAGCGGTGGTTTCAGGGATTATGCCATTGCTGGCAAGGAAATCTCTGAACTCCCCCGAGACGTATTCTCCTCCTCTATCACTTCTTAGCCGTTTTATTTTCATGTCAAGTTGATTTTCAACCCTATTTTTGAAAATACGGAATTTTTTAAAAGCTTCATCTTTGATTTTAAGAAGATAAATGTGACTGAATCTAGAGTAGTCGTCGATAAAGGTTATCAGATACTTCCGACCGCCTCGAGTGACAAAACTTTTGTAGTCACAAATATCGGAATGTATTAACTCTAGCAATTGTGTGCTCCTAGAAACCTGACTAAAAGGTGTTCTAGTTATCTTAGTTTGAGCACAAATTTCACATTTTTCAAATTTGGTTTTTGTGTCGAGGGGTATGTTGTGAGAACATGAAATAGTTGGAGAACATGAAATATGACCTCTGCCAGCAATGAGAGACAACAAGCCATTATCAGAAATGATTTTGTCCTTACCAGACAAAGGAGTATAAGAGAGAAAAACTAAAGAGGAGTTGGTCATGTAGTGAGTGGCACCAGAATCAATCACTCACTCAGAAGATGAGGCAGTGGCCGCATGAGCACTCAACATGGCAATAGAAGCAAGAGAAGCAGGGGCACCCGGGGACAGATCAGGCTGAGAGTGCAGCAGGTGGTGGAAAGCCTCCAATTCATGAGTAATGAGCTGTCCAGAAACAGCATTGGATGTCTCGTCGTAATTGTCTGTAGAGTAAGCAACATCATAAGGCTTGGGTCCACCCTGACGACGGCCCCCGCGTTCTGGTCCCCGACCATGTCCACAACCACAAGGGGAAAAATGTGGGCGGAGTTTGTAACACACCTCCCGATTGTGGCCATTGCGGCCACAAAAATCACAAGTAGAAGTAGACAAGCTAGAACTGAGAGCATGACCAAGGCCAACGCTAGTTAAAGCAGAGAGCTCGGGAGGAGCACTAACACTAAGGGACATCTGACGGTCTTCATTACAGAGGACCATGATAAAGGCCTCCTGAAGAGACAGGAGAGGGGAACGGTGAAGGATATGTGTCCGCACCATATCGAACTCCATGTTCAGCCCCATCAAGAAGACATAGAGACGAAAGTGTTCCTCCCGTTATTGTAACTAAACAGCATCTGCAATGCATGCTCGAGTGATATGCGAAAAATAGTCCAATTCTTGATGCAGGCGCCCGAACTACGAAAACAAGTACGACACCGTCATAGAGCCTTACCGCAGTTCCAAAATGCATCGGGTAAGTTCATAAACCTGTGTAGAATTGTCAATTTGAGAGTGCCACACGGGCACGGGTCCAGATTTTGAAGGCCGCGTCCATCAACCTGTAACTCTGATAGACCTTCGGAGACATAGAGTTAAGAAGCCAGGAAACAAACAGAGAGTTTTCTGAGTCCCACCGCTTCCAAGAGGGATCAGGTTTGGGGGGCTCCTTAACTGTTCCGTCAATGTAACCAAACATTTGATGACCGCAAACGACATGTTGAGCAGCCCTTGACCATTCGAGATAGTTTGTGTCATCTAATGAGACCGTGGTAATCTTCAGGGAGCCAGAGTGGTCATGGGATCACTGAGGATCACTCATCTGAGGCTGAATCAAACCCGATGATGAGACTGGGGAGTCACTCATTTCTACCGACACCAAAGATCTGCAAGCAAATAGAGATACAGCCCAGAAAATAGAGATCAGGAGCATGGCAGCTAAAAATAAACAGGCGTGAGGCCAGAAAAAATCCTGTCAGAGGCTACGGGAGCGAGCAGGCACAGGAGGAACAACTAAAACCGGGCGGACTTACGGGATCGAGCGGCAACCAGAGAGAGACACACGAGAAAACAGTCGTCGGCGTCAAGCACGGCAACGAACGAAGCAGAATCAGCGGCATCAGCAGGGGCGGCGACGTCGACCCCTTTAGCAGTCGGTGGCAGACGCCAACCCGCTCGGAAACCGCATCGGAAGAGTGGATGGTGCACGCAAAGTGGCCAATCAAGAGCAGCATGGCGAACAAAGGGATGAGCGGCCTCTTAAATCAATGCAGATGAAGCGCTTGAGGTCTTTAAGACTCACCTGCATCTTCTTCCGGTACATCTCAGTCTTGAAGGAATACCAGGCCGAGGGCAATTTGAAAATGATCGCCCCTGCAACAAATCCATCTGGCAGAGGGATGTTCTCACTGTTGAGCTTGTCCACCAAATTTTCAAACTCAGCAACCTGTGGCAGAATTTTCCTTTCCTCAGTGAAGGTGAATGCCATAAACTTGTCCAGCAGGTGCGTCTTGGACATGTTTTCCTCCTCCTTGAACTGCTCCTCTAAAGCTTCCCAGATCTCCTTGGCCCTTTGCATCTTGCCGTACGTCTCTGCAAGCCTGTTGGAGAGGCAATTCAGGATGTAGTCTCTGCAGAAATTCTCGTTGTTGACCCATTGATCTTCAATGTCACTTCCTTTGAATTCTTCAAAGACAGTCTGCACTGTGTAGAAGATGTTCATGTACTTCATGCCGAACTGTGTGTTGCGCTTCCAGGCACTGAACTCGGCGTTGGAGAATTTCTCCAGCTTGATCATCGGCACGGGAGAGGAGTGATTGATCGCCTTGGACATTTTGTGTTTCTTCCCAAACAAAAGTATTCTACTAGCAACCTAAATCACAAGCATAAAATACTGGAAAGAAATCACCTGAGCGAGACGATGACGGTCTTCGGAACCAATCCAGAGAAAAATTTGCTCCTCCTTTCCGGATGAACGCAGTCGCCAGAAGCAAGAAGAACTTCCTCTGAGCAGCACAGAGAGAAGGAGTACTCCTTCAGATGGCACAAAGCACTTGGATCAAGGTATAGCTGCAGCTCCAATCAGAGCACAACTCAAGCGAAAAGAAACTCCCTTGATCTTCCACAGAGCCAAAAACAAATCCCAGATTAGTTCTTCCACGTCAATTTTCTGATGACTTTGGTCCTTAGATCAAGAACTCCCAATGACAAGATCTGAATTCCACTTGATTAGGAATGGTAGGGTCCTTGAACCAGCACAAACTCCTATCATAAAGACAGATCTACAACTTCCTCCTACAGATCCGGCAAACTTCAGGAGTGTCGCGGCAGATCTAGGTGGCACGGTCACAGATCTGAGCGGCAACGGCGGCGGATCTGCAAGGAAGCAGTGGCGCTATTCTAACGAGCAGAAACAGAGTCCAGCGAGCACAAGAAATCTATGGCAGATCTGCACTGCATGTAGGTCTTCTTTCCTGGATCGGCACAAGATCACTGCCCTGGATCTAGATCTGGAACGTCCGGTCGGTTTTGGTGATTTCGCACAGGAATCGGCGGAGAAAACTCCTTCAATCTCCTTGCCGATCGGCAACCGCGGAAAGTCGCGAACGACGAAGCGCCTGCAGGAAATCGCGAAGGGGGGGGGGATGAGTTCGCAGCGGCGATGACGGATCGATGGCGAAGCGCAGAGAATCGCGATCGGGAGACGGCTGCTAGGTCACGGGAGCGAGAGCGGCTAGGGCGACACTTCGAGAATGTTAGAGTGCTCGAAGCATCCGCGTGACCATCTAGTTTGGAATGGCCTACCCGTTGCCCCCAGCGGGGTATTTATAGACAAAACCCTAAATCCCCGACTACGGGTTTAGATTCCTATCGGATCCTAACCAACCCGTTAAGTAGCCCATTAACACGAATATAAATATACCTCAACATGTGCAACTCTACGAAAAACACTTTTCATCAACCAGTGTTTTGGGGTCAATTCAAAAAGTAAAATAGGGGTGCGATTGCGATTCTAAAACCCGCGGCTCGCTCTCCCCTTCATGATTCTGAAATACACGGCTCACAACTCTCTGGTCTTCTCGCGTCGACCACCTCCAGTAAAACAAAACGAGCAGCTTCCAGGGAGTCAACCTCCAGCGAGTAGTCTACAACGACCTCCACTGAGTCGAAAGCCAGCGAACAGTTCTTCTTCATTTGTTGGCTGTTTGGATCTTCAAAGCCTAAGAAGGTAATCGATGCTTTCCATTCGTTGACTGTTTGAGAGAATTGTTGCTGATGAAAAAGTTGTAGATCAAATATAGCTTGTTGAATTAAGCTTTTTGAGAATCAGTGATGAAAAACAGGAGACTGTTTATAGAGTCTAAGCATAAATGCTAATCGGATAGATCTTTTATTATCTGCAACACATTATCTTCTTCATTCTTTTCGCTGGCTTTCGACTCTATCACACTTCGAAGAGATGAAACATAGGCATCATCGATAAATAAAAAGAACCACTAGTTTTGAAGATCCAATCATACAAGCAGTTTGTCCCATGGTTTATTCCCCTCTTGAATTTTCATGTAAAAATCTCTGTCAACTCTTTTTTATAGCTTTCTCATTTGGTTCACTCTCAATCTAAATACTTTCTGGTACACCACTGAGGAGTGCACTGATAGAGCTCCTTCCATCTTTTTGAAGGAGTTACTGCACCAACAATATCAAGTGTCGTATTTTTTTGGTTTGTTGAGTATTATGTATTACTCACAAAAAGATTACTATTATTTTATCAAAGAAAATTTCATTTGGGTCAAAGAGAACAAAAGGAATGATTCAACCCGCTATATTTAATCAACAACTTTTCTCGTCGTCACCGACCGCCGCCGCCACCTCCATCCTTGTTGGCGAACAAGTCCGGGGCACCCAGATTATCCTAACTGCCCGAGTGTCATGGTCATGATTTTTCAAAAAATGGTGATCTAGATGATCAAAACCGCACATCCTCATCTGTTTGTTCAAATTTCAAGAGAGCGTAATTACGAGCGTGGCCCGCCAAAAAATATATAAAAAGGCTCACAAACCTTTATTATAAAGGAGGCAACAAAAGAGAGAAGACAAAGCTCACAAGTTCTCATACGAAGACTTTAACACTTTGCTCGCTCCCCCGCTCAGTGCTCACTCTGCTCTCTACAGCGCCCACTCCAAAGATTGCTCCTACGAGCAATATTGAAGATTCTGTTTTTTTTCTTTTTCAAGAATTTGTAAACGGAGCAGCGACCTATCACTATCATGAAAATTCTAATACTTATAACCGCCGACAAACTAGTGGATTTGATCCCGAACCGCCACTATGATTGTTTTTTTCTTTTCCGGTTTTTCGTATAAAATGTCTTGTCGTTATGCACTGGTTTTTCGTTTGACTCTTTGCATGCATGACTCGCTCATGAGATAAGACGGTTTGATTCATTCAATTCGGGAAAAAGCTAAACGACCCGCAACAATAATATATTTCATACAATTACATGTAAAAAAACAAATTTATTAAAATATTAGAGCTTAGTATTGGAGATTTGGAGCCTTTTATTTTGTCATCCCAACAATCATTTTTTATGAATGATATTATAAGCAGTTCAAATATGACTATTCGTGCCCCCTAAAACTCTAAAATTGTTAAATATAATCCCACTCATAATATGGCTATTTGCACCAAAAAACTGAGATAATTTTTAATGTTTGTCATCTGTGTTATTCTCATTCATTGCGACACTCTCTTGCGTAGGACCAATTTTTTTAGGTGATTGTAAACCGTAACCCGTAATTGGCTCGTCGCATCTCAAAATCCAATTTTTCGTGTCTTTTCGAAATACACCTTGTACATGCAATTTCAGGAAAAGTGTTCAACATAAAAGTTGTAGATATCGACGAGATATACAACTTTCGTGTTGAACGCTTTTCCTGAAATTGCATGTACAAGACTTATCTCGAAAAGGCGCAAAATCTGAGCATGTTTCCAAAGTACGACTTGTACATGCATTTTTAGGAAAAGTGATCAACACGAAAGTTGTAGATCTCGTCGATATCTACAACTTTCGTGTTGAACACTTTTACTCATATTGCATGTACAAGACGTATTTCGAAAATACGCGAAAAATTGAAAGATTTTGGGGTGCGACTAGCACAATAACTGGTTGCGGTTAACAATCACCGTTTTTATACGTTCATCGTATTTAAAGAACCGTGCATAAATTTATTATTTTTTTTCATTTTTGTTTTTTGTTTTCGCAAAATAAATTATGTAATATAAATCAATGCATTTTTATGGTTATTTAAGTAGTTATATGTATATTATTCGAGTTGAAAATACGCTTGTAAAAAAGCAACTGTATTTTTCAACTGAAAATACAGCCCATTTGCAATTGTATTTTACGCTGCAGTTGTATTTTACATTAAAAATATAGTCCCGCAAAATCATTTATATGCGCTGCAAGTAGGCCTGTCCAAAAGGCCCGGGCCCAGTGGGCCGGCCCGAGCCCAGCCCGGCGTAAGCCTATTTCAGCCCGGTCCGGAAAAAGCCAGGCCCGGGCCGAGACCAGGCTCAGGGCCCTTACAGGGCCCTGGTTTTGGGGGCTAGCCCGGCCCGATGCCCGGGTCGGGCCGGGCCGGGCAAAGCCCAAAAATCGGGTCGGCCTGGGCCCGGACCCGGGCCCGGACGAAACCCGGACCGGGCCCGCAGGCCAGCCCGGACCTGCTGCCAACGGCTCTAAGAGCCGTTGGAAATCTAACGGCTCTTAGAGCCATTTGAACTGCAGCCAGCAGGGCTGCTGCAGCCCTGCTGGTTGCAGTACTTTGGCCTAGGGCCTAGGCAAAAGCCTAGGCCCTAGGCCATATTAAAAAAAAAAATTTATTAAATTTTTTTTTTATAACCCCCCCCCCCCCTCTACCTGATCCCCTCTCTCTCTCTCTCTCTCTTCCACTCACACACACTCTCTCTCTCTCTCTCTCTCTCTCTCTCTCTCTCTTCCACTCACTTTCTCTCTCTCTCTCTCCCACTCTCTCTCTCTCTCACTTTATAAACCCCCCTCTACCTGATAGTTTTTTTTTCTTAAGAGGGCCCGGCCCGGGCCCGGCCCGGCCCGGCCCGGGGGGCCGGCTCGGGCCCCTTCCCGGGGTCAAAGCCCGGGCCCGGCCCGAGCCCGATAAAGAAAGGGCCCGGGCTCGGCCCGGTTTGCAAAAGCCCGGGCCCGATCAGGCCCGGTCCGGGCCGGCCCGATCGGGCCTTTTGGGCAGGCCTGGCTGCAAGTACAAATTTAATGTCCGTTGTGTAGGCCTCACAGGTCCGGAGTAGGGCTGAGCATTTTATTCGAAACTCGAAAGGCGCTCGAAAATCGTTCGAAAATTGAGCCGAACCGGAATCAGTTAAAATTGATTCGACTCAATTTGAGTCGATTCAATTTGACTCGAATTTGATTACGAGTCGATTTCGAGCCAGCTCTGAATCGCTCGAAATATGATTCGAATCAACTCGAATTAATTAAAAAAATTATGTATTTATTAATATATTCTTATTTTAAGATTAAAAATAACAAAATTTAAATCTTAATAAAAAATTTAGCTTTTAAGTGTTTCATTTGCTAAAGTTATAGATTTCTCAATTTAATTTTGAGCAAAATAGGAATAAAACAAAAAATTGCTCAATTTCGAGTCGATTTGATTCAGTTTTGAGTTGATCCGATTCAATTTCGAGACGACTCGATTCGATATCGAGCCGACTCGGAATCGAGTAATTTCGAGTCGAGCCGACTCGACTCGAAATCAATTTCGATTTCGAGTCGATTTCGAGCCGAGTTCGAGTCGAAAATTTCGATTTCGAGCCGAGTCAAAATCGCTCGCCAAAGATGGCTTCAAGGGTAACGACTTTTCTTTCTAGCCATGTGAAGACTTCCTTTTGGCATATGTTTGTGATTCCCCCACCAAGAGGTGGCTGCTTTTGGGAGTCTTTTGGGTGATTCATAAAATCCTGGCTTGAACGACTCACAAGAGCTTTTCCTCCGCAACGCCGGCTTCAAATATCTCGTCGGCAAACCGCATCACCACCGGTGACCAGCCCCTTGCCTCCTCCTCCTCCTTCCTCTCCCTTTCTCTCACTAGAAATGAAGAAAGAGAAGACCAAATGAGAAATGCGAATTTTCTTTTCATTCACGGCCTTAAGGAAACAGGGAGGCAGTTCAGCCATTGGATCCCAGCTGAAGGAATGGACGACCATGATTTTGCCAGAAAAGCTGATTTTTGCCTGACACGGCCTGTGGCACGCCCGTGTCCATGGCCGTGTGCCTCAAGCGGTGCTCAACCGACTTATCCAAACCAGTGACACGCCCGTGTCACCCAACACACCTTCAGACACGCCCGTGTCTGAAGCCGTGTTCATCAGGCGAAAAAAATCCCAAAATCGCCCGAGACTCACACGGCCAGTGACACGCCCGTGTCCCAGGCCGTGTGCCCATACACGACACTAAGACACGCCCTAGCGCAACATTCGTCGAACTGAGTTCGTCGAACCAAAGGGACACGCCCTGTGACACGCCCGTGTCACAGGCCGTGTTCACCCACATCTCGACACTCGACGACCACATCTCGACACCCGACGATCGTCGAGCAATTTTCGTCGAACACACGACACGGCCTTGGACACGCCCATGTCCTTGGCCGTGTGCCTTCTCTCGACACATCGTCGAGCGGAAAACGTCGACTCCCAGGCCGATCGTCGACACTGGCTCGACACGCCCTGAGACACGCCCGTGTCTCAGGCCGTGTTTGCTGTTCGACGATCGTCGACTCCAAATTTTGTCGACCTCGCGGCCAAATCGTCGACTCCAGCCTGACACGCCCTGGGACACGCCCGTGTCCCAAGCCGTGTCAACCAAAAATTTGTCTGCTGAGAAACATTGGGCTGTTACAACCTTCCCCTCCTACAAGAAATTTCGTCCTCGAAATTAAGACACAGGAATGCAACAAGTAACCAGCAACCAAAAAGTTATAACATTAAAATTTGTTTATGTTACAACACAATTCTCTCCACGGATTACAGAAACAGCTCGGGAAACTCTTCTCGCATGGTTTGCTCTCGCTCCCATGTAAGTTCTTCACGGCCGCAGTTGTCCCACCGAACTTTAACCATGCCGACCGCCTTGTTCCGCAACTGTTTCTCGGCTCGATCCTCGATCTGAATGGGTGTAACTCTCGTTGTTAGCCCATACTCCACCGACACAAGATCATCCGCGATCACTTAGGTTGGATCTTTAACGGCCTTTCGAAGCACCGAGATGTGAAACACATCATGTA
This sequence comes from Platanthera guangdongensis, assembly GCA_039583875.1. Lineage (NCBI taxonomy): Eukaryota > Viridiplantae > Streptophyta > Magnoliopsida > Asparagales > Orchidaceae > Platanthera > Platanthera guangdongensis. Next base: position 29,209,973 of record CM077152.1, on the reverse strand, counting down.
ATCCACTCAAGTTTGCCGACAGAGCTAGCCGATAAGCCGCTTCTCCGACGCGCTCAACCACTTCAAAGGGACCCAAATATCTTGGACTTAACTTTTTCATTCGTCGAATCCTGGAGACCCCTTTGAATGACTTGATCTTCAAGTAGACCCAATCGCCAACCGCAAATTCCATGTTCCGGTCCTTGGCGTTGCAGTACTTAGCTTGTCGATCTTGAGCAATAAGTAACTTCTCTCGAATAATTCGTATGGTATAATTTGCTTCATCAACCTCATTTGGTTTAAAAACTCGAGCTTCGCCCGCTTCTACCCAAGCCAAGGGAGTACGACACTTCCTTCCATATAACGCTTCATATGGTGTCATCCCAATGCTCGTCTGGTAGCTGTTATTATACGTAAACTCTACCATATAGAGATGATCTTCCCATCTCTTACCGAAGTCGAGGGCGCACAGTCGGAGCATGTCCTCCATCGTTCTGTTGGTACGTTCAGTTTGACCATCCGTTTGGAGATGAAAGGTCGTACTGAAAGTCAATTTCGTGCCCAACAGTCGGTGAACTAACCTCCAGTTATTTGACGTGAACCGCCCATCTCGATCACTTACGATGCTCCGAGGAACACCGTGAAGCCGTACAATCTGGTCAACATATAACTTTGCCAAACTTTCGACTGAATCATCCCGCCTATTCGGGAGAAAATGTGCCACTTTAGTTAGCCCGTCAACAATCACTCAAATGGAATCATTTCCTCGCTGCGATCTTGACAACCCGTGCATAAAATCCATGGAAATATCATCAAATTTCCACTCTGGGATCGGCAACGACTTCAAATAACCGTCCGGCTTTTGACATTCCGCCTTTACCATCACACATGTTTGGCATTTGGATACATAGAGGGCAATATCTCTCTTGAGCCCTGGCCACCAGAATAACTTTTTCATATCATTAAACATCTTTGTGCTCCCGGGGTGAATGAAATACTTTGTGTAATGCGCTTCATACATCAGTTCTTCCCGCAATTTACCCACCTTCGGGACGCACAAACGACCCTCTTTTCGCAAAAGACCGTCATTACAGGAGAATTTGCCTTCTGGCCCTTCGTGAACATAATGTAAGAAATCTTCATCCAACTCCGTTGTCCGTCGCACTCGGTCCGCAAGGTCACATTACACCTCCGTCCAGTTCAAACATGCATTGACAGTGATATTTTTGTCAACACAATATATCTCTAACGCCTCTAGCTCCTGGATAAGACGTGCATCATGTCTTTGTAACCAATTTGCTCTCGCCGGAGTCCTCCGACTCAAGGCACATTAGATGAATCTTGTTGTCATGTTTGTGATATATTATGCCTGCAGGGAAGATTACCGCTGCCCCGAGAGAAGGGGTAGGGTCGTTATAATTTGGTCAGCTGAATGTTGACCGTTGCCTCTGTTTGCCACCGTTGGGTGGATTGTCCATGTACAGGTGCTGGAAAGCCAAGCGGGACGCATAAAGGTTGATGCCCCTGCTGCTGTTGTTGCTGCTGCTAGCCCTCGAAGGCTTATAATGCTTGTTATGTTTTCTTTTAAATGTGGTCGGCCTGCGCGCCAATGTTGGAACCACTGTTTGAAAGCCCTGTAAGGCCATAAGGCCAATGTTGTTTACTTGTTGTAAGACATTCCTATATGTTACAAACTATGGTGTTTTATATGTTGGACATTCAAGAGAGGAGTTCAAGTGATAGTATAGACTTCCGCTAGAATACTTTGTGATAGGTGCGCTGCGCTACTCTGATATCATCCCGTAGCTTCATCGTCTGTTTTGTGGTATATGCTGTGGGGCCCCGGTCGGACCTTCTAGTATATACCTTATGAACGGATGTGGTTGTTACACTATGCTACAGTGGTGATAAGGTGGGCAAATGTCCACCTTATCATTTTGGAAAAAAAAAGTATCAATCATTTTTTAATCGGGTGGTTCAATTAGATTACCAGATTATTTGATTATTAGGGGCGAAGCAGGATAGTCGGCCGCTCATTTAGTCATTCCTAAGGTTAAGTAAAAAATCACATGAGGAGCAGTAGGATTGTCGTCCAACCCTCCCTAGTCTCCCCCTTCACGATTTTTAGACGGTGCATCTTGGCGACTCGACCGTTGCCAGCATCTGTCGTCTCCTCGTCGGGGCATCTCAGCGACTCACCACGTCTGTCATTGCTCGGTATTCCCCGCCTCTTCCACGTCCAGAGCAGAGGTAAGCATCCTGAGTTTCTTCTTCTTGTTCGATTCTTTCCTACAATCTCCCGATTTCTGCCATAATTAGGTTTTCTTTATCAAACATGTTCAACTCTTTTTCCCCCATAAGATCCAGCATTGTCCCCGAGCTCCTCGAGTAGATCCAGGTCAAAATCGAGTTGTTTTACCTTCTTCCAGGTCCGATCTAGGCTTCTTCTTCTTAACCCATCGGTGCAAGCCAGAGGTAAGGATCCTGGTGGATATTATGGATGCATATTCTGGTTTTTGTTTATTGATTGCATTTCACCATTTTTTTGTTTTTGTGTATAGATCTTAAGCTTATCTCATATGCTATCATTCTTATGAAGTTTTTTCCTGATCGCAATGTTGAGACAACAAGTACTTTGCATCATTTTCGAGTTGGTTTATTCTATCCAGCAATAGATTTACAACTACAAGAACTCAATAGTCGATTTAATGAAACAAATTATGAGTTGCTACTTTGTGTATCTTTCTTAAGTCCAACTGATTCATTTGCTGCTTTTGACAAAAAGAAATTGATTCAACTAATTTTAGTGTATTCAAAGGAATTTCCAACAGTTCAACCTTCTACAATTCAGCTTGACAACCAATTAGAAACTTACATCTTAGATATGAGATTAAATGATGATTTTATAAATTTGAAAAACTATTGGAGAACTTGCTGAGAAGTTAATTGAGAAGAAAAAAATATTATATTCTCATGTCTATAGTCTCATAACTCTTGAACTTATATTAGCAGTTGCAACAACGACAGTTGAAAGAGTGTTTTCTGCAATGAAGATTATCAAGAATCGACTCCATAATAGAATATCAGATCAGTTTATGGTGGATTGTTTGATCGCATATATAGAAAAAGAAGCGTTTAATTCTATCGATGATGAGAAGATCATGCTTTGTTTTTAGAATATGAAGTCTTGACGAGAAATATTATAAATGTTTCATCTGTATAACCCGTAATTCGTCGAGATCAGAAGTACCCCATATAACGCCCCAAAACTCAAAAAGGAACGGATAGCATTTTAAGGCCAGTTTGGTTCCTGAATAGGTTCACACGGTCTGTGACACGAGCGTGTCACTACAAGAAACTGGACTTTTAACCACGATAATTTGCCGTGGTAAAAGGTCAAAAACCGTGGCTAAAGACTTTTAGCCACGACCTACCCACGAAAAAAGAGCGTGGGCAATGCGAGCGTGGCTAATAGTATTAGCCACGCTGAATGCGTGGCAAAAAGAGTTTTAGCCACGACTTTTTGCCACGGTTTAGAATCGTGGCTAAAGGGTCTCTTTTCAGCAATTATTAGCCACAGTCCCATTGTCGTGGCTAAAGCTCCTTATTTGTCACGGTTGAATTTCCGTGGCTAAAGGGGCTGTAAAAAAAAGAAAAAGATTCTGCCGCCGCCGCCGCCCGCCGCCACCCGCGTGCCCGCCCACGAGCCCAGCTAATTCATACATTCATTGCGGAATGTGATATATAAACCCGAAATTTATATTGAAATTGGCGGTGTGAGACTAAAAATGACACGACTTTTTGTCACGGTTCAGGCTTTCGTGGCTAATACTGGCTTATTAGCCACGAAACAGACAAACTGTGGCAAAAAGTGTTTTTTTGCCACGGTTCAATCATCCGTGGTTAATATTAACTTATTTGTCACGGTTTAGGTACCGTGGCTAATACTTCATTATTAGCCACGGTTTTCAACCGTGCCAAAAAAACCGTGGCTAAATGTCATTTTTCTATTAGTGTGTTCAGGGCCGTGTCATGCTATGAGTTCGACGAATTTTCGTGAGGTCGACAAAATGCATTCGACGATCCTCGGAGTCAAGCTAGGTCGGGCACACGGCCTGGGACACGGGCGTGTCTCATGGTCGTGTCAAGCTCTGTGTCGGCAGGGCGGTGTCGAGTGAGGTACACGCCCTAGGACACGAGCGTGCCAGAGGATGACACGGGCGTGTCAAGCTATTACACGGGCGTGTCTCATGGTCGTGTCCTGGTCGGGACGCGATGATTTCCTGTGTCGCTTGAGGGACACGCCCATGACACGGGCGTGTCATAGGCTGACACGGGCGTGCTAAGCAGTACACAGGCGTGTCTGAGCCCGTGTCCTGTTCTGTGCTCGACGATCGTTTTCAAATCGCGAGACACGGCATGTGACACGGGCTGTCACAAGGCGTGTTCGTCTCAGGAAAATGATTTTCAGGGCGATTCGTGGCCGTTCATTTCCTTCTAATAGGATCCAACAACCCAGAGATCTCCATGTTGTTATAAGGCCGGGAGTTGAGGGTTAAACCCTCATTTCTCTTAACGCTCTCTTTCTAAAGTGTTAGAGAGAGGGGAGAGCAAGGAAGAAGGAGGAGGAATCCGACCGCCGGTGGAGCTTCGGAGCCCCAAATCGCGAATCGAGTCAAGATCCGTGGAGGCGAGACCGTTGCGGTGCTTTTCATCTGGCTATTTTTCCAAGGCGCCAAAGCGAACCTCTAGGGTAACGATTCTCTTTTTGGACATATGAAGTCTTCTTCCTTTCTGCATAGGAAACCCGCTCTCGCGAGTGTGCGGTGAGTGTGAGGTATTCCTTCGGGTGGACATGAATAGTCCTCCTAGTTTTGCATGTAGAGTCCGGAATCGAAGTACAGACATATGCATGTTGTGTGAAGTCTATCCGTACATGTTGGTCTGGATCGGTGATGTGTTCATTATGCTTGTTTTGCTGGAGAAGACTCCGTGTCGTTTGTTTTTCGGGTTTTTCTACGTGGTAGATTGCAACAGGGAGCCTTGGGGACTAACCCCTGGGTGCACCCAGAAAACTGGGCAGATATGTGGTTCTGCCATCTTGGTGGCCTGAGAGCCAACTTGTACATAACTGGGTTATGTAAAATTGTATGATCGATACTCGGGCTTCGGGGAAGCTTGACCTGCGCCGATGACTTAAATTGGCATGACGATGTGAGCAACGGGTTGAGTGAAACCGTTCCTGCTCTATGTGATTTGGTTTAAGGGCCTACCGATGACATAGAGGACGAGTCTTAGGCTTCGGCCGGAAGACTCAAATGCTCACGATGTTTCCGTCCTAGGGGCCGAGGTGGACCGGGTTCAACGAGAATGTGCCCTGAGAGCACGGGGTGTGTGGCTGTGTGTGCCTACTCCTGTGGTGAAGTGTGGTTAAATTGTACTTTCACTATCTTGTTTTATTATACTAATAAAATGCAGGGAAGGAGCACCGCCGCCCCGATTTACGGGCGAAGTCGTTATAATTTGGTCAGTTTTAGCTGCACGTTGCTTTTGTTTACTACTGCTGCGGTGGAATGTCGTTTGCAGGTGTTGCGGAGCCTAGTGACAAGTAGCGGGCTGAAGCCCTTGTTGCTGTGCCGGCCCTTGAAGGCCAAAGCAAATGTTTACTTTTTATGCTCATGTGTGACCGGTCTGCGTGCCGATGTATGGAAGACATTTATTATTAAGTAAACTCTTATAAGGTCATAAGGCCAAGTACTTTGTGTATTTGTACGCTCATTCCTACTGTGGGTTTTTAGTGGACATTCATGCTTTGGTTTGGGTTCTTATAACTTTTTAAAAGCTTCCGCTAGAATGCTCTGAGTTAAGACGTGTGTTTCCTTTGACGGTAATTTAGTATTAATACGTAACTCCACTAACTGTCTGTGGTATATGGCGTGGGGCCCCGGCCGGACCTTCTGTTATATCCCATGTGATGGATGAGGGTGTTATAATTTGGTATCAGACTATGACATCGGTCTTCCTTATTTGAATTCGTGGGTGAATTCTTTTAAGGGGTGGTGAGCACATGTATGTGTGTCATCGTTATAACATGAAAAGAACTCATGAATGTCCACTTAGAATGAAAATACACTTGTTTGAGAAACCTGAGCCTTCCAATGTGTACAACCCCGTATTCACGAAAAGGGGCTCCCGAGCAAGGCGCAAGGCTTGTTACACGGTTTTAAGATTTTTGAGGATTTTACACTCTTAGGGGCCAATTTAGGGTCGACCTTCAGAATATACTAGTAGGGGGATGCAATATTTGCCTCCCCCCTCCCTGATGTCAGGGGGCAGGTGCGGTGAGAGGCCGACCCAAGGGTCCCGGCTAGGCCGCCCAGCTCCCATAGCTGCACAGGCCGCCCAACCGCTTCAGGCCGCCTAACCGCTTCAGGCCGCCTAGCCGGCCCCAGCTCGCCGGGCCCCAGCTCGCCCGGCCTCAGCCCACCCGACCCCAACTCGCCCGGCCTTAGCTCTCCCGGCCCCAGCTCGCCCGGCCCCTGCTCGCCCGGCCCCAGCTTGTCCGGACTCAGCCCGCCCGACCCCAGATATCCCGGCCCCAGCTCGCCCGACCCCATCTCGCCCGGTTTCAGCTCGCCTAGTCACCGAGCCCGCCAGGTCGCCACTCCCAGGTCGCCTGTTCGCCCAAGCCGTCCCTCGCTTCTCGCCTAACCGCCAGCTCGCCCGGCTTGGGGGACTACCCCTTGTGGACTGCAATTAGCCAGTTAGAACCGCGGGATTTGGCTGTTGGAAGACCAACTCGGGGGCATTTCAGTAATTTTCATAGCAGCGGAGGTTGGTTATTTGCAGGCCATTCCCAGAAAACTATAAATAGACCCTTAGGGGTGCCTTGGAGGGCATGACTTCTTCATCCTCTTTCTTCATCCACCAAGGCACCTAGCTCAGCATTGACTAGAGAGGGGGAGATCACCAAGGTCTTTCGGGTGTGAGGTGAGATCTCCACGCTAGAGTCGAGGGTCTGTTCCTAGTTTCCTGAGCCTTTGGTCCGTGACATCCCCCTGAGTGTAGTAAGTGTGAGGTCACCCCTTTCTAGGGACCCCAAAATCCACAGAGAGCGATTTATTGGTTTCAACATCTTGGTGCGGTGAACATGGAGAGTGACCAATACAGAAGATCTCGGGAGAGTGTCATGGCTGGAGATTAGTAAGGTAGTGATGATCTCGGCAAGCTCCCCAATCCAGGACCCTTTGTGGGAAGAGAAGAGTTCATGACATCCATCCAAAGCATCATGGAGATGCTGCAAAGTATTGCTCCTCGAGGTAACTGCTCAACTCCCACCCCTCAGGACTTAGCTCTCAGGGGTTTAGGCGAGACTGCTCTCAGGGTTCTCGGTGAGCTGTCTCCTAGGGACCTAGGCCAGATGACCCCAGCAGGGGGAGAAGGAAGTGCACCAGGAAGAAGACATGGGAAGGAGAGGATGGGAGGTAGGGTCGAGCGAGACCTCACCGGTCGGGAGTTATTTTCCAGCCCGTTGAGTGCCAGCCTTCCAGGCGAGCAGAGGCTGCGAGACCACCCCTCAGGGGGTCACCCTTCGGCGAGCTGATCATCTCAGCTCCCGTTCCCGAGGGGTTAAAAGAACCCGACATGGCTTACTATACCGGGAAGGATGATCCCATCCAGTACCTGCAGTGGTTTGAGGATGTTGTCTCCATCAGGCCGATGACGGATGACTTCAAGTGTCGCCTCTTCGCGATCACGTTGAAGGACGAGGCAAGGGACTGGTTCCACCAACTCCCACCAAGATCGATCTATGGTTTCGAGGACTTGAGCCGGAGCTTTTAGCTTCGCTTCTCCACCTCCAAGAAGAGGAAGAAGAGTCCTGAGTCCATCTTCCTGATAAGGCAGGGGGCCGAGGAGTCGCTGGCCCATTACGTTGAGAGGTTCCAAGAAGAGATCCTGGATATCAAGGAGATGTCGGGGTATGCCGTCCAGATGGCGTTCACAGTGGGGTTGCGTGAAGGGTTCTTCAAGATGAGCCTGACCCGAAAGACCCCCCTTTCATTCGAGGAGTTGATGGAAAGGGCGGCAGAGGAGATAGCAATTGAGGCAGCCAACCCAGCGTTTATCAAGAAGTTGACAAGGTTAACAGAGGCAGAGTGGAAGGAGCAAGGTGGCTCGAGGCATCAGGAGGGAAGAAGGAGAGAAGAGCAGAGAGCTCAGGGGTTCCAGGGACCGCAGGAAGGTCAGGAGCGAGGTTGGAGGTAGCATGGAGGACTCGTTCAAGGTACAGGAAGAGGTCTCGCCCAAGATAGAGAGAACTTTCATGGAGGCCAAGGGAGGTTCAACTTCCAGAGACAAGCCCCTAGGCATCTCCTACCCCCACTGCAACAAGCCATGGAGATAGGAAGAAGGGGAAGAGGTAACAGGAGAAATCCCCCAGCCCGTCGAAGGAGGGAAGGAAGAGTGTTGTCGTACTGTGACTTCCACCAGGTAGAGGGGCACGCCACAGCTACCTGCCTTGAGTTCCTGGAAGTGAGAGAGGCGAGAGCCCCAACCCAGCAGCAGCCACCGAGCGGATCGAAGAAGTTCTACCCAGAGAAGGGGGAGACGACGTGTGTGAGGACCGGGTCGACGTAGGAACCCGAGAAGGTATATGAGTGATCTACGGTGGAGTGGGGATTGAAGCCACTCGGAAGGCAAGCCTCCATGTCATGTACCGACGGAGCGTCGCTTCAACATCCCCGACCCCGACCCCAGAACAAAGGATCACCTTCTCAATGAAGGACATGCTGGATCATGAAGATCCGTTCTGCGATGCGCTGGTCATCCAGGCAGTCATTGAAGGCTACACCATCTCCCGGATCTTGGTCGACAACGGGAGCTCCGTCAATGTCATTTTCAAGAAGTCGTTTGACGGGATAAAGGTGGAACAAAGGAGGGTATTGGCCTCGGACGGACCCATATTCGGATTTTCAGGGGAAAAGAAGGAGGTGGAAGGTGGAGTCGGACTCCAGGTGAAGTTGGGCGGGGGGGGGACTCAAGGAACTGTTGGTTCGTCATTGTTGACGCCCCGAGCAGTTATAAAGCTATCTTCGGAAGGCCCCTCATCAGCGCCTTCCGTTGTATGTCGTCGTCTTTCCACCAGTCCTCAAGTTTAACTCCGGAGGGGTCCAAGTCGGGATCAGGTGAGACCCCAGGATGGCAAGGCAGTGCTACGTCACGGCTGTCAATACCATCTTCTGGCTAGCCAAAGTAGAAGAGATGGAGAAGATCATGGAGAGCCTGAGCAGGATAGAGGTATCAGAGGAGGCGAATGATGGCCATCATGCTCAAGCAGCCTAAGGGTGCCTTGCCTTGGTAAGGTCTTTTATCTTTCTTATTCTTGTAATAAGCTCTACCCCTGACCAGCTGAGTCGGGAGGTCATGTATCTTAAAATTTCCCCGTTTAAGAATGTTGAATGTAGTAAAATTCGAATGACACGCCAAGTCCCACCCCCAAGAGGATATCCTCATCCAGGCTCCCACTAGCTGGTTGGGTCGAATGTGCCTCGGGGAGAGCAAGTCTCACACCCGCGAGGATCTCCTCATCCAGGCTCCCACTAGCTGGTTGGGTCGAATGTGCCTCGGGGAAGAGCAAGTCCCACCCCCTGAGAGAATCTTCTCATCCAGGCTCCCACTAGCTGGTTGGGTCGAATGTGCCTCGGGGAGAGCAAGTCCCACCCCCGAGAGGATCTCCTCATCCAGGCTCTCACTAGCTGGTTGAGTCGAATGTGCCTCGGGGAGAGCAAGTCTCACCCCAGAGAGGATCTCCTCATCCAGACTCCCACTAGCTGGTTGGGTCGAATGTGCCTCGGGGAGAGCAAGTCCCACCCCCCGAGAGGATCTCCTCATCCAGGCTCTCACTAGCTGGTTGGGTCGAATGTGTCTCGGGGAGAGCAAGTCTCACCCCCGAGAGGATCTCCTCATCCAGGCTTCCACTAGTTGGTTGGGTCAAATGTGCCTCGGGGAAGAGCAAGTCCCACCCCCGAGAGGATCTCCTCATCCAGGCTCCCACTAGCTGGTTGGGTCGAATGTGCCTCGGGGAGAGCAAGTCCCACCCCAGAGAGGATCTCCCCATCCAGGCTCCTACTAGCTGTTTGGGTCGAATGTGTCTCGGGGAGAGCAAGTCCCACCCCCGAGAGGATCTCCGCATCCAGGCTCTCACTAGCTGGTTGGGTCGAATGTGTCTTGGGGAGAGCAAGTCCCACCCCCGAGAGGATCTCCTCATCCAGGCTCCCACTAGCTGGTTGGGTCGAATGTGCCTCAGGGAGAACAAGTCCCACCCCTGAGAGGATATCCTCATTCAGGCTCCCACTAGCCGGTTGGGTCGAATGTGCCTCAGGGAGAGCAAGTCCCACCCCCGAGAGGATCTCCTCATCTAGGCTCCCACTAGCTGGTTGGGTCGAATGTTCCTCGGGGAGAGCAAGTCCCACCCCAGAGAGGATCTCATCATCCAGTATCTCATTATCTGCTTGGGTCGAATGTGCCTCGGGTAGAGCAAGTCCCATCCCCGAGAGGATCTCCTCATCCAGGCTCCCACTGGCTGGTTGGGTCGAATGTGCCTCGGGGAGAGCAAGCCCCACCCCCGAGAGGATCTCCTCATCCAGGCTCCCATTAGCTGGATGAGTCGAATGTGCCTCGGCGGGGAGAAGGTTCCATCCCCGAGGTCGTCTCATCACCCAGGCTGCCATTAGCTAGCGCGGCAGCTTGACCCCTCGGGGAGGCCAAGTGTTTTCTACCCCGAGGCTGTCTCGTCACCTAGGCTCCCATTAGCTGGCGTGACAGGTTGACCCCTTGTGAGGCCAAGTGTTTTCAGCTCTAAGAAGGCTACACAGCAAATACGTTGGGTTGGATGTTTCTTTCCGAGCGTGAAACTCGCTCGAAAAGAACGGGGATTGTGTACAACCCCGTATTCGTGAAAAGGGGCTCCCGAGCAAGGCGCAAGGCTTGCTATATGGTTTTAAGATTTTTGAGGATTTTGCACTCTTAGGGGCCAATTTAGGGTCGACCTTCAGAATATACTAGTAGGGGGATGCAATATTTGCATCCCCCCGCCCTGATGTCAGGGGGCAGGCACGGTGAGAGGCCAACCCAAGGGTCCCGGCCAGGCCGCCCAACTCCCCTAGCTGCACAGGCCGCCCAGCCGCTTCAGGTCTCCAAGCCGGCCCCAGCTCGCCCGACCTCAGCCCGCCCGACCCCAGCTCGCCTGGCCTCAGCTCGCCCGGCCCCAGCTCGCCCGACCCCAGCTCGCCCGGCCCCAGCTTGCCCGGCCCCAGCTTGCCCGGCCCCAGCTCGTCCGGCCCCTGCTTGCCCGGCCCCAGCTCCCCCGGCCCCAGCTCGCCCGGCCCCAGCTCGCCCGGCCTCAGCCCGCCCGGCCCCAGCTCACCTGGTTTCAGCTCGCCTAGTCGTCGAGCCCGCCAGGTCGCCACTCCCAGGCCGCTTGTTCGCCCAGGCCGCCCCTAGCTTCCTGCCTAATCGCCAGCTCGCCCGACTTGGGGGACTACCCCTGGTGGACTACAATTAGCCGCTTAGAACAGCGAGATTTCAGAGCAGCGGAGGTTAGTTATTTGCAGGTCATTCCCAGAAAACTATAAATAGCCCCTTAGGGGTGCCTTGGAGGGCATGACTTCTTCATCCTCTTTCTTCATACTCCAAGGCACCTAGCTCAGTATTGGCTAGCGAGGGGGGAGATCACCAAGGTCTTCCGGGTGTGAGGTAGGACCTTCACGCTAGAGCCGAGTGTCTGTTCCTAGTTTTCTGAGCCTTTAGTCTATGACATCCCCCTGAGTGTAGTAAGTGTGAGGTCACCCCTTTCTAGGGACCCCAAACTCCACAGAGACCGATTTCTCAGTTTCAACACAATGATTGCCTTTTGGAAATTTGTGTGTCGCCTAATTGAGCGTTTTTACAACTATAGGTAACTAGGAGTAGTGCGCGGCAGTCGCAACTGCAACATCTCGCATAGAGTAGTGCACCCAACGACGTGCCTGAGACTCCTCCTTCTGTTGAAACCATAAGAGGCATTGTTCGCTGTGACTAATGCACCACTTGGAAGGAATGTGCAACCCTTTGTCCCTGAGGTGGCTTCAACGTCGGGTGGTGTGATGGAGCAAATGGCATTTAGAAGACCATCGGGTCAGCAGTTGAACATGTTTTTAGTGCGGGGAGCGCGCTCAGTATCCTGACGTGTTCCCTGACGATCTCCTTGGAGCCCCGCCTCAACGAGAGATCGACTTCACCATTGAGCAAGTGTCAGGTGCCAAACCTGTGTCGCGCTCTCCGTATTTGTTAGCGCCTAAGGAGATGGCGGAACTGAAAGTGCAACTTCAAGAACTGTTGGAACAGGGTTATGTGTGTCCAAGTTCGTCGCCTTGGAGTGCGTCGGTCCTCTTTGTTAAGAAGAATGACAGAAGTTTACGACTTTGTATCGATTACCGGGAGTTGAATAAGCTAACGGAGAAGAATAAGTATCTGATCCCAAGGATTGATGATCTGTTCGACCGGCTAGTGGGGTAGACTGTGTACTCAAAGTTGGATCTGAAGTCCGGATACTATCAGCTGTGGATAAGGGAAAGTGATATCCCTAAGACAGCTTTCAGCACATGGTACGGACATTATGAGTTCACCGTCATGCCGTTTGGGCTGACTAATGCGTCATCTGTGTTTATGGATTTGATGAATAGAACGTTCAGAGAGTACCTAGACCACTTCGTGATAGTCTTTATCGACGATATATTGGTGTACTCGCAGTGCGAGGAGGATCATTTCAAGCATCTGCATATGGTGTTGGAGACATTGAGGAGGAATCAACTTTATGTCAAATTCTCCAAATGCGAATTTTGGTTATCCTCGGTAGCATTCCTTGGTCATATAGTTAGTGGAGAAGGGATTGCAGTAGATCCGGCGAAGATAGTTGTGATACAAGAGTGGCTTGTGTTATCTACAATGGCAGAAGTCCGAAGTTTCCTTGGACTTGCTGGCTACTACAGGCGCTTGGTAGAGAACTTCTTGCGGATATCGTTACCCCTCGCGACTTTGACGAGGAAAGATCAAAAGTTTGTGTGGTCGTTGGAGTGTGCGCAAGCTTTTGAAGAACTGAAAAGTCGGTGGACCACAGCGCCTATTCTATGTTCGCCGAGTGGGACCGAAGGGTTTGAGATTTACAGTGATGTGTCGGGTAGTGGCTTAGGTTGTATTCTACTACAGCATGGGAGTGTAATAGCTTATGACACGCGTCAGCTGAAGGTGCACGATAGGCATTATCCGGTCCATGACTTGGAGTTAGCGGCCGTGATATTTGCCCTGAAGCTGTGGAGGCATTACCTATACGGTGTGAAGGTCGATATCTCTACCGATCACAAGAGCCTGAAGTACTTGTTGGATCAAAAGGACCTAAACATGCGTCAGCGGAGGTGGATGGAGCTCCTGGGTGACTACACATTCAAGATACATTATGTGCCTGAGAAAACCAATGCGGTGGCGGATGTGTTGAGTCGTATGGCCCCCGCGCAGGCCAACTTGTTGTCGGTTCATGACGAGCGTTTGATTCGGGATTTGGAGGCATTAGGGATCTCTTGTGTTGACAAGCAGACGAGTGCCGAAGCACAATTAAACTGGACAGAGGTGCAGTATGACCTTGCTGATAGGATTTGGCAGGCTCTGGATTTGGATAGCAACATGAAGCAGACCATGGATGTGGTTTTGGATAGGTCAAATTCCCAATTTGGTGTTGTTGATGGACTGTTATAGAGGGACAGTCGTCTGTGCGTCCCAAATGTGGGTAAACTGCGGGAGGAATTGATGTACGAGGTTCATCATACCAAGTACTCGATTCACCCAGGGAGCACGAAAATGTATTGTGATATGAAAAAGTTGTTCTGGTGGTCAGGACTTAAAAAGGACGTGGCACTTTATATGGCGAAGTGTCGAACGTGCGCCTTGGTGAAGGCGGAGTGCCAGAAGCCCGAAGGTTTCTTGAAGTCCTTACTAGGGGTGCAAGCGGTTCGATTTGGGTCGGTTTGGACCCAAACCGAAACCAAACCGATGTTTATCGGTTCGGTTCGGTTTTTTGGTCGGTTTACTCGGTTCGGTTTTCGGTTTTTCAGTTATACTATTTTAAATAATTCTGTACTTAAATATCTCAAGAAAATTTAAAAAATGGTATGATAAGTAAAAAAATAAATATCATCACGTTTCATTTACATATGATATATTACAGCTAATAGCTCATGTTACATTAAAAAAATTATGATTGAATATTTTTAGGGAATTGATATACGCAAACCACTTTTCGCTATCCGCAAACATTTGATATTCGCAAACCACTGTTTTTCAAATTAACTATCCGCAAACCACTGTTTTATAAATTTGTTATCCGCAAACATAATTGTTAGGCGCAATAATGACACCACAAATACATAGATATTAATAAACTTCCCAAAATATCATCATAATGTAATTAATTTTAGTTTTGCTAAAGTCCATACGAACATAGTTAACATTCAAAAGAAGTTATGATTGTAGACTAATATGACATTGCTTCACACCGATGTTTTAGCATGCAAAAATGAAGAAGATATCAATATTAATAGTTGCCTTGAAAAGAAGTCAAAAGAAGTCGTGACTAGCCTCTAAAGTTGCCTTGAAAATATTTAGCATTGTTTTTTGGTCTAATCTGTCACTGTATTTTGTTAGTGTTTTTGCATGCATATGGAGAAAAATTAATATTAATAGTTGTAACATTACCATTTGAAAAAAAAACTTTAAGTGAAATTGCATAAAAAATATTTACATATCACTTTTCATTATCAATTATCCAATGTCAGTAATGTACTTGGTCCCGTTGCCGGCGGTGGTCCTTGCAACCGTTCGTTGTAATGCACTCTCCAATTATAGGCAATATCGTGCTGTCGCGACGAAAGTTCGCATACGAGTCAGATTCGTCAACATGGAGCCCGACCACCACATTTGCATACATGGGTTCTCAGTCACCTTCTTCGACGCCTCCAAGCATGCAAGCCCATACTTATTATTTATATATATATATATATATATATATATATATATATATATATATATATATATATATATATATATAAAAGTGTAAACATATATGTATGGATATATATATATATATACAGACTGTACGAGCAAGTCATTTTGGTGGTCAAGATGGTCCCAAATCGAAAAGTGATCAACACGACAGTTGTAGATCTCGGCGAGACGAACAACTTTTATGTTGACCACTTTTTAATATGGAGCCGTCTTGGTCCTCGATTTGGGCCCCGAAATCGGGGGCGGCGGAACGGTTTACTGTAGCAGTTCCGCCGCCCCCGATTTCGGGGCCCAAATCGAGGTCCAAAAAGGCTCCATATCAAAAATTGGTCAACATGAAATTTGTTCGTCTCGCCGAGATCTACAACTTTCGTGTTGATCACTTTTTGATTTGGGATCATCTTGACCCCCAAAATGACTGTTGTTGGGTGGAGGTAGATGCAAACCTTCGCCATCATTGTTTGCGGATATAAAAAAATAAAACCCTAAAAAACTACTTAACCCGGTTTGCGGATAGCGAAAAGTGGTTTGCGTATATCAATTCCCTATTTTTATTAGGAAATCGAGTAATAAATATAAAAAGATATAAATAAAATCACTTAAACAAAATGTTTAATTCTTCTTGATGCATAAAATATGCATTACAAAAAATTATTTTTTTTCAAATGATATAAAAATTATTAAGTTGATATAATTTGTGTACATTATTTAGTTAATAAAAATAGTTCAAAGATCATTATTGATAATATTTTTATATGTATTATTAGTCGGCGCGGTTCGGTTTTTCAGAGAGGAAAACCAAAACCGAACCGAGTCGTTCGGTTCGGTGTAAAATCGGTTCGGTTTGGGCGGTTCGGGGCGTTTGGTCGGTTTTCGGTTTTTCATGCACACCCCTAGTCCTTACCTATCCCGAAGTGGAAGTTCGACGATATTTCAATGGATTTTGTGCATGGGTTGCCAAGGTCGCAGATAGGGCTGATATCGAGTCGAGTTCGAGCGATTTTGGTTTGGCCCGAAATCGAAATTTTCGACTCGAACTCGGCTCAAAATCGACTCGAAATCGAAATTGATTTCGAGTCGAGTCGGCTCGACTCGAAATCACTCAATTCCGAGCCGGCTCGAAATCGAATCGAGTCGGCTCGAAATCGAATCGGGTCGGCTCGAAATTGAGTAATTTTTCGTTTTATTCCAACTTTGCTCAAAATTAAATGTGATAACCGATAAATTTAGCAAATGAAACACTTAAAGCCTTCATTCTTTTTATTTATGTTTAAATTTTGTTATTTTTAATCTTAAAATAATAATATATTAATAAATACATAATTTTTTAAATTAATTCGAGTTGATTCGAATCATATTTCGAGCTATTCTGGGCTGGCTCGAAATCGACTCGAAATCAGATTCGAGTTAAATTGAATCGACTCAAATTGAGTCGAATCAATTTTAAACGATTCCGATTCGGCTCAATTTTCGAATAATTTTCGAGCGACTTTCGAGTTTCGAATAATATGCTCAGCCCTACATCCCACGCTCCTCTGTGGTCCAAAATATAATATCTGATCATATCTTCAATGATTTGATTTACTCTTTCCGTTTGACCATTAGTCTGCGGATGATAAGCGATGGAATAATGCAGATCGGTACTCAATCCTTCCTGTAAACTCTTCCAAAATCGAGACGTAAACCCGGAGTCTCGATCTGACATGATACTAACAGGCACTCCATGTAATCTGATGACTTCATTCAAATATAACTCAGCTATTTTCTTCATATGGTAATTGATCTTAAACGGTACAAAGTGAGCATACTTCGTCAATATGTCCACAATAACCCAAACTGAATCGTGTCCACGGGGAGATCTCAACAAACCAGTAATAAAATCCATTGAAATACTCTCCCACTTTCAACTTGAAATCTCTAAGGGTGTCAACTTGCCTTCAGGCCTACCATGATCGGCATTCACTCGCTTGCAAGTAAAACATTCTGACATATACTTAGCTATATCGCCCTTCATACAATACCACCATACAATCTGTTTCAGATCCTTATACATTTTCGTAGAACCAAAGTGGTAGGCAACACTAGAACCGTGCGCTTCATTGCACAATTTAACTCGAACATTTTCAACATTGGGGATATAGAATCTGTCGCGGTATTTCAAGGTACTCGCGTCATCAATCAAAAAGTCTGGCAATTCCCCTTTCGCAATTCTATTATAAAGGTGCATCAAATCAGGATCATCCCTTTGATGTAGTATCGTCAGTGAAATCCATGAAGGCTCTAACACTTCCAAACTACTGGGCGAGTCGCTACTCCCCACCGATATATCCATCAGAAGAAACTCTTCCACCAACAAATCCACAGAAAGATTAAAAATCTTCGCCGACTTCCTACTTAGGGCATCAGCTACCACGTTAGCTTTGTCTGGGTGATATTAAGGCTTCATTTGTTTCAGCGGTGGCGGGTGGATCCGGAGTGTTCGAAACGGAGGGGGGAGGTGGCTGCTCCAAACAGAGCTTTTTGGGGCGTTTCTCAAGGCGGGCGGGTGGAAACGGAGCAAACGCCACCTGAGGTTCATTTGTTTACCCGCCTTCCGGCGGCGTTTGCCCAAAACGGAGCACCGAAACGCTCAAACAAATAGAGCCTGAATCTCGATATCATAGTCAGCAACATACTCCAAGCACCTCTGCTGGCGCAAATTCAATTCTTTTGAGTGAAAACGTACTTCAAACTCTTATGATTATTGTAAATTTTGCACAAAACGTCATATAAAAGATGTCTCCATAACTTTAAGACATAAATTACAGCTGCAAATTCTAGATCATGCGTAGGGTAATTCCTCTCATGAGTCTTTAACTGCCTTGACCCATACCCTATCACTTTACCTTCTTGCATCAACACTCGACCCATGTTTGGATGGTGCGCGTAGTGGGATTTGGCTGGGGGGGGGGGGAGATCGCTGTGGTGATCGCGCACGCGCCAGTCAAACCCATAATCCCCCTAATTTAGTGGGGATCACGGGGAGCTAGCTAACCGCACCACTGATTACTCTACAAATGGGCTTGGTCTCATCAATTGCCGCTCGAAATTCTCGGTGTTTGAAACTGTTTGATAAGAGCGAAAAATTCTTCTCCTCTAACAAAGGATTCAATCGGTGACAATGATGATAATGATGAACTGGAAGGAACAGACCGAGAAAGGACAGTCAAAAATTTTACTGGGTTACAATGTAAAAAAAATGATGTAATTAAAAAAAAGCTAAACTGTTGTCTGAATTTTTGCCGGGCGACAAATGAATTAGAAGTTGTGGTTAACCATCCCCAAATAAAATTGCAGTACATCGACTTTCATGGAAACGGGGACTACTCTAATAAATTTCTAAGTGAGCAGCAGCAGCTAAATAAATGTACGATAATCAGATCATGTGCTCTGTACGTGGCACACGATGATTTCATCCGCCGCGATCCGCCGTGCCCTCCCTCCCCCCCTTCCCAGCCGTCTATAACTTCCCCGGCAACCACTCCTCCTTTCTCAATCAAGCTAGCCAACAAAAAAAATCGCCTTCCTTCTTGCTTCCCATTCCTCGCACGCTTCCCGGAGTCGCCGGAGAGAAATCGCCGAATGGAGGAACTGATATCTCCCTCATCGTCCTGCTCCCCTCCTCCGCCGTTCTACTCCGTCCATCCTCTTCCAATGCAGCCGGAAAATTCGCCGGATCCTCTCCCGCCTTCAGGGCTTCAGTACATCCTCCAGTGCCTGCTCCACTCCCGCCCGGAATGGTGGGCCTACGCCATTTTCTGGCGCTGCTCCCCGGATCACTCCCTCCTCTGCTTCGCAGACGGGCATTTTCGCGGGAAGCCCGCCGCGGCCATTTCCTCACACGACGGCGGCGGGGACACCGATGACGTGGAGTGGTTCTACGCCGTATCCCTAACCCGATCCTTCATCATCGGCGAGGCGACCGTGCCGGCGCGGGCCTACGGGTCATTTGCGCCCGTGTGGCTCGCGGGCGCACACGTGTTGCAAACCTGCGGCTGCGATCGCTCCCGGGAAGCCCAAATGCACGGCATTGAGACACTCGTCTGCATCCCCGCCGCCGGCGGGGTCCTCGAGCTCGGCTCGTCGGGGATCGTCGATGAGAACTGGGTGTTAATCCAGCAGGCCAAATCTCTCCTCTCCGGCCCCGATGACACCACCGCCCTCTCCCACGCTCACCCAACCCACATTCTATCAAAGAACGGCAACTTCGCCGGCTCATCGGTTGATTCCGAGCATTCCGACTCAGAGGGCGGGCCAATGGCGGGCCGCCGCCTGCCGAAGAAGCGCGGGAGGAAGCCGGGGACGGGACGGGAGACGCCGGTGAACCACGTGGAAGCCGAGAGGCAGCGGCGGGAGAAGCTCAACCACCGGTTCTACGCGCTCCGGTCGGTGGTTCCCAACGTATCGAGAATGGACAAAGCCTCGCTTCTCGCCGACGCCGTTACCTACATTAAAGATCTCCGTGCGAAAGTGGAGCAGCTCGAATCCGAGGCCAAGCGGGCGAGAAAGGAGGTCATCGTTGACCAGAGCGTTAGCTCCGGGGGAACCCCGACGAGCGCAATCAGCGGCGAGCCGGCGGCCGTGGAATTGGAGGTAAAGCTGCTCGGACCCGAAGCTATCATCAGAGTTTCGTCGGAGAATTTGGCCCACCCGCCGGCGAGGCTAATGTCGGCGCTGCGCGATCTGGATCTCGTCGTTGTTCACGCCACCGTCGCCGGGATGAAGGAGGTTGTGATTCAGGATGTGGTGGTTCGTGTGCCGGAAACCCTGCAGATTGAGTCGCAGGCCGACGATTATTTGCGTTCTGCTGTCCTCGCACGCCTGGAAAAGAGCGCGTAATATACAAACTTATGATCTATTGTTATTTTCCGGCGGGCGGTTGCCGGCGATGTGATGTGCCCTTTCGTCGGTTAGTGATAAGTAATCTGTGTTGTTAACAGGACAAATAAGCAAGTCGTGAGTGGGAATAACAGGCGTAGCTGTTTTAAGGACTTGGTGGTCCCTTTCATATTTTATTTCAAATAATTATCTAAGTGAAAGCTTTTTCTTAATCCCGATTAATATCGTTTGGTAAATGAAATATTGCATTATTTTTTTAGAATCTATTACTCATTAATCCTTAATGTATTGGGAGCGTTTTTTTTAAAATATTTCTTGAATTTTTTATAAATATATAATATTAAGTTGCATGAATTATAATAGATTATAATGCTGATAATTATGTTTGTTAATCTTGCGCATGGCCTTTAATTTCCTTTTTTAACTTTAATTAATCCATTTGCCTTCAACTTAACTCTATAGTATCATTTTGTTTTGAATTCATTTGAGTTTTTAGTAGTATGAAGATGTAGATCTTTTTGAAAAAGCAGAGAATCTCTTAACTTTAAGAAAAACTAAAAAGAGTTTTTTCATGTTTCTACTCTTCAAGTTCTACATCTTCATTCTCATTCAGCAGCTTTTATTATAATTACTTTTTCTGAAAGCTCTAGACTTTGTGCAATGCAAAATGCAAGTATGGAAAAAAGCTCGAAATCAATTATGGAAAAGAGCTCGAACTTCAAGAACACAAAAGTCTAGACTCATACTAGTCATCAAAATAGTCATTGTGGTGATTATTAATCTTAGGAAGGAAGGGGTCGGAAAAACAACGAAGAAATAAAAAGAAATTAACACAACAAAACACAGATTTACGTGATTCGACAATTTTGCCTACACCCACAGCATCACTAGGGTTTCTCCCTTTTTTTCTTTCGGAGTTTTTCAGTTACAGGAACGAGAAGCAAAAAAATCCTTTTAAATTTGAATCGGCAAGACGATTAGACTCCAAATTTTCAACAATTAACACATCAAGTATACAATGCAAATGGATATTAGAAACGACATAATAAATAAGCAATCTTAAATAGATACAATTATGCAATAGGGATCATCTAAAAATAGACGTGTATGAACAATTATATTTAGAAATTCACATAAATATTCACGCTATAAAAAATGATGTTGTTATTAGCAAATTCATTTTCATTGTTAGGAAATCATTACTACTAGCAAATCTTGAAATTTGAAAATGACTATTTGAAAACCAATTAATTACTAGCAAAGCACTCAAAATTTTTTAAAAACGTCTTCAAATTAAAAAGTGTTCAACATGAAAGTTGTAGATCTCGACGAGATTTTCAACTTTCATGTTGAACACTTTTTCATTTGAAGCAGTTTAGACCCCTGATTTGACCCCCCCCCCAAAAAAAAGTCACGCCGAACATATGTACCGACGCCCGGTTCGGCATGACTTTTTTGGGGGGCCAAATTGGGGGCCTAAACGGCTTCAAATTAAAAAGTGTGGAACACTTTTTTATAAAAATGCACGTAAAAAACGCAATTCGAAAAAGCGTGAAAAAAATAGGATATAAACTATTTCAAATAACATGAATATTAATATTTTGAATATTTTTTTTGATTTGCTAGAAGCTTAATATGATTTACTTATAACAGTACCCTAAAAAACGTAAGGGGACAAATTTGAAATATCTTTATGAAAGCATGGGGATAAATATGAATCATCTTTATGAAACCCCCTACTCCATGACCTTATCACTGATATTACTGTTTCGAAGGATTTTTAAAATATAGCAAGATTTCAAGAGCGACAAGAACTCTTAAGGGTCCGTTTAGAGCAGCATTTTTTGCTCCGTGGAGTTCAAACAAAAAATGCCAACTTCATAAAATGTGTTTGACATGACAATGGTTATGACTTAAGATCGCCACCCAGAAAAAAAACTAATTTTGAGCATAAAAGTGGATGCATTTTCTCAAATGAGGTCAGGGGTTCAAGAACAACATTTCATAATCACCGTGTTCACAACCACCACCACCGTGTTCACAACCACCACCACCGTGCCAAACAGACCATAAATTGTCATTCTTGTTTCGATTAGGTGCAGCATTAGGCTCATACGATGCTCTATTTACATATAAACGAGCTTAGGATGGCTCGCTCATCTATTGATTAAACAAATTAGGCTTGAAGAGCTCAACTAAACCCTAGAGCACTCTTATGCAGACCCCAAGCTTTAGGACCCTAATTGTGATTTGTGGGCACAATAGCCATTTTTAAGGAGTACTGACAGAGAGAGAAACAGAAAGAGAGAGAGAGAGAGAGAGAGAGAGAGAGAGAGAGAGAGAGAGAGAGAGAGATGATTGGTCCGGACTAAAAGAATGTTTTTTGTCTACTCAAGTTGGAAAGATGGAATCTAAAGAGACAAATTGCCAAAAGAGCCAACCATATTCCCACTCAATTCAACCACAACACTAAAATGTAACATCAACTCATAAAGGAATGGTCACAAATTTATTAAAATTGTTATATATATATATATATATATATATATATATATATATATATATATATATATATATATATATATATATATATATATATATATATATTTTGTTATCCCCACAACATACAATAACACTCATACTTTGATCCCATCATAATCGGGTAGACTACAGCAACATAGAAAATAAAAATTATTCATTTTATTTACTGAAGCATAAAATAAATAAATAAAAATCAAATCTCACCGAGTACTTTGTATATTATCAGCTTTCTTTGCAAGTACGACAAGGGACAATGAGGAGCAGCCGTGCTCCCCATTCTAATTCTGATGCGACTTTGGCTTTGTTTTGCAGGGTGCAGTGCATAAAAATGCACTGCACCGTGCAGTGTGCGAGATTTGATGAGTGCAACTGTATCTCAACTCGCGCGAAGATGTGTGTACGCTTTAATCTCTCACACACTGCTTTGAGATATATGCGTTGAGATGTGCACACATCTCAGCACACTCGCATCCATTAGATTGCACTTTACGGTAAAGTGCAGCGGATCTCGTCCGTCCGATTTCCTGCACTTTACCTCCCCCGGACCCCAGGGTTTCCGCAAAAATCACCCCACCGCTGAATCATCGCCACGGTTCTTGCGGCGCGGTTGATTTCCGCGAAAATTTTGCAAAAATTCCGCAGTTTTATGAGGCGGAGCGGAGCCCCAACACAACGCACGACCATGGGATTTTCAAACCCCGCATTTCACGGCGGGGCAGTGATGTGCGCGCGACCGGCGCGTATCCATCCAGCCAAACGAACCATTTGGCTCCCTTTGATGTGGAGTTTTTGAGCAAGGTGAGTTCCGAACAAAAATGTCAACGTCATAAAATATATATTTGACATGACAATGATCACTAAAAAATGAAAACTAGTTTTGAACATAAAAATATACGAAGTTAGTTAAATGAGGTCGGGCGTTCACGTTCACGAACAACGGCTCAAAATTATCACGTTCATGACCACCACCACCATGTCAGACAGAGCCCTTTCTTTGTGCCCTAATCAGCTTTGTTAGCTAAAATTTAGGTTAGAAAATATAAATATAGGGTTTGATTTCTACAGTGTTGCCGATGGGAGATTTGAAGGCGGTGTCGTGCGGCAGGATCTTCACAGGAGGCATCGTCGACTGAAGGAGGTGTTGCCGGCTGGAAATGGGAAGGAGGCATCCCCAACAAGAGAGGGAACATTGTGTGAGGGAAGGAGCTGCTCGCATGTTTAGGGTGAAATTTTTTGGTCCGGGCCCCGGACGAAGATCATCGTCCGGGGCCTTTTTGATTCTGACGCGTGTCAGCTTCTTTGTTCTTACTTTTTTTCCTTGAGAAATCTCTTCGTACCAGTTATTAAAATATGTGTGAATATATATTACTTATGTAAATAGCCGAAAAATTACACTGTTATCTCAGATATTAAAAATAAATGCCGAGAAATTACACTGTTATCTCAGATATTATAGGAAAAAACTGAGATAATATATTTTTAACTCAAACTATACGAGATTGTATTTTTTTCATTTGTTTTCTTTGGGAAATCTCTCTATGCTAACGATTTTATGTAATATATGAAAGAAAATATAACTTTTAAGCTATTTTTAACTTTGTTTATGAGAAAACGTCATTGTAGTTCTAGTTGTGACCAAGAGAACTTTGTTGTATCCTAGATAGTTTTTTTCTCTCCGAAACTATACTAGTTGTATTTGAGCGATTTTAGTCATGGCTTAGAGATTTTAGTTACTTTTGGGTTGAATACATTTATATCTTAAAGTTGTATCTTAGAGATTTTAGTCATGTCTTAGAGAACTTTGTTGTATCTTAGAGATTGTACTAGTTGTATCTGAGCAATTATAGTACTTGCTTAGGGATTTTAATTGTATCTGAGACTGAAAAAGTTGCATCTCAAAATTATATTATAACATATCTGAGCAATTATAGTATTAACTTAGAAATTTTAGTTGCATTATAGTGTATTTAACTAATTAAAACATGAAATGTCTGTAACAGAACATTGATTACATATTAATCTCATATATTTTGATGGATCCTTCAGTAAATATCTGAGTTTAATTTTTTCATTGACTGAAATGAATATTCTTTGAGTTAAAATTATAATCTATTAGTTATTTTTTGTAATATCCGGAATTAAAAAGTAATCTCTAATTTTTTTTGTATCTGAGATAAAAATGAAATCTCTCACCTACTTACATATGTAATATAATATGCATGTATATTTTAGTAGTTAGTGTAAATATTTCCTAAAAATGGCCAAGGAAGAAATTTTAAAAGCCACGCGTCAGAATCAGTATGCTTTTAAAAGCCACGCGTCAGAAAAAGTGATGCCCCGGACGATGCTCTTCGTCCGGGACGCGGACCAAAAAATTTCGCCATGTTTAGGTGATAGTCGACAGGTCTACGAATAGGAATTCGGTTCGAGGTATCCACCGCTTCCCCTTTATAGGAACTGATTTGGTTTGCGAATATCTAAGGCTCTCCTAGTTGCATCAATGTAGAATGGAACAATGAAAAATATAGAGATGATAAAACTGTATTTTCAAAATTGAGAAAACTGCTTGAAAAACCGCCATTTGCACTCTGATTCAAAATAAAGAAACAATTATCTATTTAGCAAAACAACCATGCAGTGGCTGCTTAGGTTCCGTTCGGCATGGTGGCGGCGGTCATGAACACGGAGAGTTAAATTATCATTTGTTAACATCCACCTAAGGAACTCCATCCACTTTTATGTTCAAACGGATGATATTTGTTAGGTGATACTTAACAAATGATGTTTTAACCCATGCATTTACGACCGCCACCACCATGCCAAACGGAACCTAAATTAAAAATACTACAAACCTCTCAAATTAAATTTAAGGAAAAAAAATCTTTTATAGGATGGAAACCAAATAAAATTAAGAAAATGATAAAAATGAAACTAGCTTTCAATAAAAAAAGTGATTGTTAACCGCAACCCATTATTTTGCTAGTCGCACCACAAAATCTCATAATTTTTCGCACCTTTTCGAAATACGCCTTGTACATGCAATATCAAGAAAATTGTTCACCACGAAAGTTGTAGATATCGACGAGATCTACAACTTTCGTGTTGATCACTTTTCCTAAAAATGCATGTACAATGCGTACTTTGAAAATATGCCCAGGTTTTGCGACTTTTCAAAATACGTCTTGTACATGCAATTTCAGGAAAAGTGTTCAACACGAAAGTTGTAGATCTCGCCGGTATCTACAACTTTCGTGTTGAACACTTTTCCTAAAATTGCATGTACAAAACGTATTTCGAAAAGACGCAAAAAATTGAGAGATTTTGGGGTGCGACAAGCCAATTACGGATTGCGATTAACAATCGCCTAAAAAACATAGTAGAAATTAAAGGTAATGACATAATACATTAAACACCACACATTCAACATGATACAAAGCAACCTAACATCCCCCTACTGCATGCTCTAACATATTGGCCATTTCTGAGCCACCAAACTATTTTAGAGCTTGGAAGGCTCAAAACAAAAAAAGGAGTCTGGAGCTCATTGGGCAAGCACAATAACGGGAATCCGGAGCTAATCGGGCTAGCAAATAGACAAAAAAAAACTTGTCACAACAACAGTCTAAGCCTTTATCCCACCATACTGGGGTTGGCTACATGGAATCAAGGTAAGCAAAAAAAGGCTTGGATGAGAACTGGATCAAAAAAATGGGATTGGGAGATGGGATCTGAGCTTTTAAGCACAATAAAAGCAAACTGAAAATGGCGCTCTGAGCCTCTGACCACAAAAATTCATCTAGCAAGCAGGGATAGAGAACCTACCAGACGGGGATGGAGAAAACAAATGGGATCAGGAAGAGAATAACTAGCAGACAAGGATGGAGAACCGCGGAATCGACGATCAATGCAGGCGGGGATGGAGTCAACAATTTCCCATATGAGATCGACGGCAGCAGGGACGAGTTCGCCGGAGAGATTTGCTGGCGGGAGAGGGATGTTGTGGGGCGATTTCGCGGCGAGTGGGGAACGGGGAGCCACACATGTGTATTCCTGCAGGAGGCGGTGATTCGCTACTCATTCGGACGATCCGAGTCCTCGGATGCGTCTGGATGGTCGTTTCAAGACATTTTCATGTATTTATTTTTTTATTTTGAGTTGTATCTGACACCCGATCGTTTCGAGCATTATGAGCCGTCTGATCTAGGTGTCATATCTTAATTTTGTTATTTATAAGTCGCCCAGGCAGCGGTAAGAGGGATCAAAAGTTTTATTTTCTACTGGGTCGGTCCTACTTCCTCGTTGCGACGCTGAGCAACTCTCTGATACGACTCCATTTTCCCGTCCAAATGAACCGGGTTCCAAAAGTATGCTTTAAATCCTTCAATCCCTCAAATGAACGCCTATTCATGTATATATAGAGTGTTGAAACCGGGAAAATTTCCTACTCTAAAATTCGGATCAATGCAACCTAAGGCTACCGGTCCAGGTATCGGGCTTGACAGCTTAACAGATTGAAACACAAAAACAGAAGAAAATTAAGGACCCCGGGTGCTACAACAGGGAGGTCCCACCACATATCTGGATGCTTAGAAGAAGTTTACCCTCCACAACCAAAGATGGTCGAGCAGGGTACAACGTGGACACTAACTGACGACTATCACAAGATGGCGACCAAGGGGAAGATCATTGTCTCACGGCTAAAGTCCTTGATAGTACGATCCTAAAGCTCAGCCAAAAGTCTAGAGAAGAGGTTAAGTCAAGATCTTTTGCGAGATTCTAAGATTCATATCCTTGTACCCATGAGGTCCTATTTATAGGAAAACCAGGGGGGAAAGACGGGGGTCTTATTTATAGCCAAACTCTCATTTGGCAACTAGGCGACTTCCTGGGGAACTCGCCCGGCTTGGGCGACTATCAACCCTAGTCGCCTACCCGACGAGTATGAGAGGGGAGCTCGTCATACTCATTCAGGTCTTCTATTATCTTGAATGTTGACTATGACTTTTGTCTTGACATGTTGACTTTGACCATTTGCTGACATGGCTTTGAGGGGGCCAACACTCGACGAATATGAGTTGTACACAATCCTCGCCTTTTGCGAGCAACGTAGGAGCTCGGAAAGAAACATCCAACGCTTATTTGGCAAGCTGCATCTGGCGAATATCTGGACTACTTGCGATATCTGGCTGGCTCCTGGCCTCTATAAATAGAGGGAGGTGGCTCATCTTTGAGACACACCTTATGAGATCTAACATGATGTCGCAGTCTGCCGGGAAAGTATATAACACGAGCATTGCTGCGCTGTCAGGATTCCTGGTTCCTAATAAGTCGAAAAGGCTTCGAGAGGGCAACGATGTCGCTGATCTTCCTCCACCCAAGAAGAAGTCGCTTGCCTCTGAGAAGAAAAACCCACCACCTAGTGTCGAGGATGTCGCCACTCCGGCCGACAATCCCGAAATTCCCACTGGCACTCAGCAGCTGGTCGACGAACTAAGCCTGGGTGACAATGCTGAACAGTTTGCGCCTGAATCTTCTCGTCGTCTTCTGCCGACCTCTCCTGCTGCGTACCACGCTGAGTCCCAGGCTCAGTTGTAGTTGAATCTCACGGCTTCATGAGGTCAGAATTTCGTCCATTGTTTATTCTAGTGGTCACCCTTTGATTGATTGTCGCATCAGTGACACTTTTATGCTACCCGCAGCTCCATTGCCGACTACCGAGGCCTCCGACGAGCATCTGACTGTGCCTCCACTGCGATCAATTCCTTTGGTCGCGCTTGAAGCCCAGCGGGAGCCGCGACCTAGTCACTCTATCTGGATCAGCGTCGGCATCAAGAAACGGCCGGAGAAGCAAGTTCCTGAAGCGAGGAACAAAGATATCCACGCGGAGAAGCCATCGCGTCCTGTAGCGAGTAAGGTCCCTCATCCTGCAACAGGCTCGTCCCAGCTCTTGGAGAGTACTTCCCTACCGCCGCCTCCGTCGTTGTTGCTGACGACTTCATCTACTCCTTCTGATGCTCGCCCTCAAAAGACTCATGCTCCCTCGAACACTCCTGCGAGCTCGGCGCAAGGTAGGGGAGGCAGATACTCGCACTGCTTTCTGCCGAGGACGGGAGGGCGAGATTCCGGTGGTCGCGGCCAGGGGTAAGCCGCCGAGCGCCCGGGAGGCTCATCGTCAGGCCCGCGAGATTCAGCTAGCCGCAGCCCCCCCCCCCCCCCCCCCCCCCCCCCCCCCCCCCCCCCGCCAATCTCGCTCTCCTTGGTCGGGTAACTTGCTTGACGCCAAATTGGTATGTCGCTTTCTTGTTGCGGCTTTAATCTGACAGATGTGACTTTCATTTTGGTTGACATGTCGTCCTTCAACCCCGGGAGGCGCCTTCATTGATGCCCTCTATCTCCCTGCCTATGAATATCGTAAGGCGGCTGCTCGCGCCTACATGGAGCTGGAGGCGAAGTTAAGCCAGCTGGCTATCTGTGATCCTCATCGCCGGATCTCGATATTGAAGGTTCGAATGGCGAAGATGGAGGAGCTCTCAGATAGGCTCGCTGGTGCTAAGTCCCGCTTCCATATGATCAACAAGCTGGAGCAGCGACAAGCCATGACCGAGCATCGCCAACAGCTTCACCACGAGGAACTGTCGGGGATGCGAGCGAGCATGGGCTTCGCGGGACGGCTGGCGAGGATGGAAGAATAGTTGCGACGAGGTGACGATGCGGTAGCCGTGGTGAGCGAGCACTACCGGCGCGCACGCGACATGGGCTGGGTCGGGCGATATCCTCCTCTTCCGGAGCAACAACTTCCTAGAAATAAGGATTTTGCTTCACGTCTTTTTCTCTTTTCTCTCCCTTGGTGATATTGTAATAAGAAATAATTTCGCGAGTATTTAATGGATAATGACGAGCTTAGATCTTGCGCTTTGTCTGCGACTTTTATCCGCTCTGTGATGTTGTTTGTGTACTTTTCATTCTTTTTTGCGATTTTCTGGAACTAACTATATAGGTCCTGGCTAGTTAGTGTCTTTCTGATTGAATCCTCGCAAGGAAAGATTTTGGCGGATTTCTAGGTGTGACGAGTAGGTAGCGACTTTGAACGATACTTCGCGCAAGACACCCCTTACCCCCTGGCATCCGCCTATAAATAGAGAGTGTAGGTGGGTCTTAATTACGTTGTTGCAAAATTCCTTTCTTGCTCGCGACTTCTCCCGACCTTTGCCTTTCTCGTTCTCGATATTCGCCACCCCTCAATCTCGCTCTTCACCATGGTTGGAGACGACGCTAATGCTCGTCGTAAGGCCCACGCGAGGAACTTCACTGAGGCGGTGTTTAAAAAGTATGTCGCCAAAGAACGGAACTTAGCGGATTTCAAGAGGAGGTTCCTGCCAGAAGGATACTCGGTAAGGCTCTCTACACGGGCTGAGCGACTAAACACGGTTCAGGACAGCGAGCTCATCCTCTCACTTTGCCACTTCGAGGTCGGTCTGCGACTTCCTCTATGGTCGGAATACTGCTAAATACTTCGATATTTTGGCATAATACTTGCCCAGATCAATCCAAACAGCGTGGAGATGATCATGGGATTCCTCTGCTTCCTGCGATCAGAGAAAATCGTCTTCGACCTCTCCGTCTTCCGGAAGATCTTCGCCTTCGCGGAAACTAGTGAGGGCGTCATCTTCTTCAACAGTCATGTTTGCACCCTCGCGGGCACGGCGAATAAGGTTCATCACTAGGGCGAATGGCTGGTCGTCGTTGGCGGTGACTTTGATGGAGTACCTCGCCAACCGCAACAGCCGGCAGAGGCCGCGTTCCTGCCCCCTCTCCTAGAGGAACCGCGCGAGGAACTTGTTGAGGCCTTCAGAGGTCGCAAATTCGATGTCGTCCACTGGCGAGTACATATCAACGAGCTGGGTGAGGTCTTCTCGGGTGAAGGTAAATGTCCGGGTGATATTCTTCTATACTCGCTGCTTTTGACGCGCATCATGCTTGGTCGCGGCGACTAACTACGTTCTATCTTTTTCGCAGCTTCTCGAACTCTCCCGCGAGAACCTCCCTTTGGCGAAAGAGGTCGCGCCCTCATGGCAGAGCTCTGTAAATCCGCCAGCCGATGTCTAGGAAATACTTGACCCCTCGACTAACCTGTCTGCAGGTACTGAAGGTTGGCCGCGATCTTGTGGGCAAGGAGGCTCCTCACAAAAAAGGCTAGGCAAGGGGAAAGGAAAGGCTAAGTCCCCCGAACACGCGAGGAAGAGGGCAAAGGTCTCCCGCGAGATCTTTGGTGAGAAAGATGATCCTGTTGAGGCCGGCGAGCCTTACTTCCACCTGAACTACAATCTCGGGTGCGACAGCAAGGATGTCTTTGGTTGCCTGTTGGTGACCTGGGACGAGCGCGAGCACCAGGTGACTTGGAGCACCAATCTGCCCGCTTGGTCGGAGGACTTGGAGGATAGGGGTGAGGCCTACGACGTCGCCTTCGTGCTCTACGGCCGCGTGGACGCCGAGTCGTTGCAGGACATCGGCGCGCAAGATCTTGCCAACCAAACTACTCGTTCGCTCCTGCGAGCCGCCGAGCTGGGCCATTACACCGCAAAGAGACTGCTGGAGGCCCAGAAGCAACTTAGGGTGGTGACGAAGAAGATGCTGGAACTGGGGCTCCAGGCCGCCCAGTGCAAAGCATAAAAGGTAACCTTGTTTTGAATGCACAACCTTCAGATAGTCGCTCTTTGATAATAGCCTTACTGACAATGGTTGTTGTTACTTCGCAGGAAGCCGAGATTGAGACGGCGAAGAAGATCTCCAAGGTGGAGCAAGAGCTCGCGGATACAAAAGCCACGCTAAAGGCCGCCCAGGTGCGGAATGCCGAGTTGGAAACTTGCCCTGCCGAGCCGCAGCCGGCTATGGCGAGTGCTTCTGGGTTGGGGAAGAAGATCGGCTTCCACGGTGATGAGATGTCTGCGATCCGACGCGACATCGTGCGGGCGACGGGGGATGTCGTTCTCGCCAAGCTGAGGATGGATGACTACCTCGGCCCGGAGGCGGCCCACATGACGGTGATGGATCTCATCTCGGGCATGCTCGCCGAAGAGTCCAACTCACTCGATCGCGTCCTGTCTTACTCCTCCGACTCCGAAGAGGATGACGACGAGGGTGACAAAGACGGCGAGGGCGATGAAGAAAGCGAGGATGACGAGGAGCTCGAAGATGATGTAGTGATCGAGGACGAAGAGAACAAAGTTGATAATGGTGATCACGACACTTAGTTGGCAGAAGACCTCCTGCGCGCGATCATTTTTTAATATGTAAAAATAGAGAGAATTCTTTTGACGGACCTTTGTCCAAGGCGACGTTATTTTTTGTATATGTAATGCTCGTCATTAATGAAAGAAGAATTTTTGCTTGCTTTATTCTTTTGTGCTCGTCCGTCTTCAATACTCGCTAGACTCGTAGGCGCGAATATCTTGAATGTTCGCACCCGCATGCTCGTACCTGCATACTCGCACATATATGCTCGCACCTGCATGCTCGCACCTGCATGCTCGCACATGCATGCTCGCACATGCATGCTCGCACATGCATGCTCGCACCAAGAACACAACATATCTTGTTTTGTTTATAAGTCAAATGAATTCGCCCAATAATAAACTTGCTAAAAAGCTAAACATTTTTTTCACTCGTTAGCTGCGACCCTTTGGACAAGGGAGTGACACTCGGGGGGTCTCGCAAGACGCACACTCACGAGGCATTCACTCCACCTTAACTGGCAAAGAACTCAGGGGGGCCAAAAATAGGGAACGACATGCGGGGGGGGGGGGGGGGGGGGGGGGGGGGTCCAAGGGACGCGCACCATCGAGGCCTCCATCCTATGTCGATCTCTCACCTCCTGAAACTCCTTCGCTTAGTCACTTTCCAAAGCACAAGGGGTTATCCCACCCATATACTAACCAGATGCAGAGACGCTTCCTGCCTTGCATGACAAAAGATGCTAAGAGCAGGTCTTTAGTCTTTTTAAAGACCAATGACGTTTTTATGCAGGGTATCGCTTTGTTAAGTCGACCTTGAGTTTGGGAGGTTGACTGTTGAAACCGAAAATCGGTCTCCTGTGGAGTTCGACCCTTGGGGAATGGGTAGTCTCGCACCTACTTCACTCCTGCAAGCAAAACAACAGAGAAAACAAGGAGAAACCGACCCAAGGGCTCGGCGGGGAGGTCCCACCACACACCCGGAAGATCTCAGAGCGCTTCCCCTCCTTAGCCAGAAGCCGAGCTAAGGTACCCTCAGAAAGCACTTGGAAACTGGAGCAGGAAGACACAGGAAGCCTGCTTTCTGAGGTACCACTTGGGTCCTATTTATAGTTTTTAGAATCTGAACTGTCAATAACCAAAAGAACTGACCTGAAATTACCAGAAAATCCTTGGGTGGGTCTGTCAACAGCCAAACTCTGTTGTTTTGAAGGGCAATAGGCAGACCAGCGGGGGCAAAACAGTAAAAAGTACCTCATTCATCCAGGCGAGTTGGGGAGCTTGGTCACCTCGGCAGGTCCTGCTCGCCTGCTATTGCCGAGCTCCGTCGTGAGGGCGCGAGCTGGGACTAGCTCGGCGAATGCCGAGCTCGGGGTCGGCGAATACTGATCTCCGGTCGACGATCGCCGATCTCTGGTCGACGAATGCCGAGCTCGGGCTCGGCTCCCCTGCTGCCGAGCTCGCCTACTGCCTTCAGCCCGATCTGTCTGGTTCCTGGCGGCCTTGCTCGCCGGACACGGGGTTGTACATTGACATCTAGACTTGTTCCTGATAATTCCTCCAGTCAGATGAGAAGTGCGATCGGGAGGTAGCTAGAACAACATACAAGAGGAGAGCTGATCTCGATCGTCAATGCATGAACTTGGTCTTACAAGAATGCATTAAGACCCGACACACCGTCCTATCACCCGCTCTGGGTTTTTTAAGAGAATCAGGTCGGGGGCAGGTTTCTCATACCGATCGCGAAGATGGACTCCACTGCTTTTAGCAATCTCAAGAAAACTTTTGAAAAAGGAAGACAAATCGTTCAATCCCGTATTTTAGGGGGCGAAGAATTTTATAGAAATTGAATAATAATTTTTACATTTAGGAAGGCATCATACTCTTTCATGCTATGGATAGAACATTTTCAGGTCGTCGCCGCTCCAAGTGTTTCCAAGTAACTCTCCTTCCAGGTTTTGCAGGTGGTATCCTCAGTGGCCAACGCTGCGTGGACTATGAAGGGTCCCTCCAAATTAGGGTTCAGTTTCCCGACAGCGGCTGCTCTTCCCGCCGTGTCCACCTTCTTCATGACGAGATCTCATGTAAGAAATTGCTTGATAGAAACATTTTTGTCGAAATGCTTTGTCATTGGCCTTTTGACCTTCTCCTAGCGGATAGAGGCTAGGTCTCAAAACTCTTCAATGTAATCCAGAGTAAGCTTCTGAGCGTCTTCATTCTCCAAGCGTCATTCTTCATCACCTCTTCCTGTCGCAACTACTCTCGGACTTCTGATTTCGAACTCCACCGGGATGAGAGCTTTAGACTCGTGGGATAATTTGAAAGGTGTCTCCCTCGTGGCCGAGTTAGGGGTGGTTCTCAGAACCCAAAGAACCGAAGGAAGCTGCTACGTCCAATTCCCTTTTAGGTTTGTGACCTTCTTCAGGATGTTGATGATAAGCTTGTTGGTGACATTCACCTGCCCGTTGCTCCGAGGATGGTGGATGGAAGCGAATCGAAGATCCGTCCTTAGCTGCTTACAGAAGTCTTCCAGCTCCAAGTACTTGGGGAATTTCAACCTTTGACAGGCATCTGGTTAGGGGGGCCGAGATGGTCTTGCGGTAAAGCTCTCCTTCATGCAGCAGGTAGTAGACAGTCTTGTATCGAAACTTTCTTTGATCCCCGTCGCCGACGGGAAACCGTCTTGTTGCTAGAAAAGTGACGAACGGATCCATACATGAAGCTCGTTGTTCAATCTTCATCATCTCCCTCTCTTCGATGGACGGTCAAAACAACTTCGTCACGGTTCCACCGGCCCTTGAGCCGTACTTGGCTAGGCAGTCTGCTTCTGAGTTCTTCTCTCATGGTACATGCTCGACGAAGAAAGACTGAAAGTTCATCATCAAGCCTTTCACTTTTACCAAGCATCTTTACAGGATGGGGTCTCGTACTTCGAACTCTTCGTTGATTTGTGATGCAACCACCATTGAATCGATGAATGCTTTGATATCCCGGATTCCCAAATCCTTGGCGAGACGTAAGCCTGCCACCATGGCCTCGTACTTTGCTTGACTGTTCGTGACGGGGAAAGGATCTCGATTGTTTGCTCGAACCTAGTTCTTTGCGGGCTTACCTGCACTACGCCCACTTCTACCAAATTTTTGCCCGAAGCTCCGTCCACAAACATATTCCAGGAAACTGGGCTTGAAGCGGCTTGGTTTCCTCCCGCCTCGGCCGAGAAGTCAGCCAGGAAATCCGCCACTGCCTATGCTTTGAGTGCTACCATTAGTGAGAAAGAGATGTCAAATTCGTTGAGTTCTACCGCCCACTTTGCTAGCCTTCCTAAATGTTCAACTCCGTCCAAGATACTTCGGAGAGGATGGTCGAAGGCAGCCTTGATGGAGTGAGCTTGAAAATAAGGTCGAAGCTTCCGCGCTGAAATCACCGGGGCGAAAGCTAGCTTCGCTAAGATAGGATATCTAGTCTTCGCCTTCCTGAGCACCCGACTTAAATAGTAGATGGGAAGCTGCCCCTTCCCTTCTTCCCTGACGTGTACCGAGTTGACTGCTTCCGCTCCCACTCCTAGATAAAGGAAGAAATCTTCACATTCCTTAGGGCCTTAGAGTAGAGGAGCTTGTGTTAGCTGCTGCTTAAGCATTCTGAAAGCCTCCTCACACTCCTTGGTCTACTCGAAATGTTGATTGTCTCGGAGAGTTTTGAAGAATGGAGAGCATTTCTCCCCCGCCTGAAGTGTTTAATGCCTGTCAACCTTCTCGTTAGCCTTTGAACTTCCTTGGAATTCCTCGGGGAAGTCATCTCCATAATGACTTTGACCTTATCGGGGTTAGGTTTCACCCCCCCTCGGAGTGAGAAGGTGACCTAAAAATTTCCCCCTCCCTGCACCGAATACGCACTTCGCCGGATTGAATCTTATTTTGAACTTGCAAAGCATCACGAAGGTCTCCACCAGATCCTTGATATGTTTCGCGATGCTCCTACTTTTGACCAAGAGATCATCCACGCATACTTCCAGATTCTGCCCCTTTTGTTATTTGAATATTTGATCCATCATTCTCTGATATGTTCCGATCGTTGAATAAAAATTGGGAAATTTACTTCTTTATAAATTGGAGTGGTCACAATCCAAAGGATATGTTCCGCGATGCTCACTGCACCAAAGTGTTGATGCTGAAAAAATTCTCTACTCCAAAATTCAGATCAATGCAGCCTAAGGTTACCGGTCCAGCGATCGGGTCGACGACTTAACATACTGGAACACGGAAACAGAAGGAAAACTAGAAGGACCCCAGGTGCGGTGCTGCGGCAAGGAGGTCACACCACGTACCTGAATGTTTAGAAGAAGTTTCCCCTCCACGGCCAAAGATGGTCGAGCAGAGTACAAGGTAGACACTAGCTGACAACTATCACAAGATGGCAATCAAGGGGATGATCGTTGTCTCACGGCTAAAGTCCATGATAGCAGGATCCTAAAGCTCAGTCAAAAGTCCAGATAATAGGTTCAGTCGAGATCTTTCGCGAGATTCCGAGGTTCATATCCTTGTACCCCTGAGATCATATTTATAGGAAAACCAAAGAGTGGGGGGACTTATTTATAGCCCAACCGCCACTGGGAAACTCGCCCGGTTTGGGCGACTATCGGCCCTAGTCGTCAACAGCCAAACTCCTGTGGAGTTCGACCCTTGGGGAAGGGGTAGTCTCGCACCTACTTCACTCCTGCAAGCAAAACAACGGAGAAAACAAGGAGAAACCGACCCAAGGGCTCGGCGGGGAGGTCCCACCACACACCCGGAAGATCTCAGAGCGCTTCCCCTCCTTAGACAGAAGCCGAGCTAAGGTACCCTCAGAAAGCACTTGGAAACTGGAGCAGGAAGACACAGGAAGCCTGCTTTCTGGGGTACCACTTGGGTCCTATTTATAATTTTTAGAATCTGAACTGTCAATAACCAAAAGAACTGACCTGAAATTACCAGAAAACCCTTGGGTGGGTCTGTCAACAGCCAAACTCTGTTGTTTTGAAGGACAATAGGCAGACCAGCGGGGGCAAAACAGTAAAAAGTACCTCATTCATCCAGGCGAGTTGGGGAGCTTGGTCACCTCGGCAGGTCCTGCTCGCCTGCTATTGCCGAGCTCCGTCGTGAGGGCGCGAGTTGGGACTAGCTCGGCAAATGCCGAGCTCGGGGTCGGCGAATACTGATCTCCGGTCGACGATCGCTGATCTCTGGTCGACGAATGCCGAGCTCGGGCTCGGCTCCCCTGCTGCCGAGCTCGCCTACTGCCTTCAGCCCGATCTGTCTGGTTCCTGGCGGCCTTGCTCGCCGGACACGGGGTTGTACATTGACATCTAGACTTGTTCCTGATAATTCCTCCAGTCAGATGAGAAGTGCGATCGGGAGGTAGCTAGAACAAAATACAAGAGGAGAGCTGATCTCGATCGTCAATGCATGAACTTGGTCTTACAAGAATGCATTAAGACCCGACACACCGTCCTATCACCCGCTCTGGGTTTTTTAAGAGAATCAGGTCGGGGGCAGGTTTCTCATACCGATCGCGAAGAATTTTATAGAAATTGAATAATAATTTTTACATTTAGGAAGGCATCATACTCTTTCCTGCTATGGATAGAACATTTTCAGGTCGTCGCCGCTCCAAGTGTTTCCAAGTAACTCTCCTTCCAGGTTTTGCAGGTGGTATCCTCAGTGGCCAACGCTGCGTGGACTATGAAGGGTCCCTCCCAATTAGGGTTCAGTTTCCCGACAGTGGCTGCTCTTCCCGCCGTGTCCACCTTCTTCATGACGAGATCTCATGTAAGAAATTGCTTGATAGAAACATTTTTGTCGAAATGCTTTGTCATTGGCCTTTTGACCTTCTCCTAGCGGATAGAGGCTAGGTCTCAAAACTCTTCAATGTAATCCAGAGTAAGCTTCTGAGCGTCTTCATTCTCCAAGCGTCATTCTTCATCACCTCTTCCTGTCGCAACTACTCTCGGACTTCTGGTTTCGAACTCCACCGGGATGAGAGCTTTAGACTCGTGGGATAATTTGAAAGGTGTCTCCCCGTGGCCGAGTTAGGGGTGGTTCTCAGAACCCAAAGAACCGAAGGAAGCTGCTACGTCCAATTCCCTTTTAGGTTTGTGACCTTCTTCAGGATGTTGATGATAAGCTTGTTGGTGACATTCACCTGCCTGTTGCTCCGAGGATGGTGGATGGAAGCGAATCGAAGATCCGTCCTTAGCTGCTTACAGAAGTCTTCCAGCTCCAAGTACTTGGGGAATTTCAACCTTTGACAGGCATCTGGCTAGGGGGGCCGAGATGGTCTTGCGGTAAAGCTCTCCTTCATGCAGCAGGTAGCAGACAGTCTTGTATCGAAACTTTCTTTGATCCCCGTCGCCGACGGGAAACCGTCCTGTTGCTAGAAAAGTGACGAACGGATCCATACATGAAGCTCGTTGTTCAATCTTCATCATCTCCCTCTCTTCGATGGACGGTCAAAACAACTTCGTCACGGTTCCACCGGCCCTTGAGCCGTACTTGGCTAGGCAGTCTGCTTCCGAGTTCTTTTCTCATGGTACATGCTCGACGAAGAAACACTGAAAGTTCATCATCAAGCCTTTCACTTTTACCAAGCATCTTTGCAGGATGGGGTCCCGTACTTCGAACTCTTCGTTGATTTGTGATGCAACCACCATTGAATCGATGAATGCTTTGATATCCCGGATTCCGAAATCCTTGGCGAGACGTAAGCCTACCACCATGGCCTCGTACTTTGCTTGACTGTTCGTGACGGGGAAAGGATCTTGATTGTTTGCTCGAACCTAGTTCTTTGCGGGCTTACCTGCACTACGCCCACTTCTACCAAATTTTTGCCCGAAGCTCCGTCCACAAACATATTCCAGGAAACTGGGCTTGAAGAGCCTTGGTTTCCTCCCGCCTCGGCCGAGAAGTCAGCCAGGAAATCCGCCACTGCCTAGGCTTTGAGTGCTACCATTAGTGAGAAAGAGATGTCAAATTCGCTGAGTTCTACCGCCCACTTTGCTAGCCTTCCTAAATGTTCAACTCCGTCCAAGATACTTCGGAGAGGATGGTCGAAGACAGCCTTGATGGAGTGAGCTTGAAAATAAGGTCGGAGCTTCCGCGCTGAAATCACCGGGGCGAAAGCTAGCTTCGCTAAGATAGGATATCTAGTCTTCGCCTTCCTGAGCACCCGACTTACATAGTAGATGGGAAGCTGCCCCTTCCCTTCTTCCCTGACGTGTACCGAGTTGACTGCTTCCGCTCCCACTCCTAGATAAAGGAAGAAATCTTCACATTCCTTAGGGCCTTAGAGTAGAGGAGCTTGTGTTAGCTGCTGCTTAAGCATTCTGAAAGCCTCCTCACACTCCTTGGTCTACTCGAAATGTTGATTGTCTCGGAGAGTTTTGAAGAATGGAGAGCATTTCTCCCCCGCCTTGAACAGGAAGTGGCTAATGCCTGTCAACCTTCTCGTTAGCCTTTGAACTTCCTTGGAATTCCTCGGGGATGTCATCTCCAGAATGACTTTGACCTTATCGGGGTTAGGCTTCACCCCCCCTCGGAGTGAGAAGGTGACCTAAAAATTTCCCCCTCCCTGCACCGAATACGCACTTCGCCGGATTGAATCTTATTTTGAACTTGCAAAGCATCGCGAAGGTCTCCACCAGATCCTTGATATGTTTTGCGATGCTCCTACTTTTGACCAAGAGATCATCCACGCATACTTCCAGATTCTGCCCCTTTTGTTCTTTGAATATTTGATCCATCATTCTCTGATATGTTCCGATCGTTGAATAAAAATTGGGAAATTTACTTCTTTATAAATTGGAGTGGTCACAATCCAAAGGATATGTTCCGCGATGCTCACTGCGCCAAAGTGTTGATGCTGAAAAATTTCTCTACTCCAAAATTCAGATCAATGCAGCCTAAGGTTACCGGTCCAGCGATCGGGTCGACGGCTTAACATACTGGAACACAGAAACAGAAGGAAAACTAGAAGGACCCCAGGTGCGGTGCTGCGGCAAGGAGGTCACACCACGTACCTGAATGTTTAGAAGAAGTTTCCCCTCCACGACCAAAGATGGTTGAGCAGAGTACAAGGTAGACACTAGCTGACAACTATCACAAGATGGCAATCAAGGGGATGATCGTTGTCTCACGGCTAAAGTCCATGATAGCAGGATCCTAAAGCTCAGTCAAAAGTCCAGATAATAGGTTCAGTCGAGATCTTTCGCGAGATTCCGAGGTTCATATCCTTGTACCCCTGAGATCATATTTATAGGAAAACCAAAGAGTGGGGGGACTTATTTATAGCCCAACCCCCACCGGGGAACTCGCCCGGTTTGGGCGACTATCGGCCCTAGTCGTCTACCCAGTGAATATGAGAGGGGAGCTCGCCATACTCGCACAGGTGTTCTACTGTCTTGAATGCTGACTCTGACTTTTATCTTGACATGTTCACTTTGACCCTTTACTGACAGAGCTCTGAGGGGGCCTACCCTCGACAAATATGGATTGTACATAGAGATCACTAGCTAGGGAAAGGCTCTGATCATTCGATTATAATATTTTCCTAAACCCTATAATAAAAATTCAAGAAATAAATAAAAATACGTAAAAATATCTAAACGCCGCGCAGGATGCGACTACAAATTCCGATCATTCAAACAACAATCCTAAATTTGACTACAACATGAGTCTACTCGTGAGGCATAAATCTACTTATAAATTTCTCATCCAACAATGATCTGCCTGTGAACGATGATCCCTATCAAGATGTCCATAGTTTAGAGTAGATATTGTGTACTTGGGTTTTCATCTTTGGAGTAGCACTTCAATGATGTATTATGGCTGATGAAACTTATAATTAATTTCAGGGCATACACTTCGTCCAAATGAACATACCCTGATAAATTTTTTCTTATTTTCAATCTTATAACTTTATGTTTATGACCATGTTGACAGCATGATTATACACTCTCCTTAACTATCCAACAAAAAGAATCAAAAGAGGAAAAGTAAACAGCTTTTGAAGACTTACGATTGCCATCTTCCAGCACGAAAAACAGCTATGAGTCGTTTATAGGCTGCTCGTCTTCCTCCTCTGGTTTTACGAAGAACTCTATGTAAGCAATTCGGCTAGGCTGATGATGCATGTGGTCACTGAAAGGATGCTGGACACCTGCTCTGAGGACTGATACCAGGTGCTGGATTTTGAGCATCCCTCCCCTTCCAATGGTCATCTTACTTCCCCGGTTGTCCTTCAGCACATTGCTGGGTAAATTTGAAGTGGCAGCTCTCAGAAATTTGTACTTGTACCTGTTTGCATTTTTTGCAGCTTAAATGGCATTGTTTATCAAATTCGAAAAAGCCGAGAAATATAAACCTGTAGGAGAGTAGTTGATCACACTGGAATGCAACCAGAAGGTCGTTGGTGGAGTAATACTCGAAATCTATCTGTCACATAAACAGCAGGCAAATGAAGTAATACGCGAAATCATATCAGGTTTCTGGCGGGTAAATTTACATTTCCGGCAAAAAGTGTCCGGAAGCGATTGTATAGAGAGCTTCCTGACGTAAGTTCGAGCACTTAATTGATGGAAAATTCGACATAAGGAGAACTCAGATTTCAAAAAATTGAGGCGAGAGTCTCCAATTGAAGGCAGTGAAGTTGCACTCGAGTTTTGCTTTTGTTACTTCAAATTGGATGGAATAGTCATTTAAGTAATAGCATAATTATAGTAGAGTGATGTTATAAGTAGTCTGAATTTCACTATTGATACCTCCCCCCCCCCCCCCAACACACACCACAAATTTTTTTTTCTCCTTCTATACTTTTTTTAATGGCACCCCTATTTTTTCTCAATGGAGTAGGAGGCGATGCGCTGCTGCTTCCATCCCCTATTTTCTTGAACCCACCATCTTCAGAGAATCCTTGGATGTCTGCATCCTTCTCCTACGATTCCCTTTCAGAACTCCTGAAGCACAACGAATTCATACTCAACTACCACCTCTCTGAATTGCCCCAGA
Source organism: Platanthera guangdongensis (assembly GCA_039583875.1). Taxonomy (NCBI): domain Eukaryota; kingdom Viridiplantae; phylum Streptophyta; class Magnoliopsida; order Asparagales; family Orchidaceae; genus Platanthera; species Platanthera guangdongensis. The sequence continues at coordinate 29,168,215 of CM077152.1, read as the reverse complement.
GAAACTCTTCTCAGTGTCTTCTCCATTCACAACGAGACCCTCAATGTCTGGACGTAAGATTAATCTCATGAATCGTTAATAATGTCTTCTCACAATGTTTAACGCCGTTCCCTTTTCAATTATTACAACTTACAAGCATCTCATCGGTTTCTTCTTCTTCCTCATCCCCGCCTCGCCGCCTTAATTTTGCCAGTCGGCGCCTCCAACGGCATCAACAACAACTCAGTGATGGAGCAGCTCCGCTCAGGTAATTCGTCAATCCCCTTTTCCATCCCCTTACATAACATGTTCTTCCTCTGACGCCTCACCTCTCTCGCTGGTCATTCTACTTTTACCTCGTCGACGCCATGTTCTGCCTCCTCATGAGCAATGCCGAACAGAACAATCTGTCATGCTCCGCCTCGACTTTGCCGGAATCTCCGGCCTCATCGTATCCTCCTTCTACCCGGTCATTTGCTACACCTTTGCTTGCCACCCCTTCTTCCACAATGTCTACCTGTGCTCCATCAACGTCTTCAACATCGTCTCCATAGTCATCTCACTCGTGCGCATCTTTGACTCGCCTCGGTTCCAATCCGGGCCACACTCTTCGTCTGAATGGCGGCTCCAGCGACTGTGCCCATCACGCACAAAAAGTTGGCCTTTGGCCACGGGCCGGAGGCTATGCTCACTACCTGATATGAGGCGATGATACCGGTATTTTTGGGGCTTGTCAATGGACTGCAAATAACTTTTTTTTGACTTTGAATAGCAATGGACATTAAATAGCGAGATTCTGACTACTTATAACATCACTCTTGCTAAGCACGAATACTTCCCCAGAGGTAGCGTACCCGTACCCGATACGTATCTGGTACTGGTACGTAACCTATACTCGATGGATACACCTATGTGGACACATTTGGACTTAGCACATCATTTTGCATATTGTGATAGAAGTCTCGTTTTCTTATAGTAAACAAAAGTTGGCTCTATACTAGGAAACATTGGTACATCCAATTAAGTTGTGTATCTGTGTTGAGTATGTTTCTAGCACTGGTACGTTTCTGTTACAAGGACATGTATTGAATGTATTGATATGATGCAAATTATTAACAAAGTGTCTAACTTGTCTCTAGACAAATCTGAGATTGAAGATGTTGATCTCCAACAATGAAGAAGAAAAAGAAAAAAACCGATGAACAGACTTAAGTTTAATTTTATCTCTTTTGGTTAAACATATAAGATGTTAAATTTTATAATAGTTATGAATGCTTAATGTGACTTTATGTTTATTACAATTGAAAAAATGATTTTAAATCAAATAAAATAAGATTAAATTTATAATCGGTCTAAATTGGGTAATAGCGTCATTTTTTTATGTTTTAATTGTAGAAATGATGAAAAATTTGAAGTGAAGACAAACAAATTCAAATTCCTGAAAAATTATTGCAACAAGCTGGAATCTGAATTTCATATTTTAAATTCAAATATTGTCATCATTTGCAAATTCGAAAAATAGGGGGCTTTGGTTCAGTTTTGGAATGAAATAAATGGGCAAAATACCATCTTAAAATGACTGAATTTCTACAAGGAAAGCAATCATATTTTATTAAAAGGATTTTCCATTAAAAGGACAATTTTTATAATAGGAAAAAGATCTTTTTGAGATATCTCTCTTGGATCCAAATTGAAGGGGACTGATAGGAGGGTTCGACTATCATAAAAAGAGGCTCATAAGCATTATTTCAACGATCAAGAGGGCCACCATCAAGAAAAAATGCCCATCAATTTGGAGAGGAGGCTAGGGCATCGTGGAGAAGATCATTTTGCGAAGAATTTGTGAGGCTTTCTCCTACAACACTTCATTTTCATTCATCATGTTTTGTAAAATTTTTTAATTTTGTGTCTCTATTATCATGAACTAATTTCTCAAAGTCATGTATAATGAGAGTACTATGTTTATTGAGATGATGAATTTCTTTTAAGATTTATATATATTTGATAATTTATCTTTATTGGATTTATGAACTTTATCTTGAAAAATTCGCTTCTTCATTTTTTTATTGTGTTTCGAGATTCGAGAGAGCAGAAGCGTTAGTAATTTGATGGAGATTTTATTATCACGTTTCGAGATTCGAGCGAGGAGAAACGTGAGTATTCACCAAAGTTTTTATACTTTTGTTGCGCTTCATAATTCGAGAGATGAGTTGCGTTAGTGTATTATAGATCTAATATAGCGTAAAAGGGAGAAAGAGATTTCGTTTTCTTGTTAGCAACATTGATTATCACTCTTTAGAGATGACAGGGGAAATAAAAAATATACGGATTACTGAGAACAAGAGATGAAGATTTTTATTTTAAAATCATTGCAAGATAAAAATAATTGAACATTTTCATAAATCATCATTTTAAAGATTCATCTTAACACGCATAGAAAATAAAAATACAAACTAATTCTCCAAATTGATAAAAGTAATTCCATTATAAATCGTTATTTAATTTTATTAGTATTTTAAATCATTTTCAAAATCACACTTAATTTAATTTGTTTGAATTTAAAGAAAAGGTTAAATTAGGGAATTATTAAAGGCAAACCCAATTTGGATATACGCAAACCAAAATTTAAAAATCTGGTCCTTTTTTTTTCCTGGTGTTTTTTTTACGCAAACCAATTTGGATATACGCAAACCAAATTCACCACAGCTCCTGCTGTATCTCCCGACCTTTCTGTCGTTGCCTTTCCCGTCGCCCCTTCCGCCGCCTCTCTCGCGTCAACTCCGGCCGCATTTCCCAGCCTCTCTGTCACTGCCTCTCCCGTCACCGGTAGGTTGCGAGGCTTCTGATGAGCGGTTCGACGTACAACAGCCAGACGATTTTGAAGATCTGCATGCTGGTTTTTTGTTTTCGTTGCCTCTCCCGTCGCGGGCAGAGGATTTTTTTCGTTGATTTTGAAGGTGTGTCGCCGCTTCTCTTCATTTTCGTTTTGATTCTGCAACTGGATTATTTAATACATATTTTCTTCTTTCATCTTCAGCATATTATGAAGCTAATTTTTCATTTTGGATTATGCATATGGATTCTACACGTTGTCTTTTTCGTTCTTCATTTTCGTTTTTGTTCTTGTGCTGTAATTATATAATGATGCTGTATGGTTGATTTCTACCTTCTTATGCCCTATTGTAGTTTATGAAGAGGGGGAAACATAAATGTATTGTTTGTTGTAACAAATGAAATTGATTCTTGTTGTTCATACTTTCATTTGGCTTACAAAAATTGCTGTCAATTTTTTTATTTCCAAATTTACATTTTTTGTTCCTAATTTCAGATACTAGAATCAAGCTCAGAAACTTCTAAATATTTTCATTTTATACAAGCATGTTTCACAGTTGACCTCTGAAATTTAAATTAATCAGGTTTATAAATTTTGTAGGTGTTGTTTGATAATAAAAGTTTTAAATTTTTACAGGTATTCGTTGAACTGGATGTGACAGTTACCATATATTAAACGTCATAAATTTGATGTTTCTATGTTATAAACGTGTTATTTTGTCGAACTGTTGCGTTGAACTTCTCGTGAAATGATTTTTTTGTTTAAAATATTTGATTATGTAATTTGTAGTGTTGGTTTGTTGTTAACAATTTTGGTTTGTGGTTAATAATTTGGTTTGCACAGAATATTTTTCAAAATATATGATTTGTCATTAATAATGGTTTGCGTATATCCAAATTTGGTTTGTCTTTAACAATCCCCTTAAATTAGTATTTGCAAGCGTTAAATTAGTCACTTCCTTTTAGTAACAATTTCTACTCTCATTTTATTATTTGATTCGACACGTGCACTTGCGCAATTTATATATATATATATATATGTCTAGGACGTATCAAGTTTTTTGCGTTGTTGCCGGGAAAGAGCAACTAAATTAGTATTTTATTTCTTACAATATTAGTTAACTCTGAGTATTTAGAGCTCAACTTTTTTTCATTTTTTAGGATTTATATATATATTTTTTTAATTAGCCATTTTAATTATAATTTTTCCTAATCTATTGAAAAAATATATATTTTTTCAAAGTAGGTTTATTTATTTAAATTGTTTGTGTGTAGTTGACCTCTGTAAAGAATAATGTTCATTTGGTGAATTCTCCCCAGCAACATCATGTATTCATATTTATATTCTCGATGTCGATGGTGTGGGGAATATGACATTGTTACATAGGAGACTGTAGTTATAGGTCATATAACTCACCATATGGAGTACCAACATTTAATGATACTTCATACAGTGTGCCGAATTTTTATAATTATACACCTCCACAGCATGCATCATTTCCGCATTTCAGTCTAGCCCCTCAAAGGCCAAGAAGAAATAAGAAATAATGTTTGTTTTGTCGTAGCACCGAGCACGCTTTGAAAGATTGTGTTGCATTTCAACACCAAAGAAAGGAGGATAACAAACCGAAAATCCAAATTATCTCATTCTCTTCTCATTCTGGCATTCCTTCTGTTTCTAATGATATATACGCATTATCATCTTGTTAATGTGGGTTTATTGCGGATATATCCATCATGCTGGTTGATGATATGTGCGACAACGTCGCGGAGCTGTCTATCCTTACGCATTCGTCACCATTTTTGGATTCACCCATGGAGTAACTAGCCAACATATTCTCTAATAATGATATCATCACGGTTCCTCTACCTTTTTTGCACGAATTTTCAAAACTTGTTTTATCGATCATGTCAAAGATATTGCACAGGGTGATAATCCAGAACCTGAGGTTGCGCCAAATTGGGACGAAGATGTTCTCTCCCATGGGGGGAATGATTTTTTGGAGCACGATGACGCGCCGAGGTTGGATGAAGATGATACTCTTTCTAATGAGGAGGTGGGCACTTCTTCATTGGACAAGGAGGTCCAACTCGCCACTGAGTCCCTCGAGTTCTCGGGTCCCCCTTGCTACGATGTTTACGACACCGACAACGAACAATCTTTGGAACCTGCTGGGACTGAAACCAGAATCACTCTCATGATTACAAATTATTTGTCTTTCTTTTATTTTGTTTTCTGATCACACTTCTTTGCTGGAACATGTGCAGGGGGATTCAGCATTGGCAAATATTTTAAAAGTTGAATATGAAATGCAAATCATGGTGGGGAGCTCTCCTCTTTGCGATTGAGATTATTTCCCCTCACAAGAGGAAGCCCAACCCCATATACTTTCCACTTGTCTTACATTTGCCGCTGCTGAACCACCTCTATTTCTTTTTCATGATAATTTAATGCATCCTTGTTATTGACCCATATTTGAGCAATGTTGAAAGTCAATTCTGCTATGGAAGTATGTTATAGTGACGGAAATCATTTTTTATTCCACTACACCATCACCACTCGTGTTTCCCTAGAAGGATTGATTTCAGGAATGCAAGAGATATTCATATGTTGACAAAATGATGGAAGAGAAGAATAAGTCAAAAAAGAAAGAGATTTGAGGATGGAAGATTGATCCTCCTTTCTACCCCTATTGTCGAGTCTTCAGACCCTTTACTTTTATCTCTAGCTATTATTTTAAATCATCCTATAACTAATCTTATTGTTGTGTTAAAGTAGTAATTAGGAGTTTTATTTATTTATTTATTATCTTTATTTTAGAAAAAATGTTATTGGAAGACAACACAGATATTTGTTTTGTTTTTTCGTTCTTTTGTTTCGGCTTACCTTTATAATTTGTTTTTTTAACTCACCAATAGGTACACTTCATTAGACTTAGCAGCATGATCTTTGAAGTCAGTTTGCCTCCTGTGTATGAAAGGGAATAGGTGGGAAAACATTTCGAATTGCGGATATCAGGGGAATATTTAATTTTTGTTCTTTTATTCTCATTGATTAAGTGGTCTCTCATTCAAATAAGTAAAAAAATTATTTTTCATGTTTAAAATAATATCTTTGCTAGGGACTAGAAAATGCATAAGTGTGGGGGTGGTATAACTCTCACTAATTGGTTGAAAAATAATTTGATTGATCGCAAATTTTAATGATTTTAATCCTTGCTTTAATTAATGAATAAACTATTCTAGTTATTCAATAATAATTAATTGGTACAGCTAGGAAATCACAATAGTTCAAATTATGAATTTGAAGTTAGTAACATTTTTTTTTGTAAAACTCTCTTAAGCATTTATTTTATGCACAATTTTCTTTTAAATTTTTTTACTTCCAAAGTAATTTTTTGATATTGGATTTTAAAAATAATGAGGATGAGTGAACAAGAACTGAGTCAACAATGCAAGTTAAGACATGAGCTTAAAGAGTTAATCCATTTTGATCATTCACTAGAACATTTGAGGTTGAACCTTTTCATTTTCATACACATTATTTCATGCATAATTTTTCTATATTTTTACTAGTTGTGTATTAATAAGTTAGTCATTTATGTGTGTTTAATTTTTTTATAAGAAAAAAATGGTTGAATTTCATAGTAATATGTGGCATGGGTATATATACATACTTAGAACGATCCCAATTATGAATAAAAAAAGAAAAAAAAAAGAAAAAAATGTATCATAGTAATATGCGGCATAAATATGTCTATACATACTTGGAATGATCACAACTATGAATAAAAAAAGAGAAAAAATATCATAGTGATATGTGGTCTAGGTATGTGTACTTATACTTGGAATGATCCCAACTATGGCCATAAAATATTAAAAAATATGTTATTGGAGAATTAAACCTCATAATATGCTAAATTATTAAGATTATCAACTAGGGAATACCATTACACTATCAAAACATAACTATAAATTTCTAATCAAGTCAAAATCAATTCTACTTTCATTTGAACTACTAACTCTTGTGGAGGCTAAATCGAAAACTCAATTTAGTCTTACCTTTTTCAATTAATGCGGAGGTTCAATAAGAAAAATTTCATGAGTAAATTATTTTTAAAGAAAAACACACAACACTAAAATTCTTAAGTGATATTTATCTTTTACCAAACTAATGGAATTGTGAATGTTTAAGCTCATATTGATTGATAAGCTTATCAGTTAAGTAAAGCGAATTTCTTGAGTATTCTTTGATTATTTTTTGACAAGTAAAAAAATAATTTGAATTTGTGTCTTGATATTATTTCTTCATTCAATTTATTGATATGAATTATCTTTATTATGGACTAGCAAAGGCCAAAGTGTAGGGGTATGATAATGCCTAAGTATGAGGGTGTGATAACTTCTTAAAAAGAAATTATTTTAGTAAATTTTTGTTGACTTTATGTTTATTATAATTGAGAAGAATAATTTTAAATCAAATAAAATAAGATTAAATTTGTAATTGATCTAAGTTGGGTAATAACGTCATTTTTCTATGTTTTTATTATAGAAATGATGAAAAATTCGAAGTGAGGCAAATTAATTTAAATTTCTGAAAAGTTGTTACAGAGTTGTTGCAACAAGTTGCAATCTGAATTTCAGATTTTAAATTCAAATCTTGGCGTCATTTGCAAATTCAAAAATGATGGAGCTTTGGTTTAGTTTTGACATGAAATAAAGGGGCAAAATATCATCTTAATAGGGCTGAATTTCTACAAAAAAGCAATCATATTTTATTAAAATAATTTTCCATTAAAAAGGCAATTTTTATAATAGGAAAAAGTTCTTTTTGAGATAACTCTCTTGGATCCAAATTGAAGGGGGCTGATGGGAGGGTTCAACTATCATAAAAAGAGGCTCATAAGCATTATTTCAACGACCAAGAGGGTCACCATCAAGTAAAAATTTGGCCATCAATTTGGAGAGGAGAAAGAGGCTATGACACCGTGGAGAAGAAGATCATTTTGCAAAGAATTTGAGGGACTTTAACCTACAACACTTCAATTTTATTTTATCATGTTCTGTAAGATCTTTTTAATTTTGTGTCTCTATTATCATGAATAATTTCTCAAAGTCTTGTATGATGAAAATACTATGTTTGTTGAGATAATGAATTTTTTTAGGATTTATGTATGTTTGATAATTTATCTTTATTGGATTTAAGAACATCATATTGGAAACTTCGGGTCTTCGTCTTTTTATTGCGTTTCGAGATTCGAGAGAGTAGAAGCGTTAGTAATTTGATGGAGATTTTATTATCACGTTTTGAGATTCGGGAGAGAAGAAGCGTGTGTATTTCACCAAAGTTTCTATATTTGTGTTGCACATCATAATTCGAGATATGAGTTGCGTAAGCATACCATAGATCCAATATAGCGTAGAAGGGAAAAAATCGTCTTCTTGTTAGGAACATTGATTTTCATTTTTTATGTTATTTTTTCGCTCCACCTATGTTAGAGATGACTCGGGGAATAAAAAATATATGAATTTCTGAGATCGAGAGATAAAGATTTTTATTTTAAAATCGTTGCAAGATAAAAAATAATTGAACATTTTCATAAATCATCATTTTAAAGATTCAACTTAACATGCATAGAAAATCAAAATACAAAACTACTTCTACCAATTTATAAAAGTAACTTCATTATAAATCGTTATTTAATTTTATTAGTATTTTAAATCATTTTCAAAATCACCCTTAATTTCATTTGCTTGAATTTAAAGAAAATGTTAAATTAGTATTTGCAAGTGTTAGTTTAGTCTCTTTCTCGTGGGAACGATCTCTACTCTCATTTTGTTACTTGATTTGACATGTGCACTTGCGTAATTTATATATATCCGTCTAGAGCATATCAACTATCGCTGAACACGACCCACGGGGTCCGTTATCACGGTCCGAGCTGAAATTTTTCTGGCACACGAGTGTGTGTTCAGGGAGTGTGTAGTTGGGATCATTCCAAAAGTCAGTGGACGCATCCAGAAAGAGGAGACACGATGTTTTGGGGCACACGACCCGAGGTACGAGTGCGTGTACCGTTCTGACGGTTCCATGTCGATTGTTACATGTTTGCTGATGAAAAGACGTGTCGTTTGAGCTACACACCGGAGGCACGCGGGCGTGTGCAAGGGCGTGTCAAATATTTTTCCCAAAATTATAATTGTGCAAAGTGTCATATAAGCTCCTGGTCATTTTAGGTTTTAAGTATTGGGTATTCTGAATTCTAAAATTCACTTACTCTTTGTGCCCGCCTCTATTCTTGATAGTGAAGATCCGACTGATGCTGCCTTTGGACGTAGATCATCTTGGGGTGAACCACGTAAATATGTGTCGTCTGTGATTGTTTATTTCTGTTTTGTTCTTTATTCTTCTCGTATTTCCGCAACAGTATTTTTATGCATGCATGCTATGAAATATAAACTTATAGGGGAGGTATTTTAAATTTCAAAAGATACAGGAGTCTAACCTCTAATTATGCTAGGTACCAAGAGAGATTTGAAAATTTAATAATTTATATATATGAAAAACAGTTACTAGAATTTTGCACTGTTTAAATTACTCTATTGTCTGAATTTTTTAACTTTTCAGATAGTGTATTAATATGATTATTTTCATAAATATTCAAAAAAAATGCCATCTAACAAACCTCCCACTCCCCTCTCCAACCATCATGTGTTGGGTTGACAGTTTGACTCGGTCAAATTGTCAAGGTTTTTATGATTACGTTTTTATTATTAAGTTTTTTTTAATGCATTTATGATGGAGAGTTAATGATGTAATTAATAGGGATAGTTGGAGAGATTTTGATTGCCTATATAAAGGCTCCTCCTTGTACTTATTTTGGGTTGTTGAAAAATTGTGAAAAGTTTCTCCTTTTCCCTCTTTAACTCCCGTAGGAGAGAGATAATAGAGAGAGAGAGTAGTGAGAGAGAGTAGTGAGAAGAGTGAGATTGAGAGAGAGAGTAATATTGAGTTTTAAAAGGATCCCGCATACTATTTCCTGCGGGAAATAACTCCCGATTTTTCTTCTCCCCCACCTCACGCGCCGAGAGCTCGCACCCGCGATCAAATACGCCGAGAGCCCGCACTCGCCGAGAGCTCGCACTCGCCGGAGAAGCCCGCACACGCGACCTTCTCACCGGCAATGTCTCGCCGGGAGCTCTCGCCGACCCCGTCTCGCCGCACGAGAGTTGGTCACCTCGCCGGAGGTTGTGTTCTCGCAGGAACAGCTCGATGAGCTCTCGCTAAATTGGTCCCGCCGGTGTAGTGGAGCTCGCCGGGCCGTGTACTCGCCGGAGCTGTGGAGTTCGCCGGGCGCTAGTATCGCTTCCGACAAGTGGTATCAAAGCGAGGTTGTAGACCCTCGGAAGGTTTGAAGTAGGGGAGAGATGGAGTTTGGAGGTGCCGTGCCGGGGCAAGTCCCCAAGTTGACGAAGACCAACTATGGGAACTGGAGCATCCAGATGAGGGTACTACTAGCCTCCAAGGAGTTGTGGGAGGTAGTAGAGGATGGTGTGGAGGTGCTGACTGCCGAAGCAGAAGCCGCGTTAACGAACACACAGAGGACAGCATTGAGAGAAGCTAAGAAGAGGGACAAGAAGGCGTTGTTCATTTTGTATCAAGGTGTAGATGAAGCTACGTTCGAAAAGATCTCGGACGCCGAGTCTTCGAAGGAGGCATGGGAGATCTTGCAGCGCTCCATGCAGGGAGTAGACAAGGCCAAGAAAGTTAAGTTGCAATCCCTCCGAGGCCAGTATGAGATGATAAGGATGCAAGGGTCGGAGAAGGTTGGCGACTATGTGACCCGTCTACGGACGCTCACAAATGAGATGAAGAGAAATGGGGAGACCATAGACGAGGTTAGCTTCATGGAGAAGCTCCTACGCTCTATGACAAAAAAGTTCCGACACGTGGTGGTGGCCATCGAAGAATCGAAGGACCTCACGGTGATGACGGCGGATGAATTGATAGGCTCACTGCAAGCCCATGAGTACAGAATGGCGCAAGATGATGAAGAAGTGAGTGGCTTAGGAAAAGCACTCCAGACTCAGCTGAACTTCGGAGAGAGCTCAGGAAGTGGTGGTGGCCAGCGTGGCCGTGGCTACCAAGGAAGAGGTAGAGGAGGAAGAGGCGGTAGAGACCAAGGGAGAAGTCAATCACACCAGAAGGAGTTCGAGCAGAACCAAGGTTGGAACGCCGGAGGTAGAGGAAGAGGCCAAGGCAGAGGCCAAGGCAGAGGAAGAAAAGACCAAGGCAGAGGCCAAGGAAGAGGAGGTAGAGGAGACATGTCCCAGACCCAATGCTACAACTGTGGCAAGTTCGGGCACATGAGCTATGATTGTTGGACTCCTCGGAAGGGAGGAGAGACCAACCACTATGCGGAGACAAGCAACACGGGAGGCGACCCGATGATGTTCCTTACTATCCAAGGTGCTGGAGGCGGAAGGAATGTAGTGTGGTACTTAGACACCGGAGCCAGCAACCACATGTGCGGTGAGAGGGAGCTGTTTACGAGCCTTGAACCAAATGGTGGTGAGGTGAGTTTCGGCGACGCCTCAAAGATAGCAGTGGAAGGGAGAGGAGTTGTGACGGTTGTGTTGAGTGGAAAGGAGGTTCTCATCAACGACGTCTTTTATGTGCCGGGATTGAGGAGTAACATCCTAAGTCTTGTGCAGCTGGTGGAGAAGGGCTACCGGGTCTTGTTGCGGGATGGCACCCTGGCCATGAAGGACGGTCATGGGAAAGAAGTAGTGAGGGTAAAGATGACGGCGAACCGTCTCTTCACTTTGAGCATGGATGTAAAGGAGACGGCATGTCTCGCGAGGAATGAAGAAGAGGAGGAAGCTTGGCTGTGGCACCACCGGATGGGGCATCTGGGGTTCACAGGCCTGAAGTTGTTGTCTGGATCAAAGATGGTGGAAGGACTGCCTATGATCACACCTCCTCATAGGGTCTGTGAGGCATGCACCAAGGGGAAGCAGAGAAGAGAGACATTTGAGGGTGGCAAGTCCCGAAGGGCGACGAGGCCATTGGAGTTGGTTCACTCGGACATCGCTGGTCCATTTGAAACAACTTCAATCGGTGGAATCAAGTACTACATCACATTCACCGACGACTTCAGCAGAAAGTGTTGGGTGTATTTTCTGAAGGAGAAGGCTGAGGCGCTGGAGAAGTTCAAGGAGTTCCGGGCGATGGCTGAGAAGGAGAGTAGTCAACCGCTGAAAGTACTTAGAATGGATAGAGGTGGGGAGTACACCTCTAGGCTGTTCGACGAGTACTGTAGGCAATGGGGGATCTCTCATCAGCTGACGGCGGCCTACTCGCCTCAGCAAAATGGCGTGGCAGAAAGAAAGAATCTCACAATCATGAACATGGCACGGAGCATGGTGAAGGGTAAGGGACTACCGAAGAAGTTCTGGGCGGAAGCAGTACAGGTGGCTGTGTACGTGCTGAATCGGTGCCCTACCAAGAGTGTGAAGTTCAAGACACCGTTTGAGGCTTGGAGTGGTTGGAAACCAAGTGTGAAGCACCTAAGGGTCTTTGGGTGTGTGGCTTATGCCCACGTCCCGGACCAAAGGAGGAAGAAGCTGGACGATCGAAGCGAAAAGTGTATTTTTGTGGGCTACGCTCCTACGAGCAAGGCTTACAAGTTATACAATCCTGAGACGGAGAAAGTCATCATCTCACGAGATGTGGTATTTGAAGAAGGAAGCTGCTGGAGCTGGGATGAGGCGGTGAAGAACATCAAGGGGATGTTTTTCGAGGATGATGAAGAAGAAGGTGGAGGAGAGGCCGAAGCGGAGATGGGTGGAGCGGAGCCACCATCACCACCAAGCGGAAGTTCAGGGGGAGCTCTCCCCCCTTACTCTAGTGGTGCAAGCACGAGTGGAAGCGGCCCTGGAGGAGCAAGCACCAGTGGGAGCAAGGACTACCGTCCTCAGCCCAGGATGCGGAGGCTGGATGAGATATATGAGGAGACGGCACCGGCACTTAATAATTTTTCTTTGTATTGTCTGTTAGCAGATGTCGAGCCGTGCTCCTACGATGAAGCTGCCAAGGAGAAGAGTTGGAGGAAGGCGATGGATGCGGAGATCGCTTCCATAAAGAAGAACGAGACCTGGAAGTTGGTCGACCCTCCTGCAGGCCAAAAACCCCTCGGGGTGAAGTGGGTGTACAAAGTGAAGAAGAACAAAGATGGCGGAGTGGAGAAGCACAAGGTCAGGCTAGTGGTGAAGGGCTATCGACAAGTCCAAGGCGTGAACTATGATGAAGTGTTTGCCCCCGTAGCGCGTGTTGACACCATCCGATTGATCATAGCGCTAGCGGCTCACCATGGTTGGAGAATCATGCAGATGGACGTGATCTCGGCATACTTGAACGGGTACTTGGAGGAAGATGTGTACATCGAGCAGCCTCCAGGGTACGTTGTGAAGGGGCAGGAGAGAAAAGTCTGCAAGTTAGATAAAGCACTCTACAGACTGAAGCAAGGGGCAAGAGCGTGAAACGGAAGGATAGATGCTTACTTGCAAAAGCATGGCTATCAGAAGAGCCCGCATGAGCACGCCCTCTACACCAAGGTGGACCAGGAGGGCAACATGATGATTGTGTGCCTCTACGTGGACGACATGATTTTCACGGGAAACAATGCTGCTATGTATGAGGAGTTCAGGGGCATGATGAAGAAGGAATTTGAGATGACAGACTTGGGAGAGTTGAGCTACTTCCTGGGAGTGGAAGTGGAGCAGGGAGAAGACGGGATCTTCATATCCCAGAAGAAGTACGCAGAGGAGATCTTGAAGAAGTTCAGGATGGAAGATAGTAAGCCTATCTCCACTCCTGCTGACCCAGGGTTGAAGCTGAAGAAAGATTTTAAGGAAGGAGCGGTGGATCCTACCCTATTCAAGAGTTTGGTGGGCAGTCTACGCTACCTTACCTTCACCCGACCGGACATCATGTATGCGGTCGGAGTGGTGAGCAGGCACATGGAGGAGCCAAAGGAAGACCACTTCACGGCAGCGAAGAGGATCCTGAGGTACATCAACGGGACCAGAGGCCATGGGCTGAAATATGCTACTGGAGAAGAGCTGACACTGGTAGGATACTCGGATAGTGACTACGGCGGGGATGTGAACGATCGTAAGAGCACTTCCGGATATGCTTTCAGCATGGGAACGGGGGTGTTCTCTTGGAGCTCGAAGAAGCAGGCAACGATAGCTCTATCGTCCTGCGAGGCTGAGTATATTGCAGCAGCAGCTGGCACCTGTCAAGCCATCTGGCTAAGGAATCTGTTGGAGAGTTTGCAGCATGGAGTGGATGGGCCAACGACTATGATGGTGGACAACATGTCGGCCATCCAGCTCGCGAAGAATCCCGTGCTACATGGACGTAGCAAACATATCGAGACAAGGTATCATTTCCTAAGGGAGCAGGTAGAGTTGAAGACAGTGGAAGTGAAGTATTGCCCGACCGGAGAGCAAGTCGCGGACATCTTCACCAAGGCGTTGAAGGTGGACACGTTCCTGAAGCTCAAAGGCAAACTCGGCATGTGCTGCCAAGTTTGAGGGGGAGTTTGTTGGGTTGACAGTTTGACTCGGTCAAATTGTCAAGGTTTTTATGATTAAGTTTTTATTATTAAGTTTTTTTTAATGCATTTATGATGGAGAGTTAATGATGTAATTAATAGGGGTAGTTGGAGAGGTTTTGATTGCTTATATAAAGGCCCCTCCTTGTACTTATTTTGGGTTGTTGAAAAATTGTGAAAAGTTTCTCCTTTTCCCTCTTTAACTCCCGTAGGAGAGAGATAATAGAGAGAGAGAGAGTAGTGAGAGAGAGTAGTGAGAATAGTGAGATTGAGAGAGAGAGTAATATTGAGTTTTAAAAGGATCTCGCATACTATTTCCTGCAGGAAATAACTCCCGATTTTTCTTCTCCCCCACCTCACGCGCCGAGAGCTCGCACCCGCGATCAAATACGCCGAGAGCCCGCACTCGCCGAGAGCTCGCACTCGCCGGAGAAGCCCGCACACGCGACCTTCTCACCGGCAGTGTCTCGCCGGGAGCTCTCGCCGACCCCGTCTCGCCGCACGAGAGTTGGTCACCTCGCCGGAGGTTGTGTTCTCGCAGGAACAGCTCGATGAGCTCTCGCTAAATTGGTCCCGCCGGTGTAGTGGAGCTCGCCGGGCCGTGTACTCGCCGGAGCTGTGGAGTTCGCCGGGCGCTAGTATCGCTTCCGACATCATGTCTTTAAAAAAACAAGAATTAATAAGAGAAGTTCGATTGGAGAGAATATTTTTGTTCAAAATCTGCTCGTCATAAAATCTAGTTAGTGTGTTCCAACAAAAACTATCTAGTTAACAATTGTCCTCTCTCTCTCTCTCTCTCTCTCCCTCTTATCTTCCGGGGACCATAGTGCCCTGATCACAGTGTCCTCTATCTTTTGGGGACCACAGTGTCTGCTTCCCTACCTCCTGCTGGCCACATTTCTGTGTCTTTTTGAATTTTTTTCACTTCATATTTTTTTTGTATGGACATGAAACCATATAAGCCTACCCAACAGGCGGCAAGTCTCACTTATAATAGTAACAGATGATACAAAATAACGAAGATCAAAACAAACACAATAATTATTTCAGAAGAAATAAACAATTTCACTCAAATATTTAGTCATACCTGCAAGTCACCGTGGCCCTCGGCCCTGAATGTCACTGAGGGAGGATCGGGTTGTATACGTATCTGTACAGCCGAGCAGGGCCATTCAAGGTCATCAATAGCTTCCTTGAGCACTGCAGACTGGAGGTTAAATAAATGCTAGATCAAATGATAGGGATCAAGGTAAAATTGACCGGATGCATGGTAAATGTATATACCCTGACGGTAAAAGAGACAGGAACATTCCCCGTGTGCTCAAAATGATAGTCCCAGGAAATGGTATTTGGGATCCTTGTTCTGATCTCTGCATACGTACAAACATCTGGGAAATCCATGGACCTAGGAAAGTAAATTTGTATGATACAATGATCATTCATAAGAAAAGAATATTAGAAATAAGTAGTCATTTCTTTGAGCTCCAAATCACCGGCACACTCGTATATATAATTCTGTAAGAATTGAAAAGACGAGAGTGCTGAAAGATTGCATTTCAGTATTAAATATCCAACATGAAGATAGAAAAGAAGAAGAGCGATGCAAGTCAGGGTTACAGTTACAGGTTTCAAGTTAAAAAAAAGAGGCTTAAGCATGGCTAGACACAATCTTTAAAACCATTAAGTATTAGCAATATATTGTTTGATAGATGATCAAGCTAAACTCATGAGCAACCAAGTGACCCTCCTTTACAAAAAATGCTAAATTCACAATCTATTGGGTTGTTTAATAGGCCCTCACGTTCAAAGTAATGAATTATTCCATCATTCCATTATAACTTCTACGAACAGAAATTACCGCAATTAATATGCTCGCTTAGGTTGAGTTTGCAGGCCCTAAACTTTTTTGTTTTTAGAGCATGCACTATGTTGCATTAGGCAGTGTTAGAGCTATGGCGTGCGTGAAGCAAGATGTGAACCAGATAATTGCATCTTTAGTTCTTTGCGAAAAGTCCATGCAAGCCAAAGAGGCTTGAAAGCAGCTTTGTGGAGATATACGGAATTTAGACCTCTATGGGGTATCTGAACCTCACATCCAACAATTAGAGTAAGGGGCGGCACATGGGAACCGATGAGAGAACTTATCCATGAACTAGAAATGGCGTCACGGAAAAAACAATGTGTGACCCCTCGGCGAGAGTCAAGCGGCGGTGTAGGAACATCATCCATGGAGATCGTGGAAGAGGAAGTGATTTCAATGGGTTACAAGGGCCGACACCAGAATAGCGAATGTGGTTTATATGTGGATTATTGGAGAGAACATTTGCATGATAATGGAAATTAGTCTATCAATGGCTACTAAATCAATGTAGGAACTACAGGAAAGGTCTGTGTGGAAGAGGGAGTGATTTCAAGTTGAGGGTTAATATTTGAATTTTCTATGATGACCACAACATTGAGTAAACGGATTGGTTCTAGAGAACAAATTAATTATTTTATCACTAGCAATTTATACAACTCATATTCGTCGAGAATGAACCCACTAATAGTTAGGTCAGCAAGAAGTCAAAGTCAACAAGTCAAGACAGAAGTTAGAGTTAACATTCAAGACAGTAGAAGGTCTAGGCGAGTATGACAAGCTCCCCCTCGCATACTAACCAGGTAGGCGACTAGGACAGATACTCGCCCACGCCGAGCGAGCTCCCCAGAAAGTCGCCTAGTCGCCAGTGGAGGTCGGGCAATAAATAAGAACCCCACCTCACCCCTTGGTTTTCCTATAAATCGGACCACAGGGGTACAAGGATATGCCCCTCGAAATCTCGCAAAATATCTCGAATACCTCTTTTATGGACTTCTAGCCTTGCGATAGTCATCATCCTCTGATAATTGTCAACTAGTGTCCACCTTGTACCATGCTCGATCATCTTTGGTTGTGGAGGAGAAACTTCTTTTAAGCATCCGAGTACGTGGTGGGACCTCTCTACCGCAGCACCTGTGGTCCTTTTAGTTAACCTTCTGTTTTTGTGCTCCAGTCTGCTAAGCCGCTGAGCCCGACCGCTGGACCGGTAACCATAGGCTGCATTGATCCGAAATTTGGAGTAGGGATTTTCCTGGCTTCAACACTTTGGTGCGGTGAGCGTGGATCGTAATCAATAAAGAAAATCTTACGAGTAGGCGAGATGACGAATACGGGCGAGAATGGAGAGATAGTCGACAATTCGGCAGAAGGAGACGGTTTCGTGATCATGGCGGTTTTCGAGGAGTTCGCGCGGAGAATTGAGAGGACCATCCTTGTAGGGTATCTTCCTCGCGCGGACGTCACGGCGACCTCGCCTCGTCGTGTGACTCCGTCGGAGGAGGAGGTGCCACCCAGGAGACCAGGGAAGGAGAGAGTGGAAGAGGACCCATAGCGACTAGTGCAGTCGCGGTACTGCCCGACGAGCTCCCAGGGAATCAGGTTTTGAGATGTGGAGAACCCGACGAGATTCCAGGATGCTCGGCCAGGCGGCGAGTATGGAGGAGATACACGCCAGTACAAGATTCATCATCATCAAAGAGAGAGGAGCCCTTTTTGCGATGAAGTGTTGACATCCCTAGTCCCTGAAGGCTTCAAAGAGAAAGTTCTGAGCTACTACTCTGGCAGAGATGACCCGGTCAGGCATCTCTAATGGTTCGAGGACGTTGTGTACATCTACAACATGACGGGTGCGTTCAAGTGCGGGTTCTTCTCTATCACCTTCGAGAGGAAGGTCAGAGACTGGTTCCACCAGCTACCAGGAGGTTCTATTTACTGCTTCGAAGACCTGCGTCGAGGTCTGATGGCGAGGTTAGTGACATCCAAGAAAAGGAAGAAGTAGGCAACGACTCTCTTCAAAATCTTGCAGGGGAAGCAGGAAAGGCTCGGCCACTACATCGACCGATTCCAGGAGGAGGTCCTCGGCCTGAAGCAAGGTCTCTTCAGTATGGAGATCGGCTCAAAACCCCCAGTATCCTACAAAGACTTGATCGAGAGAGCGAACAAGTTCGTACATGGGGAAGAGAAGAACGTCGATTTCTTGGCCAGGCTGGACGGAGAGGCCAGGAAGACAGGGAAAGGGGAGGAACTTCGGAAGTAAAAGCCAGGGTTATCCCAAGGAGGCAGGAAGAGAGAAGGAGAGAAGAGGAGCCCGGGAGGGTGGAAGAGCCTAGAAGGCAGGAGAGACCTCGCAGGCAGGAAGAGAGGAGGTCTGTAGCGGCTCCGGAGAGGAGAGAAGTGGCACAGAGATTTCAGTATCCTGTGAACCGGCCCCAGTAGAGGCCGGCAGGAAGACCCCAGTACCAAAATCAGGAGAGGATGGCTGATAGCCAGCAGGAGAGGTGGCAGTTTAAAGCGCGAGAGGAGGCGATGGTCATTGCCTAGCACGGGAATAGGCGTCGCAGGAGGAACCAACCAACGAGGAACCAGACGGAAGAGATCCCCCTTTACTGCAATCTCCATCGAGTAAAGTGGCATGAGATCTTGGCTTGCCCAGATTTTTGGGAAGCAAGGAGAAGGATGGAAGCAGGAGCAGGGGAGAGAGATGGAGAGGAAGGAGGCCCCCAAAGGACCGATAGCATTCCAATCTCCGGGAAGGAGGAGGAATGAGGACCGGGTCGACTAAGGCGGTCGCGGTGAAGTGGTTCAGGGAGCGGGAGGAGGACAAGTAGGGGTAATCCACAGAGGAGCCGGGCTAGGAGCTTCCCGCAAGGGAAGCCTCCATCAGATCTATCGCAAGAGTGTCGCTTCGACCTCTCAGACATCGTCGTCGTTGGAGGAGATCACCTTTTTCGAGGAGTACATGTTAGGGAATGAGAATTCCTTTCATGATGCCCTCGTCATTCAAGCCGTCATCGAATACTTCACCGTTGACCGGATCCTGGCGGACAAAGGGAGATCAGTGAATGTCATCTTCAAAAAGACAATCGTCAGGTTGCAAGTGGAGGACTCCAGGGTCCTAGCTATTAATGGACCTCTCTTTGACTTCTCCGAAGAGAAGAAGGGGGTGGATGGAGGAGCAGATCTTCTAGTAACACTTGGTGGCACCTCGATCAAGTGTAGGTTTGTCATCATGGACGTGCCAAGCTGTTACAATGCACTCTTCGGGAGGCCGCTCATCAACAACTTCATGGCAATCTCATTTTTCTACCATCAGTGCCTGAAGTATTGCCGAGGCGATGTCCCAGTAAGGAACAGGGGAGATCCTAAAGCTGCGCGGGAGTGTTACCTCAGCGTCGTCAGTACCATCAGCTGGATGGAGTACGCGGATAGGTTAAAGAAGATCTCGGAAGGAAAAGACGGGCTGAGAGCTGCGGAGAAGTTGGAGGAAGTGGAGGTGATCTCCAAGGAAGGGGAGCCCGGGCTGCTGTAGATCAGAGGATTCCTGACGTTAGAAGAGAAGATGGAGATAGCGACCTGCCTACAAGAAAATGTAGACATCTTCGCGTGGAGCACTGCAGAGATGCCAGGAATCGAAGCGGAGGTTGTCTGTCATCGTCTCAACCTGGACCCGAAAGTCGCGCCCGTCCGTCAGAAGCAAAGGAAGAGCGCAACCGCGCTAGCCGGGCCGATCAGGGAGGAAGTGAAGAAACTATTGGATGCAGGTTTTGTTTCGGAGATCCAATATCCAAGCTGGGTCTCCAATGTTGTAATGGTGAAGAAGGCCGGAGGGGGTTGGAAACTTTGTATCGATTTTTCTTTGTTGAATAAAGCTTGCCCGAAGAATTTCTACCTCTTGCATTGAATCAACACGCTGATTGATTCAGCCGTCAGTTTTCCTGTGATGAGTTTCCTTGATGTCTTTTCAGAATATCACTAGATCCGGATGCATCCTCCCGACTGCCGCGATGTCTCCTTCATCACCAGCGATGACTGCTATAGCTATAAGATGATGTCCTTCGGGCTAAGGAACGCAAGCGCGACGTATCAAAGGATGATCGACCAAGTCTTCAAAGAGCAAAAGGGGCGGAACTTGGAAGTATACGTGGATGATCTCCTGGTCAAAAGCAGAAGCATCGCGGAGCACACTAAGGATCTGGTGGAGACTTTTGCGACGCTTCGGAAGTTCAAGATGTGGCTCAATCCGGCAAAGTGTGTGTTCGGAGCAGGAAAAGGAAAGTTCCTAAGTCACCTCCTTACCTCGTGGGGATGGAACTTAATACCGACAAAGTAAAATTCATCCTGGAGATGACATCCTCGAAGAATTCCAAGTAAGTCCAGAGGTTGACAGGAAGGTTGGCAGGTCTTAACCGCTTCTTGTCCAAGGCAGGGGAGAAGTGTTCTCCGTTTTTCAAAACTCTCTGAGGCAATCAACATTTCGAGTGGACCGAGATGTGTAAGGAGGCTTTTGGAAAGCTTAAGCAGCAGCTAACTTAAGCTCCTTTACTCCAAGGTCCCGAGCAAGGCGAAGATCTCCTCCTTTATCTAGGAGTGGGAATAGAAGCAGTCAGCTCAGTGCTCGTCAGGGAAGAGGGGAAGAGACAACTTCTCATCTACTACGTGAGTCGAGTTCTCAGGCAGGCCGAGACAAGATACTCCATCTTGGAGAAGCTGACATTCGTGTAATACCCGAATAATTAACATGTTTATATTTGTAAAATAAAAATAGTATGTGAATACTCCCCAATGAGGAAAGAACAATGTCAGTGTCGCCTTGTTTTGATGTTCGGAATTTTTGTGTGTTTGGGAGGAACTGGTTATGTAAATTTTTGTTGTGTTCAGTGCTGAACCGGTTGGACCGGTCGATGACCGGCTGTTGCGCGTTCGGCGGTGGCTTATTCTTCCCGTGCTTTAAAATATCGGGTTTGCTTTCCTGCCTCTTCATTTGCGACGGAAGAAACCGCAGAAGCCGCTACCGCCGCTTGCGCTATCGGGCTCGATTCTCCTCCGATTTCGGTGATTCTTCTTTCAATCGTGAGGTAATATCTTTCCCTCAACTCCTCTTGTGTCGATTTTGCAGATGGTGTATGGATTTTGATGGGTGAAAACCCTAGGGTTTGGGCTTTTGGTTTGCTTCACCTCTTTTTATAATTAAAAGTTCTGAAACCCTAGACCCATTGTTGGGAGAGATGAAACTAGGGTTCCATTTGGTGTCTTGATCTCCTTGTACTTGTAAGTGTGTCGGCTGGACTGTGTATGTGTATGCCGGCTGCTAGTGTGTCGGCTGGACTGTGTATGTGTGTATGCCGGCTGCTACAGTTATATTTGGGCTGCTGTGTTGGCTGTCCGGCCATGTTTGACGGGAATTATACTGATATGAGCTGCGATTCACAACACTTGGTGTTGTCCTGGTGACAACCCTTGCGGTTGTGGATCGGGGCAACAGAGATTTGAATGA
This sequence comes from Platanthera guangdongensis, assembly GCA_039583875.1. Taxonomy (NCBI): domain Eukaryota; kingdom Viridiplantae; phylum Streptophyta; class Magnoliopsida; order Asparagales; family Orchidaceae; genus Platanthera; species Platanthera guangdongensis. The sequence continues at coordinate 29,146,431 of CM077152.1, read as the reverse complement.
TACACGGTCAAAGTGAATCACCCACACTAGTCCTGTCTTAGACAACTCCTAAATGTCGTAGTTGTAACCGTCGTAGCAGTCAGCTCGTAAATATTAAGGCGCAATTCTAAGGTAAATGATATTTTTGATACTGCAGAGAATAGCGTCCGGCGATAGGCGTGATGTGACTCCTTCGAGGGACAAGGGCAAAGGAAAAGTTAGGGTGAGTCCTTACTACTTTTTGGTGAACTGTTAAGTTATGTACTTCTTGTTATGTATCACTGATTATATGAATCGCCGAAAAAGCTAACTTGGTTTAGCGAGCGATAAATTTCTGAGGGGAAAACATTCACATAAATCTTATTTATTAAGAAAATGAAATGAATTGAAAAGCTAGATGGAATTGAAATAGCGTCGACGCATCGAGAAGCTAAGGGTCGGCCTAGTAGGGGGGGATACTTCAGACTCCTACACCTCGTGAGAGGGGTAGAACTCTCACACCTCGTAGGAGGGGTCGAACTCCTGCAGAAGATGAAGAGAATCCAATTTAGGAGGCGTGGAAGCCTACTGCGCCTGAGAGCGCCCTAAAGTGGATATTGATCTGCAGGGTCGACGGACCCAGATGACTGAGATAGTTGAATGACCCTTAGTCTTTCGAGAAACGCAGTGCGAAATAATGAAACCTTGATAAGAAATATGATAAACAAAATATGAATTGATATCAAAATAGAATTGTTGAGTTTCCCTGCTACTTGCTTAGAGACATATTCATATATGTTATTGCTGCTGACTTTCTTGTCTACTTGCAGTGTAAAGATTCGGAAAAAGGGTAAGGAATTCACTTAGTTTCAAAACTAATTGGTTTCACAAAACTGTTCTTTCAGGAGCCGAGTACCAGCGTACTAGACCCCGCTAGGCGGGCCCAGACCGATGCAGACCGAAGACCAACTGATGACGTGGCTCGTCCACGGGTTAGCTTGAGTTTTTTTTTATAGCTAGTGAGAATGTAATAAATGTAAACAGTTTGTACCCGACTTGAGATAGTGGATATATTTTGTAATGAGAGATGATGTTTTATTTTCTCTGGTACACCCTGTTATTATACTGCTGCGTATAGTTATATGAAAAATCCTCTCTGAAAGAATGACTTAAATTGTGGCGGAGTCGGGCCGTTACAATTCGCCTTGGTGATTTCAGCGCGGAAGCTCCAGCCGTATTTTCAAGCTCACTGCATCAAAGTCGTTCTGATCATGCTCTTCAAAGTATCTTGGATGGAGTGGAGCATTTAGGGAGGCTAGCAAAATGGGCGGTGGAACTCAGCGAGTTCGACATTTCTTTCTCACCAAGGGTGGCAATCAAGGCCCAAGCAGTGGCGGATTTCCTGGTTGATTTTTTGGCTGAGGCAGGAGGAGACGAAGGCTCTTCTAGCCCTGTATCCTGGAAGATGTTCGTGGACGGAGCTTCAGGCAAGAATTTGGTGGGAGCAGACGTCGTGCGAGTGAGCCCGCAAGGAACGAGGATCGAGCAAGCTGTCGAGACCCTCTTCCCCATCACAAACAACTAGGCGGAGTACGAAGTCATGGTGACAGGCTTGCGTCTCATCAAGGAGCTGGGAATTTAAGATCTAAAGACCTTCACGGACTCAATGGTGATTGCGTCACAAATCAGGGGAGAGTTCGAAGTACGTGACCCTATCCTGCAAAGGTATCTGGTGAAGGTGAAGGGTCTGATTGAGAGCTTTCAATCTTTCTTCATCGAGCACGTGTCACGAGAGGAGAACTCAGAAGCAGACCGTCTAGCCAAGTACGGCTTGAGGGCCGGCGGAATAGTGACAGAGTTGTTTCGGTCGTCCATCGAAGAGGGGAGAATGGAGATCGAACAACGAGCTTCTTGGAAGGATCCGTTCGTCACCGTTCTATCAAGAGGTCGGCTTCCCGCTAGCAATGGTGACCAAAGGAAGTTTTGATACAAAGCATCTGAGTATCTGTTGCACGTAGGAGAGCTAAATCGCAAGAACATCTCAGGCCCCCTGGTCAGATCCCTGTCAGAAGCCGAAATTCCTCGGGTACTTAGAGAGATTCATTCAGGGGGGTGTGGCAGCCACTCTGGGATTCGTACTCTGGAGCAAAGAATTCTCAGGCATGACTACTTCTGGCCAAGAATTCGGAAAGATGTGGAAGCCTTCTCGAAAAAGTGTCGGGAGTGTCAATTCTTCGCTCCCCTCCAGTTGCAGCCAACTCAGCAACTTCGCTCAATTACCGCCACGTGGCTCTTTGTCATCTGGGGAATGGATTTGATAGGCCCCTCCCCCCAATCTAGTGGCCAAAGGAAGTTTGTCCACGTCATGATCGACTACTTCTACAAGTGGATAAGGGAGAAAGCACTTGCCAAGACCACGTCCCAGATCGTGAAGAACTTCATTTGGGGAGAAATTGTCTGCAGGTTCGGAATTACTCTAGTCATCATCACTGATACCGGTCCGCAATTTTCCAGCTTGGAGCTGAAAGACTACTGCAAGCAGCTGGGACGGATCTTCGAGTTGCTTCTGTTCACCATCCTCGGAGCAACGGACAGGTGGATGTCGTCAATAAGATGATTATCAATCTTCTAAAGAAGAAGGTCACCAACACTGGGCAAAGCAGCTTCCTTTAGTTCAATGGGCTCTGAGAAGCACTCCCAACTCGGCCATGGGGGAAACACTTTTCAAGTTGTCCCGCGGATCTAAAGCTCTCATCCTATTAGAGTTCGAAGTCAGGAGCCCGAGAGTCGCTGTGGCAGGAGAAGACAGTGGAGAATGACGCCTGAAGAACGAAGACGTTCAGAGGCTTTTCATGGATTACATTGAAGAGCTTCGAGACCTAGCCTCTACCCGCCAAGAGGAGGTCAAGAGGCAAATGGCAAACCACTTCGACAAGAACGTCCACTTCAAGTAATTTCTTGCAGGAGATCTCGTCATGAAGAAGGTGTACGCAGCAAGAAGGGCAGCTGCCGTCGGCAAGCTAAACCCTAATTGGGAAGGGTCTTTCATCGTCCAAGAAGCTCTAGCTGCTGGAGGATAGCGCCTCCAAAACAAGGAAGGAAAACTACTAGGCAGCACCTGGAGCGGTGATGACCTGAAAAGGTTCTACCCCTAGCAGTCAGGTGTATGACTATTTGTATGTAAAAGTTACTCATATCTTTTAATGAAATCATCGCCCCCCTAAAACACGAGATTGAGCGAGTTGTCTTTTTTGTTCAAAACCTTCTCTCAAGATAGCTAGAAGCAACGAAGTCAACCTCTGTGATCGGTTTGGGAAACTTGTATCCGACCTGATTCTCCTAAAAAGCCCAGGACGGACGATGGAACAATGTGTCGGGACATAAGGCGTTCTTATAAGACCAAGCCTCTGCATTGTTGGTCGAGATTAGCTCCCCCTTGTATGTTGGCCTAGTGACCTCCTGATCACACTTCTCCTCCGACTGGAGGGACTATCAGGAACAGGTCTGGACGCCAAACTCCCAAATTCGACAAAAGGTCGACCTAGAAAAGTGACCCCGGGCATAAAGGCGTCCTCGGTCTTTGAAAAGACTAAAGACCCGCTCTTAGTATCTTTTGCCCTGCAATGCAGGATGCGTCTTTGTTGTTCCCTAGATGGGATAACCCATTGTGCTTTGGAAAGCGACTAAGCGAAGACAATCAGGGAGATGAGAACCCGTTGTAGGATGAAGGCCTCGAGAGTGTGCGTCATGTGGGACCTCCGACTGTCGTTCCCTATCTCTGGGTCCCCTCAGTTCTTTGCAATTGAAGTGGAGTGTAGGTCTCAAGAGTGTGCGTCTGGCAAGACCCTCCGAGTACCTTTCCCTTATCCGAAGGGTTGTAGTTAATAGATGAAAAAGATTTCCGCTTTTTTCAACAAGTGCCTTTACTCGACCAAAATCATCAAACTTGCAAACAAATATGATGAAGTTCCTTGTGCGAGCATGCAGGTGCGAGCATGATGTGCGAGCATGCAGGTGCGAGCATGATGTGCGAGCTTGCAGGTGCGAGCATGATGCGCGAATATGCAGGTGCGAGGAACGTCATACGACTATATGTGTACGAGCATGCGAGCAGGGAACGCATGTAACGAGCACTCAATCTACACGCACCTATGAGCCTAGCGTGTATCGAAGACAAGCGAGTATACAAAAGCCCAAGACGGCAAAACACTCTTCTCATATATCGGCGAGCATTACATTACAAAAAGCAGCAATGACGCCTTATATGATAAAGGTTCGTCCAGAAATTTTTGAAGCTACTTTACATAAAATATACATAAAGGCATGCAGGAGGTCGCCGACCGACTAGGTCTCGTCGTCGCCAGTATCGGCCTTGTACTCTTCATCCTCGATTACGACATCCTCCTCATCAGCATCATCCTCGTCGTCGTCGTCATTGTCATCGTTGTCCATGTCCTCGCCATCACTATCCTAGTCCTCGCCATCATTCTCGCCATCATCATCGCCATCGCTGTCATCATCTTCGTCAGAGTCAGAAGTAGAGGACAGGACGCGGTCAGGCGAATTGGACTCTTTGGCGAGCATCCCAGGGATGAGGTCAATCACTGTCACATGGGCGGCCTCCGGACCAAGGTAGTTTTCCATCCTCAACTTCGCGAGTACGGTGTCCCCCGTAGCTCGCGCGATGCCGCGACGGATCGTGGGCATCTCGTCACCGTGGAGGCGGATCTTCTTCCCCACCCCGGAGGTACGCGGCGTCGCGGGCTGCGGCTCAGCCGGGCGAGTTTCCAGCTCGTAATTCTGAACTTGGGCGGCCTCAAGTGCAGCTTTGGTATCTGCGAGCTCCTGCTCAAGCTCGGAGATCTTCTTAGTCGGTTTAAACTCGGCTTTCTGCAAGTAACAACGACAATTATTAGCGAGGCGATTATCAAAGAGCGACAATCTGAAAGTCACACATTCAAAAGAATACCTCGTATACTTTACACTGGGCGGCCTGGAGCCCTAACTTGATCATCTTCGCCGACATCACCTTGAGGTGCTCCTGGGCCTCCAGCAATCTCTTAATCGTGTAGTGGCCCAGCTCGGCAGCTCGCAGGAGCGAGCGGGCGGTTTGGTTTGCGAGATCCTGCGAGTCGATGTCCTGCAGCGCAGCTTCCGCGCGACCATAAAGAGCGAAGCCGACATCGTATGCCTCGCCCCTATCCTCCCAGACTTCTGACCAGGTGAACAGGTTGGTGCTTAGTGTCACCTTGTGCTTGCGCTCGGCCCAGGTCACCAGCGGGCAGCTGAAGATATCCTTGCCCTCGCGCCCCAGGTTGTAATTCAGGTGGAAGTAGGGCTCGCCGACTTCAGCGGGATCTTCCTTCTCGTCGAAGAGCTCGCGAGCGATCTTTGCTTCGTTTTCTCGCGTGGTCAGGGGACCTGGCCTTCCCTTCCCCTTGTCAGGCCTCCCCTGCGAGGACTCTCTTTCTCGCCAGGTCGCGGCCAACTGTTTACCGCAGGAGGCAGTATCTCTTCAACATCACCGAATGGGTTGATGGATCTTTGGCGCGAGGGCGCGGCCTCCTTCGCCAGTGTGAGGGATTCTCGCGGCAAGGTGTGAGTAGCTGCAAAAAAGACAGAGGACAGTTAGAATCGCCGCCATTGAAAAGTGTTCAGCACCCAAAGAGTGAGTACGTAAGGAATTTACCCAAATTTGTATCTTCGACGGAGAAGATCTCACCCAGTCAATTGACATTCGATTGTCAGTAGATGACGTCAAACCTTCGGCCTCGGAAGGCCTCAACCAGCTCCTCGCGCAGTCCCTCCAAGATGGGTAGCAGAAAGGCGACCTCCGTCGGTTGGTCCGACCTGCACGAAACTCCTTCTAAGTCGCCAGCGACGACGACCAGATACTCGCCCCAGTGATGGACCTTGTTCGTTGTGCCGACAAGGGTGCAAAAGTGGTTGCTGAAGAAGATGACGCCTTCGCTAGTCGCCGCGAAGGCGAAGATCCTCCGGAAGACGAAAATATCAAAGGTGATCTTCGTTGGTCGCAGGAAGTAGAGGAAGCTAATGATCATCGTCACCCCGTTCAGATTGATCTGGGAAGGGACAATGCCGAAATACCTAAGTATCTGGCAGTACTCTGACCATAATGGAAGTCCCGGGCCGACTTCGAAATGGCGGAGAGGGAGGATGAGTTCGCCTTCGAGCGAGGTGTTTAGTCGCTCGGCCTGAGTGGGGAGTCTGGCTGAGTACCCCTCAGGCGGGAGCCTTTTTCTGAAATCCTCCAAGTCCTTATCATGGGCAATGGACTTCTTGAAGACTGCATCAGCGGAGTTCCTCGCATGAGCCAATCGGCAAGTATTAGCATCGTCTCCAACTATTTTAGAAAGCAAGAAAGAAGAAGGCGAGAGGGAAGATAACGAGTTAGAAGAAGGCGAGAAAAGCAAGCAAGAAAGAGACAGGTTGGAGATACTTGCGAGTAGGGACGAGATTTCGCAACAATGTAGTTAAGACGCACCTACCTCTTCTATTTATAGGCGAAGGCCAGAAGAGTATGTGTATCTCGTGCGAGTATTAATCGAAGTCGCTACCTCTCCGTCTAACCCTAGAACATCTCCAGCTCGTCATAACTTGCACGGTTAGTCCAAGAAATCGCAAAAAGAAGACATGCATCCACGCAAGAAAAAGCAAAGTCATCAACCCAGTGCTAGATCCAAGCTCGCCCCTATATTTTAAAGAATAATCATCAAATCGTTCAGTACAATGTCGCCAAGGGGCGAGGAAGAAAAGAAAAGAGACTTGAAGAAAAATCCTAAATCCTAGGAGGTCGCTGCTTTGGAAGAGGTGGATGTCGCCCGACCAGACCATGTCGCGCGCTTGCCTGTAGTGCTCGCTTGCTAAAGCCAGTGCATCGTCACCTCGACGCAACTGGTCATCCATCCTCGCCAACCGACCAGCAGTGTCCATGCTCGTCTGCATCCCCGCCAGCTCCTCGTGATGAAGTTGTTGGTGATGCTCGGTCATTGATTATTGTCGCTCCAACTCGTTGATCATGTGGAAGCGGGGCTCGTAGTCGGCGAGCCTCTCCGACAACTACTCCATCTTGGCCATCCGAACTTCCAGCGAAGAAATCCGACGATAAGGATCACAAATGGCGAGTTGATTAAACATCGCCTCCAGCTCCACGTATGCGCGAGCAGCAGCCTGACGATACTCATAGGCGGGGAGGTGAAGTGCGTCGAAGAAAGCAGCACACGAGGTTGCAGGGCGACCTGTCAAGCAGAGAGAAAGTCAATGCGTCAGATAAAGCCGGATCAAAACAACAATCAGCCAGTCGGCATCAAGCGAGTTACCAGGCCGAGGAGAGCGCGACCGGCAGCGAGAAGGGTTGTGGCGAGTTGGTCCTCGTTGGCCCGACGACGAGCCCACAAGGCGTTCGGCGGCTTGCCCCTGGTCGCGACCTTCAGATTCTCGCCCTCTGGTACTCGGCGGAAAGTAGTCGGGACGTCTTCCATCCAGATTGCGTGACGAGCTCACCGGAGCACTCACAGGAGCTGAAGTCTTTTCAGAGATCCTTTCAGGGCGAACAGTGGATGTCGGCGAAAAAAGAGGAGGCGGAGACAGCAGCTGGGAAGTTCACGCTGACGGTTGCGACGAGCCCATCGCAGGAAGAAGGGCCTTGCTCGCCCCTGGTTGCGAGGTACTTTCTGCAGGAAGACCCTCGGTCCTCGCTCCAGAGACTTGTTTTTTTGTCTGTCTCTTGGAGTCGAGGTTGATTCGGACAGAATGACTTGGTCGCGGCCCATGCTGGGCTTCGAGCGCGACCAAGGGAATAGATCGCAGTGGAGGGATGGATAGATGTTTGTCGGAGACCTTAGTAGTCGGCAGTGGAGCTGCGAGTAGCAGAAAAATGTTAGAGATGGCGACAAATCATACGAAAAGCGACAACTGAAAGCAAACAATGGCGAGGTGCTAACCTTGCGAGGCGGCAAGGTCTGACTACATCTGAGCCTGGGACCCAGCAAGGTTGGGAGCAAGGGGAGAAGTCGGCAAAATGGGGTGAGAAGGTTCAGGCGCCGACTCTTCAGGAACGTCGCTCAGCCCAAGGTCGTCGTGGAGTTGTTGGATTTGGGGCGAGATCCCAGGATTATCGCCTGAAGTGATGACATCTTCAGTGCCCGGAGGTGGGTTATCCTTTTTAAAAGCCAGCGACTTCTTCTTCTTCAATGATTTCTTCTTCGCCGGAGGGAGATCAGCGACATCGTCACCATCTAGCGGCCTCTTAGGCTTCTTTGGTTCCAAGAATCCCGACAGAGCAGCAAGGATCGCGTTGTAGATTTCCTCGGCAGATTGCGACATCGCGTGCGAGTTCAAAATGTGTGCCTCAAAGATGAGCCACCCCTCCCCCCTATTTATAGGGTTCAGCAGGCATCCACTGGTCGCGAGTAGTCCAGAAACTTGTCAAAAACAGCTCGTCGAATAAGCGTTGGATGTTTCTTTCTGAGCTCATACGTCACACACAAACAGTGGCGATAGTGTACAACCCATATTCATTGAGGATGGATCCACTTAGAGTCAGGTCAGCAAGAAGTTAAAGTCAACAAGTCAGGACAAAAGCCAGAATCAGCTTTCAAGACAGTAAAAGGTTTGGGGGAGTATGGAGAGCTCCCCTCGCATACTCGTCAAGTATGCGACTATGGCAGATACTCGCCCTCGTCGAGCGAGCTCTCCAGGAAGTCGTCTAGTCGTCGGTGGGGGCTGGGCTATAAATAAGACCCCCCCTGGTTTTACTATAAATAGGACCCCAGAGGTACAAGGATATGGACCTCAGAATCTCGCAAAAGATCTTGACTACCTCTTTTTCTGGACTTCTAGCCTTGCGATAGACATCATCTTCTGATAGTCATCAACTAGTGTCCACTTTGTACCATGCTCGACCATCTTTGCTTGTGCAGGAAAGCTTCTTCTAAGCATCCGGGTACACAGTGGAACCTCCATGCCGCAGCACCTGGGGTTGACCTTTTATTTTTGTGTTTCAGTCTGCTAAGCCGTCGAGCCCAACCACTGAACCGGTAACCTTCGGCTGCATTGATCCGAATTTTGGAGTAGGGATTTTTCTGACTTCAACACAATTTATATTGATAATAAGGTGAAAATAATGGTTTGTCGATTAAAGTTACATAAAACAAGTGGTGGGAAATAGATGAGAGAAGGGAGGAGACATACCACTGCATGGGAAAAGATGGAGAGCATGTGGTGAAATTCAATTAAGAACTCAGTAAATTGTGCTCGTGAGGGATTACTTTCGGGATGAGTGATCTACGCAGAAGGTCTTGATAGTTGCACAATAACAAGAACTGAAATTGTAAGATTGAACGCAAAGCAGGGATACAAATGTCGAGATAAACTCGACCGAAACTCTTGAGGGATGGTTCCCCCTAAGAGCCTATTTCACCTAGGAGAGTCTAACAACTCACAAGATCTCCAAGATAAAATAAAAAGAGATACTATCACTTATATAAATAGAGAAAGTGGGACATACAAAATATGATAATGCCCTTGAGTTACATATGAAGAGGGCGACGCGTGTCAGGGAGGTCATATTAGTATCAATCTCGTGAATCACCTCAAAGAAGGGTAAAGCCATGAGGATCAACTTACTATGGGCTTAATGAGCCAAAGTAGACAGTGTCAAGACTATTGATTGAGTTGTTTACAAATGGTATCATAGATGATGTTGCAGTACAATGTGTGATGTGGGCAGGAAGATGAATTTGGACGGCAAGTAGCATCCTGAAACAAATGAAGGTGGTATGATGTAGGAGGGAGTGTCTTCGAGAATACGTGGGCTCCTAGTAAGATGGAGGACTTCTAAAAGAAAATGAATGCATAAATGAACTAAGGCTCCATTTGGCATGGTGGTGGAGGTCGCGAACATGGGGGTAAACTGTCATTCGTTAACGCATATCTAAGGAACTTCATCCACTTTTATGCTTAAACGGATCAAGTTTGTAAGGTGTTCGTTAATGAATGACGGTTTAACCCATGCGTTTACAACCACCACCACTGTGCCAAACGAAGCCTAAATCTCCAACCGAATACTGAGAAAAGATTTTTAGAGTCTGCACGTAATATTACAAACCCTCGGCATATGAGGCGTCTTTTAACATCTAGTTGCATTTTATTATGAACTAAGGTAGTCATGCTCCGGTGGAAGTAATTCCAAGATGAATGACCGACTAATATATTCCTGTGGACTATCTTGAAGAAGAGTAAATGCGAGATTTGGCTTAGAATGAGTTGAGATGAGCCAAAGTAGACAATACCTAGATTATTACCACAAGAGATTCTCCGCGCAAACAAGTCGTAGGTGGCTAGCGATACGTTCTAGCAATCATAATTAGGGAAAATGGACATCAAGAATTTTGTTCCATCTAAAGTTGTAAACAAAACAAAAATAACTCTATCCTGACAATCTGGACCTCTATACCAATTATTCCCAGAATCCAGGCTCCCTAAATTATATGATGTCTCTTAGGAGCCTTTCGGGGCTCAGATAGGATTAATGATGCAACCCGCGGCGCATCTTTATTTTTATTTGTACCTGTGGTTATTTGTGTAGCGCTTGCATTCACGCTTTTCTGTTTTGTTTCGTGTTGAGTTGTATCGCGCGTGTTATAAGCGTGTGTGAGTGTTATTTTGTATCGCGCATGCTGACGCGCATTTCTTTTTTGTTTGTGTCGTTGGTGTGACCGACCAACAAGACCCTAAATGTAAAGGTCCAGTAGTATAGGAAATAGGTTAATCTAGGGCAAGCTTAATAATTAATTATTTCATATATATATATATATATATATATATATATATATATATCTCTAATCTCCCCATATGAAACCTCCCCCTTTCCTTGTAAACGGCGGATGGAATTGAACGGAACGAATTGTTATTTGATTTGTTCGGTCCTAACCAGCGCCGCCCCTGTCTGAAGCCCTCGACTCCGCCATTTTCCCCTCTCCCCAGTCACGCCACTAGTGTCGGACCCTTTCCCGGGAAGCAGCGACTGCGCATGCAGCTTCCACTTCCCCGACGGCAACCTCCGACAACTTCTACACCTTCCAGCGCCCCTCTGCATCGACGACACCACCCGAGAAGCCTCTTTAGTCGTCGGCGAGTACTCCAGAACCTCCCTAGGCTTTCGGAGACCCATCTTGCAACGTCTTTTGGCTGTCCCAGCAACGCACCGACGAACTCCCTCCTTCCAGTATCGGAATCCTTCATTTACAAAGCATTCTAGAGAGCCTCCAGCACTGTTCCAGCCTGGTGACCTTCCCTCTGCTCTTCCCCCAACACTTCCAGCAGTTCCCTGGCAGATCCGCTCCTCATTAGTCCATTCTTGGGGATTTAGTGCACAGCCGCCGCCGCCCCTGTGATATAGCTCTCCATCTCCTCGCTCCACATTAGTAGATGTTTTATGCTCACATTTTAAATGAATAGGTAATTATTAAGAGTTTGCCCTAATTTACTGTTATCTCTTAATTACCGTTAATTTCATATCTGTGTTGTCACCTTCTTGAATGTTAAGCCTGTGGAATTAGGATTGGTGACGCTATTACGTTTGTGTGATAATTCTACGTTCGCGAGCAACACCTCGTTCGTTTATCCGTTTAAAATAGTTCGTGAACTCCCTTCGTGTCATAATTGTTTTTAAAGATCGCAATTTTTTATATTTAAAAACCGCAGCCCTAATTTTAGATTTCACATCAATTTGGTATGGTTGTTGGGATATCTAACTTCTATCGTGGGATAGCCGAGCGGCGGTCGTTTTCAAATTCTAGATTTATGATTTTTCATTAAAAAATGGCGGATTTTAGAGAGAGCATGAAAACCTTACTGAGAAATGTTGAGTGTGTCACTGCAGACGTCCGACGGAACCTGAGTGGGTTGTGCATCTCCGTTCACAACCTTGAGGTGACAATGCGCACGCATTATGCTGCTCCTGCATACCTCCCCACTTCATATCACATAGTGGAACCCGAGGTTAGGTCTTTCGATAGTACACTTCCTCGCCTTGTCAGTTTCACGACGAGCAATTTGGTCTCACCCACCCCCACCGTGACATTCACTTCAATCGAGGAATTTCTTCCTGAGCCCCTGCTCACGGAAGAAGAGTTTTCTCCTATCTTATTCACCCTGACTGAAGTCGAGACTCCACGTGTCCTCGCTATAGCACCACCTTCAGTCGAGAAGTTTCTTCCCGAGCCCCTGCTCCAGGAAGAAGAGCTTACTCCCACTTTCATCACGCTAGTTGAAATCGTGGATCCACTTGGCTTCGGAACAACACCTATTGTAGTAGAGTTTTTTCATGAGGCTCCGTTGTCGGAAGAACTTATTAGTGACGTGTCACTCACCTCGAATGACACATTGTCGCTCTCTCTTCTCCTGAAGAGGAATTGGCTAGTGAAGAGGCCTTCATCTTAGGCGACATAGATTTGTTCGTCAGATGCACTATTTTTTGTAGACCACTGGCTAGTGTCATTAGATTCACCACCTTTATTGACTTTATCTTCAGTGAGCGCGCCTTTTGTTCACAGCACTTCCCTTTGGTTGTAGGCGCGCACGTTGAGACACCACATCATTATCGTTTGAGTTCTGACACTTTTAGGCTTAGCAGTCTTGAGGGAGTTGTGACGATACTTAGATTTTTTACTTCTCATAAGGACACCCGTTTCAAGGGCTTTTTATGGAAAAAACTTACATGATAAAATTGGAATCGTTTTAAAATTTTGTGACACGAGCGGAATTTCATCGGGTGAAATCACAGCGATAGTCGATCCTGGTCTAGCAGACGTTCGTAGGTGTGTATCGGACGAGCGTATGTTGCATTATGAGTTACTGATTCCACAAGTTGACTCCATTTGTTTCTCTTTCTTCCTTCTGCAACATGTTTGTCCCACACACCGCTCCTGTCATCCTCTGTAAGCTCTAATAATTACTATTCTTTTAAATATTTGGCATGAAATTTTGACTGACAGATTGCAAACCTTTTTGAGACTTTATAATCTCATGGTTGATTTCATCAACCGGGGTTATAACTTTTCAAATGAGGTTTGGTTTCTTGTCTCTTTCAAGGATGAGAGGTTATCTCCAGGTTTTGAGTCGCAGTGGCGATGCCCGCAAGACAGTATGCAACATTTCTCCATTCGATATTTGGACTTTCAACTTGTAGGTCACCTCGAGTCTCGTCGAGGTCGAGCTCTCTCAACCCCGAGAGAATTGATGCAACCCGCGGCGCATCTTTATTTTTATTTGTACTCATTGTTATTTGTGTAGCGTCTGCATTCGCGTTTTTCTATTTTTTTCATGTTAAATTGTATTGCGCGTGTTATAAGCGTGGGAGTGTTATTTTGTATCGTGCATGCTGTCGCGCATTTTTTTTGACTCGTTGGTGTGACCGGCCAACAATACCCTGAATGCAAAGGTCTGATAGTCTAGTAAGTAGGTTAATCTAGGGGAAGCTTAATAATTAACTATTTCAAATATATATTTTAAGTTCTGAAATTATAAGTTAAGTTTAATTTTGGGATTTGATTTAAAATGCCTACTGTCAGCCCTTCCCCTTAAAATCCCCTTTTGTTAGTCTGAATTTGTTGGCCCAACTAATGAAAGACCATCTTATTCTTATCTGCAAATAGCAGTTTCCCAAACCCTAATCCCCCCTCATAAAACCTCCCTCTTTACTTGTAAACGGCGGCTGGAATTGAACTGAACGAATCATTATTTGATTTGTTCGGTGCTCACTAGCGCCGCCCCTGCCTGAAGCTCTCGACTCCGCCATTTTCCCCTCTCGCTAGTCACGCCGCCAGTGTCGTACCCTCTTCAGGGAAGCAGCGACTACGCCTGCAGCTTCCTCTTCCCCGACGGCAACCTCCGACAACTTCTACACCTTCCAGCGCCACTCTGCATTAACGACGCCACCCGAGAAGCCTTTTCAGTCGCCGACGAGTACTCCAGAACCTCCCTAGGCCTTCGGCGACCAGTCTTGCAACGTCTTTTGGCTGTCCCAGCAAAGCACCGGCGAACTCCCTCCTTCCAGTGCCGGACTCCTTCATTTCCAGAGCATTCCAAAGAACCTCTTCCAGCCCGGTGACCTTCCCTCTGCTCTTCCCCAACACTTCCAGCAGTTAGCAGTTCCCTGGCAAATTCGCTCCTCATCAATCCATTCTTAGGGATTTAGTGCACAGCCGTTGCTACGCCTCCCCTGTGATATAGCTCTCCATCTCCTCGCTCCACATTAGTAGATGTTTTATGCTCACATATTAAATGAATAGGTAATTATTAAGAGCTTGCCATAATTTACCATTATCTCCTAATTACCATTAATTTCATATCTGCATTGTCACCTTCTTGAATGCTAAGCCTGTGAAATTGGGATTGGTGACGCTATTACGTTGGTGCGGCAGCTTTACGTTCGTGAGCAACACCTCGATCGTTTATCTGTTTAAAATAGCTCGTGAACTCCCTTAGCGCCATAATTGTTTAAAAAGATCGCAATTTTTTATATTTAAAAACTACAGCCTTAATTTTAGATCGCATCAATTAATCAACCCTAAATTTGAGGCTTTGGGAGTCTCCTGTTGTAAAATTCGGTACACGCAGGCACAAGCTATAAAATAATGCAGGTAACAAGAACACAAAAACGGCCACAAAATTTATATAATTAGAATATAAATTCAAATACAAGGAAACACAGGAGAAAAATGACCGTCCGGTGAGTACGTCGTGGATGCACCAGACACGTACGATCCGTGACGAAAATCTGAGATCTGTACTGCAATCCGCCTTGCGGACGCACAAGGTTCACCGAACCTTCAACGTCGAAGTCCGACGTTCAGCCGCACCACCACCGGAGAACAAACGTCACCACCGAAGAGAAACCTCCGTCGAGGCTAACTGCACACGCGCACGTCGTCGAGGCTAACTGCACACGCGCACGTCGTCGATGCCCCGCCTCTCAACTCCAAAGGAAATCCACTGCAATGCCGGCTGCAACCTCCACCAAGCCCGGCGGCAACACCTCTCTCAAAGCCGGCGGTTATCTCCTCCAAGACCGGCGACGAGCACCCTCGGTCGACGACCACTCCGAGTGCACGAACGAGAGCGAGAAGAGGAGAGAGAGGGCCGTGATCTTCTCTCACAGGCGGCTACCACCTCCGGATTGCTACAGGCGGCACCTCCTCCTCCAAGAAAGTTACAGGCGACTCACACCTAAAAAGGTACAGGCGGCTCACACCTTTTCACGGGATTATTGGCCAATTCTTATTCACAGATGGCAGGGGAGATACTATTTCAATGCTCACCATTTTTTGGCATCCCACAGATACCCAAAAGTAGGAAGACAATCTTTAATTTTATTCATTTTGATTTGGGAAGCTCCCCACTAGGGAAACGAATAAAATGCCAAAACCACTCTGAACCGGATCTGAACCAAATTAACAATCACCACCTTGGTTCGGGATCCGAAGCCACCACCTGCACGAAGCACCACCTGCGCGTAACAACACTACACTAAACACGAGTCTGCACGAAGCACCACCTCAAGGACCTGAGGCGTCAGCCGACCTGCTCCAGTCGACTCATCCCTGCTCGAGCTCAACCTCCGAATGTCGACGCAACTGGATCGCTAAATCTGACTCGCCTAGTCAGACTACCAGAAGGGCGATCCCCTGCACCACCTCGACCATCAACACTGTTAGCCGCATAAATCATGGTCACACCACCTCGCATCGTGGTCCCCATCAGCCGGTAAAGATTACCGCACTGCATAGCTCGCATGAGCACGGTGCGTCCTCGCGTCACCGTCAGAACTCCACCTCTCGCCGCAAAACTGCATCCTCTGGAGTCTAGTCTGCCCAGCGATATCAAATTCCTGCGCAGCTTGGGTACCAGATGTACCCGCTCAAGCCTACGCACCGCTCCATCATGCAACCTGATGTCCACCGTTTCTGTCCCCGTGACCTCACATGCTGAGCCGTCACCCAGAAAGACCGACCCAGTCGTCAACTCCAGTGAACTGAACATCCCTGCATCCGAGCAAATGTGCTGCGAAGCACCAGAATCCAATACCCAGCTATCCGAGTCACATGGACTCTCAGTGATGAAGAGAGACACATCACTATCATCTGCCGTAGCTACCGCCGCCTTGCCCGTACCCTGGACGTCCCCAGAAATCTGCGCACGCTGTGGACAATTTCTCCTGATATGACCACTCTGCCTGCAATGGTAGCACGTCACTGCCTTTCTCGATGCGGATCTGCCCGTGCACTTCCAGATCCCTTCTCGAACTGTCTCCCTCGTCGTCCTCCTACTGCCAAAGCATGCTCACCCTCAGGAGCGGGGTCTGACAGCATCTGACTGGACAGTAACGCAGACGTAATCTGCTCCACGTCTATTGTATCCTTCCCATACAGCAGGGTGGTCTGCATGTGCTTATACGACGCCGGGAGCGAGGTAAGAAGCAATAAGGTCTTGTCTTCTTCCTCCACCTTCACACCAACCACATGCAGTTGGCTTAGAAGTCCATTGAACACGTTGAAGTGTTCCTGCAGGTTACCACCTTCCTGCATCTTCAGGCCGTACAATCTCTGCTTCAGTAACAGTCTCGTGGTCAACGATTTGCTCATATAGAGTCCCTTCAGCTTCTCCCACAACGTGACAGCTGACTCTTCAATATCGATGTTGAACAGCACCTTGTCGTCGACGCACATCCTGATAGCGCTAGTGACGCGCTCATCCATCTCCGTCCACTCAGAATCCTTCACCGGAGCGGGCAAAGAATCACGCCCCCGCAGAACTTGGATCAACCCCTGCTCAACCAGCATATCCTTGACCCGAATTTGCCATAGGCGAAAGTTCTCGCTGCCGTCAAATTTCTCCACCGAATACCTGGCCAACACGGTGTTCTTCGCTGTCATAGCTTCCTGCAGTACCTCTAGATGATCTGATTAATTCACGGATCAGATCTGGGAAGATAGGGAGCGGACCGATGTCGTCACCTACCGTTGACCCAAACCCAAAACCGGAACGTCCAATCAGTCACCTACACGGACCCTGGCTCTGATACCACTTGTCGTAAAATTCGGTACACGCGTGCACAAGCTATAAAATAATGCAGGTAACAAGAACACAAAAACGGCCACAAAATTTATATAATTAGAATATAAATTCAAATACAAGGAAAAACAGGAGAAAAATGACCGTCCGGTGAGTACGTCGTGGATGCACCGGACACGTACGATCCGTGACGAAAATCTGAGATCTGGACTGCAATCCGCCTTGCGGACGCACAAGGTTCACCGAACCTTCAACATCGAAGTCCGACGTTCAGCCGCACCACCACCGAAGAACAAACGCCACCACCGAAGAGAAACTTCCGTCGAGACTAACTGCACACGCGCACGCCGTCGACGCCCCGCCTCTCAACTCCAAAGGAAATCCACTACAACGCCGGCGGCAACCTCCACCAAACCCGGCGGCAACACCTCTCTCAAAGCCGGCGGTTATCTCCTCCAAGACCGGCGACGAGCACCCTCGGCCGACGACCACTCCGAGTGCATGAACGAGAGCGAGAAGAGGAGAGAGAGGGCCGTGATCTTCTCTCACAGGCGGCTACCACCTCCGGATTGCTACAGGCGGCACCTCCTCCTCCAAGAAAGTTACAGGCGGCTCACACCTAAAAAGGTACAGGCGGCTCACACCTTTTCACGGGATTATTGGTCAATTCTTATTCACAAATGGCAGGGGAGATACTATTTCAATGCTCACCATTTTTTGGCATCCCACAGATACCCAAAAGTAGGAAGAAAATCTTTAATTTTATTCATTTTGATTTGGGAAGCTCCCCACTAGGGAAACGAATAAAATGCCAAAACCAGTCTGAACCGGATCTGAACCAAATTAACATCTCCATCAAGCCTATGGGGAATGCGGGATCACCTCATCAAATGCTCCTGCGCCACAGCACCGCTGCACCAGCCACTTTAATCCTATTTTCACCATGAACCAAACTAATGAAAAGCTTCCCAGATGCATTATATCTCTGCACATTCAGAAACAAGAATCCTCATAGAAAGTTAAACAGTGACAAATTTCGGCCCAAAATGATTAGAAGCAACAATGTAAATAGACGTTATTCAACACTCACACGAAAATTGTTCAATATCAATCTACAAAATGAGAGATTCTTCAAAAAAGAGTGAAAGAGGGACACTGAACATACTTGAGAAGAAGCTGCATATCCGGCCCGGGATACCGAATCTCGATAACAGAGGAATGGCCCGGCGTAGAAAAAGTGTTGAGACAATCTACGAAGAGTCCCAGGCTCAGCCCGAACCTAGGGCGGCCCTCAGAAGCATATTCATACACCAGAAAGAGCTGCGTTCCAGGATTATTAAAAGAAAAACGATGAATCGTACGTGTTAGTTTAATGTCGGTGATGCAAGTGTTGCGTCGGGATCGGAGGATACCTCGCGCTTGAGATAGACCTTCGCCTGCAGGCATCCAGCTTCTTCCACGATCAGGACTATGCCGTGCTCGGACAGTTCAATGACTGCGTCCTTCAAAGAGAGAAAGAGAAACCCTAGAACTACCAGAAAAGGCGGAAGGGTGTCGAAGGAGAGGGATTCTTAGGCGCGGGACAGAGAAGAACCTGATGACGCTTCCACCGAACGGAGCTGAGGGCATCCACCATGCCTTGAACGCTGTCGAGATGACAAACAAGGTCTAGCGCCTCCGCTCCGCCGCCGGCCATGCTGGAAGAGCTCATGTCCGTTCTTCGTTGTGCTTGCTTTGCCAGATCGGCGGTGTAATTTTTTTCCCGCCCCCTTCTTTTTTCCTTTTCCCAACTTTAGACGATTTTCACTCCGAATTTTTAAATTTCTCACTTGCATCTCATAATTACAAATTTTTAACATCTTGCACTGAATTTAATATGTATTTTGGTTGACATTATCAAAAATCATTTCAATACTTTGTAAATAATCAAAATGAGCGCTTTAGTTGATGTCCTCAAGTAAATAAATATCCATTAAACTTCAACTTTGTGGTGTCTAGTTCCAAAAATCCATAATTAGGGGTGTGAAATGTCAAATTTAAAAAATTGGGATGCAAAGTGTCAAAATAGGGTAATTCAGGGGTGCAATATGCCAAAAAGTCATTTTATTAAGATTTTATCTGTACAACTCATATCCGTCGATGATACACTCACTCGGAGTCAGATCAGTAAGAAGTCAAAGCCAACAGATCAAGGCAGAGATCAAAGTCAGCACTCAAGATAATTGAAGGCCCGGGCGAGCATGGCGAGCTCCCCTAACATACTCATCGGGTAGGCGGTTAGACCAGCTACGCGCCCAAGTGGGCGAGCTCCCCTAGAAGTCTCTTTGTCGTCGGTAGGGGCTTGGCTATAAATAATACCCACCCCCCCCCCCCCCCCCCCCCCTCCCCCCCCCCCCCCCGCACCCACCACCCCTTGGTTTCCTATCAATAAGATCACATAGATACAAGGATATGGACTTCAGAATCTCGCAAAAGATCCCGACCACCTCTTTTTTTTACTTTCGACTAAGCTCTTGGATCCTGATAGCAAGGACATAAGCTGTGAGATAATGATCATTCCCTTGGTCACCATCTAGAGATAGTAGCCAGTTAGCGTCTACCAAGTACTTTGCTCGGTTATTTTTGGTTTTGGAGGGGAAGTTTATTCTAAGCATCTGGGTATGTAGTGGGACCCCCATGACGCAGCTTTTGGGGTCATTTTAGTTGTCCCACTGTTTTTGTTTCTGAATCTATCAAGTAGTCGAGCCCGACCGCTAGACCGGTAAGCATAGGTTGCATTGATCTGAATTTTGAAGTAGGGATTTTTCCGGCTTTAACACTGGTGCGGTGAGCATGGATCATATCCGAAGAGAAAAGTTTTTGTGAGTAGGCGAGATGACAAACGCAGGTGAGAATGGAGAGATAATTGACAACTCGGTAGGAGGAGGTGGCTATCTGACTGTGGCGGTCTTTGAGGAATTCATGTGAAGGATAGAGGGGACCATCCGAGATGGGTTCCTTCCTCGTGCAGATATCATGACGACCTCGCCTCGCGCGTGACTCCGTCGGAGGAAGAGGGCCCCCCTAGGTGACATGGGAAGGAGCATATCGCAGACGAGCCAGAGCGACTAGTACAGTCGTAGTTTTCCCCGATGAGTTATCAAGGCATCAAGATTCGAGATGTGGAGAACCCGACGAGATTCCAGAATGCTCGGCAAGGTGGTGAGTATGGAAGAGATACTCGTCAGTACGAGATACTTCATCATCGAGGAGGGAGGATCCCTTTCTGTGATAAAGTGCTAACATCCCCAGTTCCAAAAGGCTTTAGAGAATCAGTCCCGAGCTACTATTCTGGAAGAGATGACACGGTCATGCATTTCTAGTAATTCGAGCACGTAGTGTCCATCTGAAACATAACAAACGCATTCAAGTGCATGTTATTCTCCATCACCTTCGAGAGGAAGTCCAGAAATTGATTTACCAGTTGCTCGGAGGTTCCTTCTACTACTTCAAGGACCTGCGTCGAAGTCTGATAGCAAGGTTTGTGATGTCAAAGAAGAGAAAGAATGAGGCAACCACCCTCTTCCACATCGAACAAGGGAAGCATGAGAGGTTTGACCACTATATCGATCGATTCCAGGAGGAAGTTCTCGGCATCAAAGAGGTGAATGGTTTCACTTTATAGTTGGCCCTAACGTTCGGCCTGAAGCAATGTCTCTTCAGCATGGATATTAGCTCGAATCCCCTAACATCCTATGAGGACTTGATTGAGAGGGCCAACAAATTCGTGCAGGGGGGAGACAGACGTCAATTTTCTGGCCAAGATAGACAGGGTAACCCAAGGAGAGAAGTGGGGAGGAACTTTTGAAGTAAGAGCCAGGGTGGTACAAGGGAGGCAAGAAGAGGGGAGAGGAGAACGTCGATTTTCTGGCCAAGCTGGACAAGGTTACCCAAGGAGAGGATAGGGGAGGAACTCTTCCAAAGTAGGAGCCAGGGTGGTACAAGGGAGGAAGGAAGAGAGGAGAAGGGAAGAGTCGGGGAGGAGGGAAGATCCCAGGAGGGTCGAAGAGCCTATGAGGTAGTAAATGCCTCGCAAGTAGAAAGAGAGGAGGCCCATAGTGGCTCCGGAGAGAATGGAAGAAGCACGGAGATTCCAGTATCCCGACCGACCCCAATGGAGGCCAGCAGGAAAAACCCAATATCAAAATCAGGAGAGGAGAAATGACAAGTAGCAGGAGAGAAGAAACGACAACCAGCAGAAGAAGCGCAGACAGAGAAGAGCCCAGGAGGAAGTAATGACTATTGTCCGACAAGTGAATAGGCACCACAGGAGGAACAAACCCGCAAATCTTCGGGTGGAAGAGATTTCCCTTTACTGTGAGCTATATTGAGTGGAGGGGCATGTGATCCTGGCTTGCCAGATTTTGGGAAGCAAGGAGAAGGCTGGAAGTAAGAGCGATGAAGAGGGAGCATGTAACGGCCCGTTGTCCGCACAATACACATAAAACTTCTATTCTTACGAATCAAAAACATTTAAATATTTCTAAGCACAATGAGTATGATACACTACGCACAAAACCATCACATAACACTTCTTTACATAGTTTTCACAATATAATTTCATGATAGCATGTTCGTACACAACACATCTTCCTTCTAGTTTAAATACATCAATGTTCATATCTAAAGAGAGACTACAAACTAGCAATACAAAGTAGTTATCATTATATATAAGTCTAACATCATCTTAAGCTCCAAACAGTGCACTAGCGTTGACTGACCTACTGTTTTTCTTTTCCTAAAAAAATTAGAATTATAAACCATTAGTCTGAAAGACTAAGCGAGCTATTACCTTTTTAATCTGCAGTATATATCAAAGATTAGCAAAATTATTCATAGCAATATGTAATTGAATGGAAAAAAGTAGTAGCATAATTATGGGGTCATGCATGGTACAAAAGCACTGTAATTATCATTTCAACGATTTATAAAAATACCAGAAATAATAGTGTATTAACCATCATATAATTTTGTTTTTTATGCATGGGGTATTGATAAGGGTATCTGTACTGTACAACCCTGTGTCCGCGCGAGCGGGTCCACCAGGGAGGTTGAACAGGCCTGCCCCCGCGACTCGCACCCAAAGCGGCAGGACGGGCTGAACGACTAAAGGGCTGGCCCGCTCCTGCCCATCTCAGGCGAGCGAGCTGGCAACCCGCAGCAAGCGAGCCGGACCGAGCTGGCGACCCGCAGCAAGCGAGCCGGACCCGAGCTGGCGACCCGCAGCAAGCGAGCCGGACCCGAGCTGGCGACCCGCCGCAAGCGAGCCGGACACCGCGATTGGCGACCCGCCGCAAGCGATCCGGACCCCGAGCGCGACCTGACCGCCGATCCGCCCGGCAAAAGGCAGGCGGCTCGCCCATATCGGCTCGCACTCGCCCAGTGAGGGTAGGCGAGCCCCAGAGCCGGGTCGCACCCCCGCCTCCTGCGGGAGAACTGAAGGCGAGCTGACCGCGCCGGGGGTGCGAATAGCTACTCAGAACAGCGGAGCCTCGCTGTTGGCAGGCCAGGTTGGACTGCGCATAGCTGTTCAGAACAGCGGAGTTTGGCTGTTGGCAGACCCATCCAGGGGTCTTTTGTTACTTCCAGGTCAGTTTTTTGGTTATTGGCAGTTCAGATTCTGAAAATCTATAAATAAGACCCAAGGGGTACCTCAGAGGACACGCTTTCAGTGCCTCCTTGCTCTCATTTTGAAGTGTTCTCTGAGAGTACCTTAGCTCGGCTCTTGGCTAAGGAGGGGAAGCGCTCAAGATCTTCCGGGTTTGTGGTGGGACCTCCCTGCCGAGCCCTTGGGTCTGTCTCTTCTTGTCTCTCTCGTTGTTTTTCTTGCAGGTGCGAAGTAGGCACGAGACCACCCCTTCCCCAAGGGTCGAACTCCACAAGAGGCCGGTTTTGGTTTCAACATTTTGGTGCGGTGAGCGTGGAAAGTGGTCAGTGCAGAAAAGCTTCGGCGAGCTCAATGACGGGAGGTCAAGGATCTGACAGGCAGAACTCGCCGCCCAACCCACCTCTCGCGACAGTGGGGATGTTTGAAGACTTCAGGAACGAGGTGCTGGATCTCGTCAAGATCGCACTCGGCGTGCGGGCCGAGTGTTCGACTCCGCAGCCCAGATCGCAGCCGCCCCCTCTCTGGCGAGGACGCTCCTGGCAGGCGAGCCGGGAAGGAAGTGGCTGAGGAAGGTCGGGGGAGCGAGCTCTCGGGGCGCGAGCTCTTCCCCGGCTCGGCAGGCCGAGGCCGATTCGGCGAGCTGGGTCCGCGTGACTCGCCGGCCCGCCAGGTGGGGGAGGCAGCCCTTTTAGCGAGCTGGTCTCCTCAGCTCCAGTACCAGACGGGTTCAGAGAGCCCGAGATGACCTACTACACCGGGAAGGGAGACCCGGTTCAGCACGTCCAGTGGTTCGAAGACGTGGTCTCCATCCGTCAGATGTCGGACGGATTCAAGTGCCGTCTCTTCGCCATCACCCTCCGGGATAAGGCGAGGGAGTGGTTCCACCAGCTGCCGCCAGTTCCATCTATTGCTTCGAGGACCTACGCCGAGGGTTCATGTTGAGGTTCACAACCGCAAAGAAGAGGAAGAAGGAGTCTGAGTCCCTGTTCCACATAAAGCAGGGGGTAAACGAGACGTTGGGGAGCTACGTCGATCGGTTCCAGGAGGAGGTTACCCAAGTTCAGGAGATGCCGGGCCACA
Organism: Platanthera guangdongensis; assembly: GCA_039583875.1. Classification (NCBI taxonomy): domain Eukaryota; kingdom Viridiplantae; phylum Streptophyta; class Magnoliopsida; order Asparagales; family Orchidaceae; genus Platanthera; species Platanthera guangdongensis. Next base: position 29,122,649 of record CM077152.1, on the reverse strand, counting down.
GTCTGATGATGGCCTTCACACTGGCCTGCAGCAGGGTTTCTTCCGCATGGAGCTGAAGAGGATTCCCCCCCTCTCCTACGAGGAGCTGATGGAGAGGGCGGCGAGAGAGGTCGACGGGAAGCGTCGAACCCAGAATTTGCGAGAAAGTTGGCCGGTGGGCGACTGAGGAGAGAAGGAGTCGAGGGGAGGAAGAAGACAGGAAGAGAGGAGGGAGGAGCCCAGGCAGAGGGAGCAGAGGCAGCTCCAAGGACAGCAACCGGATGGGGGCGTCAGGAGCCCGACCGTAGGCTGGGCTGGAGACCAGAGTGGCAGGGGCAGGGGCCACAGAGGGGATACTACGGGAGAGGCCACTATCAGGGGAGGCAGGACCAGTTTCCACCCCCAGCTGGAGGCAGGGTCAGAGGCCGCGGCTCCCCGATCAGGAGGAGGCCATGGCCATAGCTCTGGGAGCAAGGAGAAGGGGTCATGAGGAGGAGGAGAAGGGAGTTCAGGGTGGAACTGCCCTACTGCGACTTCCATCAGGATAGAGGGGCACGCAACGGCCACGTGCCCGGAATTCTTGGAGATGAGAGAGAACAGGGGCGGCAGCCAGCAGCAGGAGAGGTGCGGCAGGAAGTAAGGATCGAGGAGGTCCTGCCTCGGACGGAGGAGGATCGCTGTGAAGACCGGGTGGATGTGGGGACCCGAGGAATGATCGGAGTGATCCACGGGGGAGTGGGGGTCGAGGCTTCCCGCAAGGCGAGTCTCCACACCATGTATCGGCGGAGCGTCGCCTCTACGTCCAAACCCCGCCGCCAGAGGAGAGGATCACTTTCTCTAGAAGTGATATGCCGGACCACGAGGATCCGTTCTGTGATGCGTTGGTCATCAAGGCCGCCATCGAGAACTTCACTGTCTCTCGGATCCTATGTGGACAATGGGAGTTCCGTGAACGTCGTCTTCAAGAAGGCGTTTGACGCGATGCAGGTGGAAGCTAAGAGGGTGCTGGCCTCGGACGGGCCCTTGTTTCGGGTTCTCGGGAGAGAGGAAGGAGGTAGAGGGAGAGTCGGCCTCCACGTAACCCTGGGGGGGCCGTCCCGAAACTGCAAGTTCGTCATTGTGGACGCCCCCAGCAGCTACAGCGCAATCTTCGGGAGGCCCCTGATCAGTGCCTTCCGTTCGTCCCCTCATCTTTCCATCAGTGCTTGAAGTTCAACGCTGAGGGGGCGCAGGTCAGGGTTAGGGGAGACCCTAAGGTGGCACGGGAATGCTACGTCACCGCGGTGAACACCATCTCTTGGCAGGAAGGGGCCGAGGAGATGGGGCGGAGGATGGAGGCAAACGAGCAGGGAGCCGGAGAGGTGGAGCTGGAGGTGAAGGGCTGCGCAGGAAAGGCGGGAGGAGGAGTTTGGAGGAAGTGGTCGAAGTAAGGGCCGTGGCAGGGGAGATGGAGGTAGAGGTCCCCGCTCAGGAGGAAGGGGATGCCGAGGGATGGGGGAGCAGTCCGGAGAGACTGGAGGCCGCAGAGGAGGTGGTGGAGCTGGAAGTGCTCACTTCCGCGGAGGCAGGGTGGAGAGATCCGCGTCAGCAGCGGGGGGGCTGACACCCGGAGGACCAGGGCAGTATGCTGGAGTGCATCCAGAAGAACGTGGACATCTTCGCCTGGAGCGCCGCGGAGAGATGCCGGGGTTGACGCGGATGTGGCTTGCCACCCCGCCTCAACCTGGACCCGGGAACACCCGCCCGTCCAGCAGAAGAAGAGATCCACGGCGGACAAGCTAGCGGAGCCCATCAGGGATGGAGGTGGCAAAACTTCTCAAAGCGGGCTTCGTGTCCGAAATTCAATACCCCGGCTGGGTCTCTCGAACGTTGTGTAACGGTCCAGGCCCATCCCATGGGAACCCGCTGGCACCCGCCGGCCTACCAGGGTCCAGACCCGGGCCCACCACTGGTAGTCAGCCTTTCACATTCAAGCCTGCAGGCCATGCACCCCAACCCCTCTCCGGCCTGTTTATTAGCACGGTAGGGTTGTTGTCACTAGGTCTCGAAACCAAGGACCTTGATAAGAGAGCTTTCCACCACTCCCTCATCACCAACTGAGCTGCAGCTCAGTTGGTGATGAGGGAGTGGTGGAAAGCTCTCTTATCAAGGTCCTGGTTCGAGACCTAGTGACAACAACCTACCGTGCTAATAAACAGGCCGAGAGGGGTTGGGGTGCATGGCCTGCAGGCTTGAATGTGGAAAGGCTGACTACCAGTGTGGGCCCTGTCTGGACCCTGGTAGGCCGGCGGTGGCCAGCGCGGTTCTTATTTCCCATGGGATGGGCCTTGGACCGTTACAAAAGTTGCACTTTTTTGTAACGGCCTCCCCAGCCCACGGCTCGCAAGGACGGCCGCCGGCACCCCCAGCACCACGCTCGAAAGGGTTCAGCCTAACCAGGTCTGCAGACCATGCACCCCAACCCCTCTCCGGGCCTGTTTATCAGCACATGGGGGGGGGGGTAGGTTGTTGCCACTGGGTCTCGAACCCAGGACCTTGATAAGAGAGCTTTCCACCACTCCCTCATCACCAACTGAGCTTGTAAGACCCCATTTTTTTTCCTCGCCACCGGGGTCTTATGCCCAGAACCGCCGCTTTGCGGTGACCCTTCACGCCTTGAAGCGACATCACCACAAAACGCCGTTTCTGCCGGCCAATTCGATCGCAGCATAGTAACAAAATTAGAGTAACATCATGCGCAGCACAACTCTAAGTAAAAGTCCACAGAAATATCACATCAAGTAAAAATATCTCCACGATGGGAGAGTCCACAAAACCAAGCACTGTAAATAAGGGCTTATGCCCGATACATCAATTCCTCACTACAAGATCTCTCATGAGGAAATAAAGTAAAAACTACTAGAGTAAGGGCCTCACGGTCCCAGCTGTCTGAACTCCTGTGCTAGACTGCCCTATCTCCAAGCGTGTCAACCTCTGGGGCTGCTCCTCCAGTCTGGGCTCCGCGATCCCCTAAATGATGTGGTTCGAAAACCGTTAGTCTAAAAGACTAAGTCCTATCATCCCCCACCCCTTCCCCCGTGGCTCCTAGACACCGAGCGGAGAGGAAGAAAGGGAGGACTTGAAAGTGGAGAGTATATCAAATGCAGGTGACGGTGGACTTAAATCTAGCAATTTATATAGTAACTAATCATATGTGTAAACAAGTAAAGTAAAGTGACCTTAACTTATATGGGTACATATAAGCAAGGGGTCTTTTGCAAGGCTCCCATCGTATAAAGAGTCCCATACCAATTTATACGTTGGGGTGTCGGTTATTAACAGCAATATATATATATGTAAAGAAAATTAACCTTAATTTATAAACTTGCCCACACAAGCTTATAGACCAAGGGGTCGTTTTGCAGGGCCTAATGTATAAGTGTCCCATACCACTTATATTTTAGGTGTCGAAGGTTAAATGAATCGCTTATGCTATGACATGCAAGTGGGTATGATGGATCAAGCAAGTGCAACACACACACCCGACTCTGTGCACACAGACCTTTAGTTCCCCCTTTCTGGAGCCTCACCTCCCAGGATACCTCCGTAGTGGCAGACGGAAGCGGTGGGTTGGGCCTCGCCCACCTCTAAACCAGTATAGCACTACTGGTCAGACCTATCGTACGCCTCAACGCTGGTGCACAAGCGGACTCCTGCGTACTCTTGCCGGCTGGCGCACCGGACTTCTGTTGGCGAAGTGCTATCACAACACTTGCCGAGTCAACGGATTGGTGTCTGTGCTAAGATCCTCCAATACCGGAGACCCACCACCTTAATATCATTCCTTTTATGCACATGCAAGTTTAGCGTAATCAAAACCCGAGCCGAATCTCCCCGGACCAACACGTCCGTCACAAACAATCGAGCCGAAGCTCCCCGGACCAACATCCCGTGCCATCAGTGTCTGTGAAATGTGCAACCCTAATTACTAAGTTACTCTTTTCAGCTTGTTAAACAATTTACGTTAACCCAGGACTGCCCCCGGTATTCCCTGTGAAGGGCTCTCAAGGGGCACTAGGAACTGTGTTGGGATTACGCCCAGCGTTCCCTTTCGCAAGGTACTTATTTTATTATTGGTTGATTCCCTTACCCATTATTTTCTCATGTTTCGATATGCTAATCCTAGGGTGATTTGACTCCAACTCTCCTTGGGTAGGACGATCTTTCGTCGGACCCGAACGCCTTTAAACCCTAGACAAAACCACTCCCTACTCACTCATCTTCCAAAGATGCAGCCCATTCCACTTGTTCTTGCAGCAAACCATCAAGACCCATCATACGTGCCCTAATCCACATCCAAATGAATCCTGCAGTTTTGCTATATGCAGACCACTTAAGCTACATGACCCGTCAAAAGGGAAGTACATGAAATACTCATCCAGTACCCTCATGATAATTATCAGAGGTCTATTATGATAAATATAGACTAAATTCAGAAAATCATATTTTTCCCAATTAATCTACTATTTATTGAATTTTCCTCAAAAACTAGGCCATAGTCAATTTGAACATGAACCATAAGATTTTCTCAGGTAATGGCCTCCTAAAATTTGTATTCACTAAATAACAGAGAAATATCATTGGTTGCCAATTTTCATAATTTTCCAGATAATTCTTGACCTCTAAAGGATTTATTAAAATAATTCCTAAAATCAAATATAATGAGGAAGTGCCACATATATGTCTCCAATAATTATGTAAAAATTACTAGGGCTTCATAAGGAACTAAAAACATCATGATCAAGAAATTAGAATTTTTCAGACAATCTAAAAGTCATTATTAAATTTCCCAAGGTTCCATGGAATTAAATGATTAAAGAAGCAACTACTAAATATCATTCTTCAAAAATTTCATAAAAATTTACAGAGATGGGTATCATGATTATAAGCCCCTTTGCTAAGTTTTATCAAGTTTAAACAAGTATAGTTCTCTGCAAAAATTCTTAAGTGGAAATTATAAAATATAACTTTGTGAATAAAGTACCAAAAATATTCATCCAAAATTTATTATAAAATTTCCAGAGACATGTATGCCCTAAGCAACTACCTATTCAAAATCTCAGCCCTTTTCAGATAGTTTTGGTATTAGTTCTTATGGTTTCAAAGCTAGTGCCCTAAACTAGGGTTATGAATTTAAGGGGTCTTAAGTCTTCCAAATGCCCTAAAATTTAACCACAGGACCATAGTAACCCTATGGACATCATTCCCAAGTTTCAAGTCCATCCAAGATCTTTTGACCCCAATTTCTTCAAACCCTAGAAATTTACCCTAAAGGGCCTACCCTAAAATTCTAGGGCTACCCTAGTCCAAACCACTCCAAACTTCATAAGTGAGTGTAACAAGTCAAAGTATATCAGTGGCCAAAATTTCAGCCTCTGATGAGGGAATTTGGCCACTCAACCATCAAATAGTGGTTTTTGACCAAAATACCCTTATAGGGTCATATATAGGGTGGGTAGATTACCTATCCTAAACATCTCCAAATGAGCTAAAGTTTTAACCCTATACCTATCATGACATCTAAGGCCACCCACCAAAATTTGGGGGAGTTTTAAATTAATTAGGTCACATAATTAAATTAATCATGATTTATTAAATTTTTCTAAAAACTATAGAAAAATGTTCTCCAAAAATTCTAAATTTTGGACAGGTTCTAGATATGCCTAAGACCTTCTCACTGCCCAAATTTCAACTTGTTTGGACAAGGAATGAAGTGTGGGCACCAAAATTAATTTCTGTTTAGGTCTAGGTATAGGTCCTACCAAAAAGGGTACCCTGGTCTGACCAGTGGCCAAAAAGGGTCCAAACAATTTTTGCTACAAACTAGACACCCTAAGCTACAATTTTCATGTTGGGCAGATTTCCATTCAGGGTCCCTAAGTATTTTTAAAAATTAAATACATTAAATACAATCAGTGTGACAGAAATGAAATGTTTCCTATTTATTCCTATAGTATCTAATCTGATGCCGCACGAATCTTGGCGCAGATCGACGGCATCTGGTCATCGTCCCCGATGAGCCAACGGCCAGGATTGCTCCTTCCTGCGCCGACTTCAAACGTCTGCCGCCGGCCACCCAGTCCCTTCCCCGGCCGGCCACCGCCACCATCACCTCCGTTGAGGTGGTGGCTACCGCCAGACGGCGGCACAGCCGCCGGAGGGGCGGATTCCGGCGATCCAACCAAGAATTTTCTCGGCCGAAAGCCATGAATTTCCTGAATTGGATCGGGCTCAATTGAGCCCGAACCTCAGCCCTAATGGAACCTAAGATCTACCCATGAGAAAAGAGGAGGAGGAGGACCTTGTTGGCGGCCTGGAGACGAGCGGATCTGCGGGTTGACATGGTGGTGGCGCCGCCGATCGGATTTCTGCAACCTCCCAGTAAACTCGCCGGATTTCTTCAGTTAAGGATTGAGAAATCCTCCCCCAAGCTCACTGGTGGTGTTTAAATCATCAGAGGGGGAGAAGAATGGGAGAAAACTGCCATGGCCATCATGGCCATTAAAGGCTTGTCTCGGCCATGATGGTGGAGGCTGTAACTGCCCCTTGACAGCCAGGAAAACGGCTGGAAACTCCTCCCCTTCACTGGGGGAGATGAATGCTGCCATCAATGGGGACCATTGGCCTTTCCTTGGCCAATCTCCTCCTTCAACTCTCTTCCCCCTTTTCTCTCTCCTCCATTAGTGTGGGATGAAGCTTTCTCTCTCTTTCCTAGTCACCAAAACTGACCATGCTGACTCCCCAGCCTATTGGCAGCCCTTTCCACCCATAATATTTCATTATGTTGTGGTTAACTCAAAAGGAAAAGGGGTTGAGCTTGGGTTGACTCATTTAGGCTAATTTGACCTAACTCTAGCATAGGGTTGACCTTGGTCAACATGACCATTTGAGTTGACCCCAATGGGTCCTTGGTGACCTATTGGACTCCCTTAAGGTCTAGGAAGACTTGGGTAAGGTTGGTTGGGCATCTTGGGGGTCACATGCCCCTTGGTAAGGGCACTTTGATCATTTTAGGGCCAGAGTTGACTTGGGTCAACAAAACCATTTGGGTTGACCCTATTGGGTCCTTGGTGACCCATTGGCCTCCCCTAAGGTCTAGGAAGGGTTATGTAGGGTTACCCTGCACTTTGGAGGTCACATACCCTTGGTAAGGGTACTTTGACCAGATTAGGAGTTTGAGTTGACTTGGGTCAACCTGGCCTCTAGGGCTGACCCCAATGTGTCCTTAGAGACCCATTGACCTCACTTTAGGGTTAGGAGGGCATAGGTGGGGTCCTCTAGGTTAGGAGTAGGTCAATTGGCCCTATGTAGGCTAGTTTGACCCATTTAGGGCTAGGGTTGACCTTGGTCAATTGAGCCTCTTTGTTTGACCCCAATGGGTCCTTATGGCTCTAATGGGCCTCCAAAGGCATTAGGGGTGTTGTGGTTGGGTTTTGGGTCAAGGTGTACCCCATGGTCATCCTACACCATGGTTCAGAGTTCCACTATTTGCAGACCATGGTGATCCCCCACCTTCCTGTCCCCTATCTCTTGACCCATTACTGGCTTCCTAGGGTTTGTCATGACCTAGTCATGGCCAAAACCATTCTTAGGGGTCTAGTTGGAAATGGGATGTTACAAATCCCAATAAACAAAACAAAGATTTCGTCCCCGAAATCAAAGTTGAGTCTACGGGACTTACTACCGAAGAAAAGAACCTTGTAACATCCCAGCATGGCGGCTTGTTTGCTAAAATTGGTTTAAAGGGAAACCTAGATCTATGTCCATTTCGCCCAGTCGGCAGACCAAGATCCCAATAAACAAGGATAAGCCCCCAATAAACAAAAGTTAAGCCTCTATCTGCCTAGAGCAGCCCTTAGTAAATTAAAGCAGGAGAATAAATTAACATCTTGAGGGTCTTAGAGGTATACCTGACTGAATAGCTCTGGATATTTCTGTTGCATCAGATCCTGCGGCTCCCAAGTATGCTCCTCTTGGCCATGGTTCCTCCACAGAACCTTGACTAAGGGAATCTTTTTGCGTCGCAGGATCCGTACCCCTTTATCATCGATCCGCATCGGCTCCAAGTGAACAGATCGGTCCGAAGCTACCGGCCCTTCGGTGGTCGTAATCTGCTGCTCCGGGCGTAGTAGAGCCCTTCTCAGCGAGGATATGTGGAAAACATCATGCAGAGCTGCCAGCTCTGGTGGCAACTCCAGCCTGTAAGCCAGGACCCCTACCCGTTCCAGGATCCTGTAAGGGCCCATGTACCTGGGGCTGAGCTTCTTCCTTCGGCCACGCATCCGAGAAACTCCATGCATAGGCCGGATCTTCAAAAACACTCGGTCCCCGACCTGAAATTCCACCTGACGATGGCGGGCGTCATAATACTTGGCCTGCCTGCTCTGTGCCTCTAACATCCTGTCCCTGATCAACCTCACCTGAGCCTCGGTGTCTTCAACAAAATCCGATCCCAAAGCCTTCGGGTCCTCGTCCTGAATCCAAGAGAGTGGGGTTCTACATCTCCGTCCATATAGAGCCTCGTAGGGGGCCATGCCTATGCTGGCCTGATGACTGTTGTTGTACGAGAATTCCACCATCGGTAACATCTTTTCCCAAGGCTCTCCTCGGTCTAGGATGCATAGACGTAGCAGGTCTTCCAGTGTCCGGTTTGTGCGCTCTGTCTGCCCATCCGTCTGAGGGTGGAAGGCGGTGCTAAAAGTCAGTCGAGTGCCCAAGTATGCCTGAACCGACCGCCATTCCCTGGATGTAAACCGACCGTCCTGATCTGACACGATCGTCCTGGGTACTCCATGATAGCGGATGTACTGCTCCACAAACTTCCGAACCAGAACCCCCACTGAATCGTCCTTCCTGACTGGTATAAATCTAGCCACCTTCGTCAATCGATCTACGATGACCCATATCGAATCATTTCCCGCTCGTGATCGGGGGAGACCATGAATAAAATCCATCGCAATATCCTCAAGCTTCCATTCTGGCACTGGAAGAGGTTGCAACAATCCCGCGGGGTTTCTGCATTCCGCCTTCACCAACTGGCAGGCTTCGCAATGGGTCACGAAGTGCGTAATATCCCTCTTCATTCCTGGCCAGAACATCATCCTCTTCAGATCGGCCATCATCTTGGTGATTCCCGGGTGTATCGAATACCTACTGCAATGTGCTTCCGCCATGATATCCTCCCGGATCTGACCTCCTGCGGGTATATAAATCCTTCCTCTGAAGTACAATAGCCCATCCTTCAGAGTATAATCCCCTGTCGAACCCTCCTCCAAGGTTCGAAATATCGGTTCCGTCCGTGGGTCTGTCTTCTGCCCTTCCCTGATGCGGTCCCGGATATCATCAATAGCGATCATCGACGCCAGATACTCCATGTATAATTCTGGATCGTCCTCGGATACTAGGGATATCTGCATGTCCCTGAAAGACCGGACCAGCTCCATAGACATAAGCTGAGGTCCCTTCCCTGAAGCATTTCCTCTCCGGCTCAACGCATCTGCCACCACGTTCGCCTTCCCGGGGTGGTAGTGCATAGTATACTCATAATCTGTCAGGAACTCCACCCAACGCCTTTGTCTGATGTTGAGGTCTTTTTGCGTGTCCACGTATCTCAGGTTCTGGTGGTCGGAGAAGATGTCGCAATGAACCCCGTACAGATAGTGCCGCCAAATCTTCAAGGCGAAGATTACTGCGCCCATCTCCAGATCGTGGACCGGGTAATTTTTCTCGTGGATCTTCAACTGTCGAGAGGCATAAGCTATCACATGCCCGTTCTGCATCAGAACGGCACCCATCCCTTGGTAGGAGGCGTCGGTATACACCTGGAATCCCTCCCTTCCTGACGGAATAGCGAGGATGGGAGCCGAAGTGAGCCGACTCTTCAGCTCCACGAAGGCTGCCTCGCACTGTGGTGTCCAAACAAAAGGGGATTCCTTCTTCGTCAGAGTCGTAAGAGGGAGCGCGATCCGGGAGAATCCCTCTACAAACTTCCGGTAGTACCCGGCAAGTCCCAAGAAGCTCCGTACATCTGTCGCCGTCTTCAATGGTGGCCAATCCTGAACGGCCCGAATCTTGGCCGGGTCTACCGCCAATCCAGCCCCACTGACGATATGGCCCAAGAAGGCCACCTCCTTTAGCCAAAACTGGCATTTGCTGAATTTTGCGTACAGCTGATGTTCCCGTAACCTCTCCAATGTCAAGGTCAGGTGTCGTGCGTGCTCCCCTTCCGTCTTTGAGTAGACAAGGATGTCGTCAATAAAGATGATGACGAATACGTCCAAATATTCCTTGAACACCCTGTTCATAAGGCTCGTAAATGCTGATGGTGCATTCGTGAGCCCGAACGGCATCACTGTGAACTCGAACAGTCCGTATCGGCTACTGAAAGCGGTCTTCGGAATGTCCTCTTCTCGGATCCGCAGCTGATAATAGCCTGACCTTAAGTCAAGTTTCGAGAAGAAATGTGCTCCCTCCAGCTGATCGAACAACTCATCGATTCGTGGGAGTGGGTAGGTATTCCGAACCGTGAGTCTATTCAGCGCTCGATAGTCTATGCATAGGCGGAGACTTCCGTCCTTCTTCTTGACAAACAGAACCGGGGCTCCCCACGGTGAAGAACTTGGCCGGACGAACCCTGCCTCTACAAGTTCCTGCAGCTGACTCCGGAACTCCGCCAACTCCTTCGGGGCCATCCGGTAAGGGGCCCTAGACGTCGGCCTGGCTCCGGGCACTAACTCTATCTGAAAATCCTGCTCTCGACACGGAGGTAGTCCTGGCAATTTCTCTGGGAAGACGTCGACGAAGTCCCGCACCACTGGGATGTCTGTCATGGCCCCCTTGGCCTCCTCTATCTCAAACAGAATCTGGTAAACCTCCTCCCCCTGTAGGTGGGCCTTAACGGCCTGTACTGAAGATAAAAGCACACAAGAGGTGGATCTTATACCTTCGATGACAATAAACGAGTCTCCATGCCTCACTGTGATCTTCTTCGCTTGGCAATCAATCTGGGCATGGTTCCAGTGCAACCATGTCATGCCCAGGATCAACTCGAAGATTGGCATTCTAAGAATCGTTGCCGCCACTTCGAATGGCTTCCCGCCAATCTCCGCCTCCATGTTGCAGTGGGCAGAGGTGAATAGTTCCGATCCATCAGGTAAGCGCACCCTCCTCGTCAGGCCTGTGAACCGTTCTACGCCTTCTAGCCCTTCCACGAAAGCCTCTGATACGAACGAGTGCGAAGCACCCGTGTCGAACAATGTGTAGGCGGGTTTGCCGCTGACGAAGACTATACCTGGATCGGTTAAACGTCTTAGGATTCTGTAACTAGTTTCTTCCTATTTAATCATTTTTTTTTTGAAAAGTTCTAGAAATTTACAGCAGAGAGAATGGAATTTTTTTTTTTTTTTTTTTTTATTTAAATGATTTTTTAAAAAAAAAACTCTTGTCGTACCTGTTATGACTTGCTCCGGGTTTCGAGGCTGTGCCAGATCCAAGGCATACGCCTGCTCCCTTTCCGGTCTACGATCGCCACCTGGGTATCCACGTCCTCGGCCACGACCCCGGCCTCCGAAGTATGGCGCTGGTGGGGCAGTCTGTGGTGCTGGTGGGGGTGCCCTCCCCATGGGACAGTTCCTCCTAATGTGCCCCACCTGGTGACAATCGAAGCACACTGGCGGTTGATACGCCATTCCCCCGGGTCTCTGTTCGTCCCGCCTCTGAACTGGTGGTGGAGCCATCAACACTGGTCTTCCTATCTCCTGTCTCGCCTCCTGATGAGGCTGGTCTTCTACCCTTCTTCCATCTGTGATGCGGCCCCGCCGCTGATCATTTCGGGCTCCCCGGCTCTGGTCTTCATTTGGCCGCTTCCGGCCCCGAGTAGTAAGCCAATCCGCCTCGATTCTTTTTGCCATCTCCAAAATCCGGGAGATGGGCCCGTCAGATACAAATAGTAAGGACTCCCTCAGCTCCTCCCGCAGGCCCTTGTAGAACCTCTTCGTATACCCAGCTTCGTCCAACTGATATGAGTCTGCAAACCGGGCTAAATGATCAAACTCTCGGTGGTACTCCACCACCGTCTTGCTCCCTTGCCTCAACTGCAAAAACCTGTCCTCCAGCTCATCTCTGGCTGATTGCGGAACAAAGTGCTCCAATAGAGCGCCCTTGAATTCCTCCCAAGCTATCTCCGCAGCCGTCCTGTCAGCAAAAATCGTATCTAGGGAAGTCTTCCACCACCTCTTAGCATGAGATTCCAAGCAAGACACGACCAAGGGCACCCTTTCCTCCCACGGGCACTTGATTCCAGTCAACATCTCGTACATGATATCTAGCCACTCCTCTGTCCGGACGGCAGACTCAGTCCCACAGTAGGATGGGGGAGCGAGTCCTCGAAAGATACTCAGCCAGTTGACGCTCGGGTTTGGCTGCGGAGCCAGAACCGGTTGAGCCCTGAAAGCATCCAAAATGGCTGTCAACGTCTGTCCCACCTCCGACTGTAGGAAAGGAGTAGGGACCGGGGGAGGTGGTGCAACGTCCGGAGTCCGCTGGGCCCCGCCTTGTGGTGTGGGCTGAGCTGGAGGCTGCGAAACAAACTATATTAGTGGGTAATCAGCTCAATTATATGCAAAGTGGACTATTTTACCAGTGATTCCTCCTTAGGGTCTCACCACTGCTTCCGCTGCTAGTTTGTCCGCAAACTAAGCTCGCGCGGGGGTGGACCAGGGGTTGTGGACTGTTACTTGTCGATCGAGGTTTGCGCAGCGGAAGCGTGGTGGGCCCATAACCCACTAGATCGAAACCTCGCTTTGATACCACTTGTAAGACCCCATTTTTTTTTTCTCGCCACCGGGGTCTTATGCCCAGAACCGCCGCTTTGCGGTGACCCTTCACGCCTTGAAGCGACATCACCACAAAACGCCGTTTCTGCCGGCCAATTCGATCGCAGCATAGTAACAAAATTAGAGTAACATCATGCGCAGCACAACTCTAAGTAAAAGTCCACAGAAATATCACATCAAGTAAAAATATCTCCACGATGGGAGAGTCCACAAAACCAAGCACTGTAAATAAGGGCTTATGCCCGATACATCAATTCCTCACTACAAGATCTCTCATGAGGAAATAAAGTAAAAACTACTAGAGTAAGGGCCTCACGGTCCCAGCTGTCTGAACTCCTGTGCTAGACTGCCCTATCTCCAAGCGTGTCAACCTCTGGGGCTGCTCCTCCAGTCTGGGCTCCGCGATCCCCTAAATGATGTGGTTCGAAAACCGTTAGTCTAAAAGACTAAGTCCTATCATCCCCCACCCCTTCCCCCGTGGCTCCTAGACACCGAGCGGAGAGGAAGAAAGGGAGGACTTGAAAGTGGAGAGTATATCAAATGCAGGTGACGGTGGACTTAAATCTAGCAATTTATATAGTAACTAATCATATGTGTAAACAAGTAAAGTAAAGTGACCTTAACTTATATGGGTACATATAAGCAAGGGGTCTTTTGCAAGGCTCCCATCGTATAAAGAGTCCCATACCAATTTATACGTTGGGGTGTCGGTTATTAACAGCAATATATATATATGTAAAGAAAATTAACCTTAATTTATAAACTTGCCCACACAAGCTTATAGACCAAGGGGTCGTTTTGCAGGGCCTAATGTATAAGTGTCCCATACCACTTATATTTTAGGTGTCGAAGGTTAAATGAATCGCTTATGCTATGACATGCAAGTGGGTATGATGGATCAAGCAAGTGCAACACACACACCCGACTCTGTGCACACAGACCTTTAGTTCCCCCTTTCTGGAGCCTCACCTCCCAGGATACCTCCGTAGTGGCAGACGGAAGCGGTGGGTTGGGCCTCGCCCACCTCTAAACCAGTATAGCACTACTGGTCAGACCTATCGTACGCCTCAACGCTGGTGCACAAGCGGACTCCTGCGTACTCTTGCCGGCTGGCGCACCGGACTTCTGTTGGCGAAGTGCTATCACAACACTTGCCGAGTCAACGGATTGGTGTCTGTGCTAAGATCCTCCAATACCGGAGACCCACCACCTTAATATCATTCCTTTTATGCACATGCAAGTTTAGCGTAATCAAAACCCGAGCCGAATCTCCCCGGACCAACACGTCCGTCACAAACAATCGAGCCGAAGCTCCCCGGACCAACATCCCGTGCCATCAGTGTCTGTGAAATGTGCAACCCTAATTACTAAGTTACTCTTTTCAGCTTGTTAAACAATTTACGTTAACCCAGGACTGCCCCCGGTATTCCCTGTGAAGGGCTCTCAAGGGGCACTAGGAACTGTGTTGGGATTACGCCCAGCGTTCCCTTTCGCAAGGTACTTATTTTATTATTGGTTGATTCCCTTACCCATTATTTTCTCATGTTTCGATATGCTAATCCTAGGGTGATTTGACTCCAACTCTCCTTGGGTAGGACGATCTTTCGTCGGACCCGAACGCCTTTAAACCCTAGACAAAACCACTCCCTACTCACTCATCTTCCAAAGATGCAGCCCATTCCACTTGTTCTTGCAGCAAACCATCAAGACCCATCATACGTGCCCTAATCCACATCCAAATGAAATCCTGCAGTTTTGCTATATGCAGACCACTTAAGCTACGTGACCCGTAAAAAGGGAAGTACATGAAATACTCATCCAGTACCCTCATGATAATTATCAGAGGTCTATTATGATAAATATAGACTAAATTCAGAAAATCATATTTTTCCCAATTAATCTACTATTTATTGAATTTTCCTCAAAAACTAGGCCATAGTCAATTTGAACATGAACCATAAGATTTTCTCAGGTAATGGCCTCCTAAAATTTGTATTCACTAAATAACAGAGAAATATCATTGGTTGCCAATTTTCATAATTTTCCAGATAATTCTTGACCTCTAAAGAATTTATTAAAATAATTCCTAAAATCAAATATAATGAGGAAGTGCCACATATATGTCTCCAATAATTATGTAAAAATTACTAGGGCTTCATAAGGAACTAAAAACATCATGATCAAGAAATTAGAATTTTTCAGACAATCTAAAAGTCATTATTAAATTTCCCAAGGTTCCATGGAATTAAATGATTAAAGAAGCAACTACTAAATATCATTCTTCAAAAATTTCATAAAAATTTACAGAGATGGGTATCATGATTATAAGCCCCTTTGCTAAGTTTTATCAAGTTTAAACAAGTATAGTTCTCTGCAAAAATTCTTAAGTGGAAATTATAAAATATAACTTTGTGAATAAAGTACCAAAAATATTCATCCAAAATTTATTATAAAATTTCCAGAGACATGTATGCCCTAAGCAACTACCTATTCAAAATCTCAGCCCTTTTCAGATAGTTTTGGTATTAGTTCTTATGGTTTCAAAGCTAGTGCCCTAAACTAGGGTTATGAATTTAAGGGGTCTTAAGTCTTCCAAATGCCCTAAAATTTTAACCACAGGACCATAGTAACCCTATGGACATCATTCCCAAGTTTCAAGTCCATCCAAGATCTTTTGACCCCAATTTCTTCAAACCCTAGAAATTTACCCTAAAGGGCCTACCCTAAAATTCTAGGGCTACCCTAGTCCAAACCACTCCAAACTTCATAAGTGAGTGTAACAAGTCAAAGTATATCAGTGGCCAAAATTTCAGCCTCTGATGAGGGAATTTGGCCACTCAACCATCAAATAGTGGTTTTTGACCAAAATACCCTTATAGGGTCATATATAGGGTGGGTAGATTACCTATCCTAAACATCTCCAAATGAGCTAAAGTTTTAACCCTATACCTATCATGACATCTAAGGCCACCCACCAAAATTTGGGGGAGTTTTAAATTAATTAGGTCACATAATTAAATTAATCATGATTTATTAAATTTTTCTAAAAACTATAGAAAAATGTTCTCCAAAAATTCTAAATTTTGGACAGGTTCTAGATATGCCTAAGACCTTCTCACTGCCCAAATTTCAACTTGTTTGGACAAGGAATGAAGTGTGGGCACCAAAATTAATTTCTGTTTAGGTCTAGGTATAGGTCCTACCAAAAAGGGTACCCTGGTCTGACCAGTGGCCAAAAAGGGTCCAAACAATTTTTGCTACAAACTAGACACCCTAAGCTACAATTTTCATGTTGGGCAGATTTCCATTCAGGGTCCCTAAGTATTTTTAAAAATTAAATACATTAAATACAATCAGTGTGACAGAAATGAAATGTTTCCTATTTAATTCCTATAGTATCTAATCTGATGCCGCACGAATCTTGGCGCAGATCGACGGCATCTGGTCATCGTCCCCGATGAGCCAACGGCCAGGATTGCTCCTTCCTGCGCCGACTTCAAACGTCTGCCGCCGGCCACCCAGTCCCTTCCCCGGCCGGCCACCGCCACCATCACCTCCGTTGAGGTGGTGGCTACCGCCAGACGGCGGCACAGCCGCCGGAGGGGCGGATTCCGGCGATCCAACCAAGAATTTTCTCGGCCGAAAGCCATGAATTTCCTGAATTGGATCGGGCTCAATTGAGCCCGAACCTCAGCCCTAATGGAACCTAAGATCTACCCATGAGAAAAGAGGAGGAGGAGGACCTTGTTGGCGGCCTGGAGACGAGCGGATCTGCGGGTTGACATGGTGGTGGCGCCGCCGATCGGATTTCTGCAACCTCCCAGTAAACTCGCCGGATTTCTTCAGTTAAGGATTGAGAAATCCTCCCCCAAGCTCACTGGTGGTGTTTAAATCATCAGAGGGGGAGAAGAATGGGAGAAAACTGCCATGGCCATCATGGCCATTAAAGGCTTGTCTCGGCCATGATGGTGGAGGCTGTAACTGCCCCTTGACAGCCAGGAAAACGGCTGGAAACTCCTCCCCTTCACTGGGGAGATGAATGCTGCCATCAATGGGGACCATTGGCCTTTCCTTGGCCAATCTCCTCCTTCAACTCTCTTCCCCCTTTTCTCTCTCCTCCATTAGTGTGGGATGAAGCTTTCTCTCTCTTTCCTAGTCACCAAAACTGACCATGCTGACTCCCCAGCCTATTGGCAGCCCTTTCCACCCATAATATTTCATTATGTTGTGGTTAACTCAAAAGGAAAAGGGGTTGAGCTTGGGTTGACTCATTTAGGCTAATTTGACCTAACTCTAGCATAGGGTTGACCTTGGTCAACATGACCATTTGAGTTGACCCCAATGGGTCCTTGGTGACCTATTGGACTCCCTTAAGGTCTAGGAAGACTTGGGTAAGGTTGGTTGGGCATCTTGGGGGTCACATGCCCCTTGGTAAGGGCACTTTGATCATTTTAGGGCCAGAGTTGACTTGGGTCAACAAAACCATTTGGGTTGACCCTATTGGGTCCTTGGTGACCCATTGGCCTCCCCTAAGGTCTAGGAAGGGTTATGTAGGGTTACCCTGCACTTTGGAGGTCACATACCCTTGGTAAGGGTACTTTGACCAGATTAGGAGTTTGAGTTGACTTGGGTCAACCTGGCCTCTAGGGCTGACCCCAATGTGTCCTTAGAGACCCATTGACCTCACTTTAGGGTTAGGAGGGCATAGGTGGGGTCCTCTAGGTTAGGAGTAGGTCAATTGGCCCCTATGTAGGCTAGTTTGACCCCTTTACGGCTAGGGTTGACCTTGGTCAATTGAGCCTCTTTGTTTGACCCCAATGGGTCCTTATGGCTCTAATGGGCCTCCAAAGGCATTAGGGGTGTTGTGGTTGGGTTTTGGGTCAAGGTGTACCCCATGGTCATCCTACACCATGGTTCAGAGTTCCACTATTTGCAGACCATGGTGATCCCCCACCTTCCTGTCCCCTATCTCTTGACCCATTACTGGCTTCCTAGGGTTTGTCATGACCTAGTCATGGCCAAAACCATTCTTAGGGGTCTAGTTGGAAATGGGATGTTACACGTTGTGATGGTCAAAAAGGGAGACGGCCGCTGGCGCCTGTGTATCGATTTTTCCCTTCTTAATAAAGCTTGTCCTAAGGATTGTTACCCCTTGCCTCGGATCGACGCGCTGGTTGACTCAGCCGTCGGTTTTTCTGTAATGAGTTTTTTAGATGCATTTTCAGGTTACCATCAGATCAGGATGCACCCCCCGGACATAAAGGATGTCTCATTCATCACAGGGGACGGCTGCTATTGCTACAAGATGATGCCGTTCGGTTGAAGAACGCTGGTGCCACCTATCAAAAAATGATGGACAGGGTCTTCAAGGAGCAAAGGGGGAGAAACTTGGAGGTCTACGTGGACGACCTCATGATCAAGAGCCGAGACGTGGACTCCCACCTCCGGACCTGGAGGAGACGTTCACCACCCTGCGCCGATACAAGATGCGGCTGAACCCCTTAAGTGTGTTTTCGGGGCTAGCCGGGGGAAGTTCTTGGGGCATCTCCTCACCCCCGCGGGGGTCGAGCCGAATCCGATAAGGTCAAGGCAATCTTGGAGTTGGGGTCCCCGCGGAATGCGAAGGAGGTCCAACGGTTGACGGGGAAGCTAGCAGGACTGAGCCGCTTCCTCTCTCGGGCAGGGGAGAAGTGCTCCCCCTTCTTCAAAACGCTGAGGGGGGGCCAGAGGTTCGAATGGACTAAGGAATGCGAGGAGGCGTTCCAGGCCCTCAAGGCGCAGCTAACACAGGCCCCGCTGCTCCAGGGGCCGAAGGAGGGTGAAGACTTGTTCCTATATCTCGGGGTCGGGGCAGAGGCCCTGAGCTCCGTCTTGGTTCGAGAAGAGGGGAAGAGACAGCTCCCTGTCTATTACGTCAGCCGGGTCCTGAGGAAGGCCGAACTCCGGTATCCGATCCTGGAGAAGCTCGCGTTCGCATTAATCATCTCGGCCCGGAGGCTACGGCCTTACTTCCAGGCGCACTCGATCCGAGTGGTGACAGACCATCCTCTCCGCAATATCTTCGAGGGGGTGGAGCACTCGGCCGGCTGGCCAAGTGGTCGGTGGAGCTAAGCGAGTTCGATGTCTCCTTCGTGCCACTGCTCTCGATCAAAGCTCAAGCGATGGCCGACTTCCTGGCCGACTACGTGGTAGAAGTAGCAGAGGAGGAGCTCACTTGCCCGGCTCCTTGGAAGGTGAGGGTGGATGGAGCCTCAGGAAGGCATTCACTCGGGATAGGAGTGGTCCTGGAGAGCCCCCAAGGGACTCAGATTGAGCAGACGGTGGTGGTACATTTCCCCATTACTAACAACCAGGCCGAGTACGAAGCAGTGATAGCGGGACTACGCCTGGCCAGAGAGTTGGGGGTGCTGGATGTGGAAGTTCTGACCGACTCCATGGTGGTGGCTTCCCAGATCAACGGGGAGTTCGAAGCAAGGGAGCCCGCTTTGAAGTTATACTTGGCCAAAGTGAAGGGGATCATAGGGACCTTCCAGACCTTCTCCATCCAACACGTGCCAAGGGAAAAGAATGAACAGGCCGACCAACTGGCGAAGCATGGCCCCCGGATGGGGGGCACCATCACCGACTTGTTCCGCCCCTCCATCGAAGAGGGGGAGCTCATGGAGATCGATCAGCAGCCCTCGTGGATGGACCCGGTAATAGCTTTCCTCTCCACGGGAGAGTATCCGGAGGGAGTAGACAAGAAGAAGTTGAGGCACAAGTCCGCCTACTACCTCCTCAAAGACGGGCAACTATACAGAAAGACCCTTTCCGGGATGCTGGCTCGCTGCGTGTCCGAGGGCGAGGCGCAGAGGATCTTGGAAGAAGTCCACTCCGGGGAGTGCGGGAGTCATTCCGGGAGTCGGACCCTGGAGGGGAGGATAGTCCGGCAGGGGTATTTCTGGCCCACCCTGGGCCGAGACGCCGCGGAGTTCGCAAGAAGATGTCATAAGTGCCAGCTATTTGCCCCCCTCCAGCTACAGCCGGCCCAGCAACTCAAGAGCATCACGGCCCCCTGGCCCTTTGCAATCTGGGGAATGGATTTGGTCGGGCCGTTCCCCCAGGCTAGCGGCCAGAGAAGGTTCCTCCTGGTAATGATCGACTACTTCTCAAAGTGGATGGAGGTGAAGGCGTTGGCAAAGGTGACCTCCCAGGTAATCAGGAACTTCGTTTGGGGGGAGATCATCTGTCGCCATGGGCTGCCCCAGGCCATCGTCACAGACAACGGGCCTCAGTTCGCCAGCGCCGAGTTCACCAGTTTTTGCGAGCAGCTAGGGATCGACCTCAGATTCGCCTCGGTCCACCACCCCAGGAGCAACGGGCAGGTGGAGGCGGCGAACAAAATCATCGTCAATCTCCTCAAAAAGAAGGTGGAAAACCTGAGGGGGAGCTGGGTGGAGCAGCTCCCCGCCGTCCTTTGGGCCCTTAGAACCACCCCAAACACGGCCACGGGGGAGACCCCCTTCAAGCTCTCCCATGGGTGCGAGGCGGTGCTCCCCATAGAATTTGAAGTTCAAACGCCGCGGGTCGGAACGGCCAGGGAAGGCCGAGAGGAATGGCAAGCCGAGAATGGGGAGGAGCTGAGACTCTCCCTCGACATGGTAGAAGAGTTGAGGGATCTTTCGGCCGTCCGACAGGAGGAGGTCAAAAGGAGGATGGCGAAATACTTTGACAAGCATGTCAGGGTCAAGCAGTTCACGGAAGGGGACCTGGTACTGAAGAAGGTGGACGCGGCAGGGCGGTCAGCGCCTGTAGGGAAACTCAACCCCAGCTGGGAGGGGCCATTCATTGTGAAGGAAGTTTTGAAGTCGGGGGGCTATCGGCTCCAAAATGTAGAGGGCGAGGCCCTGAGTCTCACCTGGAGTGGAGACGACTTGAAGAGATTTTTTCCCTAATTTTCTGTAAACAACCTGATTTCTCATAATGAAGCTTTTCTTCTCCTCCCCCCCAGGAATGTCATATCTATGCTTGCTCGGAGAGTTGGAATGAACTTGGACCCCGAGAAGATCCCGCTGCCAGGCTCCCACCTAGCTGGCAGGGCCGGAAGTCACTCGGTGTCATCCCTAGCCTCGAGAAGATCCCGCTGCCAGGCTCCCACCTAGCTGGCAGGGCCGGAAGTCACTCGATGGAATGAACTTGGACCCCGAGAAGATCCCGCTGCCAGGCTCTCACCTAGCTGGCAGGGCCGGAAGTCACTCGGTGTCATCCCTAGCCTCGAGAAGATCCCGCTGCCAGGCTCCCACCTAGCTGGCAGGGCCGGAAGTCACTCGATGGAATGAACTTGGACCCCGAGAAGATCCCGCTGCCAGGCTCCCACCTAGCTGGCAGGGCCGGAAGTCACTCGGTGTCATCCCTAGCCTCGAGAAGATCCCGCTGCCAGGCTCCCACCTAGCCGGCAGGGCCGGAAGTCACTCGATGGAATGAACTTGGACCCCGAGAAGATCCCGCTGCCAGGCTCCCACCTAGCTGGCAGGGCCGGAAGTCACTCGGTGTCATCCCTAGCCTCGAGAAGATCCCGCTGCCAGGCTCCCACCTAGCCGGCAGGGCCGGAAGTCACTCGATGGAATGAACTTGGACCCCGAGAAGATCCCGCTGCCAGGCTCCCACCTAGCTGGCAGGGCCGGAAGTCACTCGGTGTCATCCCTAGCCTCGAGAAGATCCCGCTGCCAGGCTCCCACCTAGCCGGCAGGGCCGGAGGTCACTCGATGGAATGAACTTGGACCCCGAGAAGATCCCGCTGCCAGGCTCCCACCTAGCTGGCAGGGCCGGAAGTCACTCGGTGTCATCCCTAGCCTCGAGAAGATCCCGCTGCCAGGCTCCCACCTAGCTGGCAGGGCCGGAAATCACTCGATGGAATGATCCAGAAAGCAATGGCCTGCGACCTAGAGCAAATTGCGTTGTCAGACTCCCACCTAGCCGGCAAGGCCGGAAACTGCCCGAAAAGCGTGCGCAGCAGGACGGAATCGCAAGAGTTAGCCAGAAAAGAAGGAAAGGGTCTAGCATAGCCCCACCCTCAAGCCCCGGGAAAGGTGGTTGAGTAAACACAAAGGCCTGGGCGAGAGTCCACAGAGATTTAAGCATGCGGCCGAGGGGCGAGCCAGCTTACCTCGCTCGGCAGACGAGCAAGCTCGCCTCGCTCGGCAGACGAGCAAGCTCGCCTCGCTCGGCGGACGAACCAGCTCGCCTCGCTCGGAGGACGAGTCAGCTCGCCTCGTCAGAGCCGGGCCGCTGGGACGGGTCGCGCCGTCCGGCAATGACATCGTTAGAAAACAAGACAGGCGAGAAGTGTAAAAAGAACAGTGTGTAAAAGGAACAATAGACAGAAATATAGAGTATAAGCGCAACTCGCGCATACAACACAGACCAGATTTTTACACATAATGTTCATCTACAAGGCAGATTACAAAAAACACGAGACCTAGAAACCCTAAAGCGGCTGGAAGCTTCTGTCGCCGGGCTCCGGCACGGGGAGGAACAGCGCCGGCACCGCGTCTTTGGCCGAGAGTCCCGCTGCCTCGCTCGTAAGCAGATCCGCGCGCCTCAGCGTCTGCATCGTGTATCTCGCTGCGCTGGCCGCGTTCTTCTGCATTAGCACTTCCAGGTCGTAGTCGGAGAGGTGCTCGCGCGGGCAGACCCCGCTGGCCGGAGGAGGGACAGCGGCAGCGGCCTCCAGCTCGCGTACCCGGGCCTCCAGCGCCGCCTTCTCCTGGCGAAGGGTGGCAATCTCGGCGCCCATCCGGCTCGCCGTCGCCGCGTCCTGAAAAACGGAATAGTAATCATCATAAGCTGCGTTCGCAAGAAGAAGAGATTAGCTCCGGTCGAGAGCGTACCACCCCGCCCAGATATTGCGCGAGGGTCTCCTCGGCGGCGGCGGCTCGCCCTCTCTAAAGATCCGCGTCCTCCCGAGCGAGCTTCCGGGCCTCTTCCTTCTCCTCCGCCATCTTTTGGATGGACGCGGCGTTCCGCTCCACCTGGGTACAGCGTCGCCCCACCATGTGCGCCAGCTCCAGGCCGCGCAGCTGGGCCCGCGCGCTCTCATGGATCAGCACCCGTGTCTCCTCCTTGTCGAATATGGCGGCCTCTTCGCGCGAGTACAACCCAAAGGAGAAGCTGTACGCCTCCCCGCCGATTGTGTCCTGTTCCATCCAGCTCGGCAGCAGGGTCGAGATCGTTGCGCGATTCGACTCCTTGTCCCAAGCCAGGAGCGGGACGCCGAGCTCGTCCAAGTACCTCTCGCCGTAGCCGAAGTTCCGATGCCCTCTCGGCACCGGCTCCGCAGCGGCTCCAGACCCGCCCGGCGGCGCGGAGGTGCCCGCCGCCCCGACCGGGGAATCGCTGGTCGAAACAACCAGCGGGGGCGAGGGGGCCTCAGTCGGCAAGACCGCGGGGGCCTTGCCCTTTCTTTGGCCTGCGGATGGTTGCTGATCCGCGGTCTTTGCCGACTTCGGCGGAGGCGCTGACTGCCCGCCGCCCGGTCGCTTCTTGGCCGGGACCGATGAGATGTCGCGCTGAGCGGCATCCGCGGCCTGGGCGCGGGCGAGAACCCCGGGGGGAATCCGGGCGCTTTCGTAAGGGGGATGAAGGGGAATGTCGCGTTCGCCTGCGAAGAAGGGAAGGTGAGATGAAAGAAGAGTGGGAAAGTAAGGACTAATGGAGACGAGTAGCAGACCTCCCCCCGGCGGGACAACCGCGAGATCGTCAAGGTGGCGGCGCAGGAACGCGACCTCGAAGTTCTTCCCGACAAAGAACGCGAACAGGTCGGCTTCATGGCCGCCTAGGTTGGGTGGCCGGTAGCTCGCCTCGCTGAGCTGCACCGGCGAGAAGGGCACGTTGCCGAAGTCCCCCTTGACGAACAGGAACTTCTTCAGCCAGTTGTGGCTCTTGTTGACAGTCTCCCGCACCTTGAGGTGGGCGCTGGAGAAGTAGGCCGTCCCGTCTCGGTTCGCCCTGAAAGAGAACAGCTTCCGGAATACTGCGAGGCTGAACTCCACCCGCTCCTCTCGCAAGAAGCAGGCGAACCCCATCATGACGGCGATGGAGTTCGGGGTCATCTGGCCCAGGACGACCCCGAAGTATTTGAGCACCTGGCGCACCTCGGGCCACAGGGGAAGTCGCAGGCCCACCTCGAAGTGAGCGAGGGGGATGGCGAGTTCATCCCCAAATAGGTCGTTGATCTTCTCCCTCTCATCAGGTCGCCTCGCAGAAAACCCGGCCGGGATGTGGTCGCCTAGAGCTTCCAAGTATTCGCGCTCTGTGATGACGGCGCGAGGGAAATCGTGCTCGGAGAAGGTCCAAGAGCATTTGCTTCGGCCGTCCGCGTCGTCGCCGCCTCCGCCCATCCCCGTTGATTCGCCGCCGAACGCGAGACAAAAAGCCGGGAGGCGAGCTAGAATCGCACTTCGCGAGAAAAGGGGAAGCGAGAAAACGTTTTGGAGTCGGTGAAGAAATAAGGGCCGGCAGGACCTATTTATAGGAAAAGAGAAGGGGCGGGAAACTTCCCGCCAAAAGATGGGGTGCGGATAGCAAAAATTAATCCGACGGTTCGACTTCCCGCGCGCGAGCACACCTCAAAGGTCGAGCCGGCACGGTTCTCGCCCGGCTGCAGCCGCGGGAGACCGGTGCGGGCGAACCAACCCCAACCCGCACCCGCACGGCGTGCCGCGCGAGACGGGAGATTCCCCGTCTAGCGAGCTCCTCGGCTCGCCCCCGCCCCGATCAGCGCGAAGAGAAGAATGGACCTTTCCCCCTAACCCGCACACAGAAGACCAAAGAAGAGCAGCGCAACAATTTCAATACATCTCAGCAACAAAATAGTTAGGCCCATAGGCAGGCTAAAAGAGTCGCAAGCAATTACAAATACAAATACAAGATAAATTCGAGATGACGGTAACCCCGCGGTATCACGCGAGCGAGGGGCAAACAACTGGGTCAGTACTCGACCCACTTCCACCTGTGCCGCCTCTTCGTTCCCGCCCGAGGCGGCACGCGGGGATCGTGGTAATCGCGAACCGCCACCAGCTCCCGCTGAGCCCGGCCGACCTGCTCCACGGCGCTCTTAAGATGCCCCTCGGCTCGCGTTATATGCACGCCCGGCGAGGTGACGTCGTCGTCTTCCGCTTCACGCCGAGGGCCCTCCAAGGCCGCGAGCCGGGCATCGGTCTCGGCCTTGTCGCCTTCGATCCTCCTTATGGCCTCCTGCAGCAGCATTGTGTGTTTCTGGAATAGCCGCGTCACCTGCCTCTTCATCCCCGCCGCATCGTTCGGGTCGCCCAGATAGTCAGATACACTGTCCACGTCAGGCGGGGGCGAGTACCCTTCGCTCATCTCGGTCTCAGGCGAGGCCCTGCGAAAGCCTGCAAGCGGGGAGGGGTCAGAATGAGCGAGCAAGAGGCAAAGTCAACGATAAAAACCAGCTCACCAGGGGTGGGCACATCGCCCGCACCGACAGATGGGCGGGAAGAGCCCGGCCGATCCCGAAAGTCCCCTCCCTCGAGGGTCTCAAGAGATTTCCCCAGCCCATGGGAGACCGCTGGACGGGGAGTTTCCGGAGGTGGGCGATCCGGACCTGGGGAACTCGCGATCTTCTCAGGCGATGGAGGCGGAGGACGATCCTCTCCCCGGTTCTCCACCTCCTCACAGGGAATTACCTGCAAAACAGGGAGTCAGACGAATAGCGATAGTCGGCGGAAGGCCACGCACCCCGGGGACTACCTCAGCACCCGCCGCCGAGCTGGAGGCCGGGCAGTCGCCCGCCAGAGAACGCTTAACGATCTTTCCCTTCGCCGGCCTGAAGAGGGGGCCGGAGGATCCGCGAGCTAGCCATGGGGCGGCCTCAAGGGCCTCCTCCTGAGTCTGCAGGACCGCTGCCGCCAGGCGAGCTCGCACTTCTTCGCTAACCAGCATCGAGGAACAAAAGTCTGCTCAGAGAAAATAAAGGGATTTGGGGGGCCTCCTACAGGGGTCAGCGGTATGTATTTTATAGCAGAACAGTGGGCCCCCACCAGAAGATTCCCTGCCAGCTCAGCACAGGGGCTCGCCGAACACGCGGGTTGGATGGTTCTTTCCGAGCTTGGTTCAAGCTCAAAAAGAGCGGGGATTGTGTACAACCCTGTGTCCGGCGAGCGGGTCCCACCAGGGAGGTTGAACAGGCCTGCCCCCGCGACTCGCACCCAAGCGGCAGGACGGGCTGAACGACTAAAGGGCTGGCCCGCTCCTGCCCATCTCAGGCGAGCGAGCTGGCAACCCGCAGCAAGCGAGCCGGACCTGAGCTGGCGACCCGCAGCAAGCGAGCCGGACCCGAGCTGGCAACCCGCAGCAAGCGAGCCGGACCCGAGCTGGCGACCCGCAGCAAGCGAGCCGGACCCGAGCTGGCGACCCGCCGCAAGCGAGCCGGACCCGCGATTGGCGACCCGCCGCAAGCGATCCGGACCCCGAGCGCGACCTGACTGCCGATCCGCCCGGCAAAAGGCAGGCGGCTCGCCCATATCGGCTCGCACTCGCCCAGTGAGGGTAGGCGAGCCCCAGAGCCGGGTCGCACCCGCCTCCTGCGGGAGAACTGAAGGCGAGCTGACCGCCCGGGGGTGCGAATAGCTACTCAGAACAGCGGAGCCTCGCTGTTGGCAGGCCAGGTTGGACTGCGCATAGCTGTTCAGAACAGCGGAGTTTGGCTGTTGGCAGACCCATCCAGGGGTCTTTTGGTACTTCCAGGTCAGTCCTTTTGGTTATTGGCAGTTCAGATTCTGAAAATCTATAAATAAGACCCAAGGGGTACCTCAGAGGACACGCTTTCAGTGCCTCCTTGCTCTCATTTTGAAGTGTTCTCTGAGAGTACCTTAGCTCGGCTCTTGGCTAAGGAGGGGAAGCGCTCAGAGATCTTCCGGGTTTGTGGTGGGACCTCCCTGCCGAGCCCTTGGGTCTGTCTCTTCTTGTCTCTCTCGTTGTTTTTCTTGCAGGTGCGAAGTAGGCACGAGACCACCCCTTCCCCAAGGGTCGAACTCCACAAGAGGCCGGTTTTCGGTTTCAACATGTACCATATCAGTATTTGTATCAATATTTCAATCTTTGGGTCCAGCCCCTTTTTGGGCTTACGTGTTCAAATCAGAATGTTCATCACACGTCTATGTCTTTCGGCCGATTGATTTGACATCCATTCACATCATATATGTACATATAATTTCTATCATACCCTTAACAACAACACGCGTCTATACAATTATATTTATAGGATGTTTATTTATTATTTTTATCCCCTCAGAAGTTCTTTTGCCTGTTTGCCTAATTTCAGGCCATACATAGTAGCAAGAAATTATTATAAGTGATATAAAACTTCATTAGATCACATGCCACAGTATAACTATGTTCTGTATCAATGAAAAAACATGAGTAATTAAAGCATCAATTAATAAGATAAAGCTCACTGACACTTTCTCCTTTCCAGTGTCACGTCCAACGTCATCGCCATATCTATCTTGGGATGTCATCCTTCGCGATAGCTGTTTAGGAATCGTATCAGTAAGGAACATTTTAATTGGGGTTGCATCAAGTTATAGCTATGACGTTGACCTCTAAGATGACTTGAACTTTTCTTTAAGGTTTCTCTAAGAGAAAGTTTTGACAAGAATGAACAAGTGAAGCCTAGGAAAAATCAACCAGTGAAAAATCTTTCACTGAACAATAAACAGAAACCTGCTCATCTGAGCATAAATTGTCCACTCATACTTCTTTTGATGCAAGCCCAAGTAGTCTCAAACAAAAGAAACAAACTAACAGTAGTCAGCCTAATCCCCCAATAATCCGGTGAAGAAAAACTAGAGTGAAGCAATAGTAGATAGTAGTCGGCCTAATCAGGCCAATTTGAACTCACTTTATCAAGGAAAGCCCCCAATAATTATGAAATTAAATCTCTCAGATCAGCATACATCCAGCATCAACCAAAAGAAAAGTATGCATATATTTTTCCCCCAACTGAAACAGACAACCTTTCCCAATGAAAATCGGATCAAAATTACAATTTATAATCGGGCGATAAATGAAACCCATAAAGATCACCGACCTTTTGGCTCAAGTCCCCATAACAGGGCGACATGCATAGGCAAATCTTGCAACACTATTTTCCCCAAATCAGAAAATAAAACATAGCTCATCATCTGATCAGTTAAAACAAAACCCCAAAATCACTGGACAAAAAAATCCAACGAGAACTCAAACGGCCATCAAAAAAACATATACAGGTATCACATAAAATACACCTTCACCCATCCTATTCTTCTTTTAACCCATGTCGAAATAACTATGAAGGCTTCAAAAAAATTTAACAATGCTTACAGTGTGTTAGGGTGTGGTTCTCATACGAGTCGGTAAAAACCACCGGGCACGCTTGTAGCTGCTCGTGATGTTACAAGTTTATGTTTGGAGGCCGGAGCGATGTTGGAGCTGCCTGGGCTCAGGGTTCGTCGAGCAGCGCTCCATAAACGAGCTGAAATGAGCACAATTCGGAGTTAGGTGGCACCTACCACCAAATTAGGTAGCACCTACCACCAAATTAGGTGTTAGGTAACACCTACCACCAGTTTTGGAGTTAGGTAGCTTTTCTTTGGGGCCTATAAATGGAAGCCAATTCCAAGGCCAAAGACATCCATTCCAAGAGAGATTTGAGTGGAGGAAGATCAAGAGAAGATCTTGGAGAAGAGTATCGAAGATCGGATCGTCGGATTCTAAAGAAGAAGGGGCTTTGTGTAGCCTTTCTCCTTTGCGGCATTCGGAACGGATTTTTCAATCCGTTGGCAAGGTGAGATTTTTGTATTCCTTTGTGGAACTAGTACCTTGTGTAGGTGGTGGTGATCCGTTGTGGATCGGTGGTGGAAATTGTGCCTTGTGTATGTGGCGGTGGTGAAAGCCCTGTAATTTGTTGTGCGTGATTTTTTCGCGCCTTATAGTGGAGGCTTTCAAGGGTGGACGCTGATAGTCCCGTGGTTTTCACCCTATTGGGTTTCCACGTTAAAAATTGTTGTGTCACTTTATTATTGCTGTGCTTGTCTTGCTTGTAAATCCACTACAGGTGCCCTGGTCGGGATCATGCTATTTTTTCCCAACAAGTGGTATCAGAGCCAGGTTGCTGGTCAGTAGTCAGAACAGGGCCGATACTGGGCTGACCTTTTGTGATTTCGAGACGAGGCGATTGTATTCTCAGGTTTGGCATTGAGTGCGGTAGTTTACGACCATTGGTCCTCTGGCTATCCTCTTCAGTGACTTATCGTGAGAGAGTCGCGCTCAGAGAACTGTGGTCAGTCCGGCCAGTTGGTTTAGCAAGATGGAATTGACTTCAGAACAGATGGTCAAGTTGAATGGAGCAAATTATCATCAGTGGCACTTGCTTATGGAGGATCTCATCTACGTCAAGGGCTGACATGCCCCTATCTTCGAAGAGATGCCGAAGGATATGGATCCGGCTAAATGGCAGGTGGAGCACCGGAAGCTCTGTGGCTTCATTAGACGGTTCGTGGAGCCGAACGTCTACAACCACGTGGCTAGCATCACAGATGCGAAGGAGCTGTGGAGAACTCTGGAAACGTTGTATGCCAAGAGCACTGGCATCAACAAGCTGGCTTTGCTGACAAAGCTTGGAGAGTTCCGCTACCGGGAAGGCTCACCGATCATGGATCATGTCAATGAGTTCCAAGGAATCATTGATCAGTTGACGGCGATGAAGGTGACATTTGAGGATGAGGTCAATGCGCTGTGGCTGTTGAAGTCTCTTCCGGACTCTTGGGAGATGGTCAGGATTGCACTGATCAACTCTTCACCCCAGGGGATTATCACCATGGAGATCGCCAAGAGTGGGATCTTGAACGAAGAGGTGAGGCGGAAGTCTCAAGGGACGTCAGGCTCTTCATCACGAGCTGATGTTCTGTTTACGGAATCCAGGGGGAGAGGCAGGAGCAAGAGTCGAGGACGGAAGGAGGAAAGAAGCCAGAGCAGAGAGAAGTCACGTTCACGATATCAGAACGTGGAGTGTCATTTCTGCCACAAGAAGGGACACATCAAGAAGTTTTGCTATGCCTGGAAGAATGAGCAGAAGAAGGGTGTGGCGACTGAGGCCAAGGAGGAGAGCCACACTGCTGCGGTTGTCTCCAGTGATGAGGAAGATGTTGTCATTGTCGGTGATGAAATCACGGCAGCGCTCTCCTGTGACGACAGGAGATGGATTGTAGATTCAGGTGCTTCTGCGCACGTCTCCCACAATCGGGAGCTATTTGCCACGTACACCACCCATGAATGCGGGGTGTTACGAATGGGCAACGGGAATACGTCCAAGGTGCTGGGACGTGGAGACGTGCATCTGAAGACGAGCACTGGAGTGTTGCTGATTTTGCGGGACGTGCGACACGTGCCCGATATTCGTTTCAACCTACTTTCCGTGGGGAAACTTGGAGATGAAGGACATGTAAGTATCTTTGGTGGTGATTTCTGGAAGCTAGTTCGAGGATCGCTGGTTATGGCCAAGGGCTATAGGGAGTCCGGCCTTTATTACATGGAGGGGAGGCCTGAAGATCCACAGGCGAACTCCGTGAGAGATGAGGGATCCATTTCCCTGTGGCACAGGAGACTGTCTCATATTAGCCAGAAGGGCTTGGACTGCCTACAGAAGAAGAAGCTACTCAGTGACCTATCGGTCGATCACTTGGAGAGGTGTGATCACTGTATGGCGGGGAAGCAAAATCGGGTTTCATTCCGTCGTCATCCGTCCACCAGGAGATCTGAGCCATTGGAGCTCGTACACACAGACGTCTGCGGGCCTATGAAGGTCCCAACGCGAGGGGGAGCTCAGTATTTTGTGACCTTTATTGATGACTGGTCGAGGAAGGTTTGGGTCTATCCGTTGAAGACCAAAGACCAGGTACTTGAAACCTTCAGAAGGTTCCATGCTGAGATGGAACGCCAATCTGGAAAGAAGCTGCTGTGTATCCGTTCTGACAATGGGGGAGAGTACGTGGGTCCATTTGATGAGTATTGCAAGGACCACGGGATTCGTTATGAGAAGACCCCCCCAAAAACACCACAGCTGAATGGTGTTGCTGAAAGGATGAACCGGACATTGATGGAGAGGGTGCGATGCATGCTTTCTGAGTCCAAGCTGCCAGAGATGTTTTGGGGTGAGGCTCTTTTGACTACGGCGCATGTCATCAACCTCTCACCGAGCTATCCTTTGGATGAGGATGTTCCGGATCGAGTCTGGTATGGGAAGGACCCGTCCTATAGTCATTTGCGGGTCTTTGGCTGCAGGGCCTTCATCCACATTCCCAAGGACGAACGATCGAAGTTGGAATCGAAGACCCGGAAGTGCATTTTCTTGGGCTATGGTCATAATGGTGAGCTCGGATACAGATTCTTTGATCCGGTGGCGAAGAAGTTAGTGCGGAGTCGAGATGCAGTGTTCTGCGAGGAGCAAACTGGAGGTGATCTGGAGAAAAAAGGTGAGTCTGGGAGTGACTCACGTTCTGCTGAGTTGCCTATTGGTAGTGATGACCACGTTGAGGAGACTGTGGAGCCAGTTCCAGCACAGGGTGCTGAAGATGATGTTGAGGAGCCAGGAGCTGCTGAGGAGGTTGCAGAAGAGGAGCCTGCACCAGCTCCTGAGCCTGTGTTGAGGAGATCAGATCGAGCTAGGCATCCGCCCGCCAGATATTCTGCGTCAGAGTTTGTTCTACTAACTGATGCAGGGGAGCCGGAGAGCTATTCTGAAGCAGTAGAGAGCGCAGATAGGCACCACTGGATGGCAGCGATGCAAGAGGAGATGCAATCGCTGCGGACAAATCATACCTACGACCTGGTGCGGTTGCCGAAGGGCAAGAAGGTCTTGAAGAACAGGTGGATCTTTAGGTTGAAGGAGGGTGCTTCTCCTACACCTCTGCGTTACAAAGCCAGGTTGGTAGTAAAGGGATTTGCACAGAGACAGGGCATTGATTTTGATGAGATATTTTCGCCTGTAGTGAAAATGTCCTCCATTCGAGTTGTGCTAGGCCTCGCTGCGAGGCTAGACTTGGAGGTGGAGCAGATGGACGTGAAGACCGCTTTTCTACATGGCGATCTTGAAGAGGAGCTGTACATGGAGCAGCCTGATGGCTACTGTATCAGCAGTAAAGAAGGATATGTATGCCGCTTGCAGAAAAGTCTGTACGGGTTGAAACAGGCCCCGCGGCAATGGTATCGGAAGTTCGAGACTTTTATGGGGGAGATCGACTTCACGAAAACCACCCTGGACCACTGCGTATTTGTGAAGCAGTGTGCTCCTGAAGACTTCGTCATTCTGCTACTTTATGTCGATGACATGCTGATCATCGGGAAGAACACTGCGCGCATTACTGAATTGAAGCGGCAGTTGAGTTCGAAGTTTGAGATGAAGGATCTGGGTCCCGCAAAGACTATTCTGGGAATGCATATTCGCAGGGGCAGGTGCACCAGATTCCTTTGGTTATCCCAGGAGCGGTATATCCGCAAAGTGTTGCAACGTTTTTCTATGGATCAGACGAAGAAGGTGAGCACGCCACTTGCAGCTCACTTCAAGTTGACCGCTGATCAATGCCCCAGCACACCAGAGGAGAAAGAGGCTATGCAGAAGGTGCCTTATGCGTCTGCAGTGGGAAGCCTCATGTATGCTATGGTGTGCACGCGCCCAGACATTGCTCATGCTATTGGTATTGTGAGCAGGTTTCTCTCCAACCCTGGGAAAGAACACTGGAGCGCGGTGAAGTGGATTCTGAGGTACCTGCAGGGGACGACAGATCTGAGTTTGAGATTTGGAGGCAGTAAGCCCGAGCTTCTGGGCTATACTGATGCTGATATGGCCGGAGATCTGGACTCTAGAAAATCTACGTCCGGGTACCTGATGTTATTTGCAGGGGGAGCAGTTTCGTGGGCATCGAGACTGCAGAAGTGTGTGGCACTGTCAACGACAGAAGCTGAGTTTATTGCTGTGACTGAGGCAGGAAAGGAGTTGCTCTGGATGAAGAGGTTTGTTAGAGAACTTGGTTTCACTCAGGATCGTTATATGTTGTTGTGTGACAGCCAGAGTGCCATCCACTTGGGAAAGAACTTCATGTTCCATTCGAGGTCGAAACACATCGACACACGGTATCATTGGATACGTGATGTTGTGGAGAAGAAGGAGCTCGAGCTACTGAAGGTTCACACCGATGATAATGGGGCGGACATGCTGACCAAGGTAGTGACCCGAGGGAAGTTTGATACATGTGTGAGAATCGCCGGGATGGCGGTTTCTCCCGACTCGATGTGAAGGGGGAGTTTGTTAGGGTGTGGTTCCCATACGAGTCGGTAAAAACCACCGGGCACGCTTGTAGCTGCTCGTGATGTTACAAGTTTATGTTTGGAGGCCGGAGCGATGTTGGAGCTGCCTGGGCTCAGGGTTCGTCGAGCAGCGCTCCATAAACGAGCTGAAATGAGCACAATTCGGAGTTAGGTGGCACCTACCACCAAATTAGGTAGCACCTACCACCAAATTAGGTGTTAGGTAACACCTACCACCAGTTTTGGAGTTAGGTAGCTTTTCTTTGGGGCCTATAAATGGAAGCCAATTCCAAGGCCAAAGACATCCATTCCAAGAGAGATTTGAGTGGAGGAAGATCAAGAGAAGATCTTGGAGAAGAGTATTGAAGATCGGATCGTCGGATTCTAAAGAAGAAGGGGCTTTGTGTAGCCTTTCTCCTTTGCGGCATTCAGAACGGATTTTTCAATCCGTTGGCAAGGTGAGATTTTTGTATTCCTTTGTGAAACTAGTACCTTGTGTAGGTGGTGGTGATCCGTTGTGTATCGGTGGTGGAAATTGTGCCTTGTGTATGTGGCGGTGGTGAAAGCCCTGTAATTTGTTGTCCGTGATTTTTTCACGCCTTATAGTGGAGGCTTTCAAGGGTGGACGCTGATAGTCCCGTGGTTTTCACCCTATTGGGTTTCCACGTTAAAAATTGTTGTGTCACTTTATTATTGCTGTGCTTGTCTTGCTTGTAAATCCACTACAGGTGCCCTGGTCGGGATCATGCTATTTTTTCCCAACACAGTGCAGGAAAACTGGACGTTGCGCAAGGTTTGATAACCAACCTAACAGCACAAAATGAACACAATACTTTCCCAGGTTCTGATGCCAGCAGCAACACAAGGATTCCACCAGGATATTGAAATCAAAATAGATGGAGGAGAAGAAGAGAGGAGGAAAAATAGTTCTGAGCTGTAGCCTTGATACAACCGAGAGGAAATAAAGAAGTAGTCGGTTGTGGCAGCAGATACAAGAAAGAACAGGAAGATAATATCCCATTTATTTCCACCACCGCTTCCTATAGATTTAGGATTACATGACCCCTAATTAAAATAGATTACACTAAGAGTTTTCATAAGTATTTCCAACTCAATAACAACAGTTCTTAAGGTCTCAAATAAGGTAGCCATTCCAGTAAGATACATTGCAACCTATTTATGATAATTCCACACCTTATCTAGAATTCAATATGTCAATTACAAATCAAACATATAAACTACTAAATAAATTCACCATATGCTATAAATTCTCATCACTGTTTTCATATTTGTGTTTTTATCTCATCATAGGGGATGTATATGTCATTATCATTTAGCAACATAATGATTTAATTTTTTTGTTATCAAAGTAAGTATACGATAGACAACAGTGTTTGAACGTACCATGAAATTTAAGCATCACAGAGCAGCCAAAACAAGAGGCCCCCGCAGGACCAGCAACATTTCAAGCTCCGGGGAGGAGGAGGAATGAAGACCGAATGGATCAAGACGGTCGCGAAGAGGTGGTCCAAGGAGCAGGAGGACAAGTAGGGAAAATCCATGGAGGAGCCAGGCTAGGAGCTTCCCGAAAGGGAAATATCCATCAAATGTATTGCAAGAGCGTCGCCTCGACTTCTCAAGCATCGCCGCCGTTGGAGGAGATCACTTTTTTCGAGGAATACATGTTGGGAAATGAGAACCCCTTTCACGTGCCCTCATCATCCAAGTCGTTATCGAATACTTCACCGTTGACCAGATCCTGACAGACAACGAGAGCTCGATAAATGTCATCTTCAAAAGGACATTCGTCGAGTTACAGGTGAAGGCGTCCAGGGTCCTAGCTGCTGACAGACCCCTCTTTGGCTTTTTTAGAGAGAAGAAGACGGTGGAGGGAGGAGCAGATCTTCTAGTGACACCTGACAACACCTCGATCATGTGCCGGTTCATCACTGTAGACGCACCGAGCTGCTACATCGCAATCTCCAGGACGCCACTCATCAACTACTTCATGGCTGTCTCATCTTCCTACCATCAGTGTTTGAAGTACAGTCAGGGTGATGTCCAAGTAAGGATCTGGGGAGATCCCAAAGCTGGAAGGGAGTGTTATCACAGTGTTGTCAGTACCTTCAGCTTGATGGATAATGCAGAGAGACTGGAGAGGATCTTGGAAGGAGAGGACCGGCTAAGAGTTGCGGAGGAGCTGGAAGAAGTGAAGGTGATCTCGACGGATGGAGTGCTCGGACTGCTGAAGATAGGAAGGATCCCTGATACTAGAAGGAAAGGTAGAGATAGCACGACATGTCTACAAGAAAATGTAAACATCTTCGCCTGGAGCGTCATAGAGATGTCGGGGATCGACGCAGGGGTTGCATGTCATCGCCTCAATCTGGACCCTAAGATCGCACCCGTCCGACAAAAGCAAAGGAAAAGCGCAACTGCGCTGTCCGAGCCGATCAGGGAGGAAGTGGGAAAACTCCTGGACGCAAGTTTTGTTTCAGAGATCCATTATCCAAGCTGGGTCTCCAATATTGTAATACTGAAGAAAGCAGAAGGGAGCTGACTGCTATGTATCAACTTTTCTATATTAAATAAAGTCTGTTCAAAGGATTGCCAGCTCTATGTGCTCAGTGTAAGTGGTGCATCCAATCTGTCATCCAACTGCCGGGAAACAAGGCTTAAAAAGGTAAAAAAAAAAACACCCAAAAAACAGACGAGCGATGAAAAGCTTGGATTTCTCCTGCGCGCACACCACATACGAAAAATGTGTCCTGGTCGGTGGATCATTAACGGAACCATCAACTTCCACTAGCCGAGCTTGTTGCATGCGTGTTGAATTAAAAGACTTCCCTTTGTCCCCTTCCTAGCTTTCTACCGCCCCACTATAATGAGTCGCACTGCAAGTCCCAGTAAACTTCCAAATTCTACCCTCATATTGCTCCCATTACCCAGCCTAGCTTTAAGACTAATATATCATATTATGTTATATTATATTAATTGGAAGTTTGTATAAATTTTTTAGGATTCATTTGGCACAACGGTGGCGGGAGCAGCCGGCAGGTCCAAACGCCAATTTCGAACTGGAGGGGGGAGGCGGGGATCTAAATGCAGCCGGAACTGGAGCTTTTCCTCCTAACAGCAGGAGCAAACACCATATTTGCCGCCGCCGGCCATTTGGAAATCCGCTGGTGTTGCTCCAAACGCCGCGCCAAATGTCCTTAAATTATTGATTGGGGATTTAGTTTGGATCTTTAATTCAAATCAGAGAATTTTTCTCCACCTATAAATGTAGCAATCCCCTAAAAAAATATAGAATTTGTTAGAACAAAAATATTAAAATAGAAAAGCTGAGATTGAATTGATGGTCGAATTAACAATCATAATTAGCCTAATTTTTTTTAATATAATATATCTAGTAAGAGAAAAAAAATGAATCCTTTATCTTTCCAATTTAATTCATTTTTTTATAAAACAGAGAAGCATTAATATTATAATAAATAAATAAGTATTTGTGTGTATATAAAAGAAAGAATGGACTCTTCATAAGCCTCACTTTTGTAAGGTGCTCAAGTGAACTTTCAACTCTGCTTCTCTGTTTTCCTTCTAAATCTCTCCAGAATACAATTAATGGGCAACTGCATCAGTTCTCCAACATCAAACAAGTCAATCAAACGGAGATTCACTGCTCGGGGTTTCCATGCTTTCGGGGTGAGTATATGGAACATTTCAACTCTGTTTCTGCAGCCGGATCATGAGCTGAGGAGCGGAGAAGCTTGCCATCTTGTTCCCCTCGGCGCACCACAGTTCAGCGGCTCGCCGGACTTGAAGCCGCCGGCGGGTGTAAATGAAGGCAAGGAAGAAGGGGGAAGCAAACGGGTTAAGATTTTCTTGACAAAGAAGCAGCTTCAAGAGCTGCTGTCAATGAACGGTTCATTGGATGAAATGGCATATGTCGCCGGCGAAGGGAATTGTGGTAGCTGGAAGCCTGAATTAGATACTATTTTAGAGGAAGTAGAATAATTTTGGGATCTGAGAAAGAAAAATAAGTTCTTCTGCCAGGTAGAGATGAAACGATGCTATTACAGAAAAAGAAACAGAGGATGAAACGATGCAACCCGCAATTGGATAGTCGCACCTCAAAATCTCACAATTTTTCGCGTCTTTTCGAAATACGTCTTGTACATGTAATTTCAGGAAAAGTATTCAACACGAAAGTTGTAGATATCGACTAAATCTACAACTTTTGTGTTGAACACTTTTCCTGAAATTGTATGTACAAGACGTATTTCAAAAAGGCGCAAAATTTGGATATATTTTCAAAGTACGTCTTGTACATGCATTTTTAGGAAAAGTGATCACGAAAGTTGTAGATCTCGTCGATATCTACAACTTTCGTGTTGAACACTTTTCCTGATATTACATGTACAAGACGTATTTCAAAAAGTTGCGAAAAAGTATTAGATTTTGAGATGCAACTAGTAAAATAATAGATTGCGGTTAACAATTACCAAAAAAAAAATAAAAATAAATGTAAGTAGATTAGTAGAGCTTTCAAAACAGGACGCGTTTTACTGTGCGCGGGACGCACATAGAACAAGTGTGTGCTAGAAAAATCCGACTGTAAAATTTGCAATCAACTGTTGAAATCCAATTTGGAAATACGGGTGTAATTATCTTTTTTTGCGGTCGTATTTTTTCTAGCGCACATCAAAAAATTAAGGGTGCTGTTATGTGCAAATCAAGTTCGGCTATGTGCAAATCAGGTTAAGTGCAAACCAAACTAAAAATCATAAATACTTGCGAACCCGTAAAAGGCTGATCTGCACCTATCTGTTCTGATAAGTTTTTGAACGAGCAGTTTGCACGTAACCAGAATTGGTTTGAACTTAAAATTGGGCAAAATTAAATAGGGCTCGAAGTTAAAAAATCAAACCGCATTGTACTGAACCTATTCGGATCCGGATTCTTTTTTTGGGAAATGTCATGGATGATTTTATGAAAACAGAAATAAAAAATAAATAAATATAAGAGGAAGCATAACTGTCGTCTGTGAAAAAAAAGTCAAGTTGGAGTATGATGGAACCGCCAGGAATATTTATGAGGGGGAACCGCCTCCTGTTAACGTGAAGGCAGCCGCCGCGTGGAGGAGATCGCGGCGTGCCGGGCTCGTTTTGAAGGAAGGCCGCCACCGTTGCTGGTGGTTGCCGGTGATGCGATCTCGTGCGGCGACATTGGCGTTGTTGTTGTCGGTCTCAACCACACTAGAAGGAAATTAGTAACAAGCACAACAGAAGCACAAGAGACATAAACTGGAATTCAATCTGATTTACAAAACGAGGCATACATTACAAGTCATGATTTCACTAATGTACCCAAGAAAAGCAAAAAATATAATTGTATATTTGTATGCAAAGAAGAAACCGCGTGGACAGATAACTGTGATAGCACAAACTGCTCAAGCCGCAAGCTCTGCCCGCCGAAACCGACCAAGTCTCATATCTGCCACTAGCGCGCGGACTGACTATTATTGAATGCTGATGATCAAGAAAGTGAAGAAACAAATCCCTATGATGAGTCTGGGGGAACTCCAAACTCTATCCGCAACCCCGGGCAAAGTTACGTCAAGGCACGTACTGCGACTGTTGTAAACCGTTGACTGTAAACCGCGAACTGTTGCACACCAAACTTCTATTGATTGCCTAGCCGCCTGATGCTAGCCGCACAACCTGCATAGATTGCCAACTTCACTTAGTCGCCCCTGTTAGAAAA
The DNA here is from genome assembly GCA_039583875.1 of Platanthera guangdongensis. Lineage (NCBI taxonomy): Eukaryota > Viridiplantae > Streptophyta > Magnoliopsida > Asparagales > Orchidaceae > Platanthera > Platanthera guangdongensis. The sequence goes on along the minus strand of CM077152.1, from coordinate 29,083,689 downwards.
ACGTAACAACGGGATCTAAACGCGAGTTGACTTTTTACTGTTCTCCATATATTCAAAAGGAGTCGGGGAATAAAAACATGTTCCCCCACCACTGATGGAGGTTACACGGGTAGTTACCCACACATCGGACTGTCACGATTGGGGCGAAATGATCAGTCGGTGGGGAAGACTCCCAAGGAGGGCAACAGAGGCGGCTGGCCGCCACCTTAAGGGTGGCCGGCCCCGACGAAGACTGCAGGCTCCCGACGCAACGACGATTGTGGGTGTGGTCTGCCGGCCAGCCGTAGACGGGTGGTACACCGAACGCAGGCATGACCAGCAGCAGACATACACCGGGCGCGTCCCCGGGCTCAACGTCGTTGTCGGGCTCCAGCCGCAAGGTGAGGCCGGCCGGAGCCGGCCCGAGCGGGGGGGGGGGGGGGGGGGGGGGGGGGGGGGGCTGAGCACATCCTTCTGAGGGGTAGGGTGCGGCCGGTCGTGCCCGGTACCTCCAGCGGAGGCCGCGGGAGGGAAGGCTCCCGCCGGTCGGGGTGGCCAGTGGGATCGCCACGGCTCGCGGCCGCTGGTGCTTGGCCGCAAGGTGCGGTGGGAGAGAGGAGCTGGCCTCGGGTGGTCCGGGATCCCCCGCGCGCGGATCGCGCGCGATCACGCGTGCCGATTGCGCTCGCGGCGGTTCCCCAAAATTTCCATTTGGCCGTGGGATCGTGCGCGCGGCGGTTCCCACATCTCACAAGAAATTCACAAAATAAATGGTGGATTGGATTTCTCTCATCGAGACAATAAATTTTGACCACTTATATTTCAAACACAGTGGACGGATGAGAGAATAACTATGATAAGATGAATACATTTATATTTCTTTTTAGTTCGTGCGAGGAAGACCATGAACGCGGTGGTTATAAAATGTCCTTCGTGAACGCCAATCTCACATAAGAAATTTCATTCACTTTTATGTTCAAAAACTATTCTATAACAATAACGTTTTTGTTAAAACTAACTCTAAAAAAACCACCGCAAACCAATTCCTGATTGTACAACTTTTGTGCACTAGATATAAGCCCAACAGTCAAGCCGAACAGTCCTCAGCTTCAGTGTGTCACAGCTCAATATGCTCGGTTTCTTCGACAAGGAAGGCCCAAGCATCCAATCGAAGCAAAGTTACCTTTTTTTCCACAAAGGTCCGGTCCCTCCGAACCAATCAGACACGGCACATAGCCTGTCTGGCCGCGAAAACTGATTGGCCAGGGAACAGCCCCTCCAAACTCAATAATTTGCCCGGCTCCGGGGGGGTGGGGGCTGTACTGCACCATACAATGCACTATTCAATAGCTGCCCGTGCAGCAGCGCTTGCGCCAAGATGCATGCATGAGACATATGTACTCGCAGCTGTTGGATGTGCTGTACTGCACGGTGCAATACAACATAACCCTGCATACGTCCGGGGGGGGGGGGGGGGGGTAAAGTGCATCTTAGAGATGATGATACCTCTGCATTTATATAATCCAATGGACTGAAAATAAAAGGCCCTCTTCCTACTTTAGTAAAAATCAGGGAAAAAATAGGCGGAAGAATTCCGCTCTCTGCTCCGCCATTTTCCTATTGCAGGGTGCTACGCCCTCCTCCTCCTTCATCTCCCTTACAAAATTTACAGTTTTCCCGGACCGACATTTCCGTCTTGCTCCGCCCCTCTCCTCCTCTCTTCCCCTCAAAATTTTTCAGGTTCACTGCACGGCCATTTTCTGTCTCGCTCCTCTCCTTCTCCTCCCTTTCCTTGATCAACCTTCATGGCGGAGCCGGCTAGGTCGCCGGAATACAAGTTCGAATGAGAAGTCAACGCATGCGTCTATTTCTATTTGAAGCATGTTGATGTGAGAGATATTGTTAGTGTATATTTGGACAATTAACGGGTTCGGAGGCATAACAGGTCGTGTCAGATACACAGATATCCAATACCCGTAGAAACTCCTTGGATTTGCCTATTTATACCCACCTAAGGGCAACGGGTAGGAGATTCCACTTAGATCCCCATCCAGATGTTTCGAGCAACTTCCACAGATATGCGTCGAGTTCAATTCAACGCAGCACGGCGAAGTCGATGCATGGGTTGAGATCAATTCGATGCATGAAGACGCGGGAGAAAAGTGCGCCAAGTTTGATTCGACGCACCACGACAAAGTCAACGCATGCGTCGAGATCAATTCGACGCATGTCGATGCAACTCTGAATTTCTAGGATTCAAAAAGAGTCAAAACTATTTTGAACAAAAAATACAATTCAATTTAATTATTTTTCAAATCTCAAACGCGAAATCCGGATCCGGTCAAGTGCGGTGCACGCGCGCGCGTGTGGTTCATGATTTTTCCTTATGTTCTTTTGAACAAATAAGAAAAAGTGAATTTATTTATATACTAACTACAAGAATGGTGATAAATAATGTAAGATTAAAAAATTTCATTCTTGTTCATGAAAGGTTTCCCTTCAAATGAATTGGATTTCCTCCAAATTGATATTGCAGCTTTTTCATCAAATGAGAAGCTCAAACACCAAACATCATTTGACTCCAAAGAAACATTTAATTATAATACTTTATACATTAAACTTCTAACAAACAGTAGCTCCAATGTAACAGCCTTCCTGCCCATGGCTCGAAAGGGCGATCTTCGGTACCCCAACATCACACTCGAAAGAGTTCAGCCTCAAATAGTCTATAAATCATGCACCACAACCTCTGTCCATTCCCACAAGGGGGTTGTTGGAGACCGCAAACTCACTTCGATAAAAAATGATCCAGTTAAGCGCTCCTACGGGAATTTCCCAGATGATCACCCATCCCAGAACTACTCCCGCCCGAACACACGTAACTATAAAAATTCTTTCACTTTTCATCACCAATTAAACTGCAGTAGTCCTGTGATGAGTGACCTCCTAGAAAGTCCCCGTATAGGTGCTTAACTGAATCATTTCTCACCGAAGAGAGCCCGCGGTCTCCAACAACCCGTCTGTGGGAATGAAGAGAGGTTGAGATGCATGATCTATAAACTATTTGAGTCTGATCCCTTTTGCGCGCGATGCTAGTGGTGCCGACGGTCGTCCTTTCAAGTCATGAGCTGGGGAGACCGTTACCGAAAAAATACATTTTTTGTGTCGATGCATATTACACATCAACAAGAAAGAGAAAAAAATATTGATGCATGTAACACACCTTAGATCACTGTTTTTGCTCTCCAAATTAATGTATTATGATCATCGCCCATTACAATTTACACGTACATAAATACTTCTCAAAGAAGCGAGACAAGTTTCTGCTAATCGTAAAGCAAAAGAAACCACCGCGAATTTACTCGCGCCTTTTTGAAGTAGCGACGAAGCACGTCTCCTTGTTTCCCGTACAAATGTCGTCCCTATCAATCTTTATTCCCTTTTCAAACAAAAGAAAAAAAAAGCAGAGCACACCATAAGCAAGCAGAGTAAACTAACAAATCACTACGGCTTCACAGCAGCGGCAGCAACAGCAATGCACGTCGACGATGAGACCCTCACCGTAACCACCGCCGGAGATCAGCGGACGACGTCGGTGACATCTCCCGCCGAAGCTCTCTGTGACAGAGGACGACACGTTCGACATCTGCCCCGTCATCATCCTATATCTGGGACTCCACACGCTGTTTCTGCTGTGCGCCTCCGGCGCCGGAAATGACAGACGTTTCCTGGCGGTCGAAGGCCTTTCCCTCTCCGGGCTCTGCCTCGGCACGCTGCGAGAACGAAGCCGCGCCATGGCCGACTCTGTCGCAGTCATGTAGTTTGGCGTCGAGGCGTCTTGGGCAATAACTTCGGCGAGTGGGCGGCGACGGTCGGAGATGGCGTGGCAGGGGATCGGTGAATGGGAGATGAGGGGAGGTGGTGGTGATTGTAACTTGGGCGACGGAGCGGCGTGGCGTCGGAAAATGGCAGGTCAGTGGTGATTCTTCCCCTGTTTCTGTTACAGATCGATGTTCTTGACGCCATCCATTGATCGAGCCACGTCATCTCCGGCGGCTCCTCCGCCTTATGATAGAGATTGCAGTCCGATCTCCGGTTCTAACAAAATAATGTGGTTGTTTAGAACAGAGCAAACAGGGGAAAAAGAGTCAACAAAAACAGAACAGAATATATACCAGATAAGAAAATGCGTCGACATCTTTCCTGCAATTCAGCGTCGTTTGTATCTGCTCCAACCTGCGAGGGCAGTGTCGCCAATCGCCGGCGAACATGTTCCCTTCTCTCGACTTCTTAATAAAAGCTTCCAAATTAAGAACAAAAAAAACAACGCCTTGTTTTGAAAAAAAAAATGCTGACTTGGTCACGCACCGTGGAGGTGGAGTCCCAGAAATTGTCTGCGCAGCTAAGAGACGATTTATGGCCGTTGAATGGGGTGGCGACAGGCGACGGGTAGTGCCGTATCCGGTGATCGTCGGAAAATTTGTCCTGCACTCTAACCAGAGCTTGCATTGATTGGAGAATCATATTTGTTTTCCGGCGAACATTGCGTCCTCTCACCAATGCCTGAAGCCTTACCAATCCCTTCAGAGCCCGAAGCGCTTTCCTTGCCTTTTTCCGCCATGAAAACAACTACATTTTAAGTATTTCGCATTAATGGAAAATAACAGAGGAGAGAAACAGAGCCGTACAAGATATCCACGGAACACTGTTTGGATGATAACGGCGGCGTAATACTCCCGCGGTAAGAAAGCCGACGGCCTCGTGAGCCGAACCGCTGTGGTGGTTGCAACTTCCGCCTCTTCGCCACCATCTTCTCCGGCGGCGGAGCAGAGTTTACTTCCGCCTGCTGTTCGCGGCTTTGGGACTTGCGAAAACTCCATCTGCGCCTCTCCCTCTTCTGCAAGCCGAGAGCATAACAAATATGAATAAGGAATAGTGGAGGAGAGTGGTTCGAACCAGTGAACTGTGCCTTGCCGCCTTCTTCGTCAATCTCGGGCTTCTTCCCGGAGGCCTTAGAGGTGGGGCTCAATGCTTTTTTGACCGCCGTCAGCCATGAGTAGCCATTCTTTCTTCCCATAACTGCGCCGGCGTCACGCCGTTATCCGGCGATCTGCAAATGATAAAAGCCTGTCATCGGCGGAAGAAGATGCCGAAGAGGAAGATGAAGTCATCATTTCTTTCCTCGCTTTCGCTTTATTAGTGGTTCACAGCTTTACTACTGAATGAGTGCAGTGAGCGACGTGCGATTAGATATACAAATATAACAAGGGAATTGTTATTTGTATTATATTATATTCACATTCGTTTAAAAATAAATTCTATATTTTACCCAAAATTTATTCGTCTATTTACACTAAACACAATCATAACATACATTTTTAACTACTCAGGAGTATTGAATACATCAAAACATATTAAAAAGACTAATTAAGTAAATTACCTGAAGAGAAGATTGAAAGTGGGCTTCCGGCGGGAGAGCCATCTGAAGAAGGATACGAAGTAGATTCCTTCAATTCCCGCCGGATGGCAAGGTAAAGATCGAGGGCCGACAAGATCTCGCTAATTCTACTGAAGCAATCCAATGCCTCCACCCGCTCCAGGTCTGACGACCATTGGAGATCCTTACGACACTTCCACGCCTCTCTTGTTCCAGGTCCGGCTTCCATGATGTATGCATGCATAATTTTTTAGTTTGCTAATTTTCTATGAGATTTTGATGCTTCTTCCAGGTTTAATTATTTTAAATTTTATGTGTAACATTATATTCTTGCATTTACGAATGATTGAGTAATTTTCTCAAAGCTCATGATGTGCTACTGAATTTAACAAAATCATATGACGACTTAGAAAAAAAAAATTAAGAGTATAATGATTATTCCTCTCTTTGGAAGGGAACATAAACATGTGTATGAACATAAGCAAACAAACAAACACATGTATACACATATGTGATCAAAAATTATTTTTTAAGATACCATATATGAGTACAAATATCAAAAATGAGTACAAATATCACATTTGAGTACAAATATAATTGGGTTACAAATATCTATTTATGAAGTACCAATAACAATTCCCTATAACAAATTTAAGTATATATACACAGACACGCACGTTTGAGACTCTGCCCTTAAGTCCTAATTACAATTGTGCATTGGGGGCCTCCAATATCCCACACAATATTATTTCGGTTGCGACATTGTCTCGGTGCGATGACGCACAAGCCGCTCACAAATCCCCGTGCTTATATTCCGCCAGTCACTCATTTTTTTGTACATGGAGGTTTGCGGGCGGCGGGGAGAATACATTTTGTATCGTAGGTAGGGAACTTTGCTTATATGAGAACACAATTTTTAGATAAAAAATACAGATTTTTAAAAATTGAAATTTTTTTAACGAAGAGGGGTAGAATCGGAAAGTGAATGATCCACCAAAGAGAATTTTTCTCCTTTAATATAGTATAGACATTGACGAAACTATTAACAGAAGCACCCGAATGTATAACCCGTAATTTATCGAGATCAGAGATGCCTTAAGACGACTCAGAATGCCTCGCCCACTGGGGTGAGTTGAGAAGGCCTCGCCCTCCCAGGGTGAGCTGAGAAGGCCATGCGGCGGGAGAGTTGGGAAGGCCTCGCCCACCTGGGCGAGTTGAGAAGACCTCGCCAACTTAGGACGAGTTGAGAAGGTCTGCGAATATCATTTTGATTGGGGTGGGAGAGGCTTTTCACAGACCATACCCCCATTGGATTTGCTTATAAATAAGACTCCAAGACACATGTAGAGGGGACCTTCACCCCCCTATGAGGGGGGAGTTCACAGTCAGTCTCACTTGTGCCGAGCTCAACAATGTCTTTAGTAGGGGAAGTTCCTATAGACTTCCGGGTGTGTGACAAGACCTACTCACTGCAGCACGCAGATCTTGTTTGTAGGCAGTCCATAACTATTTTTTCATTCACCGCCTTCTTCTCGCCAAGACTCCCACGAGGCGACAACTAAGTCAGTAAACTTTGGTCGCCCCTAGGTCCGAACAGTTTCCTGGTTCCAATATTTTTGTGCGGTGAGCGTAAACCGTGATCGTAGAAAGAAATTTTAGTGTGAGACCTCACAACGAGCCATGATGAGAAGGATGTTAGAATATTTAATTATATGTCCGCGCGTGTCAGGACCGACTCGGAACGACCCAACAGGCTACGTGTCACTAGAGTGTAACGGCTCTACGCTGGAGATATTATATAAGGTCATTCCACACTGATGAGCCTTAGTGGACTATCTTGAGCGGAACCTTCTACATTCTCAAGATATTCTTAGGGTTTTCCGCTCCTGCATCCGTCCGCTTTTTGATTCTCCCGATCGAAAAAATTTCGCCGCCGCTCTCGAAGTTCTCTGCGCGATTACTGTTTCTGTTCGCGAAATCCCTGTTGCCGCACACCGCCGCTCTCGGTTTTGCGATTTACAGATCGCTGTCTTCTCCGCTTGTGAAGCGACGATCCAGATCGGAAAAGCGGGAAAGTTTTTTCACCGCCTGGAGCCATTTCTGGATCGAAGAACCATCAAAATTGATCGAAAGCTTTCTCGTCTCGCCGTCCGGGATCTCAAAGGAGAAAGGTTCGCAGATCTCTGCATAGATCGGGAGGTTCTTCGTTCGAGAATTTTCTGTGTGTGATCGGAAGATTTCGTTGTCGTCGAGGATCGTGAGAAGTTGATCGCAATTTTGCCTGCCCTAGATCCGGTCACCTGGTGTTGATCCGGCGCTGCTCCTAGATCCGTCCGCCCCAGTTGCAGATCTGATCTGCTATCATCTCTGTTGTCCAGAAGCCGATCTAGGCCCGTCACGATCCGGAAAGTATTCGTGTGGGGATTCTCTCGTTTCCGCAGCAGATCTAGTCCAGTGGTTTGATTGCTTTGAAATTTTGGATTAGAATTGTTTGTTTTTCTGGTGGAAGAAATCAGCTTGATCACTGAGGGTTGAATCCACAGCAACCCTGCATTCCGTCAAGGAAAATAAGGACTTGTGTTTTCTTGTGGATCATTTCCAAATAGAGTTGATCTTGTTCAGAAGTTTTATTGCTGGTCAGATCTGCACTCAGTTCTCTTGTTCCTTGGTTGAGTGCTGTTGCGGAATCCTGCAATTTTTGCAAGTCTTGCTGTGCTGTGAAAACTCTTGCATTTACCAAGCTTTTCTGCGCTCAGTCGGAGAGGAGCAAAACAAATTATTTCTTGGATTGGATCCGAAGTTTTCTGACATCTTCACACGGCTCAGGTGACCCCGTTCTACCATTTTATTTCTATTTTAAATCTAGAACTATGTCGAAGAAAAGTGCGCTCGACATAATAAAATTGCAATCGTTCGACGCCTCCGACTTTCTCAGTTGGAAAATTCAAGTCGAACTAGGAATGAAGGAACGCGAGATATTCTATACTGTTCAGAGCGATTTTGCTTCTACCGTCGAGGACGTGAACGAGTACCAGTGGAACAAGGATGAAGATTTCTGCAGGGATTACTTGTTAAATTCTCTAAATCCCCGGCTTGCGTTGACCTACCACGCTTACAAATCTGCAAAGGAGATATGAGATCGACTGAACGCGCATTTCCAGAAGGAGGAAGGATTGTCAAAGTCGCTCATTGGAGAGAAGTTCTTCAACTTCAGATTCAAAGCGAACGTGCATATCACTTCTCAACTCTTGGAGCTGGTCAACCTGCGTCAGAAGCTGGATGATGATCATTCGAAGATGGACGACAACCTCTTTGTGTACATGATCCTGAGTAAACTACCTCCTGAATGGCTCTTTTTCAAGACGAGATGCACCGACTGAAAGAGAAGATCAGTTTGGACGAACTCAAAAGGTTCATCCATATTGAGGACCAAAACATTGCTGGGAAAAGCTTGAAGCAGGTTGCGCAACCCTCACAGGCTGTCAACTTCGTTTCACGTCCTAGTAAGCCTTCTCGGAAGCCCCCGACACCTAAGGGTGATACTCCAGCACCGTTGGCGGTCAAAAAGCCTTCTCTCAAAAGGAAGAAGGGCAAGTGCCACAACTGCAGCAAATGGGGTCACTGGGCCACTGAATGCAGGGGTCCGAAGAAGCTAAAGGAGGATGCCCACAAAATGTGGCGCACATGGTGGTCGACAACTCCGATCCTAAGTCCTTCGTGGCTATGATTGGGAGTAGTCACCGCAGTGCGTCTTCGAGTGGTGGCTGGACAGTGGTGCTACCTGTCACGTCACAAATGACAGGAGTCTTCTTTCAAAGGTGACAGCGGTCAAGGACAGAGTCGAAAATTGCAATGGAGGAGCGACTGATGTTACTCATGCTGGGACTGCAGAGCTAGTCCTCTCTTCAGGTAAAACTTTAATTTTGCAAAATGTTAAAGTAGTTCCGAATTTAACCAAGAATTTGATTTCTATGAGTTTGCTTGATAAAGCTGGAATGTCTTTCACAACCGTGAACGGTAGAATGACATTAACTGTTAATTCTCACTATTTTGGTTGTGCTTACCTGATCAATGGTATGTATAGACTTAGCTTAGATAACGAGTGCATAAACCAAGTGAGTTCAACTCTGATTGATCCAAAGTTATTACACAATAGACTTGGACATATCCACTATAAGAAAATGCGAGATCTAGCTAAAAGTCAAAACATTCCATTAGATCTTTCTATTAAGTTTGATAGGTGTGAGGTTTGTGCCCAGACTAAAATCACTAGAAACCCTTACAAAATAGTTTCTAGGAGCACACAACTTATGGAGTTGATACATTCCGACCTCTGTGACTTTCGTAGTCACGCCACTAGAGGGGGAAGGAAGTATCTAATTACATTCATCGACGATTTTTCCAGATATTGTCATGTTTACCTATTGAAATCGAAAGATGAGACATTCGAGACCTTTAAGATCTTCAAATCTCGGGTAGAAAATCAATTAAATGTAAAGATTAAGAGACTTAGAAGTGATCGAGGAGGAGAGTACACTGCAACTGGGTTTAAAGACTTTTGTGCCTCTGAGGGTATAATCCTAGAAATCACAGCTCCTTACTCACACCCAGTCGAATGGTGTTGCTGAGCGTAAGAATAGAACTTTAACAAAAATGTTGAACTCTATGCTCCTCACAGCTGACATATCTAATTCTTTTTTGGGGGAAGCAGTCCTAACTGCAAATCACATTCTAAATCGAGTGCCTCACTTAAAGCTCAACTCTACTCCATATGAGTTGTGACATGGTCATCCTTGTAGATATGACACTCTAAAGACTTGGGGTTGTATCGCTTATGTAAGGATACAAGACCTTAAGAGATCAAAGGTGGGACCTAGAACAACGACCTGCATTTATCTAGGTAGTGCAGAAGATAGTGCAGCTGACAGGTTTCTGGATCTATCCACTAATACAGTGATAGAATCTAGAGATGCTATTTTCTTTGAACACAAATTTATCAAAGATCATGGCTTGACCGTCTCCGGGTCTACTGACATGATTTCAGAATCTACTGAAGAACCTGAAGATGGCCCCTCTGGCACTGCTACCCAACCTCTACAGGTGGAAGCTGTTCCTCTTAGAGTATCTACAAGAGACAGAATCCCTAAGGATTTTGGTGAGAATTTCGTTACCTACCACTTAGAGGATGATTCATTCTCCTATCAGGAAGCAATGCGATCTAGAGATGCGTTAATGTGGGCAGAAGCCATCGATGATGAGATGAACTCGCTGCTACAAAACAACACTTGACATCTAATTGACCTGCCGAAAGGAGCTAAAGTCTTAGGATGCAAGTGGGTACTGAAGAAGAAATTGCACAGTGATGGGTCTATAGTCAGATATAAAGCACGTCTAGTAGCTAAAGGTTATAAATAACAGGGGGGAATTGACTATTTTGACGTATATTCACATGTGTGTCACCTGTCCACTATTAGGATTCTTCTTGCCATAGCTTCTATCGAGAACTTTATAGTTCATCAGATGGATGTAAAAACAACCTTCTTAAATGGAGAGCTTGATGAAGAGATGTATATGACACAACCTGAAGGTTATGTGCATAAGGATCTAAGAGACAAAGTGTGCAAGCTCGATAAATCGATCTATGGGCTTAAACAAGCACCTAAGATGTGGCACATTAAATTTGATCAAGTGGTAAAGAGCGTTGGATTTCAGTCCAGTCTCTCAGACAAGTGCCTCTACTACCGCTCGATGACAAATCAAACAGTCATCATATGCCTATATGTGGATGACATGTTGATTCTGGGATCAGATCTTGCCGCAGTGAGGGATACTAAATCCGCTCTCGCGAAAGCATTTGACATAACAGACCTTGGTCCCGTAGATACCCTACTAGGTATGAAAGTTAGAGTAGACAAGAGATGTGTCACTCTAAGTCAGGCTCATTACATTGAGCAGATCCTCACTACCTGGGGTTATAAAGACTGTCGGCCTGTTGAAACACCAATCGATCCAAATGTCAAGTTGAGTCCGAATGAAGGGACCAGTGTTGATCAAGTAAAGTACTCAAAGATCATTGGAAGTCTCATGTATGCCACTAGTTGCACTAGACCAGACATTGCTTTCTCGGTAAGCATGCTGAGTCGTTTTACCAGTAGTCCAGGCAAAGAGCATTGGGATGCCTTAGATCGGCTGATGAGGTACCTGAAAGGTACTAAAGACCACGTTCTGATGCCTCCTGATGTTCAGAAGTTGGGAACAGCAAGTCCACTAGTGGATTTATTTTCACTTTGGGTGGCGCTGCAGTCACTGGGAAATCCAAAAGATAGACCTGTATAGCTTTGTCATCTATGGAAGCCGAGTTGTTTGCCTTAGCCTCAGCTGGCGAAGAGGCAGATTGGATCAGGAATTTGATTCTAGACATTCCCTTGTCTAGACTTCAGGTCAATTCTTTGAGCCTGTATTGTGATAATTAAGCAGCAGTTCAAGTCGTGAAGAATGTCCTTTTTAATACTAAAAGGCGACATGTACGACTGAGACACGCTCTACTGAATTATCTGAAAGAACAAGGCATTATCACTTTGATCGATGTGAGATCGAAGGATAATCTGGCTGATCCACTGACGAAAGGAATGCCTAAAGACCGATCAATCAAAACAGTGGGGGAAATGAGACTCAAGGCGATTTAAGTTCAGCCTTAGTTCAAGGATAGGCGATTTAGTTCAGCCTTAGTCCTAATATTTTGATTTTTCCACTTTCTTTTGTCAAAGCAAGCGTGTTGTGCTCCGCTGATGTTCGAGGTTGCTGAGTACGAATCTGGTGAGTTATTTCATTCCACATTTGATGTTAACAACGTCCACTGGGTTCGTCTTCCTTATCTAGGAGGAGAGTGTTATTCCACCTTTGATAACACAATCCGACTAGGTTTGACTCTTCTTCTTCTGTTTATTGGTTCCATTCCACATTTGATGAGTTTCCAATTGAATTTAGAAGACCAGTAACCGTGACATTCCACATAGGAACACAGATATAGCTGCGGTGTCCAGAAGTCCATAACATCATTTTCTTGAAAATAGATAATGGATTCTGAGGTAGAACCTAAATACTCTACTCATGCTTACTCATATTGTACTACGTTCATATAAGTAGAACAAGATACTTGTACATTTCCGAGGTTGAATTCATTCTGAATGAACTTCTCTGTTGGAAATTACAGGAGCTGCTGCTGATGGAGGAGCACTTGTCAGTTGGGATCCAGATGAGGATGACCTACTATACTCTGATTTCTAGAGTATAAATTGGTTTTTCTTCTGCTTAGAGCATTGTTTAGCTCTCTTTGCTTTCACTTGTTTTGTTTGGACTTTCTTGCTCTTTAGTTGGTCATGAGACACTTGGTGTTCTGGTACCTGTGCTGTGATTGTACTTTAGACTTTACTATGATGCTGCTGAGATTTTCTGTTTATTCTTATGCACGCATACAATTGTTTTACTTAATGTCCATTATGTTTTGACAAGTGTGATGGACACGGTTGTGAGTGCTTCATATTCGGTTGAACACTTCACATACCACCCTTTTTCCGACGTCGGGTTTACCGTGGACATAGGAGGAGATTGTTAGAATATTTAATTATATGTCCGCGCGTGTCAGGACCGACTCGGAACGACCCAACAGGCTACGTGTCACTAGAGTGTAACGGCTCTACGCTGGAGATACTATATAAGGCCATTCCACACTGATGAGCCTTAGTGGACTATCTTGAGCGGAGCCTTCTACAAAGGATGAGAGGCGAGTTCAAACCTAAGCGAGTTCTAGCCGGGCTCTATCAAGGTGAGCTCAAGACTAGCTGAGCCCAAGCCGGGCAAGTTCCAGCAGAGGCGGGCTCAAGCAGGGTGAGTTCCAGCAGAGGCGAACTCCAGTGTATGCGAGTTCCTTCAAAGACGAGCTCAAGTGCATGCGAGTTCCAACAGAGGCGAGCTCCAACTAAGGAGAGTTCCAATTCCGATATTCTACCCACATGCGCCCTACACGCAGGTATTTTACGCACCTGCGTCCTACTTGCATATGAGCTACTCGCATTGCATATGGTTTGGTGCCTCAGACCAGCCACTACAGTGCCTATCACTTTCAGATCCGGTCGATTACAAGTCCTCTTCCATATCCGATCGATTCTAATTTCTAGCTTTCTGAGCCTGATTTTTCTACCAAACAGTCTGCACTCTCTCTGCAGAGCCTTTTTGAAAACTCTATTCCATCACTAACTTCTTCATTCACCAGAGCTGTCCCAAATAAAGCCTAAATCTTTATGCAAGATTAGGAGTATTGTTGGATTGTGATTTGCACAAGTAAAACTTATGGATAAACTCCCTTCACCAATATAAGAGTATGTATCAAATGCTTAAAGAATATAGGATGAGATAAATTAATTAAGGGTGTTGTTACTAGCAAACTCAATTTGATTTCTACCAAATCATTACTATTAGCAAACCCTCAATTTTCAAAATGGCTATTTGAAAATCATTTTCGTTACTAGCAAAACAAATGAAAGTTGTAGATCTCGATGTGATCTACAACTTTCATGTTGATCATTTGTTCAAATGAGAAACATTTGAGTCTCAAAATTCAAAAATACAAAAATTACAAAAAACAAGATTGATTTTCTAGTAGTAATTTTTTGAAGAAAAAAATGCAAATATTGATTGAATCTGTTTTTTTTTTCTGATTTGCTAATAACAAAAATAATTTTCTTAATAACAGCACTCTAAATTAAACAGAGAAAGACTGGGCGGAAGTCCACTCGCCATATTTATAAATATTTGTGTCCGAACAAACTAAATGTTGCACTTATGCTTTGACGACCGTCTTTGGATCTGATTATGACCGTTTTATTGATCAAGTTTTTTTTTCTTCTTCTATCAATCGACTTTCTGTGGCCCACAAATATTGATTATTTTATAGCTATTAGGAATCTTCACCGTTGTGCGTGGTTTATTTCCGCAAACTATCTTTAGGGCGTTGTTACGTACACATTATTTTTTGATTATGTGCACACCATTAATATGTGCACATCATAAATTTTATTTGTAGATCAAAATATAAGTAAACATCATATATTTTATTTGCATGTCGAATTGTTAAATAAATACCAAAATAAAATTTGAGTGTTTTTCTAACTTTAAATACAAAAGATTTCTTGTCTTTTACATTTCAAATCAAAAAAAAAAAAGCTCAAATCATTTCCACCGATATAACTAAAAATTTGCACGGTGTATTTTTAAGTTCATGTAGACATGCACGAACATAAAAATATGAATATTAGTTGTCTTAAATAAATAAAATATTTGCAAATTATTTAAAATTGAATATTAATACATGCACTGTCATTTTGCTTGTTCAAGCTTCCTTTTGGTCGCCCCTTTGAACGACCCGGAATCAAAGGTTCTACACTTTGACTTGCTGTAGGATCCAATAGACCTCGTAGTTTTCTTTTCAATTCATTTTTTTGAATAACCGATAATGTATTGTATTTTTGAAGTATCACATCCAACTCTACCATGTATGTCATGTGAAGTGAGGCTGAAGCTGGGGCGAGGGTAGAGTTTCTGGCTTTCAGGAGAAAATAGTGTTGGATCGTGTGAATCCCTTAGAGGGGGGGGGGGGGGGGGGTGAATAAGGGTTGATTAATTTTATTTAACTAAACAAAGTTTACTTGGTGAACAGAAACAATGAAATTATGAAATATGAAAACTGATTTTTCATAAGCAGTCTTGAACACTCTGAAATATATAAAAACAAAAACAATAACGATTTATTTCAAACAGGCTAAAAAGTGAATACAAGGTATCTATATAGAGCTAGAGACAAAGACTTATGACAAATACAATTTACTTTTGATTGCGCCGGTCCTTCTACCAAGAACCGGCAGGCTAAAGCGTATCTCTCCCTAGATATTTCTACTAGCCTCCCTAGATCTACCACGATCTAGACGCTGCACATAAGACAACGATTTCTCCCTAAGCCACACAAGGACTTGGACGCCACGCACAAGGCGACGATTTTCCCCCAAGCCACATAATGACTTAGACGCCACGCACAAGGCGGCGATTACCCCTAAGCCACGCAAGGACTTAGACGTCACGCACAAGGCGGTGATTTTCCCTCTCGATTACAATTGAATTACAATAGGAATAAGAACAAAACAAATTGAAAACTTAGAATTAAAACTCTCTTCAAACAATGCGCTGAAGATGCCGACGAATCCTTGACAGGGGTTGCTTTGAATGTTGCGTACGTGTCGTCGATCTTTTGTGCTTTGACCTTCTTGTAAGTATGGAGTAAATCTGGAATCTGGAGCTCTATGCTTCCTCTAAACATGAAGGTACACTCCAGGTAATGAAATTCGTAATTCCCACAGAAAATTAACTGGCTTTTATACTTTGGCGATATCGCCTGGCGACACTGGGTATCGCCATCTGCCGATATCGATAACGGCTGCCACGTGTCCCACAAACTCCTCATTTTCGCATCGCAGATTCATCGATCGTCGATCGTGGACTATCGCCTATAGACACTGGGTATCGCCACTTGGCGATATCGATAACGGCTGCCACGTGTCCCACGAAATCCTTATTTTCGCATCGCAGATTCGTCGATCTTTGGTCGCAGATTCATCGATCGTCGATCGTGGACTGTCGCCTGACGATACTCGTTGTCGCAGGGCGAAAGCGACAGTAACTGCCAACCGTGTGGAGATATTGGGTTAACTGTTAATGCTGCTGTCGCCTGTGGACGATACCCAATATCGTCTGACGATATCTTCTGAGCTCATCTGTTCTGACCCGACTCAACATCCAAATGCTATTAGAGTTAGATCTGTGATATATGCACATCAAAAATACCCAAAGATCAAATACAAGCGAGATTTATTATTAGCAAACCAGGAAGCGTGAAACACATGCTACAACAGATAGGAGCGGGGTGTGCGCTTAAGTTTAATATGTGTGGAATTGAAAAAAGTAGTGGTATTATTTATTTTAAGAGTTTGATGTGCACATAGCCAAAAGTGGGTGCACGTAACATTGCCCTGTATTTTAAGAATTTGGTGTGCACTTAACTTTTGAATTTGGTGTGCGTTGTTATTTGCATAATTACAGCTTGCATCCCTCTAACTTTTGAATTTACAAAAATTTCCCTTCAATGTTTACACTTAATAACATACCCCCTTTGGAGTAAATCTTCAGAGGGGGTCTTTTGTGCAAAGATGTTATGAAATATAAAATTGAAGGGAGATAAATGTAATTTTGATAGTTAGAGGGGTGCAAGTTGTAATTATACAAACTTTGAGGGAAGGTCCCGATAAATAATCCTATATATATATATTCATCTTTATTATATAAAGCGATATATATATTTTGACGCACATCAATTTTTTGATCTCAAGCGTTTGATCAAAATGCTACAAAGAACTGACACCATCAGATGTATGCGGAACAAATAAAATCGCAACCCTAACTCCTCTTCGTCCGCGCGTCGTCAACACGTACCCGATACTTCTGCCTATTTCGCTCTTGAAAAATGCGGTAACCTCCCGCACCCTCAGTTTGCCCTCTCTCCATCTCTCTCGATCGGCGCTCTCCTTCTCCGGAAATATTCGGCATTTGCAGCGCCGCTTTCGACCAAAAGAACAACTTAGCCTCTTCACCTCCTCCTCCACACCTCTTCGCGTGATCTTCAACATCTACTACGCTGCTCCCAATCCCAAAAGCTTCTCTTCGGCTGTTACCTCCTCCTAAAATCTTTGCATGTTTCAGTCCACCAACAAACACAAATTTCTGCTTCGCCTGCAACCACACACCTACAGATTTTAGAGGTAAACCCTACATTTTCAGATTAACTTTTAAATTCATACTTTGAAGAATAAGTGTAGCACTCAAGTAAGAAGACGATCAGAAATCCTCTATAATCAGAAGATAATAAGAAGATTCTCTATTTTTTTAGAATCAAATCTTTATTCTCATATTTAAGGAAGCTGCTACGATTACTGCTAGAATACAGTCTGTGCTATCAAGATTACATCTCCAGAATCATGCTGAAAGGTGATATCTTTGTGAAAACTTCACTCCAATCCAATTTGTGTACAAGTGGTTCTGAGAATCCATCCTCAAAAGATTCAGTGGTTCTAAGAGTTTTCTTATCAAAAAACTGGAGGAAAAAGACTGCTGGAAACTGGGCTGGCGCAGGGTTCTCAGACGGAAAAGATTTAGCAATGTACGTGCGACTGAATCCAGCCGATGGATTGAATCCAACGGCAAAAAAAAGTGCGACATTGCAGCGGCCGGTGACTGCGAGCTCTCCAATCACCAGCTGCCCGGGCTTGCTGGCGTGGACGCCGGCAATACTAGGGAGGCCGGCGGCCGGCAGGCTCACAGCCGGCAAGCTCTCAACCACCGGCAGCCCCTCTGTAAAAAAAAATTTACTGGCAACACCGCCTGTGTGTGGGGGGAAGCAATAATGAATCAGCAATCGCTTTACAACTTCAAACCATTCATAATTATTTGTTCTTCCCTTCGCTCCAATTATTTGTTCTTCCCAAAATAAAATAAAATCTGTTACCATTTAAATAATAATAAAAAAAAGCAATCATTGCCCAAGTAGGATGATCGCAAGCGATCGTCAAAAATGGAATGGGGTTGTCTTATTATTAGGAGAAGGCTTAGGCTCCGTTTGGGGGGACTTATTTTCACCGGTTAAGCGGTTACGACCGCATGAATCGGACCTTAATTTTGATCCGATTCATACGGTCGTAACCACTTGACCGGTGAAAATAAGTCCCCCCTAACGGAGCCTATTTGGGAGGGCAGTCCTTGTAGATGGACATGAAATGTTCTTAAATATACAGCCCCCTTGGCACGATTGGATTTACGCATGCACATATGTTTTTGGTGATCTATGATTCCAACCAAGCAAAAAAACATGCCATATGCATTTTTGAATGAGATAGGGTCTTACAGATGGGGGGGGGGGGGGGGGGGGGAGTGGGGCTACTAGAAATCATGTTCTTAGAATCTCCGTGGCCCTTTATGAATGAGATAGGGTCTTAGAGATGGACTAATTGGGACAGAGAGCACGAGCAATGGAGGATTTGATGCAATGACCGACCGGAGAAGAGATGGGAGAGGTGGTTGGGTGGAGAGCAACTACGGAGCAGTGGTAGGAAAAACGGTGGAGACGTAGAGCTATGAGGTCATTCGTTGACGCTCACGAACTACATTCACTTTTATGTTCAAACGGATAATGTACTTAACGAATAACGGTTTAACCCATGAGTTTATGACCGCCACCACCATGCCAAACAGAGCCTAAATGTACATTCTCTACTCTTTTTCAAAAATGCATTATTGCTAACAAATAATTCAGTATAATAATGAAGTCATTTAATTGGGTCTTGAAATGCATGATTCCACACCATTATGTTTTAATTGATCGCAATAATATTCTCCAAATCATCTCAATTGAGGGTCTATTTGGCACTGCAGTGGTTGTCGTGAACACGAAGGTTACAAACCATAGTTCGTGAATGCTTGACCTCGCCTAAAGAACTCCATCCCTTTTTTATGTCAAATGCATGCTCAATGATGGTTGTGTTTTTCTCTAAAATCACCGGAGCGAAAATATTACTACCAAGACGACGGTTCATGACCACCAAGTTAACGACCACCACCGCTATGCCAAACAGACCCAAAGTTTCAAATTTTTTGATTTGTTTGTATCCTTGAGACTGTAATTGGGTTTCAAAACAATATTTAGTATGCACAAGTAAGATTCATCATCAATCGCAAGAATGGTATATTGAATCATAAAGCGAAATAAATATATTAAATATTAAAAATTTCAATCAGACTAATAAAAATAGGTGATTGTTATTAGCACCATAGTTTTGGCAGTCGCACCGCACTTTCTCCTAATTTTTCGCGCCTTTTGGAAATACGTCTTGTGCATGCATTTTTAGGAAGTGTTCAACACGAAAGTTGTATCTACAACTTTTGTGTTGAACACTTTCGTGTCGAACACTTCATCCAGCTCCAGTCCCAACATTGGTTTTTATTGCATCAATCTTGAAGCAGAATATTCACTCATTCGTGCACTGCAGCTATATTGAGAAAAGGATTGAGCATCCAATTTTAACCACATCAAGGAAAATGTTCGTGCAAATTGGTTGCTTTCATTTTACGCATTTGCAAATTTCATCTTATATTTAGTCTCCGTTTTGGGGGACTTATTTTCACCGGTCAAGCGGTTACGACTGCATGAACCGGATCTTAAGTCGTAACCGCCTGACCGGTGAAAATAAGTACCCCCAAACAGAGCCTACTGCAGGAAAAGCAGTAGTATGAAACCAATGTTGGGACTGGAGCTGTTAAAAAATCATTGGTAGGAAAAACAGTAGAAGGAGAAAGGGAATGTAGACCTATGAGAAGCGAAACATGAAAACTCTTAAAGCTTCTTTTAGCTTTTATAGAAGTGGGAGGGTTTTCACTGTTCTCAGAAAGTTCCGAAAACACCACCTTGGCACAGGCACTTTTCCTACCACCTAAAAACCAAACACCTTGAAAATAGCGGTGAGGGCAGGAATATAACTTTTCCCACCACCGCCACCGTCATGAGCAAAGCCTTAGACAATACCTAGCAACCACTGGATCTACATAATAAGGTGAGTAGCACGGCTCTACATAACTGAGCGAGGGTAGGAGAACAGCTGTAATACCAACAAGAAATAGCATAGCAAACTCGGAACTAGAAAGAAATGAGAGAAGTAAACAGTTAACAGACCCGGGATAGGAAGGAGAACTGGTTATGATGAAGAGCAATACGACCAAATTCAAACGAGAACCGGCAGGGAGTTAAGGTCGGATTGTTGCTATAGAAGCAAGAGAGGAATTAATGGAGGGCGGCTATCCGGACAACAGAGTTTCTTAACACATCAAGCTCCGAAATCACCAGTTCTTAGTTTGGGGTATAAGAAGAATTAGTTCCAGAACAACATCAATTCCATCAAAATTGCACCAATTCCAATTTCGCCAATACTAGTCTAAAACGGACGGGTGAAATGAAATTGTGGCTCCAATTCTAATTCCCATCGGGCAATTCCGACAGATGGAGGCATACCTCCTCTGAAGAGCTCCTTATTTCTCCCTTCCCTTAGAAATGCAGAGCAAACAAAAGAGAAATTTCCTTGCTTTCTTTCCTAAAATATCAGGTACATAGTCTCTAAAATACAATTTAGCTTCTGCTATATTCTAATAAATTCCGCCTCAACACCAAATACTCCCCTCATCGAATAAATGGAGTGGATTATAAATTTCTTATATTTCCATCTCTTCCAGTCTCCATCTTATATGTTAACTCTATAGTACCAAGGTCTTTCATTTCAAATTAGTTTTTTTTTTGTTTATTCTGGAAATGTGTCTGCATGCCTTTGACATACGGCTAACTATGAAACTGTTGATGGCTACGACGCACCTTAGAGAGGGTGAATTGGGTATTAAAAATGTTTCATCACTAGAAAACAACAATCACAAGGAGACACCATGCTAATTACATAATTAGGCACATCTAAGCTTTTCTCTTTACCTTAGACACCACTATACTCTTTGTGGAGGAGATGCCAACCGTCCTTACGGCGGAGTAGCCTGTTAGGATTGAGTACAGATGAATGCGAGATTTACATGATTCACCTTAAGATGGACTATGTCTGGGGTCAGTAATAAATTGTTTCTTACACTTATAGAGACCATAGAGGCAATCACAACCACTGCAACCTTGAAAATTCTTCCAAAACTTGTGAAATTAAAAAGAGATCTAAAAAACTACATACAAATTCTCTTACAGAACTTATGTAGGCGCAGGAAAATGAGCACAAATGCTACAGTAAATGAATATACAATGAACTTTAGGTACTTTCAGTAGATTTTGCTAGCACAAGCTCATTAGTCATAAATCAATCCTTCCCAAAAGGTATAATAATAGGGGTGGAATAAGACACATAGTCTTCTAGGTCTTTCCCGATGGCTAAGTCATCTATAAAGATTTCTAAAAAAAGAGTAATGGCTTCAAAAACTAGTCGGACATATAACCGAGCCTCCCTAGGGGAAGATAACAAAGTTATTGTGGTTTAATAGCTGCCCGAGTTTGAATATTTATGACTCAATTCTATCCGGGTTGTGATAGCATGGGGTTGTGATAGCATGTGGTACGAACTTGGGGAGGGAGGGGGCGGTGGATGCGGTGGAAGAGGGGAGGAAGAGAGAAAGAGTGGGAGAGAATTAGGGTTAGGAGAAGAGAGGGAAAAACTCAAATTCATCCAGCATAGTTTCAACACAACATAAAACATAAACACGGGGTGCGAAAACATAAATGCAAAAACATAAAACACGGCGCAAACAATTCGCCAACATAATTGCCGAAAATAAAACATAAAGGCTGAAATTAAATAATGAGGTAACGGTTAAGGCGTGATCTCCTCCGCGGGCTCAGTCCGGCCGTCCTATGTCCGTGCCCGGCGTGTGTAAACCCGCCATGGGGGTTCGGCATCATGTAGTTCCGTAACAATGTCACCGTCTGGAAAATGTGTTTTGTCCTCAAGGCAGTAGTCGACAAACTGACGGCGGAAGTCATCCCGGGGCAGCCAAGTCACGTCCGAGTCGGGGCGGCTAGTCCAAGCCACAAGAACCTACTCTGATGTATGGTCCCCAATGGTGCGGCATCTACGATCGAGGATCGCGGCAGGGTAGTACGACACCTCCCCTGCGAGGTCGAGGTAGGCCGGAAAGTGATCTGTGATGGCGTGCTCACCCACCACGTGCCAAAGTTGTGAGACATGGAAGACCGGATGGATGAGGCTACCGGCTGGGAGGTGAAAGCGGTAAGCGACCGCCCCCGATGCGGGCGAGGATCTCAAATGGCCCGAAGAATCGAGGTGCTAATTTCGGGCACGGGCGGCGGGCTACCAAAAACTGACGGTAGGGATGGAGCTTGATGAAGACCTTCTCTCCCACCTCAAAGGAAAGGTCTCAGCGTTTTCTGTTGGCGAAGGAAACTACCTTTTGTTGGGTCCGTCGCAGGTGGTGCTTAGGGTGATCCAGAATGGTGTCCCTGTTGCGGAGAGCGGTGACGACACTCTCCACCTGACATTCCCCTTGAAGGTGGCGAGCAACAGACGGAGGAGGACAGCCATAAACGGCCTCAAACGGGGCAGTGTCGGCCGCCTGCTGGTAGGCAGTGGTGTAAGAGTACTAGGCCCACCCGAGCCACTTGGCCCAACTACAAGGCTACTCTCCCACGAAGCAGCGGAGGTACGTCTCCAGACACCAGTTGAGTACCTCTAATTGGCTGTCGGTCTATGGGTGGTACGTCGTGCTCATGCGCAGACGGGTACCCTGCAAGCGGAACAGTGTAGTCCAGAAGGTACTCAAGAAGAGCGGATCTCGGTCGCTGACAATCGACAGAGGAAAACTGTGGAGGCGCACGACCCCCTGGATGAAGTTGTCGGCGACGGTGGCTGCAGTGTATGGATGGCGGAGGGGAATGAAATGAACATACTTCGAGAGCTGGTCCACCACGAATAGGATGCAGTAGTGTCCCTGTGAGCGGGGCAGTCACGTGATGAAGTCCATGGTGATGTCGTCCCAAACCCGGTCGGGAATCGGAAGGGGCTGAAGTAGACCTCTCGGAAAAACGGCCTCATATTTGGCCTTCTGGCAGATGAGGCAGACGACCACGAACACTTTGACATGGCGGAACATGTGAGGCCAGTAGAGGGAGGTTGCTAGCCGACGCTACGTCCGGTAGGCGTCGGCGTGTCCCCCCGTCGGAGAAGCATGGAACTCGGCCAACATCAGAGGGATGCTCGGGGAGGAGGGGGCGAGTACGAGGCGGCCCTTGAAGAGTAGGCGGCCGTCGACCAAGGAGTATGGGGGCCAAGCATTCGCGTCCCTGAGGAGTGTTGTCCGGATCCCGTTGAGCGTCGGGTCGGCTTCGACTTCCCGTCGGAGGTTATCCGCATCTTCATAGACCGGGCGAGAGATGGCCGCTAGGATGGGGTTGCGAGAGAGGGTGTCGGCTGCGCGATTCGCCTTTCGTGGCCGGAACTCGATGCCGAAGTCATAGCCCAGGAGCTTGGCCACCCACGCCTGTTGAGCGGGCGTAGCAATCTTCTGTTGTAGGAGGTAGCAGAGGCTGTGGTAGTCGGTGTGGATCACGAACCGTCGGCCCAGGAGATAGGAGCGCCAGTGCTGAACTGCGAGGATGAGGCCTATGAGCTCGTTCTCGTAGGCGGAGCGGCTGCAGATAATGTCAGAGAAAGCGCAGCTAAAATAGGCCATATGGCGGGCGGCCTGCATGAGTACGGCTCCTACGCCGATGCCCGACATGTCACACTCCATGAGAAATGGTTGGGAGAAGTCCGACATGGCTAACACCAGGGCATGAACTAAGGCCTGCTGAAGAGCGACAAAAGCGGCGGAGGCTGCCGCCAACCACTCGAAGGGGCCCTCGACAGATTTCTTCATGAGCTGAGTGGGGTGAACCGACGGTAGTACCCTGTCAGTCCCAGGAATCCGCGGACATCACGGAAAGATGATGGTGTTGGCCACTGGAGGACCGCCTCGATCTCGTCGCTATCCATTGCAACTCCCGCGACAGAAATGGTGTCCCAGGTAGCACATTTTTAGAACCCCAAAAGAGCACTTTGTTGGGTGGAGCTTAAGATGATGACGTCGTAGAGTGGCCAACGTCTGGCGGAAGTGCTGAAGATGCTCCTGCCAATAATAACAGTAGACCAAGATGTCATAAAAAATATAAGAACATATTGTCGAAGCACTGGGCGAAAAATGTCGTTCATCGTGGCCTAAAAGGTGGATGGCGCGTGGGTCGGGCCGAAAGGCATAACCAGGAACTCATAGTGACCGTCATGTGTCCTGAAGGGCGAGGCGGATGCAAATCTGATGGTAGCTAGCACGGAGGTTCAGCTTGGTGAAGACGGTTGCGCCGTGGAGCTCATCTAAAAGCTCCTGAATCACCGGGATCGGGTCCAGCTTTGTTGAGCTCCCGATAGTCCATGCAGAAGTACCAGCTGTCGTCCTTCTTCCCCACCAAGAGGACCGGACTGGAGAAAGAGCTTGCACTGGGGCAGATGAGGCCCCCCATTAGAATGTCGCGAACGAGCCTCTCGATCTCATCCTCCTGCATGTGCCCATAGCGGTATGGTCGAACTGAGACTGCCGATACGTCGGACTGAAGAGGAATGACATGATTGTGCAGCCTAGCAGGCGGCTAGCCCGATGGTGCAGTGAAGAGGTCCGCAAACTAAGACAGTAGGTCTTGAAGGGCCGGTGGTGGTGATGGGGGCGGCGGCGCGATGTCCGAGAAGGACCAGAGCCATGCCAAAAAGTCGACTTCCGAAATCCTCTAAATCGTGCGAAAGGAAACGGGACATCCCCACACAAGGCAGCGCTCTCGACCGTCCTGGAGGAATCACATCGTCATCGTCCCCCAATTGACCCGCACGTTGCCCAGCGTGCAGAGCCACGCCACTCCCAGGATGACGTCAATCCCGCCAAGGCCAAAGGCGTAGAAGTCCGTCGTCACCAAGTAATAGTCCATTGAAAGCGATACAGACGGACAAAGGCCACAGATCGAACGACGGCGACCATCGCCCAAACTGACATTGAAGTCCGGTGAAGGGCTCCATCGACAGACGGAGTTGCTGGGCCAATTGAGCGGAGAGAAAATTATGGCTCACCCTGCTGTCCACCAAAATGACAATGTGGCGATCGCCCAGCTTTCCCGCCAACTTCATGGTTTGGGCGGCCATGGTTTGGGGCCCTGAAATGCCGCCTACAACTGTGAAGGCCGACGTCGGCGGGCCCTCGGTGGTGTTCTCCTCAGTGATCTCGAGGTCCTCGAAATCCGCCAAAGTGATCTCCGGTTCGAAGTCGCCGATGATGGCGCGAAACTCCTTGACCGTGTAGACATGGGTCGGGGAGTAGGGCTGACGACAGCGAAAACAAAGCCCTTTGCGATGGAGGCCGTCAAACTCGCGGTTGGAGATTTGCCGCGGAGGGCCTGGCCGAGCGGCTGGAGGGGCCCGAGGAGCTTGGGGTTTTGGAGTAGTGGTCCGCCACGGTTGGACTGCCGGAGGTCCCCCTGGAGCCGGCGGGGGTCGATGAGACAAATCCGCCTCCACGAGGAGGGCCATGTCGAGGGCCTCAGAAACCGTCCGGGGGTGATGACTGTGGAGGCGGGACCGGATGTGGGGCAAAAGACCCTGCATGAAGAAGTCGAGATAATGATCCGGTGGCAGGCCCAAAACATGGGTGACCAGGGCCACAAACTCGTTGATGGAGTCAGCCACTGCACTGGTTTGGCGTACCCCGCATAGTCGTTTCAATGGCGGACCCTGAGTGGCGGCTGTCGTTAGCGGCGGATCATCTCCTGTTTGAGCTCCGACCAAGAGATAGTCGGGTTAGTCTGCCGAATCCACCGGTCCCAATGGAGGGTGGAGTCGTAGAGTCCCACCACGGCGGTATAGACCTTGTCCTGCTCTGGAGTGTGGTGGAGGTTATTGCTCTGCCTTGGCAATCCACCCAATTGGGTCCACGCCGACAAAGGTGGGAAGGTCCTGGGCGAGGGTTGGACGGTCGGGCAGAAACAGGGACGCGGAGTCGTCGTTGTGCGACAAGGGTGCTGCTCCGAGGATGGACGCGCCGTTGGAAGGGCCCGTGGATCCGTTGGCAGAAGAAGCGGCGGAGGGTTGGAGGGCGTCGAACTTGGCGTGCAGGGCCATCATGACCATGGCAATTAATAGAAATAGATATTAAATAGTACATAAATTTAATTGAAACTATATAGATTGGCGTCTAAGGAATTAAAAGCATATTGCCAGGTGTTCAGAAACTAAAGAACTTGAAATGATATGCTAAGTTATTGATATAATCGGCAGGTGGAATAATATGTATTGAATAATGATGGAGAGATCAAAATTGGATAACATAGGAGAATTGTGCAGTGACCCTATTGATAGAGTTGGAGCCAATTCATCAACCCAGAAATGCCCCGCCCATATCTAATCCTAAACCTTCCACCATTAAATTGATATTTATTCATCAGTTAAGAGGAAAATTGGGAAATTAATAACATTGTATTCTATATATTTATTGTTCGTCTGATTAATCTTCATTAACTCGATTCTAAGCATTTCATTTCCTTCATCTCTCAGATGAGGTAGATATCAAAATATGATGGGCTGAAAACAACAGGACAGGAGAAAAACTATATCTGCTATGTGTCCCCAGATACAGTTTAAAGTAATAAACAATCTGAAAGCTGTAAAGGAACTCAGATATTCATTTCAGTGAAAGGGCCAATCTCTCAACTAAAAGAAGTTAGAAAGCATGAGAATGAAACAAATAGGAGCAATTATCAGAAATTAATATGGAGAAAATACCACATACCTTGTAACATTGGCTGTGCAGATAATATCCAGGTTTGAAGTAAAAAAGAACCAACTGACTGAACTGACAACTTCATAGCATAATACTGTCTCCACCTCTGTGGGACTCTATTATGTGTATCAAAATATGTATCAAAGAGTATGCACGCAGAGTAGTAATATAATATTTGAGAGAGAATCAATGGAGGATTGATGGGCCAGATGCACCGGCAATCAGATACATATTCAACCCCAAAACTTAAAATTTTGGGTAAAGGACAAGTACATAGTATTTCTAATTTTCTACATCAAAATATTTTTTGCCCATTGATGTGAGACTAAATTAATACGTGCTTGACATATACAACAACACACGCCTTTATCCCACCATAGTGGGGTCAGTTATTTCTCAAACTATTCATATTCATACAAGTGACTATTTTTTTATGATGGGTCTCGACCTATAAAGCACGGATACAGTTTTTTTTGGGCCAGTACCCGTACCGGGTATGTTTCCGGTACGGGTACGCGTATGGTACGCGACAACTTACGCTTATATTGTCGCTGTTTTAGGTCTCGACCCACCTTCCCGTGCGCCTCACTGTTTTAGGAACGCGTATGGTACGAGACAATACACTTATATTGTCGTTGTTTTAGGTTTTGTCCCGCCTTCCTGTGGCGCCTCACTCATTGTAGGTTTCGCCCATGCCGATTCCTGGTTCTTACGCTCCCGCCTGTTTCGTTTTTTCCGCCTGTAAGTTTCTTCTGCTGCAACAGAAATTTCCTCTTCGTAGAATTTCTGTTGCAGAAATTTCTTCCGCAGCAGAAATTTCTTCCGCATCAAAAATTGAAGCACATACTCATTCATTCACTCATTGAGAAGAAATAAAATTCTACCACGAGCTGATGATTTGATGTATGTGCATAGTAATCTACGATTATTATTCAAAGAGAAATGAAATGTACAGTCAAGGACGGAGTAAAATGCGGGATATAAGAGGAGATGCTTGAGCAATTCCTTTTGATGGAGTTGACATGCTTACGATTGCCAACTTGTCTTTAGATGAGCCAGAAATTGAAGATGTTTTAATCTCCAACAATACTGAGGATGACGAAGAAAATGAGTGATGGATATTTTTAAATATGAAATGATTATGAATATCTTATGTTTAAGGACTTTATGTTATATTGCATTAAGTTATGGTACTTGTACTTCAATTGATTATTTATGCTTCATGTTTTATTGTTTTGAGAATTTATTATTGCGTTTGTGATACATACATATATTTTTATTATATTTAATACAACGTATCCCGCCATACTCGTAGACCCTTGTTTTTACAAATTTGTCGTAACGCTGTACCAGATACGTATCGTACCCGGTACCCGTACCCTGTACTTGTGTTTTTTAGGTGTCTACCCAACGCAACCCTCGTGTGCTTGACATATAGGGCTGCCCGATGCACAAAGCATCTCTGCGCAGCGAGGGTCCGGGGAAGGGTCCCACCACAAGGGTGAAATGTAGGCAAACCTTACCCTACATTTTTACAAGAGGCTGCTTCCAGGAATCGAACCCATGACCTCAAGGTCGCACAACAACACCTCAACCGGTGTGTCAAGGCTCCTCTTCTCATGTACTTGACATATTAAATGGCAGGCCAGTGCACAAAGCATCCCCGCTCAGCGAGGATCCGGGGAAGGGTTCCACCACAATGGATGAAATGTAGACAAACCTTACCCTACATTTTTGCAAGAGGCTGCTTCCAAGATTCGAACCTGTGATCTCAAAGGTCTCACCTGCTTGACATATACAACAACAACAATCAAGCCTTTATCGCTACTATATGGATTCTTTGTCGCCATTGTGCCCCATCTTTAGTCATAATCTCACTAATGCCTAAGTACATAGTGTCTTTCCTTATAGTTTCATTCCAAGTCTTTATTGTCTACCCCTCCCCCGTTTAACATTCCTAGTGACTAAACTCTCAAAACACCTAACAGGTGCATCTAATGGTCTTCTTTGTACGTGTTTGAACCATCTTAGTCGAGCTTCTCACATCTTCTATAAAATTGGTGTCACTAACGTCTTATCCGTGATACATTCCTGATACAAACTTGAGAGAAAACCGGCCAGAGGAGGGCCGACGAGGATGAGGAAGAAGAAAGGGATTAAGGTTTAGAGAGAAAATTTAGGGAGCAACCTTAATTTACATTCATCCAAGCACAATGAAAAAAATAGTACAACTCCACCCCTTATAGGCAGGCGCGAGGTGCGAATAGCAAATGCGAAAGAAATAAATAATGCGTACACAACATAAAATAAAATAACAAGGTGTGAAATAAATAAATAGTCATGTCGGCATTGCGTCATCGGTCTTTCTCGTCCAGATGGACTCGTCGTCGTCTTCCTCCGCGTGTAGACCCGCCACGACGTCTCGTCGTCGTGCAGATCCATAATAATACCACCGTCTGGAAAATGTGTCTTGCCCTCAAGGTAGTAGTCAGCAAACTGGAGGTGGTATTCATCCCGGGGGAACCAGGTAGCATTAGAGTCTGAATAATTTACCCAGGCAACCAAAATTTCCTCCGAAGTGGGGTCTCCCAGCAGAAGGACAGCAGCGGTCGGGTATCATGGTCGGGTAGTACGGTGCCTCGTCGGCGAGATCGACGTCGGCCAGAATATGGTCTTGTGGTGGTGTGGTTGCCCACCACACGGCACAACTGAGAAACGTGGAAGACTGGGTGTATGCGGCTCTCGGCGGGGAGGCGTAGGCGATAGACGACCGCACCGATATGCTCAAGCACCTCAAATGGGCGTAAGAACCGTGGGGAGAGCTTCGGGCAGGGCCTTTCGGGCCATAAACAACTGGCGGTAATGGGTGCAATTTGATGAACACCTTCTCCCTCACCTGGAAGGAAAGGTTGTGCCGCCTCTTGTTCGCAAAGGAAGACATCTTCTGTTGGGCCTGTAGGAGGTGATGCTTCAGGTGATCCAGAATGGTGTCACGGTCCTGCAGGACGATGACCAAACTCTCGACCTGGCACTCTCCCGGACAGGTGAACGAAGAATGGAGGGTAGCAGCCGGCCACAGACAGCCTCAAACGGGATGGTACCTGCTACGTTGTGGTAGGCAGTGTTGTAGGAGTGTTGGGCCCAACAAAGCCACTTGAACCATCTGCGGGGTTGCTCCCCCGCGAAGCAACGGAGGTACATCTCCTAAACAGTGGATAAGGGACCTCGAACTAGCCATCCATCTGCGACTGATAAGAAGTTCTCAAACGAAGGCGAGTCCCACTGGAGTCGGAAAAGCGCGGTCGAGAAGGCGCTCAAAAAAAGCGGATCACGATCGCTCACGATCGACCGGGGAAACCCATGAAGGCGTACGACGCCGCAGATAAAGATGTCTGCGACTGTGGCGGCGGTGTATGGGTGATGAAGGGGAATGAAATGGCCGTATTTGGACAGTCTGTCCACCACAACCAAGCTGCAATTGACTGCCTGGGAGCGCAGCAACAGAGTAATGAAGTCCATGACCACGTCCTCCCAAATGCGGTCCGAAATGGGGAGAGGATGGAGGAGCCCGGCTGGAAACGCCGCCTCGTACTTGGCCTTTTAGCAGACCAAACAGGCCGCCACGAATGCCTTGACCTGTCAGAACATGTAAGGCCAGTGGAGAGAGGCCGCTAAACGACAGTAGGTATGGAAGGACCCAGCGAGCCCTCCAGAAGGCGAAGCATGAAACTCGGCGAGAAGGCGAGAGATGCTCAGAGACGAGGGTGCTAGAGTAAGGCGGCCATTGAAGAACACGCGGCCCTCTACGAGCGAGTATGGATGGATGGGCGGAGGCGTCCGCGAAATGAGTGCTATGTCAGGATTTCGGATAAAACAGGATCAACCTCGACCTCGTGTTGGTTGGTTGTCGCATCTTCCCACACCGGCCGCGAGATAGCCGCGAACTCTGGCGACTGGCTCTGCCGAGAGAGGGCATATGACGCCCTCCCGGTTTGTCATTCCCTGTCGGAACTCGATGGTGAAATCATAGCCCAGGAGCTTGGCGACTCACACCGGTTGGGTGGGCACTGGGCGTTGTGATCTTCTGCTGGAGGAGAGTCTGTGGGTCGGTGCAGACCACGAAGGGGCAGCAGATATGAGAGTGAACGCCGACACGGGAATGTGGCACGTGGTGGTCGGTGAGCGGAGACCAGGGTGGTTGGCCGAAGGGGCAACAGGTTGGGCGCCGATATGAGCGCCGGAATGGTGAATACGCGCCGCTGAAGACGAAGCGGCGCAAATGAACGAATAGGGATTTTGGACACGGGAAGGTTGGCGGGTGTGAGGCAGGCGCAAAATTGTCCTCGAGAGGAATTCAGCGAGAGGAGGGCCGGCGGGGATGAGGGAGAAGAAGAGGATTAGGGTTTAGAAGCGGGGGAGGGTCCAAATCGTGACTCATCTGGGCCAGTTTTATCGTCGCGCTTGAGAGTCAAATCACGTGCGGAGCTTTAGCGTTCAGGATGCGTGGTGGCCTATCTGCCTCTTCTGCTGGTGCAGGGTTCGTGTGCGTGCTCCGGAACCGTCGGGGTCCCGACGATGGAACACTGCGCACAAGGACTTAGGCACGACCAGCGGAACGGGCCAAAGGCACTGGCCGTGGCACACGACCACGCGTGCGCCATGCTCTGCGCGTTTACCCCTTGCTTTTCAAATCTGTCCTAGTCAATCGCACGATCAGGATTCAGTGCACACGACCACCGTCGTGCGCCATGATCGTGGCGCATATATGCTGATGTTTCCATCCAGGTTGCAGGTTTAATTGGAAATGGCGCACGATCATCGACCTCGTGCGCACGACCACTGGTCGTGCGCCACTGATCGTGCGCTCTGCTTTTGCTGCCTCCGTATTTAGGGCCTGCTCCGCCATTTAGGTAAACGCCCGTATTTTCTGCGATCGGCGGAAGGTCATTTTACTTCTCCAGCTGCTCCCACCTCCACCTTCATGAGTCCATAGCCGGCTACGAAGCTTTCCAACCCTCCGGGATCCCGGCCATTGGACTTCAATTCCAAGTTTTCCACTGGAATTGAGCACTGGCGGCGGGGTTGGCGGGTGACTGAGCCCGGAAGCGGTGACAACTCGCTATTCCGGGCACCTGCGGTGGATCTTCACTCTCTTTTGGGACTCCTCTTCCCCTTCCTCTGTTGTATGGAATGATAAAATAATGATACATGATTGTACTAATGAGATGTTTGTAGTTTCTTATGTTTGTAGTTGTGTGTGTGATGCGCCTCGCCCACTCCACATCCATCAACTCGTGTTTCATCCGATTGACTCCGCACAAGAACACTTCCACTCTTAGCTTTCCGGCCACTCGCCCAACCGAAGTGCGGCATCGGGCCGATACACTCACCTCACCTTGCGAAGAGGCCTTCGACTCGCAAGCTTTAATTAGTTTGTTAGATCAAACAACCACAATCTCTCAAGTCCCATTTTTACTCTTTTTCTAAGTATAACCCTCATAACAATATTTTCTGAACTGTTGCCGCTCTATGCTAATTGCATTTCAAGAGACCGACACTCGAGGATTTATTCCCCAACTTTAACTTACCGGTGCGCTTGGATTTACACGCATCAGCACCCTAATTTGCATTCATCCAAGCATAATGAAAAAAGAGTACAACTCCACCCCTTATAGGTGTGGGGTGCGAATAGCAAGTGCAAAAGAAATAAATAATGCACACACAACATAAAATAAAATAACAAGGTGCAAAATAAATAAATAGTCAAGACGGAGTTGCGTCTTCGGTCTCTCCTCTTCCAGACGGACCAATCGTCGTCTTCCTCCGCGTGTAGACCCGCCATGACGTCTCGTCGTCGTGCAGATCCGTAACACATTCATTCCTAATTTTATCCAGTCTCGTGTGCCCACACATCCACCTAAACATTCTCATCTTCAAAACTCCCATTTTTTTGCTAATGTACACAATTCACTGCCCAACACTTAGAATCATAGAGCATCGCTGCTCTAATTGAAGTACGATAAAACGTGCTTGACATATAATTTACAAATATATATGTCAACTAAAAATGGCATGTTATCATATAGCATCCAACTCTCATTATTTTGACATTCCATTTTGGTTAAGAAACTGATGAATTCATCTAATCAGAAAACATTAGCATGATATAACTGCTAGCCAGACAGATTAAACAGAGCACGATGAAGAACAGGAGAAAGGGTTTAATTTTTTCACTAATTATAACTTGAATCATGTATGTATAGTATAGTACATATGACTCTTAGGATTATTAGTACATATTGATTCTACTTGACTCTTATTAAACTTCTTTCTCAATTGCAGATGCATCGAATCTATCTTCTCAACAGTATATATATTCAAAAGCATAGTCATTCAAGGAATATCTGTTAGACTAACAAATAAACGCAATTTTCCCTCCAAAAATTAGGTGTTTGGATTATCTCAAGCTCGGTTTAGCTTAAGAAAGAGAGCAGCCAGCTGTGGCTTTAACAAATTTTTTCTCTGTTGGGCAGTACTCCGATCCAATGGGCCACTTGTCCACAAGTTCCCTAAGAAAGTAAAATTTCAAATATGTACGTTTTGTTCAGTGTGAAATGCTTTTGCCATTCAAATGGTAGAAATGTCGGCATGTCGCATTCGATCAGCACTGATTTTCCCTCGTCCATCTGCAAATCTTTTAAGATACGTGTGAGCCAGATGGCTTCACAAGCAGCTACACTTGCATGAATGTACTCAGCTTCTAGCTTCTGTTGTGGACAAAACAAATTTTCACTTGTAATGCACATCTGCTGAAAAATAATATATTTTTCAAACTATTGATTCACTTTGTATTCCAAGAAAGAATTTCATGAGTTCAAGATCAGACATTTATCATTCCTTTTTAATGGACTCCTTGAACTCAGTTATAATCTCCGATTTCATTCATATGGACATTAAATCATCAATATGCATTCACAGAGTATCAGGAATTCTTCTTCTACACATTTCTTCACATTCAAAGATGGATTCTTAAGGTTTTTTATGAACTGACTTCCACTGAAGAAACTTATCCAACTAATTATTACTGAGTTCTTGGCTCCTGGTTTAAGACAAATAGAACTTTTTTAGACGATATACTTTCTCTTCTTCAACTCTCACTCTGTAGCCTCCAGGTTGTTCAACATAGATTTTTCTTGTCACCCAATTCAAAAAGGCTGGATTTACGTCTAATTGATGGACTAACAACTTTTTCTATGTCGATATAGCCAATACAGTTCGTATTACTTCCATTCAAGCTACTGGTGCAAATATGTCGTTACAGTCAATTTCAAATTTCTGCGAGAAGTCTTTTGCTACCAAGCGAGCCGTATACCTTCATATTGAATCATCTTCATTGAATTTAAACTTGTATACCCACTTTAGACCAATGATTTCTTTAGTTTCATTGAAGCGTATTGGTACTCTTGCTACTAAGGCTACATCATAATACTCGCATATTTCATCTAGAGATCAATATTTTTTGCGCCATGATGAACCATTAGTAGCTAAATTTGAGTAGATGACTTAGAACTCAGCTCGGTGTATTCTTCAATGACTGATTCATCTCCAATTGCTCAGGTGAAGAAATATTTTGATCCTTGTCGGCTTTCCACTTCCAAGTGGCTTTCTTGTCGACAATCACATCTCTGGAGATTGAGTTTGTTGGTAATTGGATTGATTAAGCGAAAAACCTTTAAATCTTCATTGTTGACAACAAAAATGCACTTTTCTACTTAGGCTCTGTTGTGGCGCGGCGTTTTGGGCGCGACATGTCGGCCGCGGTTTTTTCAAAATGCCGCGCCACAATTTCAGCTTTCGTGGCGTGCTCCAGTTTGAAAATAGCGCCCCCGTCCGACATGTTGGTTAAAACGACATGTCGGCACCAAATAACGCCCGATATCGGGCGTTATTTTACCCTTTTTTTATTTATCAGGGATTAAAAAATTCCACGAGCATTTTATTAGCGCGATTCTTATTTCTTAATAATAAAATGACCTTCTGCTCATTTCACAAGACCCGCTCATTTCACTTCATCCCGCTCTGCCCTAGCTCTTCCCGTCGCTCTGCCCTTTTTCTCCCGATCGAGCTCCTGCCCTAGCTCTCCCCGCGCGCGTCGGCGACACTGTCTCTCTGGATCCTTTTTCTTATTTCTTCTCGATAGGCCCGCTCGCTTGCTCTCTGGTTCTCGCAGGTGCTCTCTGGTTCTCGCGATGGTGCTCTCTGGTTCTCTGGTTCTCTGACAACAGGGTTATCTGGTGCTCTCTAGCTCGCTGGTGCTCTCCCTCTCTCGCACACTGTCGACACTTTATCTCTCTGGATTTTTCCACTTCGATTTCAGCCCTTGCTCGTTGGTGCTCTCTGGTTTTCCAGTGGTTCTCTGAGCGTGCTCTTGCGCTAGCTCGAACGAGCGCCTCTCCTTCCTCCTCTCCCTGCTCAAAGCTGGTGCTCTCTCGGCTGGTTCACGCGTAAAAGGTCTTCCCCTACCTCCTCAAGGCAACCTCTCATTCTTATCAGCTAGGTATAACCTGCATTTCCATTTTTTTAGTGTTCTTGCAAAGAAAGATATTAGCATCAAACATAATTGTATGGTAGCATTGTTATGGGTTTTAACTTTTTAATGTGGTATGAATGTTTTCAGGTGATGCTCTTGAAGAATGAGGTATGTTTGAAATTTGTTTATGTGTGCATTGGTAGAATTTTCCATCTTGAAAATCACTAGTTTTGCAAATTTTCATCTTTAAAGTGTTGTATGTTAAATGCTACATATAGATTTTAATATTTAAAAGTTCAATATGTAAAATAGGTAGTACTGTTATATGTAAAAAGCTTAAAACAATAACA
This sequence comes from Platanthera guangdongensis, assembly GCA_039583875.1. NCBI lineage: Eukaryota > Viridiplantae > Streptophyta > Magnoliopsida > Asparagales > Orchidaceae > Platanthera > Platanthera guangdongensis. The sequence continues at coordinate 29,047,898 of CM077152.1, read as the reverse complement.
TTTCGAATTACAGTAATTACATTAAATATTAAAATCCAATACGGTGAAATATCACAGATATATCTGCCGATATATAAAAAACCGACATGTTCAAAAACTGATTATTCCACCACGTGCTTCTCACCACTGCTTCTGACAGTCGCGACAGCTGAGCCAAACAGAGCCTTATTGTCACAATAGATCTCCACATGTTTGGTACGGTCATGTTGGACTGGATTATGGGAAATACTGATAGCAGCCTTATTATCACAATAGATCTTGATTGGACCTACACACTCCACACCCAGGTCCTTCATGATCGACTGAATTCACAACCCTTCACATATCCCATGTGCCATTGGTCGGAACTCGGCCTCAATACTGGATCTGGTGACAACGTGTTGTTTCTTGCTCCTCTGGGTCACCAAATTGCACCCAACAAGAGAGCAATATCCTGATGTAGATCTTCGATCATCAATAGAACCTGTCCAGTCCGCATCTGTATAGACTTCTACTGTTAATGCCTCGTTGGGTGAGAACAGTATACCTTGCCAGGAGAGGATTTGAGATACCACGGGACTCTGTATGTAGCATCAAGGTGATGTGATCTTGGTGAGTGTGTGTAAGGACACCCACGACATAAGAGAAGTCTGGACGAGTATGAGAGAGATAGATAAGTTTCTCAACCAGTCGTTGTAAACTTGGTATGTCATCAACAACTTCTCTGTCATCTCTATCAAGCTCGTGATTGACTTCAATTAGGGTGTCAGCAGGATTGCATCCAATCTTTCCAGTTGTCTCAAGCAAATCTAGAATGTAATTTCTCTGTGATATAAAGATCTCATGTCTGGATCTAGCCGCCTCAATGCCAAGAAAATACTTAAGGGATCCAAGATCCTTCACTTCAAATTCCTTAGCCAACCTAGACTTTAAGTGTTCTTTCTCCTCTGTGTCATCACCAGTTATCACTATATCATCCACATAGACGATAAGAGCAGCCAACTTGTTGTTCCTATGTTTTACAAGCAAGCTGTGATTGGACATTGCTCTGTTTGTATTCAAATAACATCATTGTCTGGTGAAATCTCTCAAACCAAACACGCAGAGACTGCTTCAAGTCATATAGGGTTTTCTTCAACCTGCAAATTTTTCATGTTGACCCTTTTGGAACAATACCAGGAGGCAGGGACATGTAGACTTCCTCCTCAAGATCACCGTGAAGAAATGCGTTCTCACGTCCAACTGACTGAGATTTCATCATTTACACACGACACATGAAAGTAAAATCCTAATTGAATTCATTTTAGCAACCAGAGCAAATGTCTCTTGATAGTCGATACAAGTTGTTTGAGTATATCCTCTAGCAACCAACCTGGCTTTGTACCGTTCAACAAGGCATTGGGAGTTTGCTTCACGGAAAAGACCCACTTGCATCTCACAACAATTTTCCTTTTAGGCAGACGGACAAGATCTCGGGTATGATTCTTGTCAAGGGCCACCATTTCCTCCAACATGGCTACCTTCCATTCACTGCGCTCAAGAGCTTCCTGCCAAAAAAGAGGAATAGATATGGAAGACAAGGAAGTGACAAATGCTTTATGTGAAGGAGACAAAGAGTCATAGATCACAAAGTGAGAAAGAGGATGTTGGGTAGACGCATAAGTACCTCTATCAGTACCTAAAGATGGATCAAGTGGTGACCCAGGTGGAGTGGAAATGGAGGAGGTATCACCGGGTCCCCATGAATAGGACGGAGAACCATATCATTAGGGACAGGAGGAGGCATCACCGGGTCCCCGGGGATAGGAGGGTGCACCAGATCACCAGGGACAGGAGGACATAATGTAGATGGTGGAATAGGCAAAGGAACAAAAGGAGGAGAACTCACTTCCCCGGTAATTATCTCCCCCTGAATAGAGGTCCCATAATAGGCTTCTGATTCCCAGAAGGTGACATCCGTAGTAACAAATGTCCGCTTGGTGATGGGATGGAACTTGGAAGCATTTATAGCCCGGTACCATGTTGGGAATATCAGGAGAGAAAATGTTAGCACTATTTATTCATCCATATAGGGGGCTATATATAGGGGATTACATAGACTCATAACGTGTGGGACTAAACCCACTAATAAACTCTAATAATAAAACTACAACTCTAATAATCAACTCTAGGGGAGAGAAAATGTTCGTGGTGGTCTTGATTATGGGTATTCCGTGAATTGCTTGAGATAATGAATCAACTGCTTGGGTTATCAAGCAACATGAGTGCACTGTTGAGTAGAGGAACAATTCTTTTGCAGATATCATGTTGCTACTTTTCTTCACTACCTTTGAAAAATAATTTTACTTTGAAAGCCTTATTCTAGGTGTTGATCATACCTTATTCTATCTTCATGAGCTTCTAATGAACCCATTAGTTCAGTCAATAAGAGTGAAGTCTAGTCTTTTGACTCCATGGATGCAGCTACATGATCAAACTTAATAGAGAGGCTCAAAACCTTTGGCACTATTTCCTGTTCTCAATAATACCATCCTAAATTCTAATCTGGTTTATGAGATTTGGGATTTGAGATAACAAATTTTGTATATTTTCTTCTTTAATTAATAAGCTGCCAAACTCTGTTCAGTAAGATTGAAGTTTGATTGTGATTACTTTGTCGGAGCCTTCGACCTAGGTGGTCAGAATATCATTTGATGTATTGACAACCATGATTCTGGAAGAAGTTTTGCCCCGCACCTTGCTAGATGAAAAGTAAAGCCCTTGCATCTCTTCATCACTCATCGGTGTACTGCAAGGTAATCCCAGGACTCCAACGGTGATGCGGGACTAGATTTTGTGTACCTAGTTTGAACCAGATCTCATGGTCTATAGGAGATGAATAGGATCCTCATTTGAATGCATCAATTATCATATGCTTCTCCATCAAAAATTGGGTATATATGTTTGCGATTAATTAGTGGAGTCCATATGATGATGAGGGACATTTTTAAAAAAAATAATTTCAAAAATCTAAAGAGCAAACGATTGATGGTTTTAATGTTCTAATGCTCTGGGACCACTGTTAATCTTCTTTCTTAGTTAAAGAAACATCGAATATAATTTCTCAACAATATACACATTCAAAATCATAATCATTTGATGAATATCTGATCAAATAAAGATGTTCGACTAATAACTTCTAGATTAATCTCAGTAACAAATGATGGTGGAAGTCTGTGAATGATGTTAATAAGCATGAAATAAGATAATCAAATTATTGAGAAACTGATCACTGGTGATTTCTCCAATATAACACAGACGAGTTAAAAAAAATAACATTTAAGATATATAGAGTAGAATTTACTCAACAAGAATCAATGAAATCCTTTATCATGCGACTTGGGATCCATTTGGCGTGGCAGAGGCAGTGGCGGCGGCAGTCGTGAACGCAGTGGTTATGAACCGTCATTCGTGAACATCCTAACTCACATAAGTAATTTTGTCCGCTAACATGTTCAAAACTAGTTTTCATTTTTTTGTGGTGGTCATAACCGTTGTCATGCCAAACACACATTCTATGACGATGACATTTTTGTTCAAACTCACCATAGCAAAAACGCCGCGCCAAACGGAACCTTGATTTGAGTCTAAGAACATGTTAAATTCACAAAAACAAAATGAACCAACATTGAATGTCCATAGCACAGAGGAAGAAAAAACATTAAGAACTAGCCTCAAATAGCTGAAACTATCTGCAACAGAAGTCAGTATAGACAATAAAACCCCAAAAGACACCAGTTGCACAAGATAACAAATGTAAGTTCCATACGAGGATATAATCAAAAATTCAATCGCACAAAGAAGTGACAAAAATATTAAGTAAAACAAAGCCTACAAGATGATGAAACTTCTCGTGAAGGGGGTAGTTGTGCATGGTCACCTGACCTGTGAGAACAAGAAAGTTCCATTTTTGATCGACCTCTCCTCCTACAATCATCACAATTCAAATTCATCATCGAGCCTGAGAGCCTCTGCGGCTGCCTCCTCTTCTTCATCATCTATCACAAAGTATGGGTTATGGACCTCAGGCCTGAACTTGAATCCTGTAAAGATATAGAAAGCAAGAGTAGCCAGCTCTCCAGCCATCACACTAGTCCAAAGATATCGATAAGAAGTAATAGTAACCAGCGCATACACCACAACCCGGGTAAAGTAAATGTAGCAGATTACTACAATATAGTACTGCCGGAAAAGTGTAAGCTTCATGAGGTTGACAGCAGCTTTTCCATCAGTCCTTGCTGCCTCTCGGAGGTTTTTAATGGACCAAACGATGGGGAAGAGGATGGCACAGCAGCAAATGACATCAACTAGAAGAAATACTTGTTTCCAAGTAACCCAATCTCGGGCATAAGGGCCGGATTCATCAATCACCACCTGAGCTATGTTTGCGACAACCTGAAGAGGGATTACAACCATGAGCACCTTCTTCTCTTTGTCCTGAAGGTAGGGTTTGAGGAAGGACCAGCCAGTACCAATCAGGACAATCAGGGTGAATAGAGAAATTCCCTTCAAGAAGCTAAAGATGTAGAAGAGAATGTCCCATCCATGGGCGCTGCCAGTGCGTTCAATATAGGATTTGTCCTCAGCTTCGCATAAGAGATTGAGCGCCTTGAGTATGACAACAGCGAGCATGAAATAGTGAATCCGGAAGGCGGTCTGCCGCTTTCGGAATAAAAGCAAAATCCATAGGACGGCAAGAACGCCGTAGGCGAGGAAGAAGAGAAAGTAGATGTAGGGCAGGGAGGCGGAACCAGCTGAAAGGTAAACGCGGCGCCCAGAGCTGGGCTCGATGTTGTACATGGCCGACTGAACAGACATGGAGACGCGAAGTTGGGGAAGGCAGTTGGCGAAGAGGAGAGTGTATTGACCGGGATCCGTCACGTGAAAGACAGAACCAAAGCTGGTGGCACGGCCAGCAGGGGCGGCAGCCGAGAGACGATCGAAGGTGTAGACGAGTTTAACGAGTTCGGACTGGAGAGCACAGGTGACGTCGAGATCCTGGATCTGCTGCAGGACGTGGATCCAGGCGTCGCGAGTACTGAGGAAGAACCCTAGCTGTGAGAGATCGAGATCGGGATTCGTATCTGAGAGGGTGATTCCTGAGACGTTCAGCACGAGGACGCCGGTGTGAGTGAATCCAAACTCGTCGAAGGGAATGATTGTCCGAGCGTCGGCTTTCAACCCCGTTTGGCGGATCTCGGCTGCCGAAGGCGAGATTAGCAGCGAAGCAACGGCCAGCGAGAGAATAATAAGCACCGCCCTTCCGCTGCGAGAGTCGGAGGACTCCATCGCTGCCTTCGATAGCAGATCTCTGCCTTTCTCTCTCGCCCTTCGCCGGGAGGAGGCAGTTCGCTGCCGCACGGGTTCTCGAGAAGTCAAAACGTGATCGGGCGGCGTCATAACGATAATCCTAAATGTCGTGTTCATAAATACTGAAGCCCGAGGGCAGTCGGGCCGGGCCCGAGAGGGCCTAAGACCCCACGAGTCCTGTTTTTTTAGAAAAATATTAAATATAAACTAAATAAATAAAAAAATTATATGATTTATACTAATAGTGTAATACGAATATACGATTAATTTCATATTTTGAAAGAAAAAATAATAATTTTATTAATGTTAAACGGAAGTATAGAAAATTATAAATACACAGAAAAAAAATAATTGTGATTGAAAAATTCAAAATTACAAATACAACAAAATTACAAATGACTCACTATTCACTAAGTTAAAAAATAAAATTACGTATTTTGAGGGATTTTCAAAAATCTGTCTCGCCATCTTTAATCTTTAATTAATTTAAGTTGATCGCGTTCATCTCGTTTTCCATGTCAGACGAGATATCCTTGATCGATGAAATATGTTGCTTCCTCTTGATCGCATCCAAGTGGTCCTTGTAGCATATGCAGATTTCGAGCGATTCTTCGCTTAGGCGACTTCTCCGCTCGTTCAACACTCTGCCACTAAGAGAAAAAAGCAGACTCCGAAGCTACCGTGCTAGCTTGAATCGTTAGTAAATCTCGGGTCATATATGTCATAATAGGATAAGTATTTACTTTACCTTTCCACCATTTTAAAATATCGAAATTTTATAATTCGTTCGTACTCATAAAATCACGAAATTGTGTTTTTGTGTACATGCCTAATTCATTTAAACTACTAGATGTTGTGAGCCTTTTTTTTCCTAGAAGCTAACTCTAACATTTTATTTTTAAAACTATCGCGTGTTTTTGGTTGCAACACATCCACTCGGGACCGCGATCCGTATAAATTATCATAATAATTATAACATTTAGTAAAAATATTGTTAAAATTTAAAATACTAAGATTATTCAAATCCGAATTACTGAGATTTACGCCTAAATTATTATTTATTTCTTGTATAAAATTTTCTACGACGTCTATGCCGAAAAGATGATTCAAAGCGACGGCGCATGAAAACATGCATGATTGAGATTTCTCTATAATATTTTAAAATTTTGTTTTTCATTATTTCTATTAAACCACTCCATCCGGCGTGTTGCTTAAAATAGTTTAATTTTGGTGAAATATTAACAATATTTTCAATAACTAGCGGGCTAGTAAGATAATATACGCCAGATAAAAAATTTGTCGCCGTATTAAAAACATCTAATAAATCCATATAATTTTCTAAAACTGTCTAATCGGACTCGGTTAATTCATGTTGATCTAACATAGTATAGTATTCCATTAGTAGTGTTTTTTGACGAATCACTTGTTTTAACATTGTAAATGTCGAGTTTCATCTAAATGACATGTCAAATAAAAGTTTCAAAAAATTTTGACCTTGGACGTTTACGAATTTTTAAAAATCTTGTCGTCGTTGTTTAAAACTATAAATAAATTGTAACATTAAATGTATTTTATTAATTTATGGTTCTATATATGTTAAACTATCTTGTACGATCAAATTTAAAACGTGACAGACGCAACGAGTATGAAAAAAATACACCGTTTAACATAGGTTTTAAATTACGTTTTAACCACTCAGTTGCGGTGATATTATTTGTGGCGTTGTCGAAAAAATACTCATAGTTTTATCTTTTATTTTAAATTCTCGCAAACATTTTAAAATAATTTGATAAATCGCTACACCGGTGTGCTGAACTTCGAAACCTTCAAAACATATTATACGCTTATTTAGATCTCAGGAAACGGGATCGACCCAGTGTCAAGTGATGAAAATATATGATAATCCTAATTTGATACTACTTGTCCAAACGTCGCTCGTTAAACTCACTCGACCCTCAAAATTTTCAAAATAATTAATTAAAGATTGTTTAGCTTCTAAATAATATTTAAGTGCGCCGCGTCTAATAGAAGATCGACTTACTTGATGATATTTCGGTTGTAGTACTTGGTGGATGTACTCGGTTTTTCCCTCGTCATCGTAGTGGTTGAACGACAACCCACGTCTGATGACATTCTTCACCTGCAGCTCCCGCTGCCGACCTTGATCGTACGTCCATATTTGTCCAGATGCAGATAAATTGCACCTGGTTGGACTCGGGAGGAGCTTGTTTGGCAGTGCAAGACTTAATGTGTCTTGCGAGTGTCGAGTTGCCACTGGGAGTAAGTAATTTCGAGCATTGTTTGCACTTCGCCTTATGCTCGAAACCGACTTTCAATTTGTCAAAATATTCCCAAACTGGCGCCGTATGTTTGTGCTCCACCACTTCGTGAGCGACCGATAATGATGAAGACATCATCGTCGATGACATATTAGACGCAAAAAATAGTGAGGTGGGACTTGGGAGGGGGGTATAGGATTTAAAAAAACTATAAAAAAATTTATTTTAAATTTATTTTTAATAATTTTTTAATTAATTATAGCTGCCAACCCTATTAAATATGGCTGGCAGCTTTTGGAGACAACAGCTCTAAGAGCCGTTGATTGTTAAAGGGGCCGGGCCGGGCCCTGGGCTTAGCCCGGGCCTAAAAACTGGGCTTTGCCCAACCCAGCCCCGGGCTTAGCCCGGGCCTAGAAACCTGGCTTTGCCCGGCCCGGCCTAGGCCGGGTACCCGGCCGGGCAAATGCTCATATATGGGGCCATGTTAGGCCCCATAGCCGGACTTTTACCGGGCCAGGTCCGGGCCCGATTTTTATGCACACCACTAGTACTCGGCGAATAGGTTTTTAGAAATTTTTGGGTATCTACAGGAGAGATTTAGGCTTCATTTGGTTGGGCGATCCCCCACCTCTCCCCCTCCGGTTTCAAAGTGACATTTCAACCCACCAGATGCACCCGCCATCGTTGAACCAAATATAGCCTTGGAGACGGGGCGCTATGATAACAACGCGTGATTATCCTATATTAAAAATATTATAAATTTTTGAAACTTTGAAGTCAACTTTTTAAAAAGTGGTGTGACATTTGCGTTTTAAAAATGATCTCCAGAAGATCATTTATACAGGCCTAGATATCATTTATGATCTCATGTATATCAAAATTTGATATCCCGGCTGGTATATTATATGTATTTTTCGATCATTTTTATATACATTTCGATCATATATTGTACACAAGGATATCATCATATCAATTATAATTTTGTGATCGTATTTTATATCATTTGCAATTATATTATGTGAATTTTACAATCATATTTTGTATATTAGAGGGACTAAAAAAGTGTTACCCTGAAAAAATTACATATTGAAAGAGTTCAATTAAAATCGCAATGTGAACAAAATATTACCCATATAAAAATATGGTCACACTGTGAACAAAATATGATCGCAAAATTATAGGTGGTATCCTTGTCTGCAATATATGATCGCAATGCATACAAATATGATCACCAACACATAATGCGGTCATCGGGATATCAATTTTTGATATTCTTGAGATCATAATTGGTATCTGAGAGATCAGAAATGATATCCGGGCCTGCATAAATAATCTCTTGGAGAACATTTTTTAAAAACGTTTTTTCAGATAAAAAAGTAAGCTGCACATCACTTTTTAAAAAAATACGCATTTCAAATTGTTGCGGGCCAACTCGATGCCCCGGTCGGACCGGATTCAATTGGACCGCCTTAGCTTGCGGGGCGGTCGAGCGCGCACACAGTCAGAGAAAAGGAAAGATCGACTCAAGATCATGTGATGACGTGGAAAAACCCCTCAATTGGGTAAAAAATCACGTGACCGGATCTGTGCCGGTCAAAATCCACTAGCTGCTTGCGATTACAGTGCGTTTGGAGAATCGGGGCGACAGGCCGCTCCCGTTACAACTTGAGGTGAGAGAAGAGAACTACAGCTCCCCGCGGGCAACAAGCTGCGTCGCGGGAGCGCTTTGGGTACTAGAATTCGAGTGGTGACACTGGTGCTCTGTAGGTTGGGGTGCGGGTCCGCCGCGCGCCTACTTGCAAGGATCGCCTCCTTCCTTCTGCTTGCTCTGGGACTTAGGCGTTTTCCGGCTGGTGGTGCACTGGTGGCTCGTGGTGGCTCGCGGTGGCTGGAGGATGATCCGAGGGAGGAGTCCGACAGAGCTCTAACCTGAGGAAGAAGATGACCAGGAGCCGAAAGATGAAGAATGAGGAGGCCCTGAGGCTCCTTTTATAGCCTCCAGGGGAGGATCATGGCGGGCCCCACCACTAATGTAGTGGGCTAGTGGGTGGTTACCCACCAGATCGGATGGTGAGGAAAGCCCATCACGATCGGACGGTGGGTAAGCCGCCTATGGCGGTGGGGCGGCCATGCGTCGGCGGCGGCCGGCCAAGGGGCATTCATATTTGAGATGCTTCCAAACTTTAATGTATGAGTTCAAGGGTCTATTTAAGCTTTGTTTGGCGCCGTGTTTAGGGAGCAGGCCAGGCCACAGTGAATTTTTAATAAGCTGCGCCAAACAATTTTGGCGGGATCACACGGTGGCATCAGCCACCGTGTATTTCGGTGGTGTGCGGGGATTTTGAGTCGTGGGAATTTCCCACGACTCAAAATCGCAGCAGCTGGCTTTTTTTACTATATTATTAATATATTTTAATTATATTATAATATATAAACATATATATTAATACGAGCGACAAGCACGGGCCTTCGGCCCGATGGCCACGCGCCACAGTACTCGGCGGCAACGGCGGGCTTCGCCCGCCCTCCCGCTCGAAGCTTGCCCTAGCCCGCCCGGCCCTCGTGCCCTGCGCGACAGTACACGATCAGCAGCTGCGGGCTTCGCCCGCCCCTCAAGACGGGCTTCGCCGCCCGCCCCCGGCGGATTAATAAGTTATTTATATATTTTAATAATTTTTATTTTAATTAGAAATTAGAAAATAATAAGTTATTAATAATTAGAAATTAGAGATTAATAATAAGTTATATATTTTAATAAGTTATTTTTAATAATTTATATATTTTAATAAGTTTTTTTTTATATTTTTTAAAATTAAAAAATAAAGAAACCGCGTGCCGCACGCCGTTTCTCCCTCCGGCCTGCGGCGGAACCGCCGGCGGCCTGCGCGGCACCCACCGACAGACTAGTCTAATAGAGAAGGAGTGCAACAAGACATGCGTACGTTCCAACAAAAGGAGATGAGCACTTCCGTTTGATCTAGGGAAGGCATGCAACATAGGCGGTTCGTTATGGTAAGTAAACGAGCATATGCAATTGCGTGTGGATGTTTTGCATGCTTAAGTTTTGTGACGAGTGGGCTTGTAATTTTATTGACATGATTTTATGACCTAGATGGTTGACGAGAATCGGTTGGGGAGTCTTTGATAGTAAGATCAGCTTTCTTTCAGGAAGTCGGTGTCAAAGATGAAATGTAACATTTGGCGAGGGGAACACGCACCTTCTAATGCTTGGGAAAGTGGGATCGTGAAAGTCCTAGTACCAAGTTGTTGCAACCAACTCGTAGTGCATCAATATCTCGTCGGAGGTGAAGGCAGAGATACGATGGTATCAGGCTCACTCGGAGGGGGATAAAAGAGACGAAAGGGGAGGATGTGGATCCTTGCTTAACCCTAACCCTAGATGGACTAGAGGAAGAGAGAACTAGAGGGAGGAGCAAATTTCATAATACTCATTGTTTGATTATTCCTTCATACCCACGGTGGACTACATATAACATATTACACAGTGACATGGACCATAAATAAGTCCAACATAAAACCATCCAAACTATTGAAAGACATCAAAGGGCGACCAAGGTTGTCAGGATCAAGATCCTAGATCAGATCGTTTCGAGGTTGCACTCCTTTTTTGGGTATTTTTTTATATGCAAACCACATATGTTATTTGCAGCCCCAGATCCAACGGTTCTGGATTAAAACAGTCAAATCTGACGGCCACCTATTTTTCCCCTTTTTTGAACTCACGCTATTGACAGACCACCATATATCTTTTTTAGAATAGTAATGGATTATATATAAGTTATATAAATATATTATGTTATATATTATGTTATATATTAATATATATAATATATATGTCATATAATATATATTATAATTTATATTATATTATAATATATATATATATATATTATATTACGTTATAGTATATATAACTTATAATATAATATTACAAAAAATATTGTGTTTCAAAAAGAAATTTTTGATTGAGTTTTTCGAAAACAAAATTCCATGTAATTGTGTCTCACTGGTTGAAAAATCACTGTTCTTACAAACAGATTCATAGATTTTGTCACCACTGTACAAAACAGCTGATTATTTCATCACTGCTTCTCCAGTCACTACAGCCGCGCCAAATAGAGTCTTCGTACCATGATGACGGCCATAAACATGATTTTTTATTAATGATATCGTTCGTCGCTGCCAAACCTCACCTAAGGAACTTCATTCAACTTATCTTTAAAAACTAATTTTTACCCGATGACAGTTATATCTATTGTTATGTCTAGCACATATCCATGATGGTGACGTTTTTTTCCCAAGCACACGGAGCAAAAACACTGCATCAAACAGATGACAGTTTGTAACCACAAAGTTCATGATCGTCATCGTCGTGCCAAACAGACGCTAATTATGAGCTTATATATATTCATGAGTGTGCGAGACAGCCTGCTCGCGCGCGCGCTTTGCGAGTTACCGGGGGCATTGCTATATAAACAACAAATCTCATTTTTCACTTGCGGTGGGGGACTAAAGTCCCGCACCGCCTGGAAGCCGTCCGATCGGGCGCGATCTGTCGTCCGATCGGGCGCGATAGATCGCGCCCGATCGGACGGCTTCCAGGCGGTGCGGGACAAGTCCCACACCGCAAGTGAAAAACAGGACTTGATGTTTATATATCAATCTCCCTTAACAATAACAAAGCTCGCTCGCGAGCATGCTTTCTCGCGCACGCGATCTTAGGCCATTAACATATATATACACACACACGAGTGCCCGACACGGGGCCCCGCACCTACTACCAATCGCGGCAGTACACGGCCCGCCCCTACGACCCCGCGCGACTGTACCCGACCCGCTACTACGACCCCACGCAATTGTACCCTGCCCGCCCCTACGGCCCCGCGCGACTGTACCCGGCCCGCCACTACGACCACGCGCAACTGTACCCGGCTATAGTATATTTATATGTAATAATAAATTATATTGTACGTATATTTATATATTTTTTTATTTATAAAAATACATAAAATATAACAATATAAGTATAAATTATTTGAACTATTATCACTGTTGTCTTCTTGCCTAATTGGATTGAGTTGTTCCTCCCGTCCTTGAGGTCCTGGGATCGAAACTGGATAGTCACGTTTAAATTAAAATATAATTTTAACAGCCAACCGCACGATTTTTAAGAGTTATAGGGGCAAAATCATAATTTCACACAGGTTTAGGACACCCTAGTAGTATGTTTAGGAGACCTACTAAAATGTGGAGAGATTGAATGATTTTATTGTGTTCGATCAGACGGTTGTTGAATTATTAACTTATGATTTGACGGCTTGTGGATTTTTGAACTTACAATATTTGCAGACCACAGTATTTCTTTATATAGGGTATATATATATATATCTTTATTATATAAAGCGATATACATATTTGTTAAGCACACCAAAATTTTGATTCCAGCCGTTGGATCTGATATGCTTCAAAGCATGGCCACCGTTGGATTGGGAGATGCACATAAATCCAGTCGGATATCGATATGCTTCATCTGTCCCTTAAATCCCGCAAGATCTCGCAGAACCGCTAGAAGCAAATCCCCTTGTTCAAATCCCATCCCTGGCCTCCTGTCCCGCACATCCCGCCCCGCCAGCAAAGTCTTCTCCAGTCATGTCTGCCGATAGCAGCACGCCAAAGGCATTTCCCCCTCCCGCATGGCAACACGCCTCAACGCCTTTAACTCCTCAACTCCTTAAACTGCGTAAGCGCTGCCGCTTCAGAACTCTTCCTCCTGCCGCTTCAGAACTCTTTCCCCCTGCCGCTTTAGAACTCTTCCCGCAGACGCCTAGGGCATAAGAGCTGCTGAACCTTACTCCGTCGGACGGTCGTGCCGGAGATATTTCTCCTCCTCGACAGTAAGTCTTCTCAACTACGCTTCATTTTGTATGGGGCTTTTTCTGAATTTCGTATGGACTTTATCTCCAGTTTTGTCGTTTGATCTCTTACCCAATCTGCTGAACCTCGCTCCGTCGGACGGTGGTGTCGGAGATATTTCTCCTCCTCGACAGTAAGTCTTCTCAACTGGGCTTCAGTTTTGTATGGGGCTTTTTCTGAATCATTTCCCCCTGCCGCTTCAGACCTCTTCCCGCAGACGCCTAGGGCATAACCGCTGCAGAACCTTACTCCGTCGGACGGTGGTGTCAGAGATATTTTTCCTCCTCGACGGTAAGTCTTCTCACCTATGCTTCAGTTTTGTATGGGTTTTTTTCTAAATTTTGTATGGACTTTATCTCCAGTTTTGTCGTTTGATCTCTTACCCAATCTGCTGAACTTTGCTCCGTCGGATGGTGGTGCCGGAGATTTTTCTCCTCCTCGACAGTAAGTCTTCTCAACTGGGCTTCTGTTTTGTATGGGGCATTTTCTGAATCATTTCCCCTGCCGCTTTAGACCTCTTCCCGCAGACACCTAGGGCATAACCACTGTTGAACCTTACTCCGTCGGACGGTGGTGTCGGAGATATTTCTCCTCCTCGACGGTAAGTCTTCTCACCTAGGCTTCAGTTTTGTATGAGTTTTTTTCTGGATCTTACTCCATGGTGGTGCTAACTTGATCCCCTGTTTTGTATATGTTTTTTTTTCTGGATCTCGCCTTTATCTTTGGTTTTATGGTTTGATCTCTTACCCAGAAATGGTTTACATTTTTTGCCTCCAAAAAGTTTCTAGTGAAATTATTTTAAAAGTGAGATTTGGTTTACATTCCTGTTTATGATCCCCTGTGTTGAAACCGGAAATCCGGTCTCCCGTGGAGTTCAACCCTTGGGGAAGGGTGACCGCGCACCTACTACCCTCAAGCGAACGATCTAGGCACAAGACTAGGAACACGAGGGACAGACCCAAGGTCTCAACGTGGAGGACCCGCCGCATACCGGAAGACTAACTAACTCTTCCCCTCTCAAGCCAAGGGCTGAGCTAAGGCACCTTCGGAGGGCTCTCTTGGCCGACCGGAACATCCAAGGAGGATCTCGAGATCCACTCCCAAACTAGAGGTGCCACCTCGGGTCTATGTAAAATGTTCCCCGCCCGCCTTACTATTGACGCAAAACCGCCCAGCAGCCCTACTCTACGCAGCCCCAATTGGGCCGCTAATAGCGGAACTCCGCTACTCTGAAAGGATGGCAACGGACCATCAGGGGCTTCCGGCATCTATATCTCGGGGCCCACACGGGAGCAGTTCACGAACACGCCGCTCGCCCCAGACAGGAGGAGTAAACTACATATCCACAGAGTATCACAGATATAAAAGAATATTACAGGAATATAAATTCCATACTCGGCACGCAGGCCGGAAATATAAACAAAAAGGCCTTCGTGGGCCGGCACAAGTTTGAGCTTAAGCCCGCTACTCCCCGCCAGGTACTGCTACACCTGTACGCAACCGTCTCGACGAGCGGCGGCCAACTAGGCATCGTTCGGTTAACATAAGCGGGTCAAACATATTGCGCACACCCCCTTTTTTGGGGCTACGGAGCGCATTCCCTGCAAGCGGCCAAATAAACAACTTCCTCGGAGTCTTCTCCGGGAACCCCAGAACATCACCAATCCGGCTCACACATCCGGATGGGCTTCACACAGCATGCCTAAACCCGTACTCACGCTTCCGGGTACTAATGCAGTTAACTGCGGGGACATACACGTCAACCGTCGGGTAGCTCCCTTCCCCCCACCCGTTGGTGGAGCGGGGCTTCCGTGCAAATATGTAAATTGAAGGCTTCACATGCCCAAGTTGAAACATCGTTACCCTTGTCGCGTGTTTGGCGGCGGGGACGGGAGAGGAGCTCCGAGTCGATCCTACTGCATGCGGTCGCGTCGGCGTTCGACCTCCACTCCAGGCCGAGCCTTGCTCCAGGCCGAGCCCCGCTCCAGGCCGAGCCTCGCTCCAGGCCGAGCCTCGCTCCAGGCCGAGCCACGCTCCAGGCCGGGAGAAAAAGAGGATCGGCCGGGGTGTGGTTGCTGCTCCAGGTCGGGAAGAAAAGAGGGCCGGCCGGGTTGGGGTTGCTTCAGGCCGGGAAAAAGAAGGAGAGGGGGCGGCCGGGGTGCTGCCTTGCCGGCGACGGAAGAGAGCGGGAATGGGGCGGCCGGGCTGCTGCTTCGCCGGCGACGGAAGAGAGAGAGAGAGGGGGCGGCCGGGGTTGCCACTACAGGCGGCGGCGGCGGCGAGAGAGAGGGAGAGGTAAAACCCGCCGTGCCCTAGCTTGGGCGGTGGCCGGAGAGAGATGGAGGGGGCGGCGGCGGCGGCGAGAGAGAGTTAAAATCCGCCGTGCCCTAGCTTGGGCGGCGACGGCGAGAGAGATAGAGGGGGCGGCGGCCCCTTGCTGCTCCAAGCCGAGGGTGAGAGAGGGAGGGGGCGGCGGCGGCGCTGTTTTGCCGGCGACGGGAGAGGGCGGGGAAGGGGCGGCGGCGGCGGCTGGGCTCCAGGATCCGCCTGGCTAGGGCTCTTCTTTCCCCCCCCCCCCCCGATTTCTCTCTGCCCTCTCATTTTCCCCCCATTTCTCTCCTGCTGTAACCCGTGCCCCCCATCCTCTTTATTTTCCTTTTTTTTATTTTCCCCCCCTTGCTGTGTCCCGACCCCCTGCTGAAAACCGTAGCCCCTCCTCCTCTTATCCCTTCCACCTTTCTCTTATCACAAACATATAATATACATATAATATATTATATATATTATAATATATTATATATATTATAATATATATATATATATATATATATATATTATATATATATATATATATATATATATATATATATATATATATATATTGTTATAAACTAAGAACCCATGCGCATAGAACCTCCACACGTACGCACGCACGAGGACCCGCACGTCCTCAAACGGGGTCGCACCGACTCGTCGCCCATAACACGCCCCTAGGCAGACATTTGGGGAGGGTCCCACTCGCCGGCTACGGGGTTGTACACCCTGTTTTGTATATATTTCTTTCTGAATCTTGCCTTCATCTTCAGTTTTATGGTTTGATCTCTTACCCGAAATGATTTGCATTCTTGTTTATGAAGTATTAAGAACTCCCAATTCATGTGTGGATGCCCTATAAAAGGGAGAT
Organism: Platanthera guangdongensis; assembly: GCA_039583875.1. NCBI lineage: Eukaryota > Viridiplantae > Streptophyta > Magnoliopsida > Asparagales > Orchidaceae > Platanthera > Platanthera guangdongensis. Next base: position 29,031,173 of record CM077152.1, on the reverse strand, counting down.
GTAACCTGTTAATTTAGAGATTATTAGTTATTGATGTTGAATGAGTTTGTTGTTATTATTTTCGTTTAGAGAGTTGTTGATGATGAACCTGTGTAGTTGATGTTGAAGCTGTTGATATAAATTACTGTGATTGTTGTTTGCTTCCATTTTTTGAATTCTGTTGTTGATGATGAAATTAGAAAATTGATGATGCTGTATTTCTCGAATGGTTTTACAAAATGAAACTGGTTTATAAAATCACGATTTTATCTTCAGTTTTTAAGTTCTCTGTGTTGAGGTTGCATCATTTTGTATGGTTTTATAAAATGAGATTGGTTTATAATGGTTTACATTTTCGGCCACCAAAAAGTTTCCAGTGAAGCAATATTTAAAAGTGAGATGCAAATTCATACATTCATGTTTATGCAGCGTTAATTTAGTGAAGAAATATTTAAAAGTGAGATGCAAATTCATACATTCATGTTTATGCAGCATTAAACACAACATTCATTAAGAACTAGGGTGTTCATGTGAGGTGAGAAGTGAGACTGTGAGTTTTCAGTGAAGCAATATTTAAAAGTGAGATGCAAATTTAGAAAATCATGTTTATGCGGCGTTAATTTAGTGAAGCAATATTTAAAAGTGATATGCAAATTCATACATTCATGTTTATGCAGCATTAAACACAACATTCATTGAGAACTACGGTGTTCATGTGAGGTGAGAAGTGAGACTGTGAAATCTCATAATGTTTTGGTTAGAACTTATGGGATGCAATTCATGTGGTGTCGAAGCTTTGGTTGTGTGAATGGTTTTATAAAATGAATTGGGTTTATTAAACCTTGATTTTAAAATGAATTTCATTTTATAGAACAAGTTTTCTATTTTCAAATTGAAGAGCAAGAAGTAAAACAATTGATATGAGATTGGGTAGTGTAAGGGATTTGTTGAATCTTCAGTTCTCCCTTAGATTTAGGGGTGACATATTAGAACAACATTTGAAGGTATCCCTTATATTTAGGGGTGAAATATTAGAACAACAAGTTTAAGGCTTTATCTTCAGTTCCACTCTAAAATTTAAATATTTGATCTAAAATCCAAAGATTCATTTTTAAATTTTAGATCTAAAATCTGAAGATTCATTTTAGATCTAAAATCTGAAAAATTTAACTGAAAGCTAGTTTTGATCTAATTCAGCCTTAATTTTGATCTAATTCAGCCTTAATTTTGATTTAATGTTCTAATTTGGATCTCTACTTCATTTCAAATGCATGCAGATGACAAACCAAAATCAACTTGAGGCGGCGGCGTCATTGCCAAATAGGGGTGGCTCGGTCCAACGTAAGAGCTTCATATTTTACGAAGACTAATTTTGTGCATTTTACATAACCTAAAACTGTATTACATGTTAAATACTCTCAGTTATCTCAAATTTATCATTTGTTTTTCATTTCTATCATTCACAAGAGATAAAAACTGCAATATCACTGATACCACTGACAACAATTATGAATACTATGACGAAATTTGCAAAGAGAGTAAAGACAGATAGTCTGATGGTCCGTGTGCAGAAGTTGAATGTTTTAGGCTAATTATACCGACAATGCCAAGAGGCTTGAATGAGAGAGAAGAGTGAAATTTTGTTTTTGATATGATAATGAGGTAACACCTAACAAAGAATATATGTTATGGTTAAAATATTATTGTTTTAACACAATGCAAACTGTTATTTAATGATTTTTCATCTTTACATCTTTGATTGAAACAGAATCTCCCAAGACCATTGAATGAAATCTATTGCTGCATAAGAAGGAGATGCTAATATTTTGATATGGATTCAACTGCGAGATTGTGACGAGTTTTCGAGCGTTTATGCAGGTTTTAATTTTTTGAATTCATATTTGTAATCAATGTTGCTGTTATATGCATCAGGCGTGCCCATGGGCTTTTTCATTGCGGAATGCTCTTCTGATATTATTTTGAAAAGTGTTGCCTTCTGAGATTTTTTACATTGCAAGTATGAACTTTGTTCTGAGCTTTTTCCATTGCAAGTATGAACTTTGCATGTATGTGTGTGTTACTTGCAGATGTATGTGTTACAATCATATTCCTTTGTTATTACTTCTTAAAAATAATTCAAAATAAGGTTATGAAAGTATGAACTGTTGTAAATGATTCAAAGTAACGTTCTCTATCAAGGGCCTATGATGGTGAAGTTGAAGTGTTGCGTATAGGAAAGGACGTCACCGCCCCCCGAACAATGTTGCCGCCCCCCCGAAAAATGTCGTCGCCCCTGCACAATGTCACCGCCTCCAAACATTATCACCGTCCCGACCATTGTCGCCGCCCATGAACAATGTCGTCGCCCAGGAATAATGTCGTCGCTCATGAACAATGTCGCCGCCCACGAACAATGTCGCCGCCCATGAACAATGTCGTCGCCCAGGAACAATGTCGCCGCCCACGAACAATGTCGCCGCCCACGAACAATATCGCCGCCCACGAACAATATCGCCGCCCACGACCAATGTCCCCACCCACAACAAATGTCGCACTCACGACCAATATCGCAGTCCATGACACATGTTGCCGCCCACGAACAATATCGCCGCCAACGAACAATATCACCGCCCACGAACAATATCGCCGCCCACGACCAATGTCCCCACCCACAACAAATGTCGCACTCACGACCAATATCGCAGTCCACGACACATGTTGTCACCCACGTCCCATGTCGTTGCCAAGCGGGCGAAGCTCGCTTGGTTGTGAGCGAAGCCCGCAACGACGCATTGAGAACGGGCGGAGCCCGTTCGAAGATACTAGTGTGTGTGTATTTATATATCACATATATTGTAAAATAATTAACATTTGACGTGCACGTTCATTGTTGAAAATTTATGAAGTGAGGAAGTCATGCGGCTAAAAGTTTTCTAACCGCATAATCGCACCCGATATTGATATCGTCGGGCGGTAGCTGATTTCCCAAATATTCCCTTCACTCACCTTTAAATCGCGGTCCTGACACCGTCATTTACACCAGAGTAGTGAGAACTATATCTTAGAGCAAAAGTTGCAGTTAAAATTTTTTTACCGCGCGACAAGAAAGAATATGTCTCTGATTAGCTTGTTCGCGGACTGTGCGGCTAGCACTGAGTGACTAGTACTGATGGTTAAGTCAGTGGTAGCTACAGTGTGAAGCAGCAAGCAGTTGTTTGACGGTCAAGCGTCTATCACTGGGCGATATCAACATCGCCGACGATATCACGATTTTGCGACCAGAGCAGTGTGCTTCTCCTTGGCAATTCACCAGTAGTCAATAAGTAACATGTTTGCGCGATCTTTGCGGCTAGGCGGCTAGAGGTGCGAACATGCTGCTAAGTGGTTTTTGTATTCTTGACTTGTTTTTGTTTGTTGATCTTCGTCCAATGGAACGCAAAATCATGTCTCACGCTTGTATGTATCGTTATTTTTACTGAGTAGTGAAGTAATACAAGTCGTGCTTGCTTCCTCGTTAATAATGGTTTACTTTCTTGATTGGTAGAGAGTGTTTTTGCTACCTCCGTTGATTTTACGCACACGTAGGGGTGCACGTTGAGTTGAGCCGGCTCGAAATCTCGATAAGCCGGCTCGAAAAAAACTCGACTCGAGCATGTCGAGCATGTCGAGCTCGAGCTCGAGCTCGTCGAGCTCGAGCCGAAGTATCTCTGTTCACGAGCTCGCGAGCCGGCTCGCGGGCTTTTTTTAATTAAATATATATATATATATATATATATATATTATTAGTATTAAATATTTTAATATATTATAATATTAACATAATATTAATATAATATTATTAAAATAATAGTTTTATATTATTAACACAATATTAAGTTCGAGCCGAGCTCGAGCTCGAGCTCGAACCGTGCTCGTCGAGCTCGAGCTCGAGCCAGCTCTTTTTGATGAGCTCGACTCGTTTGCAGGCCTACGTTCACGTGTGAAGTATATACTTACATACGTGAGCTATTACATCAACATTTAGGTGCATTCAGATGCATACATAATCAAAACAACTGTGAGGAGGGCACAATCTTTTTAGCTGAAAAAACATTACAGGATTATTAATTATACTCAGCTTTGACAAATCAAATATTAGTTGCCGAAAAAAATGTTCTTAGAAAATGAGGTGTGCTCTTTTTTGGACGTTTTTTGCATCTACCTTAGCATCCTTCTGGGGGACTTATTTTCACCGGTCAAGCGGTTAAGACCGCATGAATTGAGCCTTAATTATGATCTGGTTCATACGGTCGTAAATCTTCCCAAATGGAGCCTTAAGAATCGTGATTCCTATGGGCTAACTACTCAGGAGGTCGAGCACTTGACATTCCATTTTGTTATTATTCTTTCTACGGATCCTTGCTGGGGACATTGACTCGAGTAGGCCTTTTTTAGTACTAGGATGTGTAGGACCTTTGTGTGACATCTTTATAAAAGTTTATCAGTAAACTGTCACAGTGTATGTAATGCATAGGTCTATTGTGGATGCACTATAGGTATGCGAATTAGTGACCTCAACCCTTCTCCAGTGATTTGATTTGTCACAACAGCTCATTTCAATGGTGGCTGTTGAGGCTAGAGTTTGAACCCAGATCTCCTAGACAAGAGAGTTCTAAGCAGCAGTTCAATTAGTGATGAGGACTAGTTTAAAGCTCCCTTAATAGGAGATCTAGGATTCAAGCTACAAACACAACAATACGTCATTGGAATTAGAGGTTGCGACCAATCAAATCCATGGAAAAGGTTTGGGGTCACTGGTCTGGAAACCTGTAGTGCATCGGTGGACCTGGGCGTCATAGTTTTAGTCACTATACAGTGAGACCATGTTGTTAGGGGCGCGAGTAGTTTGGTTTGGGTCGGTTTGAACCCAAACAGAAACCCAACCGAGATGACTCGGTTTTTCGTTTGTCAAAACCAGCCCGAACCCTAACCCGGTAAGTTTGGTTCAAAGTCGGTTTGGTTTTTTGACGATTCGTGTTGTGCAATCGGACCGAGTACCGTGGTAGCGCAACGGAATAAATCGAGCACCAGCAATAACGCAAAATATAAACAGAGCAAGATTTCAAGCACACACAGACGACAAAAAAAATTTATGTGATTCGGAGAGGAGCTCCTACGTCCACGGGGAGAGCACGTCGAAAAAAAATCACTATAATGATGAGGAGTTACAAATTACAACAGAGACCGTAAAGGTCGAGCAATAAAGAGAAAACCGAAAAACTGAAATAGAAGTTGTCGCCGTTCTGACAGCTCTGTCTTCGGGCGACAGTGATGTTCTCTTTCATTGCTGGAACCGCCGCCTGCTCTGCACGCCTGAAGCCGATCCGCCAAGATCGACCGCCTGATGCCGTCGCACGCCTGGAACCACCACTGGAGGTCGGCCGCCGAGATGAAGCCTGACCTGATGTCGCTTCGCCTGAAGTCGACCGGAACGCCGCTGCTAGCTCAGCCAGATGTCGCTCCGCCTGGAGCCGACTGGAACGCCGCCTAGCAAAGCATGTTGCCGCTGCCGAGAACAAGAAACCGCTGTCTGGAATGAACTCCTTCCCTCTTGATTATCCCCCTCAGATGAATTTGGATTGCTTGTTGGTGTATGTGTATTCAAAGAGGAGGGAGGGGGCGCTCCTTATATAGGAGATGAGAGGGAACCGAATGCCAAAATTGGCATAACCCGAAAAAGAATATCAGTCTGGATATATATTATCTTATTAATGATCTCCCTAAAAGATATTCCTAAATTAGGATTAGCCCGGATTAGAAATCATATAGACATACAGATCATTGAGATGACACGACCTCAACTGATTCGGTGTCGGGATTTTTTACGAGCTTACTAATTACACATTCAGTACAATATTATCAAACTATTCAATACATCATAACCCTGCACAAGTTTATCACGGTCAATCTCATATATATTTTTTTCTGTACATGAATATCAAAACATTATAGAATGCAATAGATTGCCGAATGTTGTATCATGAAGGTTTGAACTCTCATGTCCTCACACAGGTACTGATATTTTTTTCTAGGTTGATTACTTGTAATTATTTGAATTTTTATCACAACTACTACCTTAACATTACTCATTTTTCTATTTTTTTCTACATACTTTATAATTATTATAAAACACAACTTAATTTATATATAAATTATAATTATTATAATATCAAGCATTAACCTCGGTTTGTTCGGTTTTTACATCTTGAAAACCCATCTTAACTGATACTACTTCGGTTTTCAAAAGCTCCAAACCAACTCGACACCGGTTCGGTTTCAAAATCGGTGCGGTTCGATCGATTTTTGCTCCTCACCCATACATGTGGTTAGCCATCTGTAACGCCCCAAAAATCTAATGCAAAAAATTATATAAAATTGACAGGTGGTGTGCGGTTAATGGGGGTGTGGTTAGCTGATTTCCCTGAAGTTAAAGCAAAGCCTAAACCTAATTCTCCAACTATTAAAAATCCCGGCCCTTCCCATTTGTTTTGCCTCCCGAGCAGAATAGTCATGCTTACGATCGCCACCATCATGCCAAACATGCCCTAAACAAGAGAATAAGAAAGTATAGACGACATGGTCTCGGAGATGAGTTTGTGTCCATACATTCAATACCGTGTCAAATGGATCTTAAATAAGAGAATAAGAAATTATGCATTGTTCAATGCGGTCGTGCTTACGATGGTTATTGAACCGGTAGGAAGAGATCCAGGTAAACCCCCAAAACAGCAGCTATTCATTGAAGGGAAAGAAAACATTATATAGTACATGACTACAAGAGGAGAAATAAAAAATGGGCAAGGACCTAAAAACCCATAAAATAACCGTCCCCCTTAAGTTGGCGAATATGGATTGTTGATGCCCAACTTGTTTGCCAGAAAGTTAAATTGAGATATTCCAAGTGCTTTGGTAAAGATATCTTCCGGTTGGATTTTATAACGTAGATGTATAGTGGTGATTTTTCTGGCAAGAACTTGCTCATGAATGTAGTGGCAATCAATTTCTGTGTGCTTCATCCGCTCGTGAAAAACTGGATTGACCGCAATGTGGATAACAGAATGACTATCACAAAATAACTCTATGGGCGTATCATGGGTCACTTGAAGATCCAACTGTAGGGATTTTAGTCAAATAAGTTCACTGCAAGTGAACGCCATTGCACGGTATTCGGCTTCAGCAGACGAGCGTGATACAGTATTTTGTTTCTTTATTTTCCAAGAGATAGGGGAATGCCCAAGGGTGACAAAGTATCCGGTGACAGACTTCCACGTAATAGGACAACTAGCCTAGTCAAATCACATTAAGCACGTAATTGGAGATCCGACTTTTCCCGAAGCCTTATACCTTGTCCCGGTTTGTTCTTGAGGTAGCGAACAATACGTAATGCGACATCCTAATGGTCCTTCTTAGGGGCATGGGTAAACTGAGAGAGAGAGAGCGTGAACAAAATAAGAAATCTTTAGACGAGTAATAGTGAGATAGATCAAGCGTCCCACTAATCGGCGATACGTGGCACCATCTGCCTCCTCCCCGCGACTAAAGCAAGTTTAAGCTCATGCTCCATTGGTCTTTCAATCGTCTTGCACCTGAGAAGGCACGTGTCCTAATAATATCAAAGGCACATATATTTGTGTTGACAAAGAAATAAGCCAGAAGATGATCATGGTGCTTCAATACCAAAAAAATATTTGAGTGATCCCAAATCTTCGACGTGGAAGCAAATATTTAGATACTTCTTGAAGGTGGAACAGACCAGAGAATCACTCCCGGCGAGAATGATGTCGTCAACATAGTCAAGCAAACTCATATGAACAACGCCTCGTCGATATATGAAAAGGGAGTAGTCAGCCAAGGATTGAACAAAACCTTAATTTTTGAGCGCGGTGGTAAGTTTTGTAAACCAATTTCGGGAAGCTTGGCATAGTCTGTAAATGGATTTCCAAAGTCGACACACTTTGTTTGGGTTATGCGACTGAAAACCCGGAGGCAATCACATGTACACTTCCTCCTCAAGTCTCCGTGGAGGAAAGCATTGGTAACGTCCATTTGGTGCAAACCCCAACCACGTGCGATGGCTACCACGAGAAAAACACGAATTGAGACTAATTTTGCAATGAGAGTGAATGTCTCTTGAAAGTCAAGCCCTTCAATTTGTATAAAACACTTGGTGACGAGGCGTGCCTTGTACCGTTCAATGGTGTTATCGGATCGATACTTGATTTTGTATACCCATCTGCAATCAATCGGTCTCTTGCCGGATGGGAGAGTCTCGACAATCCAAGCTGAGTTGGCTTCAAGAGCAGAAATTTCCGCGGTCATGGCTTGGCGTAACTCCTTGAGGCGATACGCCTCTACATATGTCTTGGGCTCCGTGCGGGAGGAGCTAGCGGCAAGAAATTGTCGTTGTGGCTGCGAGAAATTGTCAAGAAATATATAACGAGCTACGGGATAAGGCATACCTGAGGGAACCGATGGGGAGGTGACGCTAGAGGGGGGGGGGGGGTGTTGTTTTGCTACATTGACCTAAATCCGCAGAACAATGCTAGTAGAATATACGATATAATCATTGAGATGTTGCGGTGCCCGACGGACACGTGGAGTACAGACGACATCTGTCGATTGCGATGGAGATGATGGTGCGGTCTCAATCCGTTCGGGTAAGACGCTATCATGCTCCACAATCACAGATTTATCATAAGGGATTATGGGTTCCATGACATTAGAGATACCTTATTGTTGACCAGGTACATTAGTGTCAGGTTGGTCGGCGCAAACTTGTGCCAAAGGGATGGTGCCTTCGTGAAATGATACATCTCGGGAACAAAAAAACTTTCGTCTTCCAAATCATACAATTTCCACCCTTTCTTTCTACGTGGGTAACCAATAAAGTTGCATTTTCTGCTGCGAGAATCAAACTTGCCTCGACGCTTCTGGTGGTTGTGTGCGTAGCATAGACAACCAAAACTCGCAAATTAGTGTAGATTGGTGCTTTTCCAAAGAGGATCTCACAGGATCACTTTTTATTAAGTTGTATAGTGGGTGTCCGATTGATGAGATAGGCAGCAGTGAGTATACATTCTCCCCAAGACTGATGGGTAGGGAGGCCTGGAACCGCAAGATACAGACAACTTCAAGGAGGTTTCAATGCTTTCATTCCAATCGACAGTTCTACTGTGGCGTGTCGGTGCAACTGGTTTCATGAATGATTCCATGATTGTTGTAAAAATCTCTCATCAGACCATCGAACTCTAATCCATTGTCACGCTGAATGCACATGATGGATTTACCAAACTGTGTTTTGATAAAATTACAAAAAGATATTAAACATTTACTTGCCTCCTTTTCCCGCATAAGAGACACCCAAAGACTTTGACCGAAGTCATCAACAAGAGTAAGGAAATTAAAAGCACCATATGATGAAGTCATTCGATATGTGCCCCATATATCACAATGAACCAAAACAAAACAATCCAAAACATTGTTTTTACTTAACAATGTCAAAACACAAAGATTCATAACGGTATGGCGGCCAGCCTTGTGGTTAGCTACTGGCGGTCAGCATTGGCGGTTAGCTCTTGGCGTTCTGGCAGACAGTTCTGACGAACAGACAGTGTGTAGCAGCGGTCTATCCTTTTCAGCTTGGCAAGTGTTGAAGCCGGTGCTCTTAAGCGGTCTGGCGGCTAGCACCAGCGGACAGGTTTGGCTATCTGTTGACTAGAGCCCTTGCAGTTAAAGTCTTTGAATGAAGCTCTGGCTTGTGAAGGTTTGGTATGGAGGTATTGATAGGCAGACCGGTCTGGCGGTCTGGATTGACAGATCGATCTGGCGGTCTCTCAATGTTTCTAAGATAGCTGAGTGGACTGCTGAGGTCAGATCTAGTTGGTGGTTAGGCCCGATGTTCGGAGTTCTCAAGTAACCTTTGGTGCGAACTAGAGGTTAAGTCTAACCATAGCTTTATCTAGAGGTTAGGTTGTGCTAACCGCAGTTGTAGCATTGAAGGCAGACAGACGACAAAACTTGCATTGGAGTGTTGTAGTTGTACATTTAGCTTTTTCTAACCGCTTAGTCCGAGCAGTTAAATTTTTGTGTAACCGCCTCCTAGTCTCTTGTGACATGCATTATTTATTCTCTCTTTCTACCCCCCTTTTTATAAATAGGGGGCATACACATGTATTATGTAACTTTTGGAGCAGTAAACTTCTGTTATCTACCTGTTTTCTCATACGGTATTAGAGCTTTCGACCAATTTGCTCTGGTTTTTGTTTTCTGGGCAAGCGACAGTGTAAGCGGTTACTTTTTCCTTAATCGCCTCATCTTCTTCTACTCTCTTGCCGCAGTTTTCTTAATAGCAATCTTCTCTTCCTTTCCGCAGTTTATTTTCTTAACCATGCTCTCCTCTTTTTCCCTCCCGCCCTCCCTTAGCTTGTCACTCTTCCTGTGACTTGCTATCTTCTTGACCTCTCACTTTCTTCATGTGGTTTCTCTGTTGTTCCCGTCGTCTTGCATAACTACGTTTTCTTCCCTTAACTGCGGGTTCCTTCACTTTTTCGGCCTCTTCCTCTAACCAGGCAGTTAGAATCTCTCTATCGGTCCTCTTTAACCGCACGACTTCTCTTCTTTAACTGTGTGATTTGCCTCTTCTTCTCGGCTTCTCTTCTTTAACCGCGCGGCTTCTCTTCTTTAACCACACGACCTCTCTCTTATTCTATAGAGAACTCCAACTTCTCATCCTCTACTCTATACATCGCTCTAGTTCTACCCTCTCCTGTTTTTGCCTCTAGCAATCTGGGTACTTCTTCCAAACTCACTGGACCGAATTATCCTGATTAGAGTGTTTCATTTGTTTTTCTACTGCGCTCTCAGTGTAAGCATCATCATCTCACTAATGACCCTCCTTCCTATGGGTCTGATGCTTTTGACGATTGGGATGTTAGTGATGCTCTGGTCCGAACGAGGCTTGCGAACAGTTTATATGATGAGTGCCTCCCCATGATTCGACATGATACGACAGTTAAGGCTGACTCAAATCATCTTGCTGCCCTATACTCCAAAGGAGCTCAAACATCTCGCATATATACATTGCATGCGTATCTTTTTGCCCGACCTATCATGACTCCTGTTGTTGCTTATCAGGAAGTGCAATCTCTTGGTGTTGAGCTTCTTCAACATCGCCCTATTTTTGCTTCTCTTATTGAGCAACATAAAGATTTTTAGGAACTTCTTATTGTATGTTATTTACTTTGCTTGCCTGACTCTTATGATATGATTGACAGCAAATTCTTGGAGAAGCTGATACTCTTTCTTTGGATGCTACTACTGCGTGTATTTCTGTTGTTACTACTCTCCTCCAGCGACCTTTGATTATCTCTCCCTTCACCAACGATCTTTGAGTCTCCTCCCTCTTCTTCTGATCCTTCTTCTCTCCCCGATCCACCATTGACATTTGTCAGGCCAGCAGTCGCTCCAACAAACAGATCTGATGCTCCTGCAAAGATAAATATTGATATGTCAATTGCTCTTCGGAAAGGAGTTTGGACATGCAATCAACATCCTATTAATAATGTTGTTTCCTATGATCGACTGTCCACTTCCTCTGAGAGCTTTGCTCTCGCTCTCTCAACAAATTTTCTCCCGATTACCTATCAAGAGTCTCTTGTTGTTACTCATTGGAAATCAACCATGGATGAAGAAATGAAAACTCTGACTGAGCAGGGTATTTGAACTCTTATCCCTACCCCTACAGGTGTTGATGTGGTTGGTTGTCGCTGGGTCTTTATAATCAAATTTCTTCCTAATGGTACAATTGATCGCTACAAGGCTCAGCTTGTCGCCAAAGGGTTTACTCAGACCTACGGTGTGGATTTCTTTGACAATTTCTCTTCTATTGCTCGGATTTACTACAATCCAGATTCTTTTTTGTGTGATATTAATAGAGATTGAGAGATGTCTCAGTAGATGTCAAAAATGTCTTTCTTTATAGTGATTTATAGAATACTGTCCATATGGAGAACTCCTGGGTATGTTGCTCGAGGGGAGTCTCGGGTCTATAAGTTAAGGAATGCAATCTGTGACCTTAAGCAGAGTTCGAGAGCCTGGATTGAGAAGTTCAACGAGGTTATTTCTATTGTTGATTTTACTCGAGTGCAACAGATCACTCTTTATTCATTCGCAATACCTTGACTGACCTAGTTGTTCTTTTAGTCTTTGTTAATGATATTCTTCTTACAGAGGATGATAAGAAGGGCATTGACCTGACAAAGAAGCATCTTATTAAGTATTTTGTTACAAAAGATATGGAGTCTCTTAAGTACTTCTTGGGGATTGAGATCTTCTTAAAGCCCAATTCTATAGTTCTTTCACAACAGAAGTATGTCTTGGATGTTTTGAAAGAGACAGGTCTTCTTGGGGCTAAACCTACTCGGTGTCCAATGGTTGTTGGTGATGACAAGTGCTGGAATGAAGATTCACCTCTATTTGAAGATGTTACTAGATACAGACGGCTTGTTGGAAAACTCATTTATCTGACATTTACAAGATCAGATATCAGTTATATTGTAGGAAGGGTGAGCTTGTTTATGCAAGATCCTAAGGAGTGTCATCTTCAATCAACTCTAAAAATCTCGAAGTATGTGAAATGAGCTCCAAGAAAAGGGCTTCTGTTTCAGAAGAATGATCATTTGAGCATTGAAGTTTATTCTGGTGCTAGCTATGCAGATGATAAGGAAAATAGAAAGTCCACGTTTGATTTATATACCTTCATTGGAGGAAATCTGGTCAGCTGGAAGAGCAAAAAACAAGCTGTAGTTTCCAAGTCAAGTGTCGAAGACTAATAAAGAAGCATGACCTCGATTGTCTGTGAGCTGAAGTTGTTGCAGACACTTATGCTTAATTTGAGAGAAGTTTATAATCATCCTCTACCGATTTTTCTGTGACAACAAAACAACTATATGCATTTCGAAAGAATCCAGTTTTTTATGAAAGGACGAAGCATATTGAAGTAGACTGTCATTTCGTTAGAGAAGAGGTGTTGAAGAATCAAATTTGCACTCCGTTTGTCACCATTGATAAAAAGCCTGTTGATGTCTTTACCAAACTAGTGTATTTCTTTTCAGATATCTACAACAAGCTAGGCATGGTTGACATATATGCTCCAGCTTGAGGGGGAGTGTCAAAACAAAAAGAATCACAACGGTCTGGCAGATAAATTGGCAGTCAACCATACAGTTAGCTCCTGACAGTCAGCATTAGCGGTTAGCTCTTGGCGGTCTAGCAAACAGGCCTGACGAACAGACAGTGTGTAGCAGCGGTCTGTCCTTTACAACTTGGCAAGTGTTGGAGCCGGTGTGGTTAGGCGGTTAGGCGGCTAACACAAATGGACAGGTTTGGTGGCCTGTTAACTAGAGCCTTTGCGGTTAAAGTCTCTTAATGGCGCTCATGCTTGTGAAGTTTCGGTCTGGCAGTCTGGATAGGCAAACCGGTCTGGTTGTCTCTCAATGTTTATAAGGTAGCTGAGCAGACTGCTGAGGTCAGATCTAGTTGGCGGTCAGGCCTGGTGTTCGTAGTTCTCAAGCAGCCTCTGGTGCGAACTGGCGGTTAGACTTTGTCAAAACGCAGCTTTATCTGATGGTTAGGATGTGCTAACTGTAGTTTGTAGCATTGAAGGCGGTCAGACAGTAAAGTTTGCATTGGAGTGTTGTAGTTGTATAGTTAGTTTTTTCTAACCGCATCGTCTGAGCAGATAAATATTTGTGCAATCGTCTAGTCGCTTGCGACAGATATTGTTTATTTTTCTCTCTATTGTTTTCTCTATCTCTTCCCTTCTATAAATATGGGGCATACACATGTATTATGTAACTTTTTGGAGTAGTAAAGTTATGTTATTTACCTGTTTTCTCACAAATAGAAAAACAGATCGAGTCTATTTTGCCCTATAACAAGCATCACACGGAGTAGCACAAGTAGAATGAAAATGAGTCCAATACCAGAAATAAAAGATAAATGCCACTCAGATTGATGTCCCAAACGACAGTGCCATATTGTCTACAAGTCCGTTTTCTCCGCCTTCATGGCTGCATGACCCTATGCAGGTGTGTAGTAATAGAACCCCCCTCCCTCAGTTCACCCGCTCCAATCGATGTCCTCGAGATACAGTCTTGTATCACACAAAGGTCATTAGTGAAGATGACTTGATAATTTAAGACTGCAATTAATAGTCGAGTAGAGATGAGATGACAAGTTAAAGTAGGGATATAAAGAACATCGATCAATTCCAAGGATTGGCTCAATTTTACCCGACCGCCCATGGTGGTCGTGGTTTGGGACCCATCAGGTAAGAAATCTGGTACAGGCTCTGTCGGTTTTATGTCATGCAAAAGAGCTTTCATGCCAGCCTTGTGGTTTGATGCACCACTATCAAGAATCCAAGTGTGGTTTGCGAGAACATTACCAGAAAGTCTATTTGAACCTTCTCCAGTGCGATCAAGAAGCGCAAGAAGCTTCTGAATCTGATCTTGAGAGAGAGCCAACAGAAAATTCCTCTTCTGCTGACGATGAAATGGTAGCCTTGACGACGTTGATCGCACCACGGGTATGTTGCCCTCGGTGGCGGCCCAAGTCTGATGATTCTTGCACCCTTTTCCCTTTGAACCAAGCAGGATAATCATGTAACTCGAAGCATTCGGTCACATCATGGCCTGATTTGTCGCAATGAGTGCACATCCTATCTCTAGTAACACATGGGTGATCACTGCCACATTGTCTTGTGTTGGTAGGCCACTCGAGCGATGTTTTGCAGATGTGTGCATGACCATGACTGCGGCGTCACCACGTCCTTCTTGACCTTGAATAATAGTTCTGTCGTTCTTCACGAGTGACAAATGCATAAGTTTTGCTCACGGTAGGTATAGTAGAGGTTCCATGTTGAGGATTTGTGAACGTATAGTTTGGAACATGTCATCATTGAGACCCATGAGAAATTGGAGTTTTTCTTCCTTTTTTCCGATAGGAATTCTTTAGCCGCGCTGAAAGTACATGTTGGAATTTTTGAGTTGCTACTCAGTTCATCGCAAAGCCCTTTCAACTTTGTGTAGTTGGTCATGACGGTCATTCCTTGTTGATGGAAGGAGGCGATTTCATTCTTCAACTCGTAGACTCGGGGAGCATTGTCCGATGGCGAAGCATTCACCAAGGTCATCCCAAACGGCTTTAGCAGTCTCCAAATAAGCCACACTGGGTTGTATCGCCATGTCGATGGAATTCATGAGCCAAGAAATCAACATAGAATGGCATTCACCATAGCCCTTTCCCATACATCAAAATTGTCTCTGGTGAGCAAAAAACCAGTGATGGTTGCTCCCGGATTATCTGACGTTGAAAGATAAAAAGGGGAAGAAGTATCAATAATCTCTTTTGTAGTAGTTTCACCTGAACATTTAAGAAATCTTCTTCCTCCTCGCCCCGTGAGATGCACATGAGAATAGGCTGATCTCGACCGGAAAGGATCCCATCGGAAAGGAAGAGACAACGTCGAAAAGGAAGCGACAATGTCCGGACTTTGTCTCTGGTAAGCGCACAAAACACCGTCGATCGACGTCTGGAGGTCTCGACGCCCGGGGAAAGCTCGTGATGGCTCACCACCGTCGTTCGACGCCAGGAGGAAGGTCGCAATGCTGGGAGGAAGATTGCGGCGTCTAGAGTTGCGAATCGTTCTCTGATACCATATTGAACCCGTAGGAAGAGAACCAGATAAGCCCCTATAACAACATCTATTCATTGAAGGAAAAGAAAACATTATATAGTACATGACTACATGAGGAGAAAAAAGGCAAATACCAAAAAACCCATAAAATAAGGGCGTTTATTTATATTGGTAGCCCTTATATGACTATTGGCAGCCCAAAGATAATAGCAACCCAAAAAATGGCTATTAGCAGCCCGATGGATATTGACAGCCCAAAAATTAAGCTTTTAAAAAACACATTTTTAGGAAACTTGTTCAACATGAAAGTTCTAGATCTCGACGAGATCTATAACATTTATGTTGAACACTTTTTCTAAAAATGTCATATAGTATGCCTACTTTGAAAAGCCGCGTAATTCTGGCGGAACTCGTATAATTCCACCTGGATTCCGCGACTTTTGAAAATACGCATGCTATATCACATTTTTAGAAAAAGTGTTCAACATAAAAGTTTTAGATCTCATCGAGATCTACAACTTTCATGTTGAACACGTTTTCTAAAAATGTCATATAGTAGACTTCTTTTCAAAAACCGCATTTTTTGTGTTTTGGGCTGCTATTAACGGATATATTATGTTGTTTTTTATTATTTTATCGGGCTGCCAATAGCCAAAGCTGGGCTGCCAATATAAATGCCCTAAAATAATAGTGATTTCAAATCGTAGTATACTTGATGAAATGTTTTTTGCTTCGATGAATTTTGGGCAAAAATGTCATTGTTATCAGGGGCAGAATTGTTCACGGGCACGCCCGGGTTTAAATTTTCAAAATTTCAGGGGTATTGATTTGGGTTCAACCCAATAGTATAGACAACAATTTATATATAAACCGTTGTCTCTTATAGTATAGACAACAGTTTATATACAAACAACGGTTTATATATAAACTGTTGTCTCTTCTAATATTGACAACAATTTATATATAAACAACGGTTTATATATAAACCGTTGTCTATTCTACGGTTCAGGTAGAATAGACAACAGTTTATAAACCGTTGTCTATTCTAGGGGTAGAATAGACAGCGGTTTATATATTAACCGCTGTCTATTCTAGGGTTTATATATAAATCGCTGACTCCAACCCTTTTTGCCATTCCGAACTCACGCCACTGACTGCAACGACAGACAACTGAACCCTCGCAAGTGGTTTTTTTGGATTTCTGCTCCGATCTCTCTGGTAAACTTCTATAATTACAGATTTACAGTGAATCTGGTTTCGCTCTGATGTTTTAAGACATTTTATATTTTTAGTGTTTGATTTCGACAATAGTGGTTTGATCATTGATGGTTTTGCTAAATTAATGATTGCCAAGTAGTTTTGATCGATTAGGACAAGATATCAGAGTTTTGCAGTTTATCACCTCATACAGTGAACCTGGTTCATTTGCTTGATTTTATGATTTTTGTTTGTTTCCTTTTTACATATACCTGATTAAATTCTTATATTTTTCAAATGTAGTATTGACTTTTGAGTATTGTCCAGTATATTTCTAGTGTGACGGATAAATTTCTCTCAAGAATAAGTTCGAAAGAAAAATCTGTTGTATTAGAAGAGACCAAGAGACCTCGATTAGAGTTTAAATTAGAGTACTTACTCGTTGATCCGAGCTTGAGACAGCCAATAACAAGTTATGAAGTGAATGTTCAAGATTCAATACGAAAATATTACTTACAAAATGGTCCATGTCAGTCACATTTATTTAATTTTCCGCAAACATTAATGAGTCAAAAATCTCGAATATTCAATAAGGAGTGGTTTGGTGAATACAAGGGTTGGTTGTACAGTCAATATAAGGATGCTGGATTTTGTTTGTACTGTTACGTCTTTTCTCAAACAAGTTATTTTGTATTAAAAAAAATTGCATAATTAGTTATTTTTTTATGATGCTTGTGTCCAACAGAATCTTAATTCCGCCACTAATTGTTATGAATATGTTTTTGACATAACAACGATTATAACCGTCACAAAGAAAAAAAAGTATTAATTTTACGCATAAAAATGAATGTATTTTTTTAGGTGAGGTGAGGGTTCACAAACGACCGTTTATAGTCACGTTTACCACGGCCAACTGGTGTGCCAAACAAACCCATGTGCTTTCTGAATATTTTTGCAATAAAATTTCAATTGAAAGTATTTCAGAGTAGTAAACTCTAGGCCCACCATCTCTTGAGTCTTGACACTTGCTTATGTGATAATTTTTGTCAAAAATAGTTCAAAATTGAAGTCTACAAAAAAATATCATAAAATTAGGTGATAAATATATGTATGCCAACTTAGTTATGTGCAGATCGAGTAATTGTATAACAGTTATGCGCAGACCAAATTTTTAAGGGTTCCTAGCTTTTTATGATTTTTTAGTTTGTCCTTATTTATCTCTGGACTCTATATTACCGAAAATGACTTGCATATAATATCAGTATATCACCCTAAAAATTATTGCAATTTTATTTTTAAATAATATTAATTTTAAACAATTCGAAAGCATAAATTTACTCACAGTCTAACACTAGAATATTTTTGTATGAAGATTCACGCAAATTGAGATATTTATTTTGGGTGATTGTTAACCGCAACCCGTTATTGGCTAGTCGCATCCCAAAATCTCATAATTTTTTGCATTTTTTCAAAATATGTCCTCTACATGCAATTTTAGGAAAAGTGCTCAACACGAAAGTTGTAGATCTCGTCGAGATATGCAGCTTTAGTGTTGATCACTTTTCCTAAAAATGCATGTACAAGGCGTATTTTGGAAATATTCTCAGGTTTTGCACTTTTCAGAAATATGCCTTGTACATGCAATTTCAGGAAAAGTGTTCAACACGAAAGTTGTAGATCTCGTTGAACACTTTTCCTGAAATTGCATGTACAAGACGTATTTCGAAAAGACGCGAAACATTGGAAGATTTTGAGATGCGACTAGCCAATAACAGATTGCGGTTAACAATCGCCTTATTTTGTGCGCAAATCCACAACAATATATAACGAGCTACTGTATAACCCGAGCTTATCCAAAAACTATCCAATAGAGGATTGCTCGGGGCAAATTGTTAGTCACGGACCGTGGATGATGCTCTATATCCTCGCATTAATACTCGTTATCAACAAATACCGATATTATCCGGTATTATTATTGACAAATACGAGCAATTGCTACAGAATACTAATAACTGTTCTTGCGGACCGCTCGAAGCTCCTGGTAGATCGGGCCTCTTGAAACAGCTTAGCCCGCTGAACAGTCGAGCGTGCAAATAGTCCAATGTTCTCTGATTTGTGCAAGAGAGATTTGATTACGTGAAAAACCCACAATCGGAGTGAAAAACCATGTGGTCGATTCGTTGTCGACCTAACTTTCACGATTATAGGTTTTTTACAAAGACGTACAGATGAAGTCGAGGGCGACAGACCGCTTCTCGTTATACTTTGAGGGACGAGAGAATAAGGGAAGTTCTGAGCGCCAAGGGATCTCCGCGCTCTTCCGAGAATCTTACTCTTTTGCCTCTGAGGGAATTGGCCAACTCGGTTGTCTCCTACCTTGACCCATTTTGACAGCAACTTGAGGTTTAGTCTCTCACTTCTGCACCTTGCGTTCAACCGGGGACTTGTCCGACGACTGGGAGTCCGTACGCTTCTGACTCTTGTCTTGCGTTGGGCAAACTTCGTCTGCCTAGGCGGTGTTTGACCAAGTTCCTTGTGGACGAATAACCTGTAGAGAGAGAGAGAGAGAGAGAGAGAGAGAGAGAGAGAGAGAGAGAGAGAGAGATAGGAAAACGGTGGGAGTTAGCAAACCAAAAAAAGAATTCAAAAGAAGACTAAAGCCGTTCTATTTATAGGCTTTTATGCGGGTGGTCCGGTAATTTCACCCAATAACTACCGGACTGATCAATAGAAATGCTCGGATCTGGGCACACAGATCGCCACTTTTACGAAAAGACGATCCGTCCCATTGCTGAAAAAAAACTTGCCCGGAGGGACTAGTGGCACGAGGCCGACAGCCGCCCCTTTACTCCGCGGCGAACGACCGGGAGGGGGCGGCCAGCCTTGGCGAGGCCGGCCAAGGCCGCCCATTGGCCTGGGCGGCCAAGGGTCAGCCGAGGTTGAGGCCGCCCGCGGCGAGGCGGCCATGCAACGGGGGCGGCGGCCGAGGCCGCCTTTGGCGGGTCGGCCACAAGGCGGTCTCCTCCTCTGCGGGGGCCGTGGCCGAGGCCGCCTGCGGCGGGGCTGCCACAAGGCGGCCGCCCCTTCGGCGGGGCCACAGCCGAGGCCGCCCGCGATGGGGCTGCCTCGGTTGAGGCCAGCAGTGCGCGGGTGGCCAAGGGAGTCGGCCCCACGAGGCGGCTGGCCTCGGCGAGACCTGGCACAGACGGGATCGGCCGCAGCCAAGGCCGCCCTTTGTCGGGTGGCCTAGGGGCGGCCGGCTCCACCAATACTTGGGCAGCCGAGAAAGGCGGTCGGCCCTAGCGAGGCCGGCCGAGGACAAGGCCTCCAACGTCGGTTGGCGAAAGAGGGGTCGCCAACAAACAAGACTGTGGCGATTGGGATCCCGCGCGCGGTGGTTATCATGCAGATCAAGCGTGTGGTAGTTGCGTGCGTAACTTCCCACGAAGAGAGTGGGGGAAGTGAGAAAACCGCTACATGCAGCCCATCTTTGCTATAAATTGGGTTCAACCCCATCAACTGCTAAACCACATGTTATGATCTTGTTGGGGCATCAAAAGACACCCTAAACTCCTAAAATATATATATTTATTTTGCCCCCTCTTTTTGGAAACAATTTTAAGCAAGGGCTCAGTCCCTAAATTTGGAGATGGGCCATCGCGATCATGCGAGAGAATGTATGAAATTCAGCCTGCATTTTTGATATTCTATGAGCTCATTTATCTTCATCAGTATATGAGAATTGATATCTCATGAAACATTAACACCCTATTTATAAGGTGATGTTATATGCAAATCATTTTCAGATGTCTGTAGTCCACAGATAAATACATATCATTTTCAGCTATATACAATCTAAAACTAAAAAAAATCACGAGAAGCTGTGAACCCATATAGGTCTTGATCTTAGAGCTGTCACGGTTCCGATTCTACTAAAATCAGGAACCAAACCAATAAGGTAATAGTTATTCAAATTACAACCAAAACCTTATTTTGTTTGACCAATTCCGGTTCTGGTTCCGATTCCAGCTTAATTTTTGAAATCATCGTGTCAATGATTCCGGTTACGGTTCAGCAAGAACCAAAACCAAACCGACAGTAACAATTCAGTCCGGTTTCAAGCGGTTCGGTACGGTTCCAATCGGTTCCAACTAAAACCAAAATTAAACTTGGCGGAATGAAATAAAATCGGGCTGCAAATAATAAAGCTCAAAACAACATCGAAATAGAAATAATTATGATGTGCACTTCTCGATGGTCTTTTTCATGATCGGTGGGATAGTATTCATCACCTTTCTACGCGTATCGACTTGCCACGAAGTCCAGTTGGCTTGCGCACATCCCGTTGGCATGCTCAACCGTAACAATCAGGTACAATTAGTTATCTTTCATGATTAATAATAAACAGTAGTTGTATATCTTCTATTGTTTTAAAATAAAATATTTCAAAAAAATATGTAATTAAATTTAAACTATATTATATAACTATATAAAAATAAAAAAATACACTGTAAAAATTGACTCTAAACCGCATCAATGTCAAAACATATCACACAATTTTTATGCGGTGAAATTTTGTTCGGTCCAAAATCGACCATCTTTAATGTGATTGCAGTTTGGGTTCAAACCGCATCAACTTCACTCGTGATAAAAAGTATAAATATTATAGATAAATTAGTAATAATAACAATCTATTAATAATAATAATAAACATGTTGCGGTTCTATTATACTTCGGTCTGGTTCGGATCGGGTCTACAAATCTTAAACCCGCTTGAGATTTGTATGTTACGGTTGCGGTTCCAGTCCGGATAATAAAATATAAGAACCACACCATGACCAATGTTGTTCACGATTCCAAATTTCAAACCGGAACCCGAATAATTTGCGAACGGTCCGATTTTTTGCGATTCCGGATCGGTTTACGGTTTTTCGTTTTAAGTGACAGCTCTACTTGATCTACGCATAATCATTATGAAATTGAGCACCTTAGACGGCATACATTTACTGATATAATCAAAGTTGGTCTGCATATAGTTATTACCTATTTATAATTGTGATTCCACATGCTAAAGCCATTATTACCATTATTATTATTATTGCAGTCATTTTCCAGCGAAACCATCACTTTCCTGCCTCCCCGCATGCGCGGTATCTGCTCGGTCAACAATCAACCGCTCGGTCAACAGCCAGCCAGCAGTCCCACCCACGTTGCCCTCACATGGCCGGGCGCCACCCTTCTTCCCCTTTCCCCTTTCCCGCTCCTGCCATTAACGAAAAAAGCAAAATGGCTGCTCCTCTTTTGCCCGGCAGAGCTTACAAAACCTCCCCGTTGCCAGATTATATATCAATCTTCTTTGAATTATTCTTTGAATTCCATTCAACGGTCGTTTACAGCTACTACTCACTCTCCCTGTCTCCCACGCATTCAAACGCCACAAACCCCCTCAAAAAAATGGAATGAAAAACAGAGCACTGAGAATGCCTCTAATTATCCTGCCTTAAGTGTCTGATTAACAGTAACAGAGAAGATTGACGGGTACACGAAGAAGAATTATTAATGATTAATCCATCGGCTGCAACATAGATCCTGCTGCGGAGGCTGACTTTAGAATTGCCGGTTTGGAGACATAAAACCGTCTTCCTCGCCGAGCATTCATGGCATTGGGACCCTGATAGCTTATGTGTTGATTCAAAGAAAACAGGTTAACAATCTAGAATTACTGTGCTGAATAAATTCAAATGAGCATAATAAACGAACGGTAATATATTAACCAATGCAAGAATGAATGGAAATGGCGGTGGTGGTGAGTATTCTAAGATCCATGAATGGCATTAGTGAAGCAAGCAAGAGAAACAAATCTTGCTTGTTCAATGGAATGGGTATGAGTGAGTTAATTGGTTCCCCTCTAGTTAATTAAAAGGAGAAGGGGAGGAAGAAGAGATTCCGAAGCTTTCTTCACCATTAGATACAGATAGAAATAGATAAATTTTGTTTTTTTGACGATTATCATGGTTAGTAAATGGGTTGAAGAAGGTGAAAAGATT
This sequence comes from Platanthera guangdongensis, assembly GCA_039583875.1. Lineage (NCBI taxonomy): Eukaryota > Viridiplantae > Streptophyta > Magnoliopsida > Asparagales > Orchidaceae > Platanthera > Platanthera guangdongensis. The sequence goes on along the minus strand of CM077152.1, from coordinate 29,008,214 downwards.
CGTGGAGGCCAAATGCACATTAATTGCTCTGATCAGACTGGTGGCCTCTGCTCTTGAGCGTTTCCCGGTGGATGAGCAGAGATTGACGACGGCATACCTACTGCACTGTCGTGAGACATTAGCTCCGGCCATTGACTTGAAAACAAACAAAAAAAATTGTTACTTTTGAGCTAACAAAGAGATTTTCACCTGCCGCCCTGCCGGCAATGGTGGCCGGCATGGAAAGAATGGCCGGAGGAGAGCCAAGGTGAGGAGCAGCGTAAGGGTATTGAAGCATTTGAGGGTTGTGCAGCGGAAAACCCCCTTGAACATGGCTTGTGTGAGAATACTGAGTGTAGTAAGGATAGAAGTTTGGGAAAACACCAGGTGAGAGCGCCGGATAGTAAGGAGTAAACTGCTGGTGGTGCTGCCCTCCGGCTAAGCCATAATAGTTCTGCAACAATGGCGGCGGTGATGTTGGTTAATCGTTGAATCAAAATTACAGTATGAATTTAGTGCTGAACTCACCATTGGGTAGACGCTTTCTTGTGAATATGCGCCGGTGTACCTGGTGAGGAGAAGAGGAGATCGAGAAGACGTTTATAGCAGCATTAAGAAACGTGATTTGGGATAACGAAGAAGGGAACTTTTTTTTACCCGTAGACGGAATAAGGGAAGGGATAATGCGCTGTTTGATGTGCAGCAGCTGAGCTAGGGCCGGTCGGAGGCCAAAAATGATCTGCTCCAGTTGAACATTTGAGTTTTGTTGGGGGGAAAAAGTTGCTCAGAAGGACAAAGTGTGTTTACAGAGACTGACCGAGCTGAGTGGCCGGAGGCTGACGCCGTTGGCTTGCGCCGAGAGACGCGAGATTGCAGTTTGCCCGCCTTCCGTCGATCATCGGCGCGGGATTCTGACAAGCGCGAATGGCAGCATCCGGATCCTTGAAGGTCACCTGAGAAGGGGGAAAGAGAGGAGACGCCTGATTAATTATGAAATTAAGCAGAGCAGGGTGGAGATTTTAAGTTCAAATCTTGAGGCTTTGGAGATCACGCACAAAGCCGTAGCCTTTGGAACGGCCGGTGTGTTTATCAGTGATGACGACGGCCTCCAGGATATCGCCGAACTGCTCGAAGTAGCGGCGCATGGTCTCCCTCTGCGTCTCCCACGCGAGCCCGCCGACGAAAATCTTCGTGAAGGTTGTGTCCACCGCCGAGTAGTGCCCTCCGCCGCTGCCGCCTGTGAGGAATGGCCGGGGGTGCGCCGCCATGCTCAACAACGACGGAAGAAGGAGCTAGCTCTGAGAAGAAGATCAGAGAAGGAGAGAAAAAACGTTTATGAGGGAGGAATCGATACTGTTATCTTTCTTTCAGTATGCTCTCCATTCCCATATTTCTGTGTAGGAAGGAAAGGATGAAACAGGGGAGACGCTGGGAAGGAGCTGTGTAATTTAGCTTGCTTCATATATCTGAGGAACCGGCCGGGGAGGGAGGGAGAGAGAGCAAGCTAGAGAGAGAGAGATAGAGAGAGAGAGAGAGAGAGAGAGAGAGAGAGAGAGAGAGAGAGAGAGAGAGGTGCCCACGACAGAGCAGAGAGACAGTTCGTGGTCCAATGGAGGAGTTCAGTGTGCGAAAAGGGAGGCTCTTTTGATTTCTGCTTCGCTGTCATCAACCCTTTCTTCTCTCCACAACTATTAATTCAATTGCGCCTCTTTGAAGAAATACTTCTTCTCCCGTCCTGTACCAAATAAGGGCCTATTTGAAAATATAGGGTTTATTTGATAAAGCAATTGAGGTTGTAAAAAAAACTATTGTAAATGTAAGTTTGTAAAATGAGGTGTTGAAAACTGGTGGTTGAAAATGAAAAACTATTTGGATAGTCTGAGTTTGCAGAACTATTCAAAACAGAGAACTGTTTGACAATACTGTGGTTGAAAATGGAGATCTGCGGGTGAAAATTTTTTTTTTAATTTTTTTTATTAACCGTCGACGATGGCCGTTACCGCAAGCCCCAGTTCAAACATATACAGATACTTCACATTACATGTAAACTTTTTTAAAATATGAAAAATGCGTTCAAGCTCGGTGCAGTTGTTCGACAATTGATTCACGCAATGCCACCATCTCATCCACTCCTTCCTGAATCCATCTAACATCGTCTTCACTTGAGCCAACATTACTTTGACCAGTTATATTCTGAAGACTCGCTGGATAAATAAAATGTTCGTCTACATCACAAGCACAAAAATGAATGTCTGAGCGAGATGGATGTCTGCGAATGTAGTTATGCAATGTCATTATTGCAATCACAATATCTCGTTGATTTGTCAAACTGTGACAGAATATCCCTAAGTATCTTCCACTTTTTTTTCACACGCCGAATGAACGTTCTATAACACTGCGCAACGACGAGTGAACCTGATTGAATATTTCTCGGCGCCCTTTTATGAGTTTATTGTCACTTCTAAAATCTGGTAAATGATACTGTGTACCTGAATATGATTTTAAAAAATCCCGCTATAGTGTATATCCGGCATCTACTATGTAATATTTGCCTGTAAAATTATATATTTCAAGCTAAGTGTGAATAAAATATTTTTCAATATTTTTTATAAAAAAGAGATTCAAGATACAAAAGACTCACTCTGTGGCGAGTATGAGAAATTATAACTGGGGTTCATAAAAGCACGCTGAAATATACGACTATCATGAGTAGAACTCTCCCAACCTGCTAATGCGAAAGTGTAACACATGTTAAAATCACAAACTGTCATGATATTCTGCGTCGTTGTGCCTGTACAACCTCATAGCCGACGAGTGGCCTCAGTGAGGGCCAAACCAGCCAGACCCGACGAGTAGTCCCAGTACTCGCCTCGGGGGGTTGGCAAGCAATGGGCGAGTGGGGCCAGCCAGGCCCGCGCTCGCCAAGGACCAGGAAGAGACGACGAGTGTCATACCTATCAAGCACTCGTCGCTCAGGGCGAGTGGAGTTTCTCAAGGAGCGCTCGTCAAACTAGACACTCAACGCCGTTTTGACTTAGCGTTGAGTGAAGCCCAACAAGCCCGCTCCCGCTCAGAGTTCATCGAACAGAGCTCGGCGTTCATCGAGCGGGAAACATGGATTCGTTGAACTGAGCTCGCCGTTCGTCGGACGAAGCTCGGTGTTCGGCGAACTGAATTTCTCTGGAACAGGACCCGCCAGATCGTGCAGTCTAAGTCCCGGGCGAGCACTCAAGGGGCAAGAGCTCGACAGCCCCTGACTCGCCCAGGCGAGGTGGAATTGTCAAGGGCGAATAGAGCCGAAAGGCTCGCACTCGCCCAGTGGAGCCGACGAGTAGGGCCAGCCGGGCCCGTACTCGCCGAGGCCCAGAAGGAGGCAGCGAGTGCCAGCTCCATCGAGCACTTGCCGCCCCGGGCTAGCAGAGACTTTAGGGGGGCACTCGACCAGCTAGCTACCTATGATGTTTTTACCATTTTGCCCCCATTGGTCTGTCTATAGCCTGTTAGAACATCGAAGTTACGCTTTTGGCAGACCCAGTTGGGCTGCACATAACTGCTCAAAACAACGGAGGTTGGCTATTTGGAGGTCGTTTTCAGGAAACTATAAATAGGACCCAAGGGGCACCTCAGAGGGCATGCATACTCGTGTTCATATCTTCTTGCACTTTCTGAGGTAGCCTTAGCTCGGATTTGGCTAAGGAGGGGAAGCACTCTAAGATCTTACGGGTGTCTGATGGGACCTCCTCGTCGAGCCCTTGGGTCAGTTCCCATTTCTTTTTGTTATTTGCTTGCAAGAGAAAAGTAAGTGCACGATCACCCCTTCCCCATGGGTGAACTCCACAAAAGATCGAATTTTCGGCTTCAACTGTTTCATGCCGACCAATGTAAGAAACTTGCTGATCAGCAGGAACTCGAGTGTCCACAAGTGTTCCATCAATAACTCTTATGTAGTCTTTAAAAAATGGCATGTATCGAGCGTCATTTAAAATTTGCGGGGAAATATCACAGAAATGTGGATCTACATGTCTAATACATCAGAAGATAGTCTCTTAATTGTATTTATACTCATTGTAAAGAATTTGCTAATTGTTTCTGTAGAGTGTTGAAATCATTTTCTCGCAATTTGCATTGATAAATTATGACCTAAAATCTGCAAAGTAATTGCAAGCACTTTGCATGGGAGAGTCCTCCTGGATCCTTGCAATCCATATTATTGTGTGAGGAGTGTCAGCAAATTAAAAAATATTACCTTCGACATTCTAAAGGCACTGAAAAATCTGCGAGAGTGTCCATCCAAAAGTTCACCAATCCATCTAGCACCAGTTTGGCTTGATGTCATACAATGTGTACTAAGGGTCCACCTTCCAAGGGTAACTGATGATTCATTGATAGTAAAAACGGTTGTCCCATGATTGCTCTGTTATGATAAAACCAATCAGCCATCTGCTGTTGAGTCTTCTCGTCCGAACTGTCAGTGTGATCCGGGCTAACCATTGTAAATCTGTGTTAAATATATTGTACGTTATTTTCTACAACATAAAGTGCAATAATATAATAAACTAATATAATATTAGACCCGTCAAAGCAAAACATAATAGAAAATGTCCAGCAATAAGTGTAGCACATCACAACAAACAAATAAAGCATAGAATCAAAGGAAAAACACACACACACACACACACACACACACACACATATCACATCACAGAAAAGTAATGGTGGCAACTATTCCAAATTTTTGGCATAACAAGCCTGCAGCCATGTGAGACGCCGATCTTGTCGCATGCTCATAAATGTTTCTCGATTTTATTTCTGTCTCAGAAAGATGATGCAGTAGTGGTAGAAGTCCATATTTGAGTCAGTCATAACCTCTGTCATTGTTTCCAGCTCTAAAATAGCCTCAGGAATGGTGTACATGGATGAAGATATCTGTATGCGTGGCGGCTCCTGCATGCAATGACCAATAATGCGCAATGTCTCGACTAACTCATCCATTGCTGAACTTCGTGCCTTTTTTGCATAAATATTAGTAGTTTTCCTCTTAGCTGCCCTTTTCTGTTTAGCTACAGTATTCTCGATGTTGTTGATGTCTTGTGTGCCATGTTCAAGAGACCCGTCACGTTCGTCGATTGACTCATGCTCAAATATTCTTGAATTTGGAGCTCATGTAAGATCTCCATTTGCAACGACCTGGCTAAATATCATATGCAGCTTCTCCTACAACTTATGTGCTATATCAGCAAACTGAAACTTCCTTGCACTCGGAAGAACCTGAAATGGAGCAAACTATATATTAGACATACCACACATTGTCATATATTACAAAAAATAGAAACTCGAGTAAAAAAGTTCATACCTTGAGACATTCTTTCCACCAATCTTCTAAAGCAAGAATCGTTTTGCGAATAGGATCCCATCCAACCCCGTCTCATGACCCTTAAGCTCCCTCCATACTTCCTACCTTTTTTAAGTTGATCCCACTTGTTCTTCATTTGGTTTCAATCATACGCCTTCCCCGTTCGAGCATGAACATTTGTTGTCAGGTAAGTCCAACCATCCCTACTAAAGTGTGCGGTTGGACGATTACTCAACTCGATTTCTTTCAAACACAGATCGCAAAAAATTAAAACATAATTGGTCTCCCAATTCGCACTTACACTGCAATTTTTTTGTTTACCCATAAACCTATATTAAAATCTACACAAATTAGTCTCATAGAAACACACACATTCACTAGACACACACACACTAGACACACACACATAACAAATGCACACACATATACACATATCACATATTCACACACAGAACCAAAACTTTTTCCCAAAAATCAACAAACACACAGCGCACACATACATACACAAAAAAAATTCAACACATAACAAACACAAATCAGTGAGCAATATAGTCAGCAAATACTCACATATATGGGCGAAAAAAACCCACCAAATTCACTTATAATTCTAGCAAAATTTTCCCAAAATCATCAAAAAAAACTGTGGAAGAGGTTACCTTCTTGGTCTGTGCTGTAGAATAGAGGCAAGAAGATCACAAGAAAGTAGCTTTGAATTGGGGCACACTTGATTTGCAAAACAGGGTGGAGAAGGGAGAGCCGGTGAAGAGCTACAGTCAGAGATGAGATTGCAATTTTCAGGATGACGTGGTCGCGGGTACCGGGAAAGAAAGGTTGGAGGCTGACGCCGCTGGAGGCCGAAGCCGCTGTCGCTAGAGGACGACACTGTTGTCGCTCGAGGCCGACGTCGCCGGAGTCGCTTGAGGCCGACGCCGCTACCGAGAAAGAAAGGTTGGAGTTGCTTGAGGTCGACGCCGCTGTCTCTAGAGGCCAACACCGCCGGAGTCGCGGGGATCAGGAAAGAAGGAGGAGGTGGTCGTGGTGCCCTAGCCCTCTCCTTCCTTTCGCCTTCGGAAAACGCGATAAACTGGAGTGCATGCCTCAGGTTTTGGCACGCGATGTTTTGAACCTGGGAGAAACGCCGGGAGGAATGAAACGCTGCCGGAAAAATAAACGGGCAAAAATCCAACCCTCTGTTTCGGCCAAACGGAACAACGCCAAAAAGCTCAAACAAACAGGACATGAATTAGTGTTGGAATACCGTTCCTTTAGGGTAAATGCAACTCCTTTGATTATTTTTCCGCCTTCTTTTTTGAATGATTGTGTCTCGGATTTTTTGTATTCCTCCGCTATCAGCAGTTGGTGACCCCGATCTCCAGTTGCTGCGTTTATACTTCTTCTGTTTTTATCTTCATAAAGAAAAGGCGAGCAGATCTCAGTCAATCGTTCGACAAAAGGCGGCGATCATAACAGAATCCCGCCAACAATGACCAGGGAAGAAGATTCCTCAATGACGGCCAGTAGTGGTAACTCGAAGCCACAAAATAGGAAAGGTAAGCAACAAGTCAGGCCCAAAAGTAAGTTTATATCCAGGTCTAAGAGCAAGGACACGAATCAATCAAGTGCTGGAAGTACAATGAATTTGGGAATGTGAAAACCTGGTGTCTAAACAAGACTATTCAAAAAACGGATACATGGTCTACTTCAGGATCGAAGGAGAATGAGGGCAGAGATGTAACAGTACAAATTTCGGAAACAGGATTTTTTGGGTGACACGGCCTGGGACACGGGCGTGTCCCAAGGCGTGTCAGCTGACACGGCCTGCGACACGGGCGTGTCGCAGGGCGTGTCGAGGTTGTGTCGACGATCGGCCTTTGTCCCGACGATTTTTCGCTCGACGATGTGTCGAGAGGAGACACACAGCCCAGGACACGGGCGTGTCCAAGGCCGTGTCGTGTGCTCGACGATCGTCGAGTGTCGAGATGTGAGTGTCGAGTGTCGAGAGATTGCACACGGCCTGTGACACGGGCGTGTCACAGGGCGTGTCCAATCAGGTCGACGAACTCAGCTCGCCGAAGGATTTCGACAGGGCGTGTCTTTGTGCCGTGTCTGGGCACACGGCCTGGGACACGGGCGTGTCACAGGCCGTGTGAAGTCTCGGGATGTTTTGGGATTTTTTCACCCAGGCACACGGCCACAGACACGGGCGTGTCTGAAGGCGTGTTGGTGACACGGCCCATGACACGGCCGTGTCCCATGTGCGTGTCACTAGTTTGGATAAGTCAGTTGACCACCGCTTGAGGCACACGGCCTGACACACGGCCGTGTCAGAGGCCGTGTTGGGTCAAAATTAGTGTTTTTGGCAGAATCGTGGTTGTCCACTCCTTCAGCCTGGATCTAAGGGCTGAAGCTTCTTTCCTCTTCTCCTAAAGGCCGAAATCTGAGAAGTTATTCTCATTTACTTGGCCTTGATCTTTCTTCAAGTTAAGAGAGAAAGAGAGAGAGAAAGGAGGAGGAAGAGGGAAAGGGGGCTGTTGCTGGTGGTGCTGCGGTTTACCGACAAGAGATCCGAAGTCGGCGTTGCGGAGGAAACGATCTTACGAGTCTTGCAAGCTAGCTTTGAGTCCATGGCACCGAAGCGGTCGTCAAGGGTAACGACTTTTCTTCCTAGCCATGTGAAGGCTTCCTTTTGGCATATTTTGTGATTTCCCCCACCAAGAGGTGGTTGATTTTGGGAATCTTTGGGTGGATGCTTGAAATCCCCTTTGTTAGCATATAGATCCAAAAATGGAGTACGGAATAGGCATGTTGTGTGAAGCCCATCTGGACAGGTTGGTCTGGATTGGTGATGTTGCATACAAACCGGAGAAGATTCCGTGATAACGTGTAGTGTAAGGAGTCTACGGGTTATGCCTGCGAAAAGGAGTAGCAGGAAGTACTGGAGTGGTAGCCCAGGAAAAATACCATATGATGTTTTGGGTCCAACCTGTGAATGAGGCACAGGAAGTACTGGTGTGACCAGGAAAGGCCCTTTTGTGATGCTTGATGTCATAGGGTGTCCACCTGTGAAGCGAGTAACAGGAAGTACTGACATGATAGCTAGGAAAGACCCCTGACATTTGTGATTGTGCGGTGTCCACCTGTGAAGAGAGTCACAGGAAGTACTGGGAGGCCCAGGAAAGACCCGTTGTTGTGATAAGAAATGGGTATTGAGACATGCTCATGCTTGAATGCCAAGAATAGGATTGGTGAGACCGACCCACGCCTTTGGTATAGCCATGAGTACACTGTACTCGGAGAAGGCAAGGCGATTTGAGCAACGGGGGGTGGAGGATCCGACCTGCGCTATGTCCGTCCGATGTGAAACCAAAAAGTGCGGTCTGTTGGAGCGCATAGCAAGAGTTTTCGGCCTGCGCGCCATGACACAATGGGGGGCTACGGGCCATCCCGGTGTAGGAAGACTAACTCCGGCTGCACGCCATGGAGTAAATGCTCAAGAGATTTACCGTTGGGTTGTGACCCTGATACGGTGGTGGGCAAGAGATTTGCCAGAACACCAAGAATGTGCCCTGAGTGCACGGACCGTTGGGCCGGGTGGCGAACGGTTGTGATGGCTTGTGTGCGTGAAAGCACATTTTGATGATATACAACTTGCCATACTTGTGATCTAATATGCCTGCAGGGAAGAATACCGCTGCCCCGAGAGAAGGGGTAGGGTCGTTATAATTTGGTCAGCTGAACGCTGACCGTTGCTTTTGTTTGCCACCGTTGGGTGGATTGTCCTTGTACAGGTGCTGGAGAGCCGAGCGGGACGCATAGAGGTTGATGTTCCTGCTGTTATTGCTGCTACTGTTGTTAGCCCTCGAAGGCTATAGCTTATGTTGTGTGGTTTCTTTTATTGTGGCCGGCCTGCGCGCCAATCTGTTTAGGCCACTGTTTGAAAGCCATGTAAGGCCATAAGGCCAACTCTTTTGACTTACTGTAAGACATTCCTATAATTTATAAAATGTGGAGTTTTATGTTTGGACATTCATGAGGAGTTCCAGTTGTAGTCTAGGCTTCCGCTAAAATGATTTGTGATAGGTGCGATGCGCGACTCTGGTATCATCCTGTACCTTCACCGACTGTTTTGTGATATATCCTGTGGGGCCCCGGCCGGACCTTCTAGAATATACCATATGAACAGATGGGGTTGTTACATTTTTGGTATCGGTTGTCTTGGTCTTTCCCTCTCGAAGTCGTGGCCGACTTCTTTTGTGGGGTGGCAAGCACGTGTTTGTGCAAACCAAAGTCTACGAATGAACTCCTGAATGTCCATGATAGGAATGCAAACTTAATATGTTTGAGGAACCTGTGTGTTCTGATTTTGTGTTGATTGCTTGGGTACGACCGCTAATGTGTGTGTCTTGTCCACCTTTAGGTGACACGAAGTGGAGCTGGGTCGTCTGAGTCCCAGCGTTCTGATGAAAGTACGGCACCAGCCGCGGTGCCTACACCTCCACCGTCTGCGGAACATATGTGTTTAGTTGCGGAGGCCTTATTTACCATGATCCAAGGTCAGCCCCTTCGGCAGGAACAAGCGGCTGTGAGGCCAGAACAGGTGGCGGCAAGGCCTGAACCTGTCGGGGATGTGGCTCCTCGAGCGGCTGAGAAGCAGCTAACGCGGTTTATAAGTTTCCATCCGCCTACGTTCTTGGGAGCGGGAACTCCGACGCAGGTTGAGGATTGGCTATCGCGCGTCAAGCGAGTGATGACGGCGATAGGAACGGCGGAGCATCAGAAAGTTACTTTAGTTACCTTTTTGCTAGAAGGAGAAGCTCGATTATGGTGGGATGAGATGGAGTTGCATCACTTGGCGGGTCGTCTGTTAACCCAAGTATCGATGGAAGAATTCTCCCGGCTCTTCCTAGCGAAGCACCTTCCTGCGGCTCAACGGATAGCCATGGAAAATGAATTCCAAAGGTTGACCCAAGGTGATGGCAGTGTTGACGCGTACCTGCATGAATTTACTCACTTGGGGCAGTATGCTGGTTCTATTTTTGCTGATGAGCAGAGGAAGACTAATCGGTTCTATGAAGGACTGAGGGACGAGCTGAGGTTCCTTGTGTCAAGTTCTTTGAACTAAGGTTTCCAAGCGTTGGTTGACACCGCGACCGCGTTGGAAAAGGATATGAAAAGGGTGCAAGGGAAGAGAGCTTTGGATGTGACGCAACCGGAATGGAAGGCGCCCCGATCGGGAAAACCATTTTATAAGAAGAGATGGGGCAAGAAGTCAAAGCCTAGTGGAAAAGCTCCTTCATCAGGTGCAACGGGAGCAACGTCAGGGGCTACCTCTAAGCCAGACACTCGTATCTGCTTCAATTGTGGCCGGATGGGGCATATTGCGCGAGATTGTCGTATGCCGCCAAAGAGTGAAAAGAAGGCGGGAGCATCTTATGCGGAAAAAGGAAAGGTGGTGGTGGATTCCTCTGCCTCGCAGGCGCAACCCCGGGTCTACAATCTTGGCCTGCAAGAGGCCATCAAGCAGAGTGACGTTGTCACAGGTATGCGTTGAGTTTTGCATCTGCTATTTGTTTGTATGTTTTGCTTAGTACTCCTATGTTTGCGGTTTGTGTGTGTGACCTGTTTGTCATAGGCTTTGTGATGATTCAGGACACGCTGGCACGAGCACTGTTTGATACAGGTGCATCGCATTCTTTTCTGTCTAGAGAATTTATTACGCGGCTTGGGATACCCAGTCGTGCAAAGACAGATAGCGTCAGAGTGGTGTTGCCGAATGGCTGTTGGATGCTTGCGGATCACGCTTGCGATGTGGCGGTTCAGTTATGAAGTCGGGATTTTCGTTTAACTGCATTTGTTTTGCCAATATCGGAATTCGATGTGATTTTTGGGATGGATTGGCTTGCGGAGCAGCATGCGATGATTGATTGCCAGTCCAAAGAAATCACGTTGGGCTAGAATACCGAACAGGAGACCAAGTTCGCGGGTATGCGAGGAGTGGGCGGGACATTGATGTCTGCACTTCAGGTAGTCAAAGCTGTTCGGAAGGGTGCGGAGTGTTACTTTGCACTAATTCAGGCTGTTGAGCCTAAGGCCACTTTGTGCGAGGTTCCGATTGTGGCAGAATTTACAGATGTGTTTCTCGCGGATCTCCCTGGGCTACCACCCCAGCGAGAGATTGACTTCACGATCGAGTTGGTGCCAGGTGCGAAACATGTGGCCTGCTCGTCATATCGCGTTGCACCTAAAGAGATGGCTGAGTTGAAGGTTCAACTACAAGAAATGCTAGAGCAAGGTTATATTCGCCCAAGTATGTCACCTTGGAGCGCGCCTGTGCTTTTTGTACAGAAGAAAGACGGTGGGTTGCGATTGTGTATCGATTATCGTGAACTGAATAAGCTGACCGAGAAGAATAAGTATCTGATACCCCGGATTGATGAGTTATTCGATCAGCTGGTGGGCTCGACCGTCTATTCGAAGTTGGACCTGAAGTCTGGTTATTACCAGTTAAGAATTCGGGAAGGTGACATTCCCAAAACTGCATTTGGAACGTGTTATGGGCACTATGAGTTCACAGTCATGCCCTTTGGATTGTGCAATGCGCCCTCGGTGTTTATGGATCTGATGCACCGTATTTTTCGTGAGTACCTGGATCTATTTGTGATAGTGTTCATTGATGACATCCTGGTGTACTCGAAATCCAAAGCCGAGCATGAGATTCACTTGCGGTTGGTGTTGAACACGTTGAGGCAAAATCAGCTATATGTCAAGTTCTCGAAGTGCGAGTTTTGGCTATCGTCAGTGGCATTTTTGGGCCATGTGGTGAGTGGAGCGGGCATTGCAGTGGATCCAGCGAAGATAAGAGCCATAGAAGAGTGGCCAATGTTGTCTTCCGTGGCCGAGGTCAGGAGTTTCCTTGGACTTGCGGGCTACTATAGAAGATTTGTGGAAAACTTCTCGCGGATTGCTTTGCCGCTAACCACACTGACGCGAAAAGATCAGAAGTTCGTTTGGACGCCAGATTGCGCACGAGCTTTTGAAGAGCTGAAGGTTCGGTTGACCACGGCGCCGGTGTTGTCTTCACCATGTGGAACCGATGGATTTGTGATTTATAGTGATGCCTCAGGGAGCGGCTTAGGATGCGTTCTTCTGCAGAATGGAAAGGTTATTGCTTATGGCTCACGCCAGCTAAAGGTGCATGAGCGAAACTATCCCGTCCATGATTTGGAATTAGCGACGGTGATTTTTGCACTCAAGTTGTGGCGACACTACCTTTATGGAGTGAAGGTGGAGATCTATACCGATCATAAGAGCCTAAAGTATCTTTTGAAGCAGAAAGACTTGAATATGCGACAACGAAGGTGGTTGGAGTTCCTTGGGGACTACACTTTTGAGATTCACTATACGCCCGGGAAGGGGAATGTTGTCGCGGATGCCTTGAGTCGGCGAGTTCCGGCTAGAGCGAATTGGTTACAAAGGCATGATGAACGTCTTATCCAGGAACTGGAGGCATTGGAGATCTATTGTGTTGACAAGAATTCCATTGTCATTGCATGTTTGAACTGGACTGAGGTGCAATGTGACCTTGCAGACCGAGTTCGACGGGCAACGGAGTTGGATGAAGATCTCTTGCACTATGTGAATGAAGGGCCAGAAGGCAAATTCACCTGGAATGACGGTCTTTTGCGCAAAGAGGGTCGTTTGTGCGTCCCGAATGTGGGGAAATTGAGGGAAGAACTGATGTATGAAGCGCATTATACAAAGTATTCCATTCACCCTAGGAGCACAAAGATGTTCAACGATATGAAGAAGCTTTTCTGGTGGCCAGGGCTCAAGAAAGATGTTGCCCTTTATGTCTCTAAATGCCAAACATGTGCGATGGTGAAGGCGGAGTGCCAAAAGCCGGGCGGTTATTTGAAGTCACTGCCGATCCCAGTGTGGAAATTTGATGATATTTCCATGGATTTTGTGCATGGGTTGCCAAGATCGCAGCGAGGAAATGATTCCATTTGGGTGATTGTTGACCGGCTAACGAAAGTGGCACATTTTCTCCCGAACAGGTGGGATGATTCAGTTGAAAGTTTGGCAAAGTTATATGTTGACCAAATTGTGCGGCTTCACGGTGTTCCTCGGAGCATCGTAAGTGATCGAGATGGGCGATTCACGTCAAATGATTGGAGGCTAGTTCACCGACTGTTGGGCACAAAGTTGACTTTCAGTACGGCCTTTCATCCCCAAACGGATGGCCAAACTGAACGTACCAACAGAACAATGGAGGACATGCTCCGAATGTGCGCCCTTGACTTCGGAAAGAGATGGGAAGATCATCTCTATATGGTAGAGTTTGCCTATAATAACAGCTACCAGGCAAGCATTGGGATGGCACCATATGAAGCTCTATATGGAAGGAAGTGTCGTACTCCCTTGGCTTGGGTAGAAGCGGGCGAAGCCCGGGTTTTTAAACCAAATGAGGTTGATGAAGCAAACTTAACCATTCGGACTATTCGAGAGAGATTGCTTATTGCTCAAGATCGACAAGCGAAGTACTACAACGCCAAGCACCGGAACGTAGAATTTGCGGTTGACGACTGGGTCTACTTGAAGATCAAGCCATTCAAAGGTGTCTCCAGGATTCGACGATTGAAAAAGTTGAGTCCAAGATATTTGGGTCCTTTTGAAGTGGTTGAGCGAGTGGGTGAAGCGGCTTATCGGCTAGCTCTGTCGGCAGACTTGGGTGGATTACATGATGTCTTTCACATCTCGGTGCTTCGGAAGGCCGTGAAAGATCCAGCTCAAGTGATCGCGGATGATCGTGTGCCGGTGGAGTATGGGCTAACAACGAGAGTTAGACCCATTCAGATCGAAGATCGAGCCGAGAAACAGTTGCGGAACAAGACGGTCGGTATGGTAAAAGTCCGGTGGGACAACTGCGGCCGTGAAGAACTGACATGTGAGCGAGAGCAAACCATGCGAGAAGAGTTCCCTGAGCTGTTTTTGTAATTTGTAGCAAGGATGTTGTAACATCAAATTTGGCATGTTGTAACAGTTTTCTTGCTGGTTTCTGTTGTCTTCCTATATCTGAATTTCGAGGACGAAATTTTTTGTAGGAGGGGAGGATTGTAACAGTCCAAATTTCGGAAACAGGATTTTTTGGGTGACACGGCCTGGGACATGAGCGTGTCCAAGGGCGTGTCAGCTGACACGGCCTGCGACACGGGCGTGTTGCAGGGCGTGTCGAGGTTGTGTCGACGATCGGCCTTTGTCTCGACGATTTTTCGCTCGACGATGTGTCGAGAGGAGGCACACGGCCCAGGACACGGGCGTGTCCAAGGCCGTGTCGTGTGCTCGACGATTTTTACTCGACGATCGTCGAGTGCCGAGACGTGAGTGTCGAGTGTCGAGAGATTGCACACGGCCTGTGACACTGGCGTATCACAGGGCGTGTCCAATCAGGTCGACGAACTCAGCCCGCCGAAGGATTTCGACAGGGCGTGTCTTTGTGTCGTGTCTGGGCACACGGCTTGGGACACGGGCGTGTCACAGGCCGTGTGAAGTCTCGGGATGTTTTGGGATTTTTTTCACCCAGGCACACGGCCACAGACACGGGCGTGTCTGAAGGCGTGTTGGTGACACGGCCCATGACACGGGCGTGTCCCATGGGCGTGTCACTTGTTTGGATAAGTCGGTTGACCATCGCTTGAGGCACACGGCCTGGCACACGGCCGTGTCAGAGGCCGTGTCGGGTCAAAATCAGTGTTTTTGGCAGAATCGTGGCAGTCCATTCCTTCAGCCTGGATCCAAGGGCTGAAGCTTCTTTCCTCTTCTCCTAAAGGCCGAAATCTGAGAAGTTATTCTCATTTACTTGGCCTTGATCTTTCTTCAAGTTAAGAGAGAAAGAGAGAGAGAAAGGAGGAGGAAGAGGGAAAGGGGGCTGCTGCTGGTGGTGCTGCGGTTTACCGACAAGAGATCTGAAGCCGACGTTGTGGAGGAAACGATCTTGCGAGTCTTGCAAGCTAGCTTTGAGTCCATGGCACCGAAGCGGTCGTCAAGGGTAACGACCTTTCTTCCTAGTTATGTGAAGACTTCCTTTTGGCATATTTTGTGATTTCTCCCACCAAGAGGTGGTTGATTTTGGGAATCTTTGGGTGGATGCTTGAAATCCCCTTTGTTAGCATATAGATCCGGAAATGGAGTACGGAATAGGCATGTTGTGTGAAGCCCATCTGGACAGGTTGGTCTGGATTGGTGATGTTGCATACGAACCGGAGAAGACTCCGTGATAACGTGTAGTGTAAGGAGTCTACGGGTTATGCCTGCGAAAAGGAGTAGCAGGAAGTACTGGAGTGGTAGCCCAGGAAAAATACCATATGATGTTTTGGGTCCAACCTGTGAATGAGGCACAGGAAGTACTGGTGTGACCAGGAAATGCCCTTTTGTGATGCTTGATGTCATAGGGTGTCCACCTGTGAAGCGAGTAACAGGAAGTACTGGCATGATAGCTAGGAAAGACCCCTGACATTTGTGATTGTGCGGTGTCCACCTGTGAAGAGAGTCACAGGAAGTACTGGGAGGCCCAGGAAAGACCCGCTGTTGTGATAAGAAATGGGTATTGAGACATGCCCAGGCTTGAATGCCAAGAACAGGATTGGTGAGACCGACCCGCGCCTTTGATATAGCCATGAGTACGCTGTACTCGGAGAAGGCAAGGCGATTTGAGCAACGGGGGGTGGAGGATCCGACCTGCGCTATGTCCGTCCGATGTGAGACCAAAAAGTGTGGTCTGTTGGAGCGCATAGCAAGAGTCTTCGGCATGCGCGCCATGACACAATGGTGGGCTACAGGCCATCCCGGTGTAGGAAGACTAACTCCGGCTGCACGCCATGGAGTAAATGCTCAAGAGATTTACCGTTGGGTTGTGACCCTGATACTGTGTTGGGCAAGAGATTTGCCAGAACACCAAGAATGTGCCCTGAGTGCACGGACCGTTGGGCCGGGTGGCGAACGGTCGTGATGGCTTGTGTGCGTGAAAGCACATTTTGATGATATACATCTTGCCATACTTGTGATCTAATATGCCTGCAGGGAAGAATACCGCTGCCCCGAGAGAAGGGGTAGGGTCGTTATAATTTGGTCAGCTGAACGTTGATCGTTGCTTTTGTTTGCCACCGTTGGGTGGATTGTCCTTGTACAGGTGCTGGAGAGCCGAGCGGGATGCATAGAGGTTGATGTTCCTGCTGTTATTGCTGCTACTGTTGTTAGCCCTCGAAGGCTATAGCTTATGTTGTGTGGTTTCTTTTATTGTGGCCGACCTGCGCGCCAATCTGTTTAGGCCACTGTTTGAAAGCCATGTAAGGCCATAAAGCCAACTCTTTTGACTTGCTGTAAGACATTCCTATAATTTATAAAATGTGGAGTTTTATGTTTGGACATTCATGAGGAGTTCCAGTTGTAGTCTAGGCTTCCGCTAGAATGATTTGTGATAGGTGCGATGCGCGACTCTGGTATCATCATGTACCTTCACCGACTGTTTTGTGATATATCCTGTGGGGCCCCGGCCGGACCTTCTAGAATATACCATATGAACGGATGGGGTTGTTACAAGAGACATGTACCTAACTTCTGCATATATGTGTAACACAAAGCGACATAGATATTTGGTATGTTGATATCTGAGTTTTACACCACATGACCTCTCATAGGCATTGGTTCTATGAATATGAGAGGTTTGAAGGTGGTGATGTCATGTTAGGCGACGACACTGCGGTTTAGATCGTGGGGCGGGATAAGTTGAGGTTGAAGCTGTCAAATGGTACGAAAAAGACCCTTCTGAATGTGATGAACATTCCATCTATGAGCAGAAATCGACTATCTGTGGGCACGATGGTTGATGCAGGCGTGGCCTTCAGTTTTGACCAACATGCCTGCAAGATGGCTAGAGGGGCAATTGTAATCGGATGATCGCCAAATGAGTAAGACATGGAACATTGTACAAGTTTACTGGCAGATACGGTGGATCCAAGTGGATTTTATATCTCTGAATGACTGAAGGATGACGAGGCAGAGCTGTCCAGACCGTGGCACCAACGACTTGTACACAATAGTGCAAAGGAAAATTCGATAATGACTTCCAGTCAGATAAATGTGTGCCAGAGTGTTTCACCAACTTTGGGTTTGTAACCATTGCCTAAATGGCAAACAAAATCGGGTGAGATTTCAAGGAATAGGTACACGAGAGACTAGACTACTTGATCTAATACACAGTGATGTATTTGAGCCCACCACAATCACCATCTCTTGGAGATGTCATGTATTATGTATCTTTAATTAATGATTTCTCACAGTATTCCTGGATCTATTTCCTTAGGTACAAGTCAGAAGACTTAGACAGATTCAAAGATTTTAAATTTCTGTCTGAAAATCAGCTAAAGAGAAAGATCAAAATCCTTTGTACTGATAACAAAGGCCAGTATTGTTCAGATGCTTTTGAACAACATTGTATTGAGCATGAGATGGCATGGCAGAAGTCGATGTCAAACACTCCTCAACAAAATGACTTGGCTGAAAGGCTGAACATGTCCTTGATAGAGAGGACCAGGTGTATGCTTAGTTGGATTGATCTGGGGACGAATTTCTAGGCTGAGGCTGTTGTTGAGACCTGGATATCGATTCAACGAAGTTTAGACTAATAAGGGGCATCTTGTGCTACTTGACTCGTCGTCGAATGCTCTAGATTTGAAATTCTGAGATCAGAGTTGACCCTCACAAAGGAATAGTGGATTGCCTACACACAGACCCGCAAACTATAGCGAGGAGGTCCCGCCGCACACCCAGAAGTTGTCCATCTAATTTTCCCTCCCAAAGTCAAGGCTGAGCTCGGCATCTCGTATGATCGACAAGGAGAAGAAAGCTCAAAGGGGTGAGCCCTTTGAGGCTAAGTCAGTCTTCTCTAAGGTGCTTTGGGGTCTATTTATAAGCATAAACTTCTCAAGGGCAAAATGAATTTTATCGGTCCGCAGATAGCGGCCTCCGTCTTTTTAGTGCAATTAGTAGCCACAATTGATCTGCAAATCGCAGCCTTCGCCTTTCTTAGTGTACTATAAGCAGGCCTTGACACTCTACGAATAACAACCCGATTGGTTGGAACTCGACTGGCTTGAGCTCGCCAAGAGCTGAAGCTCACCTGGCTTGAAGTCACCGGGCTAGAGCACTCCTAGCCCGAGGTCGTCTAGGATAAACTCGCATGACGTGGTCCTAACTGTCCTAGCTTGCTATCGTTCAGATTGAGCTTGTCGGGAGCTATCCTGAATGCAATCTAAGCTTAACTTGTTGAATATGGATTAAACACAATCTCCGCTCTTTGCGAAGTCGACCGAGGTCAGAAAGAAATATTTAACCTTATTTAGCGAGCCTTGGCTATCGAGGGATGGGAATTGCAGATTCGTCGTCACATTTCTCTATAAATAGGGGATGAATGCATATCTCCCGGACCATTTCCCTTGTCGATTGATGCGGTAGGACAATTAAAAGATGACGAAATCGGTGCATCAACCCTCTGAAATCTACTTAGAAGGCACTTGTTGAAGCATGATAAAGAGCACAATGAGAAGGAGACCAAAATGAAGAAAAAACAAAAGATCATATCTCCTTATGGCAAGGTAAAATCTCCCACTCCACTCCACAGATCCAACCTCGGCTCGTGAATCCGACCACAAAAACTCCTTCCAAGCTCTTTGAGAGGACTGAATCAGCCTTCTCCCCCCCCCTTCCTTCTTCTTATTCTTTCTTAAGGTCCAAGAGAAAGTGTGAGAGAGAGTGAAAGAGAAATGAGAAGAGTTTTCTCACCTTTGTTCCTTAACTTCCACGGGCCAAACCTAAACCATCTGATCTCCAATCCAAAAGGAATGGTGACCCGATTTAATCGGTCATTCTTTTTAATTTCTCTACCGCCGCACGATCACACGCTATCACGGAACGATTGCGTCGGCGGTGGCCGCTTGACCCAGTCAATGTCGCTTTGCCGCTTAACGTCCGCCTCAGCCTCATCTGATATGTGGCATGCTATCGTCGGCGGTATCGCTATTTCCTGGCGATAGCATCCTGACACCACTGGTTCTCGACACCGTCAACTCGACACCCGCTCTCGCTAGCGATATCACTATCGTCGCGCGGTAGCTTCTAGTAACTTGAAAACTGTTGCTCTCATATTTGGGAAACCTGGAGTGTTACACTTGGCTTGAGGTCATCCGGGATAAACTCACCTGACGTGGTCCGAACTCGGCTAGCTTGATTTCCCAAGGCTTGAACTCGTCAGGAGCATCTCTGAAAATCTAAGCTTAGTTCGCTGAATACGGATTAAACAGTTGTGGCTACAACAAATTATTTGAAGAATAGGAACCCGACCTCTGTAGTGAAGGGAAGCACCCCCTTTGAAGTTGTCTTCAAGAGGAAAGCAAACTTGGTTTATGCTCGTGCATTTGGGTGCAACACTTATGTCAATATTCCTAAGGAGAAGAGAGGGAAATCAGATAACTAATCTGAACGATGCTTCTTTGTAGGCTACAAGGAAGGTATCAATGCTCACAAGATTTGGAAACTGCTGACAAAGACTATAGTCTACATTAAAGATGTTGTGTTTCTGGAGGTCAAGAACACAAGCTATGATGACAAATAAGGCAGATGAAGTGGTGGTGGAAGAGAGCATTGTGACTGGTCCCCAAATTGATGCTCAGGTGACCACTATTGTTGGAGATGAGTCCGAACTAGTTTCAGAAAATGAAGAACAGGTGGATATCAGTGAAGAATCAAATGATGGTGTTGATAAGACACTATTCTACTTCTGACACATTCAACATGAGAGCGAATAGCACCCCTTCAGTACTTTCTCAGTGTGGTTGGTGCTCAATATTGCCTGAACATGCTTGGGGATCACATGATCCTAGTTAAACAAAGTAAGCGATATCAAGTGGTGATGCAAATATGTTGAAGCTCACTACAGTGAATGAAATGGGTTTCTTGAGGAAGAATCAAGCTTGGAGTTTGTGTAAGCTGCCAAAAGACAGGAAGACAAATGGAAGCAAGTGGATCTTCAAAAAGAAGATAAAGGCGGATGGCATCATCGAGAAATACAAGCCAAGATTTGTCGCAAAGGAGTTCTCACAAGTTGACGGGGTTGACTACGACAAGATTTTGTCGCTGATAGCAAATTTAACATAAAGAAGGGTTGTTATCTACATTGCTGCAACATATGATCTGAAGATTGAACAAATAGATGTGAAGACATCATTTCTTCACGTGATCTAGAGGAGGAGATATATATGAAGCATCCAGAAGGATTCGAGGCAAGAGGCAAAGAGGATCAGATCTACAAGTTGAAGAAATCTCTATATTAACTTAAGCATTCTCTGGGAATGCGGTACCAGAAGTTTGTTAAAGGGGGCCGGCCCACTCATGTGAGTATTCCGGGCCGCCCCCAGTCGGACTGCAGTCTACCGGCCCCAACCCGCTCTCCACACAACCACGTGCGGTCAATCTCCCAAACCGGGCTGACCTCCCTTTAACTGGTTTGTGGCGGGTTGTTGAGGTCAGCGAGGCGTTGCGCTTTTCCGGCTTGGAAAGTAGGCCACCCGGTGTTAGGGTTGGGCCGAACGCGGCACGTGGAGATGGGTTGGGTCGGTTGGGTTGCATCCCTCTAAGGGAGTTTAAGGAAAGCAGCCCGAATACCTTACAAGGTGGGATACCGTCGCACGCCCCTTCTAACAAAGTTCGATACTTATCTGTTGGAGTTATGATTTGGAATATCAAATTTTGATCACTGTGTTTATATCCAGAAGAAGGGTGTGCACTTCATATTCTTGACCCTATATGTTGACGACATGTTGTTGGTTAGAAACAATATCAAGATGATTCAATTCATGAAGAAGTTGCTGGCTGCTAAATTCGAAATGAAGGATTTGGGTCCAACCAATGTGATCTTGGGAATGCGGATTAACAGGGACCGAGCCAGGAGGAGGCTACAGTTGGGAAAGTATAGATATGTCGAGGAGATGTTGAAGAAGTTCAACATGGTTGATTGCAAGCCAGTTGGTGCTCCTATGCCTGTAGGGAGCAAGTTATCTGCAAAAATGTGTCCTAAGACACATGAAGAAATCGAGGACATGGCAGGAGCCCCATATACAAGTGTAGTTGGAAGCTTGATGTATGTCATGATTTGTACTTGTCCTGATATTGCCCAGACAATGGGAGTGATGAGCAAGTATATGTCAAAACCTGGACAGGAGCATTGGAGCGCAGTGAAACATGTATTCAGGTATCTCTGAGGCACATGTGATCTTTCCATCTATTTTAAAGGTGCCAGAAATGAAAAGTTCCTAGACGTGAATGGTCACGTGGACTCGAATTGGGGATGTGATGTGGACAATAGGAGTTCCACCAGTACATATATGTTCACACTATTTGATGGAGCTATCAGTTGGATGAACTAATTATAAAGTGTGGTAGCTTTTTCATTGAGGGAGGCTATGGCTCTTACTCATGCTAGCAAGGAGGCCATCTAGTTGCAATGTTTGGGCTTCAAGCTTGGTTTTGAGCAAGGTGATATGGAGGTGAGGTGCGAAAATCAAGGGGCAATTCATTTAGCCAAAAATCCAACATTTCACTCTGGGACAAAGCACATAGACATCCAATACCACTTCATCTGTAAGAAGGTGGAGAAGAAGGTGGTTCGACTTGAGAAAGTCAATGCGGTGGAAAGTAGTTTTGATTTCTTGACTAAAGTCTGTGCAAGTTGAAAAGTTTGAATGGTGTGCAACGGAAATGGGGTTAAAAAAGTATCCACCAACTGGGAGATTGTTGAAGTTGGTGAACACTTTTGGTCCCCTTGTTTTTCACACCGGATTAGCCCATGTGAGCTTAGGGGAATAGAAGTCTGAACCATTGAAAATCTCCAGAGTTGAAGTCAGCAGGGGTCCAGGGTACAGAGTCCCCAATGGAGAGCTCGGGCAGGGGTTAGGGTGGGGATAGCACTCCGTGTTAAAATTCAACAAACCGCAGACGCCCCCTTGGATACCCTGTTGAAAACTCAACAAACCGAAGGAGAATACGCCCACTTATAATGTTGAAAGTTTTCCCGGATCGTGGAGTTAGCAGGGGTTATCTCAACAAAGCAGTAACAACCAGCAACACATGCAGCACAAGCTTCTTTATTGATCAAGAGCAAACTTCTTTACAAGGCGAGACATACATGGCGAGACATGCTTCACCAAAAACCAACACTGGGAGAGCAGAGACAGTTACAAAGACAAGAACAAAAAACAAGCCGCGCGGACTCAATCAACAAGCCGCCGACCTACTGCTGTGGAGTCCGCTCAGTCCGCCAGATCGCCAGACCGCAACCCAAGCCGCGCGGACTCACCCTTTATTCCAATGCTTAGCTCTTCACCGCCGATCTGCACGCCGCCAGACCGCACAAGCTGCGTCACCGAATGGAACAGTCCTCCTGAAGCAGACGACTTCCTGAACCCCGAACCAAGTCGCCAAAGAGAAGACCGTCTGGTCGTTATCCGCGACCTGCTGTTTACCGCATGTTGCTTAACCGCAGAGTCCGCACTGTCCCTGACCGCAATCAGAGTCAAGTCATGGCTTTCCAGCGCTATCCGCACAACCTGCACAGCACAACCGGGTCAACTCTCAATCCGCGCGGACACCAAAGTCCAGACCGCAGCAACTTACGCGAGCTCAATTACTGTTCACTTACTTCGGTCTAGGTTCCTCCTTTCCTGATGTGACATGGGTCCTATTTATAGGCACGACGATGAGTATGGTCACCGCCCTAGCCGATAGGGTCACCGCCACAACCCGCAGCTAGAACAAGTGTGTCCGCCAGCCCGCGGACACACATTCCAGTTCGCCGCTCCTGTGCAGATAGCCAGTCCGTCCCAGCTTCTCCAAGGCCGGACTCCAATATCCAGCCCGCCTTGCCGCCAGAGACCAAGCCAGGACCACAACAGCCGTGTCCGCCATTCTGCGGACAAGGCATCAGCCCTCAAAAAACCCGAGCCCGCAGCTGCGCCATCAAGGCACCTGCCGGACCCAGCGGACACCCGGCTTCCGTCTGCATATCCCAAGTCCATTGTCTCATTGCCAAGGCATCTCCGGACTTAGCGAACACGCCAATCCAGTCCGCTAACAGCAGACTCCAGTCTGCAACTCCTGAGTCCATAACCTCGTCACAAGGCTAAACCGGACTCAGCGGACTCTGGCTCCAGTCCGCACGCTCCTGCATAAGCAATTCTCCAGTCCGCATTTCTCCAAGCTAGCAAACAAGGCAACAACACTTCTACTACGCTTGGCGGACTGAGAAACCAGCCCGCGCTCCACTGCGCGATCTCCCCGGACTGAGCCATCCTGGACTTGGTTCAGATCACACCAAGTCCAGTCCGCTGGCCACAAGGGCCAGTCCGCACTTACTGGCGGACACTGGATCTAGCCCGCCATACCGGGCGACCTCCAGTTTCTGTCCGCGCTGACCGGCGGTCTCCGCGGCTTCCACTTGCCGCTTCACTAGAGCAAGACCAAGGCAACTGCCAAACCGGTCTGCCGAGCTCCAGTTCTTCAGTCCGCTTCAAGCCGGACTCCGTGGATAACATTTCTATCCGCTCGGTTACTTCCTGGGAGTCAACCGCCTGCTGAGCATACACTGGCCTGTCAGACCGCCGCTGCTGTCCGCGTAGTCCGCGCGAACAGACCGCCCAGGCCGCCACATAGCAAACCGCCTGCAACATCCCTGCCAACCTAGCAGTCCGCCAACCCTGTCCGCGTAGTCCGCGCGGAAAGGTTTCCCAAGCCATCCATTCACCCACTTTCACTTCACAGAATTCAACACTCCCCCTTGAAGTGAGAAGTGGTGAATAACTCCAGCAGCTCCCGTAACCTTGCACCTGGTCCTTCCGATAGCATCTACGAAGAGATGTCCAAGACATAGTCCTCGCCCCGCATATCATGGACCATGAGGGAGCCCTCCAGCATCTCCAAAAAGGAGTCATGCTTCCCTCTGCCTTCTTCAGCTTCAACCTCCACTCTTGCATCACAGGAGTATCACCAACTTCCTTGGACACTGAAGTCCAAGCCTCGTTGCCTCTGAGAGAAGTCACCTCTTCAGACTTAGTGTCAACCACCTCCTTGATTCTAGTGGGGTCATCACAGCCAGAAGAACCCTGCTCGACCTGAGGGCTAACAAGGAAACACGGGACCAAGTCCGCCGTGTTCCCTTCACAATATCGAGCTGGTGGCTTACTGATCCTCTTCGATCTCCGAAGAACCTGATCATGGCTAACCACCTCCGCTGCTATTGAACCAGCTCCGTTCCAGGGCAAACCCGGAACAATGCTCCCTTTGCTCCCTGAACAAGACGCCTCCTTACTGGAACCAAAAGCATCTGGAGCAATGCTCCCCCTGCTACCTGAACCAGAAGACTCCCCTCTTGAACAAGAACTGCCTGAAACATCGCTCCCCTTGCTTCCTGAACCGGAAGCCTCCGCCTTCGAGCCAGAAGATCCTGGAGCATCGCTCCCCCTTCTTCCCGACTCTGACGTCTTTGCCCCGGAGCTAGAACAACCTGGAGGACTTGGTGACTCAGGCAACTCCTCTTCCTTAGCAGCAGCCTCCTTCAGCCCACCATCTGACCTGCTTATCTCTAGCTCCACATAAGAGCTACCCCAATACGGCGTCAACTCATCAAAAACAATGTCTCTCGACACTATGAGTTTCTTCGTCGCAGGATCCATACACCTCCATCTTCTTCTCTGCTCATCATACCCAACAAAAACTAGCTTTGTCTTGAAAGCACCCGGAGAGTGTATATAGCAGGTAGATCCAAACACCCAAAGGTGCTTCACTGAGGGCTTCACTCCGAACATCAGCTCATAAGGAGTCTTCATTATGATCGGACTAAGAGGCATCCGGTTGATGACATGAGCAGCACAGGCTATTCCCTCCGCCCAAAGAGCCTTCAGAACGCCTTTACTCTGAAGCCAACACTTGCAGGTCTCCGTTAACCAACGGATCATCCGAGCTGCAATACTACCCTGTTGTGAAGTATGTCCACAAGAAAGCTCCATCCGGATCCCTTGCTTCCTGCAAAAGCGTGAGAACTCGGTTGAGCCAAACTCACCACCGATACTTGTCCTCAACACCTTGATCCTCCGGCCAAGCTGGCCTTCCACAAGCTTCTTGAACTCCACAAACAAGCGTACCATGTTGGACTTCTTCTTCATAAAGTATACCCAAGTATACCCAGAAAAGTCATCAACCAATATCAGCATGAACCTGCTGCCTCCAAGACTGGCCGTGACGGTCGGTCCCACCAGAGCACAATGGACAACCGCCAATGGTGCATTACATCTGGATTGTGCTTTGTCAACCATGAAGCGATAGGCTCCACTTTCCTGACATCCCGCACACCCCCGACCATCGCCATAGGATGACAATCTAGGCAAGCCTCTTACGAGTCTTCTTTCCGTCATTGCTTTCAGCTTGTCCATCCCTACATGCCCCAGTCTTTCATGCCAGATAGCAGCACTATCACTGGCATTCATCCGATCAGCTCCAGAACTAGTTGATATCCCAACTATGTTCTTCTCCTTCCTCCCTACCTGAGCAACGTTCGCCGAGAGCAAGACAACCTTGCACTCCTTCCGAAGATGATCTTGCTGCTTGCATTTATAGCACCTTGGTCCTTCCTTCCTCTTCCTATAACGCCTAGGAGAAACACTCCTTTCTTCCTGATACGAAGTAGAGGGACCATCTTCCGCAGCAACCTTCACCTCCTTCCTGAACAACCCATCAAGGGAAGTCCAGACCTCCGCAGCTGACCGACATCCACTGATGTGGTCCAAGAGCTCCGATGAGATCACCTGCTTGAGAATAGACTCCGCTTTCGCATTTGCCTCCTTCCAAGCTCTCATCGCCTCAGCATTGCTAGCAGTATCCTCTCGTCTTCCTGCTCCGCATACAACCTCCCAAAGGTCCTCGCCAAGAAGAAAGCTCTTCATATAGGACTTCCACCGTTCACAGTTCGTCTCTGTAAGAAGATCAATTCCAAGACCACTTGCATCCTCCACTGCCATGGTTCTACCACTGGTTTCCTCTACAGAAGAGCAACTACTTCCATTGAGCACTGCTTGACCACTCCAACAACCTCGCTTTGATACCATGTTAAAATTCAACAAACCGCAGACGCCCCCTTGGATACCCTGTTGAAAACTCAACAAACCGAAGGAGAATACGCCCACTTATAATGTTGAAAGTTTTCCCGGATCGTGGAGTTAGCAGGGTTATCTCAACAAAGCAGTAACAACCAGCAACACATGCAACACAAGCTTCTTTATTGATCAAGAGCAAACTTCTTTACAAGGCGAGACATACATGGCGAGACATGCTTCACCAAAAACCAACACCGGGAGAGCAGAGACAGTTACAAAGACAAGAACAAAAAACAAGCCGCGCGGACTCAATCAACAAGCCGCCGACCTACTGCTGTGGAGTCCGCTCAGTCCGCCAGATCGCCAGACCGCAACCCAAGCCGCGCGGACTCACCCTTTATTCCAATGCTTAGCTCTTCACCGCCGATCTGCACGTCGCCAGACCGCACAAGCTGCGTCACCGAATGGAACAGTCCGCCTGAAGCAGGCGACTTCCTGAACCCCGAACCAAGTCGCCAAAGAGAAGACCGCCTGGTCGCTATCCGCGACCTGCTGTTTACCGCCTGTTGCTTAACCGCAGAGTCCGCACTGTCCCTGATCGCAATCAGAGCCAAGTCATGGCTTTCCAGCGCTATCCGCACAACCTGCACAGCACAACCGGGTCAACTCTCAATCCGCGCGGACACCAAAGTCCAGACCGCAGCAACTTACGCGAGCTCAATTACTGTTCACTTACTTCGGTCTAGGTTCATCCTTTCCTGATGTGACATGAGTCCTATTTATAGGCACGACGATGAGTATGGTCACCGCCCTAGCCGATAGGATCACCGCCACAACCCGCAGCTAGAACAAGTGTGTCCGCCAGCCCGCGGACACACATTCCAGTTCGCCGCTCCTGTGCAGATAGCCAGTCCGTCCCAGCTTCTCCAAGGTCGGACTCCAATATCCAGCCCGCCTTGCCGCCAGAGACCAAGCCAGGACCACCATAGCCGGACTCCACAACAGCCGTGTCCGCCATTCTGCAGACAAGGCATCAGCCCGCAAAAAACCCGAGCCCGCAGCCTCGCCATCAAGGCACCTGCCGGACCCAGCGGACACCCGGCTTCCGTTCGCATATCCCAAGTCCATTGCCTCATTGCCAAGGCACCTCCGGACTTAGCGGACACGCCAATCCAGTCCGCTAACAGCAGACTCCAGTCCGCAACTCCTGAGTCCATAACCTCGTCACAAGGCTAAACCGGACTCAGCGGACTCTGGCTCCAGTCCGCACGCTCCTGCACAAGCAATTCTCCAGTCCGCATTTCTCCAAGCTAGCAAACAAGGCAACAACACTTCTACTACGCTTGGCGGACTGAAAAACCAGCCCGCGCTCCACTGCGCGATCTCCCCGGACTGAGCCATCCTGGACTTGGTTCAGATCACACCAAGTCCAGTCCGCTGGCCACAAGGGCCAGTCCGCACTTACTGGCGGACACTGGATCTAGCCCGCCATACCGGGCGACCTCCAGTTTCTGTCCGCGCTGACCGGCGGTCTCCGCGGCTTCCACTTGCCGCTTCACTAGAGCAAGACCAAGGCAACTGCCAAACCGGTCTGCCGAGCTCCAGTTCTTCAGTCCGCTTCAAGCCGGACTCCGCGGATAACATTTCTATCCGCCCGGTTACTTCCTGGGAGTCAACCGCCTGCTGAGCATACACTGGCCTGTCAGACCGTCGCTGCTGTCCGCGTAGTCCGCGCGAACAGACCGCCCAGGCCGCCACAGAGCAAACCGCCTGCAACATCCCTGCCGACCTAGCAGTCCGCCAACCCTGTCCGCGTAGTCCGCGCGGATAGGTTTCCCAAGCCATCCATTCACCCACTTTCACTTCACAGAATTCAACACTCCGACCCAAAATTGTTGAAATAGTGGTCTAGTCGATATCGACTAGTGGTCTAGTCGATATCGACTAGTGGTATAGTCGATATCTACCTGACATGGCTTTTGTGTTGACTGGAGTCTGGGTCGTTTCTTTTCAGATACACAACTGTATCGACTGGAGGCGGCTGCTTTGTTTGGGGGCTCTATTGACTGGAGCGTTTGAGCAGTGGCTTTCAAAATGCTTTTTGGTTGTTCAACATTGTGTTGAATCGGCCTCCCTCTGTATCAATTTCTCTTTGCAGGGTTACAAAGGGTCAAGTCTTTGGCGTAAATTAAGTAGATCGGCAATTTGCAAGTGAGGAGTCACGATTTTGGGTTGTCGCTGAAGACCAGAGGATATCTCCATTCTTGTACGTGCAATCAGAGGAGACGTTGGAAGCCATGAAGGGATTCACCATTCTTGTAAGAGGAAAAGAGAGTTTATTGAGAGAGATTGTGCGAGAAGTTATCTGTGTTTTCTGTGCTTGTTAATTTTTTTTCTTTCAGTGATTATTTTCCCTACAACTAGGGATGAGATGCCACCTATTCTCATCTTGGAGAAAGAGGCTCTTCGAGGTGGATAAACAGTGGAGGCGAGGGCGCAACGGGCTACAGTGAGTGTGGCGACGTTGTATTGGGGCAAGCAACACAGTGAGCCGTCAAGCATACATGCAAGCTGAGCATTATTCCGCCTCGACTTCTCTAGTGGTGTCGGTGATGGTTGGTCGTCTAACAACAAAGATTTGGATGGATTAGAACCATGCATTGTCCTAAAAGGTGCAACATTATGAATGGTTGTTAACTCCCTTGAGGACATTCTTACACGTATCACTAAGGCTATATTTGTTTGGGCGTTTCGCTGCTCCGTTTTGGGCAAACGCCGCCGGAAGGAGGGTAAACAAATGAACCTCCGGCGGCGTTTGCTCCGTTTCCACCCGTCCGTCTTGAGAAACGCTCCAAAAAGTTCCGTTTGGAGCAGCCACCTCCCCCCTCCGTTTTGAACACTCCGTTTCCACCTGCCGGATCGACCCGACACCACCGAACCAAATGAAGCCTAAGGCTATGTTTGTTACTCCGGTTTGGATCCATTTCAGTGTTAAAGGAAGCCCTGTGGCAAAAGGGAGCATTGTTGCTCTATACCGGTTTGACTCAATTCCGATCATACTTCCTTTAACAAACCGGCCTCTAGTGGCTCTTTTTGCACTAGCCATTGCAGCTCCATTCACCTTTTTTTTTATAAGGATCCCTTCTAACCCGAATAGGCTTAAACGTCAACAGTGTCCCAAACGGAGCCTTCTCTTCTACAAGTTTTTTAGTTTTTTAGTTTTTATGAGCACTTTAAAAGTTCCAAGCCAATTTATATATGTCAAACTAGCATCGTCCATCTTGATCAACATTTTTGTTGGGATGTATGTTTTTTTGTGAGCCCGATTTTTTATCAGACGTGTGTGTCTTTATCCGAGCGCATATTTGTTGTCCATGAGGCTTGCATTTCTGCACGGGCACGTGTCTTTTGCCCGAGAGCGCATACTTCATCCGGGTGCGGAATTTTTCACCCGAGCGCACGTTTTTTGCCTGTGTACACGTTTTGCGTCGATGTGCGCGTTTTTTTGCTGGGGTGTGCATTTTTTCGTCTAGTACGGTGTTTCTCGCACGTGCATGCATTTTTCGCCCGGGCTTTATTTTTCGCCGTAGCGCGTATTTTCCTCCCTCGCACGTCTTTCTCGTCTGGGCGTGCGGTTTTTGCCCAGGCACAGTTTTTTTCGCCCGAGCACACCCTTTTCGCCAATACAAAGTTATTGGGTAGCTTTTTTCGTCTGGGTATAATTTTTTTTGAGAATTACTATTAGCAGTCCATAAATGGCTATTCGCAGTCCATTTTTATTCGCAGTCCTAAATGATAATCGTAGTCCAAAATAAAACTCGCAGTACAAACAAAATTCTTAGTAGAATAAAAAATAAATAAAAATCCAATTAAATACAAAATTTTTAAAATGAGCAAAAGTGTTGATTTAGGGATTCATGAGTTTTTGGGAGGACATTTGCTGCAGAGAACAAGCAAGAGCAGTCACGATGCTAGCATGAGGATGACAAATTTGGTATGATTAAGCATGGACATGAAGATCGCAAGCAAAAGATATCCGGAGAGAAACATGACTTCTAAACCATAAAAATTTGATCACAAGCAGAACTTGTCCATACCAAAAAAGTTTAGATCGCCAGCAAAAGAAGCCTTGGAGCCGGTGAATGAGAATTAACGGGAGAGGAATAGCACATGTTAATGAAGATAATTCTTCATTTTGCCTATGCTCTGCTGCCGCCAAATCACTACATATACAGAGCTTTTTTAATGCTTCTGGCCAAGCTCTATCAGAGGACGACGTTCGGGGAAGAAGAGGACGCAGGGGCGACGGCTTCCAGGTGGAAAGACGTCCGGGGTGGGAAACATTAAAACCTACGGTGAAATATGAGGTGCGAGCTAAATAATAAGGGGTTTATAAAGAAGAACTTTTCATTTCATTTTGGACTGCGAATATCCATTTAAGGACTGCGAGCTAAATAATAAGTGGTTTAGAAATGGACTGCGAATAGCCATTTATGGACTGCTAATAGTAATTCTCTCTTTTTTTTTCTTATGATTTTTTTATTCAATTCTTAAAAGTTAATGTCTTCGATAAAAAAAAAGTGACAAATGCTAATTCTTGTGGCAAAAAATCATTATGTGTGTTGCGGCCCGCCGAGGTCCTTGGTAGACTGGACTAGCTAAATCGTCTTAGTCCATCGAGCGGTCGAGCGTGCAAACAGTCGGAAAACACAACATAAAGAAAGAGCCTTTTGACGTGAAAAACCCGTAAACTGAGTGAAAAACCACGTGATCACTTCGGCGTCGACCAAACTTCCACCAGATAGCAACGTTTTACAAGGCTTTCTGAGAACTCGAGGGAGACTGACAACTTCTCGTTATTGTTTGTAAAGTGAGAGAAGGGAAGCATTTGGAGCATGATCGGGCACGACTCACAAAAATGAGGGGTTGCTTCTGTTGAAATTTGTGAAGTGGAAGTGGGTGACAGGACAGGCCGGGCGGCCTGTGGCGGACAGCTTTGGCGGACTAGGCGGACTGGGCGGACTGAGATCTGCGGCCTGGCGGAAGGTCTAGTGAGAAGCCAGTTGTTCTTCTGGGCGGTTTGCACGGGTTGAGTCCGCGGACTATGCGGCCTGGTTTCTGCGGATAGGGTGTTTGCTGATTGGCTTTGCCAAGGAGCGGCCTGAGCGGATGGAGGCTTGCGGACTGGTGCATTGCTCAGTGACCGCGGGTGCAAGTTTGTGCTGATAGGCGGTTTGGCTCGTGTCCGCGGGTAGCTTGCGGACTGGAGTGTCCGCGGTGTGGGCTGGTGCGGACTAAGCTTGGAGCTTGGCTGAGGCCTTGTCGAGCTCTGGTGGCACAGCAGGCGATTTGTTGTGGAGGTCGATTGGCGGACTGTGTTTTGGAGTCCGGGGTTGGCTGCTGCGTTGGATAGTAGTGCGAGGAGCTCGCGGACTCATGTCGGTCTGTGCTTGGGTGTTTGGCGGACGGGAATCTGGGTCCGCCATGCTCGCATTGGCCCTTGATGGTTTTGGACTTGGTCACACTTTGTGCCAAGGCCTTTGTGTCCGCGGTATCCGCCAAGTCCGCTGTGACCGGGCGGACTGTTGTTGTCTTCCTTTGGTCGTGGACTTGTGGCGGATTGGGGTGTGAGTCTTGCGGACTGCCTCG
Source organism: Platanthera guangdongensis (assembly GCA_039583875.1). Taxonomy (NCBI): domain Eukaryota; kingdom Viridiplantae; phylum Streptophyta; class Magnoliopsida; order Asparagales; family Orchidaceae; genus Platanthera; species Platanthera guangdongensis. The sequence goes on along the minus strand of CM077152.1, from coordinate 28,976,039 downwards.
GGTTGGTGCGGACTGCCATTGAAGGGGGTTGCTGTCTTGCAGTGGTTGAAGCTTTGCGGGCTGATGCCTTGTCCGCATAAGCTTGGGCGGACTGGAGAAGGTCCGCCAATGGTTGCCTTGCTCCTGGCGGTTTGCCTTGGTATCCGGCTAAGTCCATGCGGACTCGGCGGACGGTGTTTTTGCTATCGCGCGGGCTGGGGTGGTGTCGCTATCTCTTGGGCGGTGACCACACTCCTCACTTTGCCTATAAATAGGACCCCCCTGACACATCTACAGTAACTAGAGTGAACAGTAAGTTGGGGTGTGCAAGGAGCTGCGGTCTGTGTTTGTCAGTCCGCGCGGATTGTTTCAGGCTGACGGTTTGCTGTGTGCAGGTCGCGCGGATAGCTTCAAGGAGCCAGGAGTTTGGCTGTGACTTCGGTCAAGTGCTTGGAAGTGTGCGGTCTCTGCGTGTAACACCCCCTATCCGTCGCATAGCATATGGCAGTAGGTCCGGCCGGGGCCCGACGCCATATACCACAGACAGACCGGGTGGTTACTTATGGAAACCATCCAACTAATCTCAACGACCTACACAGAGCATTCTAGCGGAAGCAGTTTATAAAAGTTGTAAACAAAGAACCCAGCATTAGAGCACGAATGTCCACTAGTACAAAACAGAAATGTTATTACAAAATACTCAAAACAAGTCTTAAGGCCTTACAAAATGTTTCACTTGAATATTACATGATTTACAAACCACGGCACGCAGGCCGGTCATACATGAATAAAGCAATAAACATTTCCATTTGGGCCTTCGAGGGCCGGCTTCGCAAAAAGGGCTTTAGCCCGCTATTAACCGCTTGGTCCAGCTGCACCTGCAAGCAACAAACCACCGCACGGTGGCAAAACAAGACAACGGTCAGCAATGCTGACCAAATTATAACAATCCCGCCCCCAACTCGGGGCGGCGATGCTCCTTCCCTGCATTTCATTAGCATAAGCGAGCCAAATAAATAACCATAGCCATGTCATCACAAACGTTGGCTCGTACGACCACACGCCCCGTGCACTCAGGGCACATTCTCGGTGAACCGGTCGATGTCACGTCAATTAAAGCCATTAACATTCCGGACTCACCACCGCCACTTAGACGGCCAAACCTATGAGCAATTTGTCTTCCTGGCCTGGGTCACGACAATTTAAGCCATTGACCGCCGAAGACCCTACTCTATGCCAACGGTAAGTGCCACGTGCCTTTAGGTCTCTTTAACCGAATGACATAGAACGGGTACGGTTCCATCTAACCCGTGCTCACATCGCAACGGCAATTTAAGCCATTTGCGCGGGTCAAACTTCCACCGAGTCCCATTTCCATCACAAGTTACATGACCCCATTATGTTCAAGTTGGCTCTCAAGCCACCAAGTTGGCAAGATCTCGTATCCGCCCAGTTTTCCGGGTGCACCTTTGGATTAGTCCCCAAGGCTCCCTGCTGCAATCTACCGCGTAGAAAACCCGAAAAACAACCAATAGCACGGAGTCTTCTCCGGTCTTATGCAATGCAACATCACCGATCCAGACTAACATGTCCGGGTAGGCTTCACACATCATGCATACGTCCGTTCTCGTATACGGACTCTAAACAACGGGGACTTTACATATCTACCCGAAGGAACGCCTCCAACTCTCCGCAAACTCGCGAGAGCGGGCTTCCTATGCTAGGAAAGAGAGCTATTCGTGCTCAAGATGAGGATCATTACCCTTGAGTTCCTCTTTGGCGCCATTGAAAAGTAATCGGATGGAAATCACCGCACTTGCGTTGCCTCCGTGGATTCGGAGTCGGCTTGCGATTCGGAGCTCCGAAGCTCCTCCAATGGCGGAATTTAGTTCTTCTTCCTCCAATGACTCTCCTCTTTCTCCAAGGTCTTGGAGAGATGATAAGGTATGAAAGTGATGGATTTTTAAGTCAACTCACGGGTATATCCTCTCAGGAACAACCCCCAGCCGTTGGATCTCAACCTAAGGAAACGAACGGCTTTGATTCGGGGCTGAAATGCCCAATCTGGACCGAACACGGCCTGGCACACGCCCGTGTCCAGGGCCGTGTGCCGCATTCGCCGTCAAAATTGAATCTCCTGGAACCTCACACGGGTATCGAACACGCCCGTGTTCGAGCTGACACGCCCGTGTTCCACTTCACACGGCCGTGTAGCCGGTCGTGTACCCCATGATTTTTCCCCATTTTCAACCCGAGCACTGCACGGGTTCTAGGACACGCCCGTGTCCTTACCCGTGTCACCTTGACACGCCTGGACCCCAGGCCGTGTACACGGGACATTTCGTCGAGGGAAGATCGACGACTTGATGACACGGCCTTGGACACGCCCGTGTCCTAGGCCGTGTGCCTTGTCTCGACGATCGTCGAGTGAATCTCGACGACTCCCCGGGACGATCGTCGACACGGGTCGACACGCCCTGCGACACGCCCGTGTCGCAGGCCGTGTGCCCATTCTCGACGAATCGTCGAGTAAAACTCGACAACTTCACGGCTAAGTGTCGACACGGGTCGACACGCCCTGCGACACGCCCGTGTCGCAGGCCGTGTGCCCATTCTCAGCGAATCGTCGAGAAAATCTCGACGACTTCGCGGCTAAGTGTCGACACACGCTTGACACGCCCTGGGACACGCCCGTGTCCCAGGCCGTGTGCCTGCTGCCAGAACCCAAACTGGCCCAAAACGTCCCCCTTCGCTCCTTTGAGTTTCGGGGCGTTACAACTCTACCCCTCTTAAAAGAATTTCGCCCACGAAATTACATAAAGGAAAGACATGTACAAAACCAAAATTTGTACCTGAGCGGAACAACTCCGGATATTCGTCAAGCATAGTCTGCTCTCTCTCCCAAGAGAGCTCCTCACGACCGCAATTGTCCCACCGGACTTTGACCATCCTGATCTCTTTATTGCGTAGCCGCTTGACCTCCGAGTCCTCAATCCACACGGGCTTGACCTTTGTCATTAGCCCATTATCCACCGGTACTTGATCAACCGCGATCACTTGCGTAGGCTCTTGCACCGCCTTCCGAAGCACCGAAATATGGAATACATCATGTAAACCACTTAGCTCCACTGAAAGCTTCAACCTATAGGCCGCTTCACCAACTCGCTCCAGAACCTCAAACGGTCCAAGGTATCTTGGGCTTAGCTTTTTCAATTGCCGCACCCGCGAGACACCCTTGAACGGCTTGATCTTCAAGTATACATAATCGCCCACAGCGAACTCCACGTTCCTGTGCTTGTCATTATAGTACTTTGCTTGCCGGTCCTGAGCGATAAGAAACCTCTCCCAAATGGTTCTCACCAAAGAAGTAGCACCCTCTACTTCCGATCGCTTATACAACTTTGACTCACCCGTTTCTATCCAAGACAACGGCGTGCGACATCTTCTACCATATAGGGCCTCGAAAGGCGCCATCTGAATACTTGCTTGGTAGCTGTTGTTGTATGCGAACTCCACCAAATAAAGGTGGTCTTCCCATTGCTTTCCAAAATCCAAGACACACATGCGAAGCATGTCTTCCATGGTTCTATTAACCCTCTCGGTCTGCCCATCCGTTTGTGGGTGGAAGGCTGTGCTAAACTTCAGCTTTGTTCCCAATATTTGCTACACCAGCCTCCAATCCTTGGACGTGAACCGCCCATCTCGGTCACTCACGATGCTGCGGGGCACACCATGAAGCCGTACTATTTTATCCACATAAAGCTTTGCCAGCTTCTCCACCGGATCATCCTTCCTATGCGGAATAAAATGCGACACCTTCGTTAATCGATCAACAACCACCCAAATGGCATCGTTTCCCTTTTGCGACCTTGGCAAACCGTGCACAAAGTCCATAGAGATGTCGTCAAATTTCCACTCCGGAATAGGCAAGGACTTAAGGAATCCTCCCGGCTTTTGGCACTCCGCCTTTACCAAGGCGCAGGTTTGGCACTTTGCTACGTATAGCGCCACATCCTTCTTCAAACCCGGCCACCAAAACAGTTTCTTCACATCACGGTACATCTTCGTGCTCCCCGGGTGAATCGAGTACTTGGTATGGTGTGCCTCGTACAACAACTCCACCCGTAAATTTCCCACACTTGGGACGCACAATCGACCGTCTTTCCAAAGCAATCCGTCCTCCACGACGAATTGGGAATTTGACCCATCCAGAGCCTCTACCATGAACTGCTTCATATGAGCATCCATATCCAAAGCCTGCCGAATCCGATCAGCCAGGTCATATTGGACTTCAGTCCAATTCAGAACTGATTCAGCACTTGATTGTCTGTCCACACAAACAATCTCCAACGCCTCCAACTCCTGCACCAACCGCTCATCGTGCACCGATAGCCAATTGGCTTGAGCTGGGGCTCGGCGACTCAACGCGTCCGCAACCGCATTCCCTTTGTCAGGCACGTAGTGGATCTTGAATGTATAGTCCCCCAGGAACTCCATCCACCTACGCTGCCGCATATTCAGATCCTTCTGATCAATTAGATACTTTAGGCTCTTGTGATCGGTGTAGATATCAATCTTCACACCGTACAAATAGTGTCTCCACAGCTTCAAGGCAAAAATCACGGCCGCTAACTCCAAGTCATGGACCGGATAATTCCTCTCGTGTACTTTTAGCTGTCTCGAGCCATAAGCTATCACGCTTTCGTGCTGCAGTAGCACGCAACCCAAACCGCTGCCCGAAGCATCGTTATATATCTCATAGCCTTCGGTCCCACATGGCGAACTCAGCACAGGCGTCGTGGTCAACCGACAATTCAACTCCTCAAAAGCTCGCGCGCACTCCGGCGTCCAAACGAACTTATGCTCCTTCCTCGTCAAAGTAGTGAGAGGTAACGCTATCCGCGAGAAGTTCTCTACGAAGCGCCTATAATAGCCGGCAAGCCCCAAAAACCTCCGGACTTCTGCTACCGTAGCAAGCTCAGGCCACTCCCGTATCGCAACAATCTTCGCCGGATCCACAGCAATACCCTCTCCACTCACTATATGCCCGAGGAACGCCACTGAGGATAGTCAAAACTCGCACTTCGAGAACTTGGCATACAACTGATTTCTCCTTAGCGTCTCCAACACCAAATGAAGATGCTTGAAGTGATCTTCCTCACTTTGCGAGTACACCAAAATATCGTCGATGAAGACGATCATGAAATGGTCCAAGTACTCCCTGAACGTCCTGTTCATCAAATCCATGAATACTGACGGCGCATTAGTCAGCCCAAACGGCATGACCGTAAACTCATAGTGCCCGTATCTCGTACTAAACGCAGTCTTCGGGATATCACTCTCCCTTATTCGCAGCTGATAGTACCCAGCCTTGAGATCCAACTTCGAGTACACCGTCGACCCGACTAACTGATCAAAGAGATCATCAATCCGAGGGATCGGGTACTTGTTCTTCTCAGTTAGCTTGTTTAGCTCCCGATAATCAATACATAGCCTCAAACTTCCGTCCTTCTTCTTAACAAAGAGGACCGGTGCGCTCCAAGGCGAAGAACTCGGGCGCACATACCCTTGCTCCAACAACTCTTGCAGTTGAACTTTCAGCTCCGCCATTTCCTTAGGCGCTAGCCGATACGGAGATCGTGACACAGGCTTTGCACCTGGCACTAGCTCGATCGTAAAATCTATCTCCCGTTGAGGCGGGGCTCCAGGAAGATCTGCGGGGAACACATCAGGGTATTCTGATACCACTGAAATACAATCCAACGCGGGCTTCGGCTTTGCAACCTCCAGTAGTGTAAAGAACAGTTCTGCTCCAGCACGAACCGCCTTCACCACCTGAAGAGCAGACATCAACGTCTTGCTCGACCCCTTTAAGCCCGTAAACGTCGTCTCACGACTCGCTCCCAGCTTAACTTCCTTGCTACCGCAATCTATATGGGCCTGCTGCTCCGAGAGCCAGTCCATGCCAAATATGACGTCGAACTCCACTAACGGAAGTAAAGACGCCCGCAGGTCAAACTCCTGCTCCCCAATACGAGTCTTAACATCGCAGATCCTATCCGCTCGCATCGAATACCCATTGGGCAACAACACATCCAACTTATCCTTCGCCATCGAAGAAGGGACTCCGATGCGTGATATAAATCCTTCGGACAAGAAGGAGTGTGAAGCTCCCGTATCGAAGAGTGCTCGTGCCGGATTTTCACAAATCAATACAAATCCTAAACAAGTAGTGGTAAGGTAACATGTGCATAACAAGTATTTAAAGAAATTGACTTGCTATAAATTAAATCGTACCTGTCACCACATCAGCTTGTTTAATGGCCTCCTGTTGGCCAAGATTGTAGACCCTTGGTTGGGCCGGAGCATAATGGGATGCGGTCGACTCCACCGCCTTTCCCTTCTCTTCATAGGTAGCTCCCGGCTTTCTCTCGGACTTAGGACGTCCGCTCCAACAATCACGGGCGAAATGTCCCGTCTTTCCACATATAAAGCACGCACCCGGGGTCCGACTCGTAGTCGCCCCAGAAGCGCCAGAAGGAGCTGGTCCCGAAGTCCTATGCTTCTTGAAAGCCCTCCGATAGCCGGACTTTGAAGTAGTCGGCACTCTGAACTCAGATTTCTTCTCACCCAATCTTTTCTTCGCTTGTACATTCTTCATGTCCTTCTCCAAGGACCGGGCAGTATTGTTAGAAAGTAGAGAAAAGAAGCGAAAAGTAGAGAACAAGCGAATAAACTTTTGAATAATTGAAATTTTATTATCCAAAAAAAGATATCATTTACAAAGGTATGACCTCCCTTATATAGAATGGAGGAGATAAGAAAGAGAGTATACAAACAATGTGGGACTAAACATTTACAGTACTGAGCGGCTAGAATAATGGAGACCGCATAGGCCGCGCGGTTAGACAGATGGGCTAACCGCTCGGCAACTCCAGCAGGATAGAACAGGCCGCAGAGGTAGACCGATAGACCGCCCGGTCTCCAGGCACCAGAGAGACCGCCAGACCGCTCGGTCAACAAACCGCTGGATCAGACCGCTAAGCCGCCCGGTCTAATACTTCAACACTCCCCCTCAAGCTGGAGCATAGATATCAATCATGCCCAGCTTGTCACAAATGCGGAAGAAGGAAGTAGAAACCGGCTTGGTGAAGATATCTGCCAACTCCTTGTCAGAGGTGACAAAAGGAGTACAAATCTGTTTCTTCAAAATCTCCTCCCGAATGAAGTGACAGTCAACCTCTATATGCTTCGTTCTCTCATGGAAGACCGGATTTCTGGATATGTGTATAACGGCCTTGTTGTCACAGAACATAGGGAGAGGACAATCATATACCTCGCCCAGGTCAAGCATGAGAGCCCGCAACCACTTTAACTCACACGTAGTTGATGCCATACTCCGGTATTCTGCTTCGGCACTGGATCTGGAAACAACAGACTGTTTCTTGCTCTTCCAACTCACGAGGTTACCTCCAACAAAGGTACAAAAACCTGACGTGGATTTACGATCGCCTTTGTCATCCGCGTAACTTGAATCTGAGTAGGCCTCAACCCTCAGATGGCCATTCTTCTAGAAGAGTAACCCTCTGCCCGGTGCTGCTTTGATATACTCTAAAATCTTCAGGGCGGACTGAAGATGACACTCCCTGGGAGCTTGCATAAACTGACTGACCTTTCCTACAGCGTAGGCGATGTCGGGTCTAGTCACCGTGAGATAGATGAGTTTGCCTACCAAACGTCTGTACCGTGTGACATCAGATAGAGGAGGCGATTCATCCGTCCACGTTTTGTCTTCTCCAACAGCCATGGGAAGATGAGCTGGTTTGGCACCTGTCAAGCCTGCTTCTCGAAGAAGATCAAGGGCATACTTCCGTTGAGAGAGAACCAAGGAGTCAGGTTTCCGAGAGATTTCTATCCCCAAAAAGTATTTTGGGGAGCCCATATCCTTCGTGACCAAGTGCTGACGGAGGTGCTTCTTCGTCATGTCCACCCCATCTCGGTCATCACCAGTAAGGAGAATATCATCCACATATACGGCCAAAACCACCAGTCCCGAGGCCGTTTTGCGAATGAATAAGGAGTGATCGACCGAACTCCTTTGAAAGCCGATGGTTGCCACAATACCACTGAATTTTTCGAACCATGCACGAGGGCTCTGCTTTAGGCCATAAATGGCCTTCTTCAAATGACAGACACGTGTCTCCCCCTGAGCAACATACCCAGGAGGTTGCTCCATATAGACGTCCTCCTGAAGATCGCCATAGAGAAAGGCATTCTTCACATCAAGCTGGGAAATAGCCCAAGCCCGGTTAACAGCCACAGAAAAGAGAACCCGGATGGTGCTGAGGCGAGCAACCGGAGAGAAGGTATCAAAGTAATCAACGCCATAAGTCTGAGTAAAGCCCTTGGCCACCAGCCGGGCTTTGTAGCGATCCACAGTGCCGTCGGGGCGAAACTTCACAACAAAGACCCAGCGACAGCCAACCACATCAGTGCCCACGGGAGGAGGAACCAGTGTCCAGGTACCCCGTTCAGTAAGAGTAGCCATCTCCTCATCCATGGCAGACTTCCAATGAGGGAGAGCGAGAGCCTCCTGGTAGGTACGGGGAGTAGAAGTAGCAGAGATAGCCAAGGCAAAACACCTGCGAGAAGGAGAAAACTGATCATAAGAAACAACAGCCGTGAGCGGGTGTTGAGTACACGCCCGCACCCCTTTGCGAAGGGCAATGGGAACATCCAGATCATCGGGAGCGTCGGCGACGGGAGCGTCAGCGACCGGAGCATCCGTGGCGGAGAAGGCTGGCCCGGGACTAGAGAGAGACGGCAGCGGAGAGGAGGGTGGAGGGGTGGGTGGGGAGACGGACTGGGAAGGAGTGGGTGGAGGAGGAGACGAAGGTGGGAAAACGTGGAGAGGTGGGGAAGGAACGGAGATATCAGAAGGAAGAGAAGTAAGAGAAGAGGAAGGAGAGAAATAGGAAGCATTTTCGAAAAAAGTCACATCTACGGAGACAAACTGCTTGCGGAGAAGGGGGTCAAAGCAACAATAGCCTTTTTGAGTGGTAGAGTACCCCAAAAAGACACACTTGGTGGAACGGGGGGAAAGCTTGTCGCGGGTAGCGGAGGGAGCGTGAACAAAGGCCGTACAACCAAAGACACGAAGAGGAAGAGGAAAAGGTTCCTGGTGGGGGTAGAGAAGGGAGAAGGGAGTCCGGCCGTGGAGGACCGTGGAGGGAATGCGATTGATAAGATAGCAAGCGAGGAGCACAGCGTAGCCCCAGTAGGAGCGAGGGACGTGCATCTGCGTCATGAGAGTACACGCAACATCAAGCAGGTGACGGTTTTTACGCTCCGCCACCCCATTCTGTTGGGAGGTGTAAACACAAGTCGTTTGATGAATGAGGCCGTGTTGGTGAAAGAACGCGGAGAACTCATGAGACAGATATTCCTTGGCATTATCAGAACGTAAGACTTTAATAGAAATAGCAAATTGAGTCTTAATCATAAAGTAAAAAGATTGCCAAACAGAAAATAGTTCAGAGCGATCCTTTAATAGATACATCCAGGTACATCGAGTAAAATCATCGATAAAAGTGACAAAATAGGAACTGCCCCGACCAACTGTGAGGGTAGGAGCAGGACCCCATACATCAGAATGAATAAGATCAAAAATGCGAGAGGAGCCACGGCCTTGCTTCGGTGGGAAGGAGGAGCGATGATGTTTGCCAAGCTGACACGCATCACAGTTGAGCGGAGAACTGGTGGGAGGTAAGTGGGGCAGAAGCTGACGAATAAGCCGAGGAGGGGGATGGCCAAGACGAAGATGCCACTGAAGGAGATCGGTGGAGGAGGAGTAGGCAGAAAGAGCTGAAACATCGTCGAGGAAGTAGAGGCCGCCGCTCTCAGTCCCAGTAGCAATCGTCCGCTGGGTCCTCGGGTCCTGAAAAGAACAAGTAGTGGGAGTGAATAAAACGGAGCACTGAAGTTGCCGGCATAAAGTAGTAATTGATAACAAATTGCACGGGAACTTCGGGACATAGAGGGTATCCTCCAAGCAAAGCGATGGAGTGAGTTGAACCATGCCCGTCCCATGAACCGGAGACGGGGAACTGTTAGAAAGTAGAGAAAAGAAGCGAAAAGTAGAGAACAAGCGAATAAACTTTTGAATAATTGAAATTTTATTATTCAAAAAAGGTATCTATTACAAAGGTATGCCCTCCTTTATATAGAATGGAGGAGAGATGAGAGAATACAAATAAGAGATGTGGGACTATAATTTACAGGACAAGCGGACTATACAAAACAAACCGCACAAGCCGCGCGGTTAGACAGCAGGGCTAACCGCACGGCTACCACCAGAGAGGAAGAGAGACTGCCAGGGAAGACCGCCAGACCGCCCGGTCTCCAAGCCGACTGAGACAAACCGCCAGACTGCGCGGTCTTCAACCCGCCAAGACAAACCGCCAGACCGCCCGGTCATTAACTTCAACACTCCCCCTCAAGCTGGAGCATATATATCAATCATGCCCAGCTTGTCACAGATGTGGAAAAAGGAAGCGGACACTGGCTTGGTGAAGACGTCTGCCAACTCGTTGTCGGACGTGATAAATGGAGTGCAAATCTGTTTCTTCAATATTTCTTCTCGAATAAAATGACAGTCGACTTCTATGTGTTTTGTTCTCTCATGAAAGACCGGATTTTTGGAAATGTGTATCGCGGCCTTATTGTCACAGAACATAGGAAGAAGATAGTTGTAAACCTCTCCTAAGTCAAGCATGAGAGCCCGCAACCACTTCAACTCACATGTAGTCGATGCCATGCTACGATATTCAGCCTCTGCACTAGACCTGGAAACGACAGACTGTTTCTTGCTCTTCCAACTCACAAGATTGCCTCCAACAAATGTGCAGAAACCTGAAGTCGATTTGCGGTCCCCTTTGTCATCTGCATAGCTTGAATCAGAGTAAGCTTCAACCCTTAGGTGACCATTCTTCTGAAATAGGAGTCCTTTCCCTGGAGCAGCTTTAATATACTCTAATATCCTCAGAGCAGATTGTAGATGACACTCCCTCGGAGCTTGCATGAACTGGCTCACCTTGCCAACAGCATAGGAGATGTCGGGTCTGGTTACCGTGAGATATATGAGCTTGCCCACCAGACGCCGGTATCTCGTAAGATCAGAGAGAAGAGGTGAGTCATCTGTCCAAGTTTTGTCTTCTCCAGCAGCCATAGGACAACGTGCAGGTTTAGCACCAGTGAGTCCTGCATCCTTTAAAAGATCAAGAGCATACTTCCGTTGTGAAAGGACCATGGAGTTGGGCTTTCTAGAGATTTCAATCCCCAGAAAGTATTTCGGGGAGCCCATATCCTTTGTAACCAGATGTTGACGAAGGTGTTTCTTGGTCATCAGTATCCCATCTTGGTCATCGCCAGTAAGAAGAATGTCATCAACATAAACCGCAAGAACAACAAGACCAGAGGCGGTTTTCCGAACAAACAAGGAGTGATCTGCTGAGCTTCGTGTAAAACCAATGGTCGCAACAATGCCACTGAACTTGTCAAACAGGCACGAGGACTCTGCTTGAGGCCATAGATAGCCTTCTTTAGCCGGCATACCCGTGTCTCCCCCTGAGCAACATACCCAGGAGGTTGCTCCATGTAAACAGCTTCCTGCAGATCTCCATAGAGGAAGGCATTCTTAACATCGAGCTGCGAGATAGGCCAATCCCTGTTGACAGCTACAGAGAGAAGAACCCGAATAGTGCTGAGGCGAGCCACGGGCGAGAAAGTGTCAAAGTAATCAACCCCATAAGTTTGGGTAAAACCCTTGGCAACCAGGCGAGCCTTATAACGATCCACACTACCATCCGGGAGAAACTTCACCACGAAGACCCAGCGACAACCAACAACATCGGTGCCGAAAGGAGGCGGAATAAGGGTCCAGGTACCCCGTTCAGTGAGAGTAGCAATCTCCTCATCCATGGCAACTTTCCAGTGAGGAATAGTAAGGGCCTCTTGGTAGGAACGGGGGGTGGTAGTGGCCGAGATAGCCAGGGCAAAGGCTCGGCGAGCAGGGGTAAGACGATCGTAGGAAACAACCGCAGCAAGAGGATGGTGGGTACAAGCCCGAACCCCTTTGCGAAGAGCAATCGGGAGATCCAGGTCAGCAGGTGCCTCAGTATCCGGAGTATCCGTGGTGGAGAGAGCTGGCCCGGGAGTAGAGAGAGATGGCAGTGGAGTGGAGGGAGAAAGCGGAGTAGAGGGTGGAGATGAGGAGGATGGGGAAGGCGGTGGAGTGGGTGGAGAGGACGGAACCTCAGTGGGAGCAGAGGGAAGGGATGAGTTGGTATGAGAAGGAGGAGCAGGAGGAGGAGAAGAGGAAGCGGGAGAGAAGTAAGAGGCATTGGCAAAGAAGGTGACATCCGCAGAGACAAATTGCTTGCGGGTAACAGGATCAAAGCAACAATAGCCTTTCTGAGTGGGAGAATATCCCAGAAAGACACATTTGGTGGCACGGGGTGAGAGTTTATCACGGGTGGCAGCGGGAGAGTGCACAAAAGCGGTGCACCCAAAGATGTGTAGAGGAAGAGGAAAGGGATCCTTGTCCGGATAAAGAATGGAGAAGGGGGTAGCACCGTGGAGAACGGTGGAGGGAAGGCGATTGATGAGATAGCAGGAGAGAAGGACAGCATAACCCCAATATGAGCGAGGAACATGCATTTGATTCATCATAGTGCGAGCGACATCAAGGAGGTGACGGTTTTTGCGTTCCGCCACCCCATTTTGTTGGGAAGTGTAGACACAGCTGGTTTGACGAATAACACCATGGTGAGTGCAAAAGGAGGAGAAGTCGTGGCTAAGATACTCCTGAGCATTGTCAGAACGAAGGATTTTAATAGACGTAGCGAACTGAGTTTTAACCATCGAATAAAAGGAGGTCCAAACAGAGAATAACTCGGAGCGATCTTTAAGAAGATATACCCACGTAGATCGAGAGAAATCATCAATGAAGGTGACAAAATAGGAACTGCCCCGACCGATGGTGAGGGTAGGAGCGGGACCCCATATGTCAGAGTGAACGAGGTCGAACGGATGGGAGGAGCCCCGACGCTGCGTTGGTGGGAAGGAGGAGCGGTGATGTTTGCCAAGTTGACATGCATCACAGTTTAGAGGAGGATGATGAGGAGGGAGGTGCGGCAGGAGTTGTCGTAGAATGCGGGGAGGAGCATGACCAAGGCGAAGATGCCATTGGAGAAGATCTGTAGAGGAGGAGGAGAAGACGGATAGAGCAGAAACGTTGTCAAGGAAGTAGAGGTCACCACTCTCAGTCCCGGTAGCAATCGTCCGTTGGGAGTCCGGATCCTGAAAAGCACAAGAGGTAGGGGTGAATGTGACAGAACACTGTAGTTGCTTGCATAAAGAAGTAACCAATAATAAATTGCACGGAAACTTGGGCACATAGAGGGTATCAGCCAAGCAGAGAGACGGAGTGACTTGAACCATGCCCGTCCCATGGACCGGGGAGGGAGATCCATCAGCGACAATGACTGGGGGCAACTGAGCCTGTGTGTCAAGAAGAGAGAAAAATTGAGGGTTGCCTGTCATATGACTTGTTGCACCAGAGTCGATGAGCCATCGTCCGCGAGTCACAACATGAGCACTACCAGAAGAGGTGACCACGGAGGCTGACGGGCTGGAGGAGAGGAAAGCCATGGAAGCAAGAGAGTAGCAAACCGCTACGAGAAGAACAAGCCGCGAGAAGAGAATAGAGCACCAAGCCGGGCGACCAGAAAATAGGTCGGGCGGCTAGAAGGGCCGCTTCCAAGAAGCCGAGCAAAGCAGAGGGAAAGAAGTCGCACGACCTGAAAAAGTCGGGCGAACAGAGGAGAACAAGTCGCGCGGCCAAAGATGAGGCCGAGGCGACTAGCAAGCAGGAGCGGGTAGAAGGCAACAAGAAGAAAGCGGCGAAAAAGCAGGCGAAGGTCCAGCGGGGAAGAGGTCGCGCGGACTGAGAAGACCGAGCGAACAGAAGAGAAGAGAAGAGCAGGTGACCGCGACCAAGATGCGGGTAAGAAAGGAATAACCCGCACGGTCAGGCAGAACACAGCAGCTGCGAGAAGGCGGTCAAAGGCACAGCGGGGAAGAGGGCGCGCGGACTAAAAAAGGCCGAGCGAACAGAAGAGAGGGGAAGAGCTGGTGACCGCGACCAAGATGCGGGTGAGAAAGAAACAACTCGCACGGTCAGGCAGATCACAGCAGCAAGCCGCGAGTAGAGAGACAACACACGCGGATAGGGACAGACCGCAACGACTAGGAAGTCGGAGCGGGAGGAAAGAGCAAGGAGCGCGGCGACAAGGAAACAGGTCGCCACGACAAAGATCAGTAGGAGAAGAGAAGAAGAAGCAAGCCGCGCGAACAGGGCGGCGGACAGAAACAAGCCGCGCGGATAGAAACAAGCCGCACGGACAGAGAGAAGCCAAGTCGCGAAGCAAGTCGCAGAATGCTGAAAACAAGCCGCGAACAACAGAGGGCGCACAGAATCAGGAGGAAATGACTGTGTCCTCTGATACCATGTTAGAAAGTAGAGAAAAGAAGCGAAAAGTAGAGAACAAGCGAATAAACTTTTGAATAATTGAAATTTTATTATTCAAAAAAGGTATCTATTACAAAGGTATGCCCTCTTTTATATAGAATGGAGGAGAGATGAGAGAATATAAATAAGAGATGTGGGACTATAATTTACAGGACAAGCGGACTATACAAAACAAACCGCACAAGCCGCGCGGTTAGACAGCAGGGCTAACCGCACGGCTACCACTAGAGAGGAAGAGAGACTGCCAGGGAAGACCGCCAGACCGCCCGGTCTCCAAGCCGACTGAGACAAACCGCCAGACCGCGCGGTCTTCAACCCGCCAAGACAAACCGCCAGACCGCCCGGTCACCAACTTCAACAGGAACCATCCGCCACACGAACTGGGGGTAAGCGGTCATGGGTCTCAAGACGGGAGAAGCAATGAGGGTTGCCCGTCATATGATTGGTGGCACCAGAGTCAATCAGCCATTTACCTTGGGTAACGACGTGAGCACTACCTGACGTCGTGGCCACAGAGGCAGACGGCCTAGAAGAGGCGGAGGCCGAAGGAGCATCACCGGAAGGGCGAAGATGAGGATGTTTCTGCCAGCAGCGGTCAACAGTATGGCCAGTACGACTACAGTGAGAGCAGAAGAACCGGGAGGAACCCCATCCGCCAGAGGAGCCACGGCCACTCGGGCCCCCCCGCTGAGCTTGGTGAGCAAAGGAGTCTTGGGAAGGGGGGAGGCCAACAGAGGCCGCTGGAGGAGCGAAGTAACGGCGGCAATGCGAGCCGTAGTGGCATCCAAAGTAGGAGATTCCGCCTCACCCAAGATCTGCTGGCGGATCATATCATAAGAGTCGGGAAGATGAAGAAGATAACAAACAACCAGGAGTTCCTGGAAGTGTTTGTGCTGGTCGGCCAAGTCCGCGGAGAAGGGGCGATTCTGGAGGATTTCAGCCCCAAGAGCCTGAACCTGCTGATAAGCCGCAGCTGGGGACATGGAAGGGCGGGCGAAGAGGTCCGCATAGAGAGTATAAATGCGGACGTCTGGCCCCCTTAGAATAGAGAGCAGCGAGGTGAAGCCATGCGGCCTTGACCGTCTCATCATGGCGAATGACGGGAAGGCACTCATCAGAAAGGCTGTTGGCCAGCCAGGTGCGAACAAGAGCATCACTCGCATCCCAGTCATCAAACTCAGGAGAGGTGCGAGGAGGAGGGTCATCGGTGAGGTGATGACGCTTGCGTTGAGAACGAAGGAGAAAGGTGAAAGAAACGCTCCAATCGGGATAGTTGGAGCCCACAAGCTTGGAAAGGGTGCCAAGGTTGCCCGAAGGAGGAGGAGGAGAAGGAGCTGCAGGAGTAGTGGTGAGACCGGAGGTAGTCATAGAACCCGGCAAGCTGAAGAAGCCGCGCGAACAGAAGCGGTTAGAAAACATACGAAGCCGCGCGAACAGTAGCGGCTTGAAAGAGGCAAAGGCACAGAGGGGAAGAGGTCGCGCGGACTGAAAAGGCCGAGCGAACAGAAGAGACGAGAAGAGCAGGTGACCGCGACCAAGATGCGGGTAAGAAAGGAATAACCCGCACGGTCAGGCAGATCACAGCAGCTGCGAGAAGGCGGTCAAAGGCACAGCGGGGAATAGGTCGCGCGGACTAAAAAGGCCGAGCGAACAGAAGAGAGGAGAAGAGCTGGTGACCGCGACCAAGATGCGGGTGAGAAAGGAACAACCCGCACGGTCAGGCAGATCACAGCAGCAAGCCGCGAGTAGAGAGACAACACACGCGGATAGGGACAGACCGCAACGACTAGGAAGTCGGAGCGGGAGGAAAGAACAAGGAGCGCGGCGACAAGGAAACAGGTCGCTGCGACAAAGAGCAGTAGGAGAAGAGAAGAAGAAGAAGCAAGCCGCGCGAACAGGGCAGCGGACAGAAACAGGTCGCGCGGATAGAAACAAGCCGTGCGGACAGAGAGAAGTCAAGTCGCGAAGCAAGTCGCAGAACGCGGAAAACAAGCCGCGAACAACAGAGAGCGCACAGAATCAGAAGGAAATGACCGTGTCCTCTGATACCATGTTAGAAAGTAGAGAAAAGAAGCGAAAAGTAGAGAACAAGCGAATAAACTTTTGAATAATTGAAATTTTATTATCCAAAAAAAGATATCATTTACAAAGGTATGACCTCCCTTATATAGAATGGAGGAGATAAGAAAGAGAGTATACAAACAATGTGAGACTAAACATTTACAGTACTGAGCGGCTAGAATAATGGAGACCGCATAGGCCGCGCGGTTAGACAGATGGGCTAACCGCTCGGCAACTCCAGCAGGATAGAACAGGCCGCAGAGGTAGACCGATAGACCGTCCGGTCTCCAGGCACCAGAGAGACCGCCAGACCGCTCGGTCAACAAACCGCTGGATCAGACCGCTAAGCCGCCCGGTCTAATACTTCAACAAGTATTGACCAAGGTTAAGAAACCCTGCGTCATCGGCCCCGACAGTAACAGTCTCAACTCATCCCTCAAGCCTTCATAAAATCGATTCGTCTTGTGCTCCTCATCCATGATGGTGGCGCTAGCATAACGACTCAGACGAGTGCACTCGTGGAGATATTCATCCACGCTCCTCTCACCTTGTACTAACTTCAGGAACTCATTCTCCGACGCTATCTTCTGCGTCGAAGGGAGGTATCTTGCTAAGAACAATCCCGAGAACTCTTCCATCGGAACGTCTATCAGTTGTCTAACTCTCAAGTGATGCAGCTCCAATCCTTCCCACCACATCCTCGCTTCACCGTCCAGCAGGAACGTAGCGATGGTGGTCATTTGTCACTCCTCCGTCTCCGTCGCCGTCATGACTCTCTTCACCCTGGAGAGCCAGTCTTCAGCCTGAGATGGGGTTCCCAACCCGAGAATAACGAGGGTTAAAGCTCATTACATGCTTCAGCTGCCTCTCAGTTGCCCTCCTTGGCACTACCGGTTCTACAACCACTTGCTCCACCCTCCTCGGCTCAGCCTCTTGTAGAGGTTCTTGCTCCATCACAGGAGCGGGCTGCTGCGCTTGCCTTCCAGGCTGCGCATTAATCACGGCCAACACCGCTTCAGCCACCAATCGTATATTTTCAGCCGACAGAGGTGTTGCAGGAGCAACATCCGGTGCACTACTAGCCTCAGAAACTCGGCGTTCTGACGGCCCAACACCACTTCTGGTCACCTATAGTGGCACAAAACACCGTTAAGCGACCAAATAAATTGCAAACAGCAATTATAGGAACACGCAGGTTCCTCAAACACGAGTATTTTCATTCCTAAGTGGACATTCATGGGTTCTTTTTACCATTATAACGATGACGCACACAATGTGCTCACCACCCCTTAAAAAGAATTCGCCCACGAATTCACTTTAAGCCCGACCAAAACCAGTAGTCTGATACCAAATTGTAACACCCCCTATCCGTCGCATAGCATATAGCAGTAGGTCCGGCCGGGGCCCGACGCCATATACCACAGACAGACCGGGTGGTTACTTATGGAAACCATCCAACCAATCTCAACGACCTACACAGAGCATTCTAGCGGAAGCAGTTTATAAAGTTGTAAACAAAGAACCCAGCATTAGAGCACGAATGTCCACTAGTACAAAACAGGAATGTTATTACAAAATACTCAAAATAAGCCTTAAGGCCTTACAAAATATTTCACTTGAATATTACATGATTTACAAACCACGGCACGCAGACCGGTCATACATGAATAAAACAATAAACATTTCCATTTGGGCCTTCGAGGGCCGGCTTCGCAAAAAGGGCTTTAGCCCGCTATTGACCGCTTGGTCCAGCTGCACCTGCAAGCAACAAATCACCGCACGGTGGCAAAACAAGGCAACGATCAGCAATGCTGACCAAATTATAACGATCCCGCCCCCAACTCGGGGCGGCGATGCTCCTTCCCTGCATTTCATTAGCATAAGCGAGCCATATAAATAACCATAGCCATGTCATCACAGACGTTGCTCGTACGGCCACACGCCCCGTGCACTCAGGGCACATTCTCGGTGAACCGGTCGATGTCACGTCAATTAAAGCCATTAACATTCCGGACTCACCACCGCCACTTACACGGCCAAACCTATGAGCAATTTATCTTCCTGGCCTGGGTCACGACAATTTAAGCCATTGATCGCCGAAGACCCTACTCTATGCCAACGGTAAGTGCCACGTGCCTTTAGGTCTCTTTAACCGAACGACATAGAACGGGTACGGTTCCATCTAACCCGTGCTCACATCGCAACGGCAATTTAAGCCATTTGCGCGGGTCAAACTTCCACCGAGTCCCATTTTCATCACAAGTCACATAACCCCATTATGTTCAAGTTGGCTCTCAAGCCACCAAGTTGGCAAGATCTCGTATCCGCCCAGTTTTCCGGGTGCACCTTTGGGTTAGTCCCCAAGGCTCCCTGCTGCAATCTACCGCGTAGAAAACCCGAAAAACAACCAATAGCACGGAGTCTTCTCCGGCCTTATGCAATGCAACATCACCGATCCAGACTAACATGTCGGGTAGGCTTCACACATCATGCCTACGTCCGTTCTCGCATACGGACTATAAACAACGGGGACTTTACATATCTACCCGAAGGAACGCCTCCAACTCTCCGCAAACTCGCGAGAGCGGGCTTCCTATGCTAGGAAAGAGAGCTATTCATGCTCAAGATGAGGATCGTTACCCTTGAGTTCCTCTTTGGCGTCATTGAAAAGTAATCGGATGGAAATCACCGCACTTGTGTTGCCTCCGTAGATCCGGAGTCGGCTTGCGATTCGGAGCTTCGAAGCTCCTCCAATGGCGGAATCTAGTTCTTCTTCCTCCAATGGCTCTCCTCTTTCTCCAAGGACTTGGAGAGATGATAAGGTATGAAAATGATGGATTTCTAAGTCAACTCACGGGTATATCCTCTCAGGAACAACCCCCAGCCGTTGGATCTCAACCTAAGGAAACGAACGGCTTTGATTCGGGGCTGAAATGCCCAATCTGGACCGAACACGGCCTGGCACACGCCCGTGTCCAGGGACGTGTGCCGCATTCGCCGTCAAAATCGAATCTCCTGGAACCTCACACGGGTATCGAACACGCCCGTGTTCGAGCTGACACGCCCGTGTTCCACTTCACACGGCCGTGTAGCCGGCCGTGTACCCCATGATTTTTCCCCATTTTCAACCCGAGCACTGCACGGTTCTAGGACACGCCCGTGTCCTTACCCGTGTCACCTTGACACGCCTGGACCCCAGGCCGTGTACACGGGACATTTCGTCGAGGGAAGATCGACGACTTGATGACACGGCCTTGGACACGCCCGTGTCCTAGGTCGTGTGCCTTGTCTCGACGATCGTCGAGTGAATCTCGACGACTCCCCGGGACGATCGTCGACACGGGTCGACACGCCCTGTGACACGCCCGTGTCACAGGCCGTGTGCCCATTCTCGACGAATCGTCGAGTAAAACTCGACAACTTTACAGCTAAGTGTCGACACGGGTCGACACGCCCTGCGACACGCCCGTGTCGCAGGCCGTGTGCCCATTCTCAGCGAATCGTCGAGAAAATCTCGACGACTTCGCGGCTAAGTGTCGACACACGCTTGACACGCCCTGGGACACGCCCGTGTCCCAGGCCGTGTGCCTGCTGCCAGAACTCAAACTGGCCCAAAACGTCCCCCTTCGCTCCTTTGAGTTTCGGGGCGTTACACTGCGGACTCAGCAGGAGGTCGCTCTGCGGCTTGTCAGTTCTGTTTCATCTTTGCCAGCTTCAATAACCTGTCCGCCGGCTTCAGGCGGGTAGGGGTGTTCCTCAGTTCAAGTTCAGCAGGAGGCGAATAACGGTGTGTCCGCGCGGCCTCGCGGCTTCGGCGGACTCCGTGTCTATTCGGCGGATTGCAGCATAGCTTGGGCGAGCTCAGCGGACTCGGCGACCTCGGCGACCTCGCGGTCTCGGCGGACTCGGGTGCTGTCCGCCCGGCTTGTTTTTTGGTGCTTTCTGTTTACAGCTGTGATACTAGCGAAATCATGTCTCGCTATGTATGCCTCGCATTGTAAAGAAGTGAATGTAGAAAAGACCTACTTGTGCCTCCATTGTTTGTTGGGATTTACCTTTGTACCTCTAGTCCTTGGTTTCCACTGGTTCAACGTACGAACTGGGTAGTTCCGATGATATTAATTTAACGTTTGGGCTATCTTGCTGACCACGTTGAGAAAATTTAACATGGTATCAGAGGGAGGTTTCTGAGGTTCAGCTGCGTGAGCGGGAGTCAGCCAGTGTTGTTACTCAGTGTTTGAGTGGTGATCAACCTGTGTTGTTGCTCGGAGCTGTTGAAAGGTTGCCAACAGGTGTTGCAATGGAAGGGAGCTTAGCAAGAGGTCTGGGCATTGAACTCTTAACGCCGACTAACTTCAAGAAGTGGAAGTCGTGCATGAAGAGTTATCTTCTGGGCGAGGAGCTGTGGGAAGTCGTCAGTGGAGATGATAGACAGGAAGTCACTGCTGCTTTCGGTACTGCTGAGCAGGTTAGGCTCTGGAGAAGAACAAATGCTAAGGCGGAGTTCGTTCTGAAGAGAGCCGTGTCTCCGGAACTGTTTGATCACATCATTGGATGTGAGTCGGCTGCTGATATTTGGACAACCATTGATGAGTTGTTCAATAGGAAGAATGTGGCGCGGCTTCAGTTCCTGGAGAATGAGTTGGCCAGGGCAACTCAGGGAGACCTTTCCATCTCCAAGTACTTCTTAAAGATGAAGAGCTTGTGTGCTGAGCTGTCGGCACTGGATCCTGATGAGCCTATCTCTGAGGCAAAGATGAAAAGGCACATTATCCGCGGCTTGCGGAAGGAGTATGTGGCCTTTGTCACATCTGTTCATGGGTGGGCTACTCAGCCGTCGTTGCTGGAGCTGGAGAATCTGCTTGCCTCGCAGGAGAGCTTAGCAAGGCAGATGGCTGGAGTGAACCTGAATCAGGAAGGCAGCGAAGCTCTCTTCTCAGGCAAGAAGAAAGGATGGGAAGGGAAGAAGAAGAAGAAGGTGTAGGCCGCTGTTGAGAAGGAGACTTCAACTTCATATCCGCCGGAGAGGAGCAATGCTCCTAAGGACTGGAAGAAGAATCTGAAGTGCTACCGGTGTCATCAGCGAGGGCACTTCAAGCGGGACTGCAAGGTCAAACTGCATCCTGGGCATGCTGCGGGAAAGGAGGAAGCTTGCTCGAGAAGTGAAGAAGCAGAATGGGGCGGAGCTTTCATGACAGGCACTTGTGTTCGGGCCCTGTCTGCTGAGGACTTCAACAGCGAGTGGATCGTGGACTCCGGGTGTGGTCATCACCTCACCGGAGACAAATCGAAGTTCACCTCTATGCAGGCTTACTCAGGTAATGAAGCTATTATCACTGCTGATAATACTGTTTATGAAGTAGAGAAAGAGGGGGTCGTGTCATTGGGTAGTGATCAGGGGCCACTCACATTAAGGAGTGTGTATCACGTGCCGTGCATAAAGAAGAGCCTCTTCTCGGTGACCAATGCGGTAGACGCTGGGTATCACGTTCTGTTTGGGCCAACAGACGTGAGGTTCCTTCGCAACGTATCAGCGGTGAAGGCTGATGTTGCTCATGTTGGGAGGAGGGTGAAGAACTTGTTTGTTCTTTCCACCAATGCTTATGTTGATAAGATGAGGGCCAATGATAGCGCTGCTATCTGGCATGAGAGGCTGGGGCATGTTGGCATGGACAAGCTGAAGGCAATGACGAGTAGAAGTTTGGTGAGGGGGTTGCCGAAGTTGTCCTCCTTTGGTGATGGGCATGTTTGTGCGGGCTGTCAATACGGTAAGGCACATCGCCTTCCGTTTGATAAATCACAAACAAGGAGCAAGAAGCCACTGGAGTGTGTTCATGGCGACCTGATGGGACCAACGGTTACTGCCAGCCTTGGCGGAAGCAGATACATGCTTGTCTTGGTTGATGATTACTCAAGGTATACTTGGGTGTACTTCTTAAAGGAGAAGTCGGAAGCCTTCCGTTTGTTCGTGGAGTTCAAGGAGTTGGTAGAAGGCCGGCTTGGCTTGCGAGTTAAGAAGCTTAGAACTGATAACGGGGGGGGGGGGGGGGGAGTTTGTCTCCTCCGAGTTTTCTAACTTCTGCAGGAAGCACGAGATCCAACGGGAGCTTACTTGTGCTCACACTCCACAACAAAATGGGGTAGCGGAGCGGAAGATCCGTCATCTGACGGAGACCTGCAAATGCTGGCTTCATGCGAAAGATATCCCAAGGTCCTTTTGGGCGGAGGGAATGTCTTGTGCTGCTTATGTTATCAACCGGATGCCACTCAGCCCTATCAACATGAAGACTCCCATTGAGCTGTTGCTGAAGGAGAAGCCGAGTGTTGGACACCTTCGGGTGTTCGGTTCAACTTGCTACGTGCATGTCCCGGATGTTTCACGGACAAAGCTGGATGCGAAGGCAAGGAAACTTGTCTTTGTTGGCTATGATGAGCGGAAGAAGGGATGGAAATGCATGGACCCTGTGACGAAGACGTTCGTGGTGTCAAGAGACGTTGTCTTTAACGAGCTGACGTCATATAGAGGTGGCTCGGTGGAGCTAACCGGAAGTAGCAAGGTTGATGAAGCACCGGTGGAGGCTGCTGAAGGCTTGGAAGAGGAGCTTGCTGTTTCACCAGCAGCTCCTGTTGCTTCGAACTCCGAGGCTGAGCCTTCTGGCTCAGGAAGCAGGGGGAGCACTGCTCAATGCTTGCCCCAGGTAAGAGTGGAGCCCGAGGAAGCAACGGAAGCCGTGAGCAAGGAGTCGTGTCTTCAGAGATCGAAGAGGGTGGTTAAGCCACCGGCTCGGTACTGTGATGGGAATGCAGTGAGCTTTGTCTCCTGCTTCTTTACAGGTCCTCTGGATGAGCGAGAGCCTGCAAACTTCAACGAGGCCACTGGAGTAAAGGAGTGGGATGATGCCATGAAGGAAGAGATTGATGCTCTGAAGAAGAATGAAACCTGGGACCTTGTGCCCAAGGTTGATGGCGTTACTCTGGTTACTTGCAAGAGGGTGTATAAGTTGAAGAAGAAGGCTGATGGGAGCATTGATCGGTTCAAGGCTCGCCTGGTCGCTAGAGGATTCTCACAGCAGTATGGAGAAGACTATGAGGAGACATTCAGTACAGTTGCGAAGATGACTTCTGTAAGAGTGGTGATCGCCTTGGCTGCTAGCAAGGGATGGAGGTTGTGGCAACTCGATGTGAAGAACGCCTTTCTTTACGGAGAGATTGACAAGGACATCTTCATGGATCAGCCGCTTGGTTTTGTCTCTGAGAAGCATTCGGACTATGTCTGCAAACTCAGGAAGGCTCTCTATGAGTTGAAGCAAGCTCCTAGAGCGTGGTATGGGAAGATTGCAAAGTACTTGCAATTCTGTGGATACCTTGCTTCTAACTCGGATTCAAGCTTGTTCGTCAAGAAGAAGGGAGAGCTCGAGTCTTGGTCCTGCTGTATGTGGATGACATGATCATCACAGGGAACTCGGAGGGGGAAGTAGCAAGGCTCAGGGCTGAGCTTGCTATACGCTTCGAGATGAAAGACTTGGGAGAGTTGCATCACTTTCTTGGTGGAAGTGGAGAGGAAGGAGTGCGGGTTCTCATTAGCCAGAAAGGGTATGCTGATCGCATTGTGAAGCGGTTTGGCATGGGCGAAGGGAAGAAGCGCTCTACTCCACTGGAATCTGGGCTGAAGCTTCGACGAGATGAGGGAAGGGTTTTTCATGATCCCTTGGTGTTCAGGGCTCTTGTTGGGAGCTTGATTTACCTGACGATTACAAGGCCGGATATTGCTTATGCTGTTGGCCGAGTAAGTCGGTATATGGCTGAACCAAGGCAATCTCATTTAGTGGCGGCGAAGGGAATTCTGAAGTATGTCAAGGCTTCTTCTGACATGGGACTCCTCTATAGAAGGGACGCGGAGGTTGCGTTGCTCGGGTACACAGATGCTGACTATGGCGGTGATTCGGATGATCGAAGGTCTACTTCAGGTTATGTGTTCACTTGCGGTTCAGCTAGCATCTCGTGGTGTAGCAAGAAGCAGGACTCGGTGTCGGTTTCAACCACGGAGGCGGAGTATAAGGCTTCGGCCTTGGCTGCTCGGGAAGCCGTTTGGTTGAGGAGGCTTATGAGGATGTTCATGAAGAAGTGCAAGGGCCTACTTTACTCCGAGGTGACAATGAGAGTGCTCTCAAACTGGTTAACAATCCAGTGTGTCACGCCAGGACCAAGCATATAGAGATTGATCACCACTTCATCAGGGAGAATGTGTTGGAGGGGTCTCTGCTAGTCGGGCATGTTCGGAGTGAGATAATCTTGCTGACATCTTCACGAAGCCACTGTCGAAGGGGCCCTTTGAACGCTTGCGCAGCTTGCTGGGCTTGGTCACCACTTCCCACTTAAAGGGGGAGTGTTGAAATTTGTGAAGTGGAAGTGGGTGACAGGACAGGCCGGGCGGCCTGTGGCGGACAGCTTTGGCGGACTAGGCGGACTGGGCGGACTGAGATCTGCGGCCTGGCGGAAGGTCTAGTGAGAAGCCAGTTGTTCTTCTGGGCGGTTGCACGGGTGAGTCCGCGGACTATGCGGCCTGTTTCTGCAGATAGGGGTTTGCTGATTGGCTTGCCAAGGAGCGGCCTGAGAGGAGGAGGCTTGCGGACTGGTGCATTGCTCAGTGGCCGCGGGTACAAGTTTGTGTTGATAGGCGGTTTGGCTCGTGTCCGCGGGTAGCTTGCGGACTGGAGTGTCCGCGGTGTGGGCTGGTGCGGACTAAGCTTGGAGCTTGGCTGAGGCCTTGTCGAGCTCTGGTGGCACAGCAGGCGATTGCTGTGGAGGTCGATTGGCGGACTGTGTTTTGGAGTCCGGGGTTGGCTGCTGCGTTGGACAGTAGTGCGAGGAGCTCGCGGACTCTTGGCGGTCTGTGCTTGGGTGTTTGGCGGACGGGAATCTGGGTCCGCCATGCTCGCATTGGCCCTTGATGGTTTTGGACTTGGTCACACTTTGTGCCAAGGCCTTGGTGTCCGTGGTATCCGCCAAGTCCGCTGTGACCGGGCGGACTGTTGCTGTCTTCCTTTGGTCGTGGACTTGTGGCGGATTGGGGTGTGAGTCTTGCGGACTGCCTCGGGTTGGTGCGGACTGCCATTGAAGGGGGTTGCTGTCTTGCAGTGTTGAAGCTTTGCGGGCTGATGCCTTGTCCGCATAAGCTTGGGCGGACTGGAGAAGGGTCCGCCAATGGTTGCCTTGCTCCTGGCGGTTTGCCTTGGTATCCGGCTAAGTCCATGCGGACTCGGCGGACGGTGTTTTTGCTATCGCGTGGGCTGGGGTGGTGTCGCTATCTCTTGGGCGGTGACCACACTCCTCACTTTGCCTATAAATAGGACCCCCCTGGCACATCTACAGTAACTAGAGTGAACAGTAAGTTGGGGTGTGCAAGGAGTTGCGGTCTGTGTTTGTCAGTCCGCACGGATTATTTCAGGCTGACGGTTTGCTGTGTGCAGGTCGCGCGGATAGCTTCAAAGAGCCAGGAGTTTGGCTGTGACTTCGGTCAAGTGCTTGGAAGTGTGCGGTCTCTGCGGACTCAGCAGGAGGTCGCTCTGCGGCTTGTCAGTTCTGTTTCATCTTTGCCAGCTTCAATAACCTGTCCGCCGGCTTCAGGCGGGTAGGGGTGTTCCTCAGTTCAAGTTCAGCATGAGGCGAATAACGGTGTGTCCGCGCGGCCTCGCGGCTTCGGCGGACTCCGTGTCTATTCGGCGGATTGCAGCATAGCTTGGGCGAGCTCAGCGGACTCGGCGACCTCGGCGACCTCGCGGTCTCGGCGGACTCGGGTGCTGTCCGCCCGGCTTGTTTTTTGGTACTTTCTGTTTACAGCTGTGATACTAGTGAAATCATGTCTCGATATGTATGCCTCGCATTGTAACGAAGTGAATGTAGAAAAGACCTACTTGTGCCTCCATTGTTTGTTGGGATTTACCTTTGTACCTCTAGTCCTTGGTTTCCGCTGGTTCAACGTGCGAACTGGGTAGTTCTGAAGATATTAATTTGGCGTTTGGGCTATCTTGCTGACCACGTTGAGAAAATTTAACAGCTTCAGCACGTGGAGGAGAGCACATGAGTTTGGGAACATTGAAGGGCTGTGAGAGCTAGTGCTGAGAAAACTTGCCTGGTGATTTGCTCGGATGCGCACTCAGGCAGTTGAGGGTGATTGCAGGTCTTCCCGCAATATCTGAAGTGCTCGAAGTAACTTAAGAGCAACTTTGATGAGCGGGAAGAGTTATGGTAGAGACCCTATGGGGAGAGAGAGAGAGAGAGAGAGAGAGACGAATAAAGGAAAAATGAGGTCTATTTATAGATTTTTAGAATATCGATCTGATAATTTTACTGGATAACTATCAGACAGAGGAATAAAAACACTTGAATTTGAGCACAAGTGTAACAACTTATGTTTTAGAATAAAATAAAAATAATAATAATCCTAATGACATTTTAGTAATTAGCAAAAACTTAACTCCCTCCTCTTAACCTAACTCAGTGGCCCCTCTTTTCCCTCCCGCAAACGCTCAGTCGTCGGTCCAATTTCCTATCTTCCGCACGCAACCTGTCGCTCGATTCCTCCGCTTCTTGCCTCGCTCCTGTGCGTCCCCTTCTCTGGCCGGCATCCCTGCCTCCTGCTCCTCTCCAAGCCGACGACAACGGCTTTCCTTCTCTTTCCTCTGGCCGGAGGAAGAGAAGAAGCTCTTCCCCCTTCTTCTATTCAAGGCCAGGAGTCTCTCCCTCTCCTTCTTCAAACATCCAGGAAGCCCTCTTCCTCCTCCTAGGAGTGGAGGCCGACAACAACCACCTCCCTCTTCTCCAAAAGGGACAGCTGCTGCCTCCTCTTGTATGGTCAGCCGCCGCCTCCGCTTCAAGGGCCAACCGTCGCCTCCTCTTCAAAGGCCAGTAACTCTGGCAACCCTAATCGCCTCGTCTTATTCTTCTTCCCGGGAATTTTGAGAGGGACACCTAGGGTTTCCTACCCTCTCCTCATTGGGCTCAGATTTGATTCCTCTTGTTAAGATTCTCCTCTTGTTCCCCTTTACTCTGATTTCCTTGAATTTCTTGAAATTATTCGTGCTCCAAATTTCGTATAACTTGTGATTTATGATTTTTGCTCCTCTCGTAATCGTCTAATTGCGTTATGCTTGTGATTTCTGACACCGCTCCTCGGCTCAATTGAGGGGATCTCTTCAAATCTCCTCCTCGAATTAGGGTTTCCCTAAGCCTAAGCGTCGCCAAGTCTTCGTTTCCGCATGATAATCTCTTCTCCCCTCACTTTTGAGGGAGGTAATTATCTAACCCACACGTGCTTTAGGTTTTGTAAATAGTTCTTTGTGCTAGCGTTGAATTTTTTGTCATGTCAAATATCAATTTTGATTGTGCTTTGTTAGCCCAGAAATCGGCGATCCTTCCCAAGGTGGACAGCTGGCTAATCGCGACCCTTAGATTGTCCCTTTTGATCGCGATGAGCCCCAGCGTAGGCGGACAGTTTCCCCTATCCGCCTAAGTCTCCTAGCAACCGCGTGCCCTGCGGGACGGCGAGCTATTCCCATGGCTCACCCTCGCGGGACATGCGGTTGGGTCCACTAATCATGCAGTACTTTTCCTTGCAGGAGTCCGCCAACAGCATTGCCCAGGAGCGGCCTCCTATTTCGCCCAAGGGGCGGTGGTCTCCAGCCGCCGTCCGCCGAGGCCGCCCACCAGGGGCGGCCTCCCTGCTGCCCGAGGGGCGACGGCCTCCTGCCTCCGTCCGCCAAGGCCGCCCACCCGGGGCGGCCTCTGCCCGCCAGCCAGGCGGACTCCCCCTGGAGTCCGCCCAGGCCGCCCGCAAGGGGGGGCCAGGCCCTGCCGGGCGGACTCCCCCTGGAGTCCGCCCAGGCCGCCCGCTAGGGGCGGCCCCGACATCCAGCCGGGCGGACTCCCCCTGGAGTCCGCCCAGGCCGCCCGCAAGGGGGCGGCCAGGCCCTGCCGGGCGGACTCCCCCTGGAGTCCGCCCGCTAGGGGGAGGCCCGGCACCCAGACGGGCGGACTCCCCTGGAGTCCGCCCAGGCCGCCCGCAAGGGGGCGGCCAGGCGCCTGGCGGACTCCCCCTGGAGTCCGCCCAGGCCGCCCGCTAGGGGGCGGCCCCGGCACCCAGCCGGGCGGACTCCCCCCGGAGTCCGCCCAGGCCGCCCGCAAGGGGCGGCCAGGCCCGCGGGCGGACTCCCCCTGGAGTCCCGCCCAGGCCGCCCGCTAGGGGGCGGCCCGGCATCCAGCCGGGCGGACCCCCTGGAGTCCGCCCAGGCCGCCCGCAAGGGGGCGGCCAGGCCCGCCGGCGGACTCCCCCTGGAGTCCGCCCAGGCCGCCCGCTAGGGGGCGGCCCCGGCATCCAGCCGGGCGGACCCCCCTGGAGTCCGCCCAGGCCGCCCGCAAGGGGCGGCCAGGCCTGCCGGGCGGATCCCCCTGGAGTCCGCCCAGGCCGCCCGCTAGGGGGCGGCCTCCGGCCTGCCGGGGCGGACTCCTCCCGGAGTCCGCCCAGGTCGCCAGCCAGGGGTGGCCTCCAGTTCTCTCCACGAGCCTCCTTCCGCTTGCTTCATCAGTCAACAGTGGCGGACGCAAAATCTCAGTCCACGGAGTCCGCGCAGGTCGTCATGCTGACGTCACCGGGCCCCACTTCTAGAAGAACTCCCCTGGGCCTATAAATAGCCCATGGTGCCTCTCATTCTGCATCGCTCCAGAGGCCAGAAGGTGGATACAAGTCTTTCCAGTAGATCCTGCGGACTCAGTTTCCAAGTCCGCGCAGTCTGTCATCAGCTTTCCAGCAGACCCTGCGGACTCCGTTTTCCTGTCCCCGCAGTCCTCCACAGCTCTTCAGCAGCTTGCCTGCAGACTCTGCAGACTCAGTTTCTCAGTCCTCCAGCAGCTGGCAGACTCTTTTACTTAGTCTCTGGCAGCTTCTCTGCTCTGCTTTCTGGCATTTTCTTCTCTCTTAGCCGCCAGCTTCTTCTTGTACCCCTTTTATTGATTTGTTGTAAAGGTGTACTTGTAAGCTTGTAACCTCTCGCTATTAATCAAAGGAAAGCCCGTCGCAGGAGTGGCATTTAGGCCGCGCGGGCGAGGTGTTGTTTGCGCTGCGTGCTAGCGGCCCCCTCTTCTTCTCCTCTGCTCAGCAAGCCTTGCTCCTCTGTTCAGCAAGTCTTGCTCCTCTGCTCAGCAAACTTCTTCAGCTCAGCTCTTCTCGGCAACCAACCTGCGAGCACAACCGTCACATTAGCCGTCTGCTCGACAGCTCCTGATCAACCTCCTTCTCCTCTCTTGATCAACCTGCTCTGTTGATCAGCTTCTCTCCTCTATCCCCGCAACCCTCTTTGACAAGCTGTTTGCTCCACTCTCGAGCACTCAGAGGTCCTTCCTTTCCTCCTCTCCTCCTCTCCTAGCTTGTGAGACGAACACCCCCTCCATGTTAGCTGGCTGGTGCCCCGCGACGTTTCTGCGCATCAACAGTTTAACACGCGACCTTCAGATCCGGTCAGACGGTGAACAGCGACAGTTAGCCATGTCAGATCAATCAGCCGAGAACTTTGCTCCAAGTCCCAGTGAAGATCCTCTCTGGGAAGCCTTTGAGCAGTCGCGCGTGAGAATGCTCAACAGTTCCAAGCAATCAACCAAGTCCGTGCTGCAATCACGCAGCGGTTAGACTCTCATCCAACAACTGCTCCAGCTGCTCCAGCTGCTCCAATCAATCTAACACCAACATCGGAGCATAAGCAAGCTTATTCTCAAGCTTGTCCGCCGTTCTATCCTCCTTATACTCCAACCTTCCCGCAAGGCCCCGCTGCTCCTTTGCGAACTCAAGATGAAGAGTTTACCACTCGCCAAAACTTCTTCCGGCAAGCAGCCCAGGGAAGTCCTGCTAGATTTCTTAACTTTCAAGGAAATCATCCTTGCCCCCCCTGCTCCTGCCTCTGCTCCTCCTGCAGCAACTTTTCCTTTCTACCCTCCTGCTTCTTTTGCAGCTGCAGCCTATGCTCCCTTTAATCCCTATGCTGTGGGAGAGCAGGAAGAGTCATCGCCCTTTATTGAGAGCGTTCGTCTTGAACCTACTCCAGCAAACTTCAGAGAGCCTCGACTGCCAATCTACACTGGAGAGACTGATCCGGTTCAAGCATCTTCAAGCCTTTGAATCAGCCGTTGCTCTCAAGACTCTGTCAGATGCAACCAAGTGCAAGCTCCTTGTGATAACCTTTGATGGGCAAGTGAGGGATTGGTTCTATGGCCTCCGTCCTCACTCCATCACTTCCTTCCTTGATCTTCGTAGAGAGTTCCTTCTCAGATTCTCTACCTCTTCCAAGAGAAAGGATGTGTCCTGAAGCCCTCTTTGAGATCAGGCAGCGCAGTGATGAAACTTGATCTCAATTTGTTGATCGATTCCAGAGAGAGATTCTGGACATCGAAATCGTTGATCAAGAAATGTACCGAGTGGCTCTTATCCACGGTCTTCGTGAAGGACCTCTCAAATTTGAAGCCAATGTCCGTGCTCCAAGGACATACCAAGAGCTGATTGCTCTAGCCAACTCATACATCCGAGGCGAGAAGAGCAAGCCAGGCTTCATCTCAAGCTCGTATCAGAGAAAGATCCGTTTCGCAAGCAGCCTCCAAGGTCTCCTTACAACCGTTTCCCAGCTCATTCAAGGAAGGAGAGAAGGCTTCTCGCCAGCGATACTCCTTCCCGAGCCGCGATGCTCAAGATCCATTGCTGCCACTAGCTCTTCTCAAGCAGCAGCAATTCATCAGCAGCAAGACGATGACTTGCAGGAGTCTGATCTCGACGACGTCGTGCAAGAAGTAAGCCAAATCTTGAAAGACAGGGCCAACTACAAGAAGCCCTACCGGCCGACCGATCAGAGGTCTAGAAACTCAGAGCCTTATTGTGAATTCCACAAAGAATCAGGCCATCGAACAGAAGACTGCCGAGCATTCCGCCAGCTTGTGCAAAGGATGCTCCGGCAAGGCAAGATGCATGACTTGCTTCCTAAAGAGAACGGACTGATCAAGCAACTTCAAGGGGCAAAGAACTTGTAGGACGCTCCCCACTCCCCAAGAGGGGTGAGCCAAGTCGAAGAATTTCCTCTCCTCGTTGTTAACAGAGAAGTCGAATGCTTCGATGCCAACGACGAGGGTGTGCTGGGGAGGATTCAATGCTAGCGATGGACTTCACAGTCCTCCGAGCTCCTTGCAACCTTCAGGGGTACTCATGTAAAGACCCCCCCTCCCCTTACAAGGAGGGCTACCGGATCTTATGCCCAGAACCGCCGTCTTACGGTGGCACTAACTCACGGTTAGTCGACACCGCAACACGCCGATTCTGCCGGCTAGTACGATCATAAACCTGTAGGCCAATATGAGAAATAAGAAGTAAAACTGTGTATAAAATGCCATCAGTCCACAAGTCAAGTACAATCATATAGAAGAAATGAATAGTACAATAGTCCACAGAATAGTACAGAAGAAAGAGTAAAAAGGGCTTATGCCAGTACATCAAATCTCTCTCTCTCACAAAAAGTAAATGCGGAAGCTATACTAGAACATCAAGACTCGTCCCACCTGAGGACGCACAGTAGTAGTGGTAGCCTGCTGAAGCGGTATCTGCTCCTCATGTCCTGCCTCCTCGACGTGCTGGTGCTCCATCTCCACGGGCTCCTAAAAATAGTTGGTCACCGACCATTAGTCAAAAGACTAAGTCGTTCCTCCAACCTCGCCCCGCAGCTCCTAGGCACCGAGCGGGAGGACGAAGCGGAGGACAACAAGGGGTAGCAAAATGGAAGCAGGTGACAATATCTATCTAAAGTGGTACTAAGTAATGAAATTCTACTCTAGCAATGCTAAGTACAGTACAAGTAGTAAGTAAGTAAGTACGGTGCAGTAAAGGAGAGTAAAGAAACAGCAGTATAAACAAGTAAATAAACTAAGCTACCACTAAGCTATCATCACAAACGTACCCTAACTTATATAAGTGCCATACAAATATATAAGTTAGGATTTCCAGGAAATTAACTTATCATATAAAAGAGCCCATACTAATTTATATGATAAGGATCTATGAAGGTTATGACCTAATATGAATGAATGATATGATGCAATTTTATGCGCAGGCAAGTGCAACTCACACACAACGACTCTGTGATCACAGACCTTTAGTTCCCACTTTTTGAGAGCTAGCATCACTCTCGGGTACCACCGCTGTGGCTACGGCAGCAGCGGACGCGGGCGTCTCCGCTTCTAGACCGGTATGCACACTACCAAGCCTTAGAACCCTCTCATACGCCTTGTACACGTCCAAGGTGCACTCTAGAGTCTCGCGTACGTACTTTGGCTGACAAACCCGTCAGTCTTGTTGGGTCGGATGTGTGTTATCGGGGGTCGTCTCCAGACCGCAGTGTAAAACAACCCACTGGCCCCTCTAACTCCCACAACCGCCTGGTGCACCGTACTGCCATCGGTGTGACGAACGGCCAGTACCGCATGCCCGCCACGATATTTATGCACATGCAAGTAATTCACACCGAGCCTTCCGCTCGCAGGACCAAAACCCGTCCTGAATCCCTCAAACCCAAACCCGGGTGAGAACGCACATTAGTGCCTTTATGTCAATTCCCTCCAACCCTAAACGGGTGAGCATATATCATGAAACTCTCCAACCCAAAACACGGGCGAGAAGGTACAACCATGTCCTAACCTATTAAGCTACTCTTGTCTACGGTTTATTATACTTAGAGATTTAAGGTTAATCCCAGGACTGCCCCGGTATTCCCTGTGAAGGGCTCTCAAGGGGCACTAGGAACTGTGTTGGGATTACGCCCAGCGTTCCCTTTCGCAAGGATACTTATTTTAGTTGATGACTACCATGTATCTCCCCAGCTCTCCTTATTGCTTAAGTATAACCTAGTGACTTAAGGTGTTACCGGGTACCGACGGTCTTCCGCCGATCCCCACTCCAGTTGATGACCAAGACTTGCACTTTTGATCCCTCACTAAGACAACTCTACCCACCAGGGTCACTCATGTTGAACTTTCTTTATTTCTGCCGATAATCAATCCCCTGGTAATTCCCTAAGGCAAGACCTACTTGTGTTATATGCAGACCATGACCTATGTTTACCCTAGAAATGTGATCTTCCAAAACTTAAGGCATCTTGCCTCTAAATATTTATCCTAAGGTATTATGGACTAAGGGAACTACCCTAAGGATTCTCATAATTTTTCCTGGCCAAATGGTCATTTAATTAATTCTCTTAATTTAAATGCTCGGCCACTTTACACATGAAGTGATTTAATTAAGCATCCACTGACTTAGGGAATTTTTCCTGAGATGTATATTGTCCAAATATTGCTGTCTTCAAAATTTCACAATTTTCCTTAAATTATTTATTGTCATTTTCTATTTAATTACAATCCCACATAAATTCCATTTTACACATGAAGTATAAGCATTACATATTCAAAAATTCCAGAAAATTTACAGAGCCTTTAAGACACTAAATTATGGCTATTGGCAGAGATTCATCCAAATTGAATGTAAGATGGCCTATGGGATTCCATTTTAAGGTATTTACCAAAATGCCATTGTACTAGTTTAACACAAGTAATGTATCCAATAAATTCTGAGAAATTCATGATAAACTAATAACAATATTTTATGACAGTAGAATAAATCCCAAATTTTTCAGAGGTATATATATATCATTTCAAGAATTATCATGATAAGGGTAAAATGGGAAATTTTAGGGTATCTACTCCAAGGTTCTTCAAAACAGAGAAATCATAATTTTCCTAGGTCAAGTGTGATGTAATCTATGCCTTGGTAATGTTGTTTGGATTTGTCTTGAATAAATCCTATTTTCAATTTTTAATTCCAAAATAGCTATTTATAAAGTAAATTCCAATAAATGGAATTTTGATTCCAAAAATTACAATATTAATTTGAAGGGTGAAATTTACCCTAATGAACCACTGAAATAATTTCATGACACTTGCATGTCACCATTGGGCTAAATACACAAATTTGCATTTTTGCTATTTGCACACCAAGCCTTAACATAGGCTAGCACATGCAAGTGGATTCTCCCACATGCAGTGATCCCAAGGTGCTGAAAATTTTATCATGCACCAAGGGTGACCCCACTGACCACCACCAAAATTTGGGGCCATGGGAGGAGTAGAACTCCATATATGCCATTAATTTAAATTTTGATATTTTACCAAAACTATAGGAAAATGTTTTCTAAAAATTCCTAAATTTTGGCAGGAGGTAAGTAAGCCCTAATAATGCATGTGCCCAAAGTTTGGGATCATGGTGACTAACATTGAGACTAGGGCACTCAATATAATTTTTGACCTAGTCTAGGACCAGTCCTAGGAGAAAGGTCCTACAGGGCTGTACCCTACACCAAAATGTATGTTTAGGGTGGCATTTTAAAGGTAAGACCCTAGGCTACAATTTTCATTAAGGGCCTAAGCTCTGGAAATGCCTCTAAGAGGCCTAAATTTAACATGCAACAATACTGAATATGTGTGACAGAAATGTTACTATTCATTTATTAATCTGATTTATAATAATAAACGGCGCACGAATCTTAAAGCATGAATCGACGGGATCCGTTCATCGTCTACCTCCAGCCAACGGCTGAGATTGAGCCGACCTGGAGCGACTTTGCCGGCTTTTCCGGCCAGCTGAGGCGTCGCCACCTCCGGCCAATGGTGCCATCACCTTCACGGTGGTGGTGGCTATCATTTCCCGGCGATGGGGCGGCGGGAGACGGCGGCGACGGCGATCCCGAGCGGTTTCAAAAACTTAGAAATTTCTAGATTTTCTCACATGGCATCGGGCTCAATTGAGCCCGATCTCTCGCCTATTTGATCTAAGAGCTAGTGCGGGTAGAGGTGAAGTGAAACGCACCATAATCGGGGCTTGGCTGCGGGTCAGGCGGCGGTTTGCCGTGGTGGTGGTGCGCCGGCGAGCTCCTCCCCGAAAGTTGCATTCTCCACCGTTCTCCATGTGTAAGTAGTCGAATTCCACTCCTCTGGACCTTCTGAAGCTAATGGAGGGGTCTGTTTGGACTGAGGTGGGCTATAAGTGGAGTTAACTCCAAGGTGAGCTCGGTTGAGCTTTGGAGGCTTCACCCATGGTGCCATGTGGCTCTCAACTCAGGAATTCTGCTGGAAATGAGGAGGGGAAGTCAGCCACCTGGTTTTGGGCAGCCAAAACCAGCTGGTGGGGTGGCCATGTGGCCATTATTCCCTTCATTCCTCTTTCTCTCTCTCTTTTCCTAAAAATCTCAATTTTACCCCCTTGCATACTCTCTCTCCTGATTTAGGGGGGTAGGGTTGGTCTTGTTCACTTGGGCTGACTTTGGGCCAATTTTTGGGCTTGGTCCAAGGGAACTTGACTTGGCCTTCATTTCATTCTTTAGGTCAATTTGTTGACCAAATTGACTTTTAGGGTTGACTGGTCAACTATGGTGGGTGGACTGACCCCACTTGGTGGAAATGGGTCTAGTGGCACCACCCAACTTGGTTTGGGTCAAGGGGGTGCCCCACTTAGGTTAATTAGGCCTATGAGTGTGGGCTTGACCAAATTAAGCCCAAGGTTGACCTTGGTCAACTGGGGTCAAAATGTTGACCCAGTGACATACCCTAGGGTCCACTTAGATTGTTTTTAGGGTTAGGGCAATGTGGTGGGTCATGGTGTGGCTAGGGTCCTTATTAGGCTAGTTTGACCTAGTTTGACTATGGTCTTATAGTGGGCCCCACATGGCTACCACCCACTTCCTAGGGTCAAACTTAGTTGATCACCTTAAGTCTCACTCATGCCTAACCCAATCTAAGTTGAGGGGTCCAGAAGTAACATGGGATGTTACAAATTCCAATAAACAAGAAAATAATTTCGTCCCCGAAATTTAAGTTCGGGTCTACGGGGTTTTATTTGCAAGAATCATCAAGAAATTTAAAGACATAACTTAAATATACCTGGTGCGAATAGCTCCGGGTGTTGCTCCAGCATCAGATCCCTCGGCTCCAAGTGTGCTCCTCCCGTCCATGGTTGGACCACAGCACCTTCACAAGAGGGACCTTCTTCTTCCGCAACACTCGGATGGCTGTATCGTCAATCCGGATCGGCTCCAATCTCACTGATCTGTCAGGCTCTACTGGTCCGGCTGTAGTAGTAATGTGCTGCTCCGGCCGAAGGAGAGCCCTCCGTAAGGAAGAGACATGAAAGACGTCATGTAATGCACCCAACTCCGGTGGCAGCTGCAGTCGGTAAGCCAAGGGGCGATCCGCTCCAGGATCAGGTATGGCCCCATGTATCGTGGACTGAGCTTCTTGTGCCTCCGCACTCGAGAAACACCGTGTACTGGACGTATCTTCAAGAATACCCTGTCTCCAACCTGGAACTCCACCTTCCGGTGCCGAGCATCATAATACTTTGCCTGCCTGCTCTGGGCCTCCAGTAGCCGATCCCTGATCAATCGAATCTGAGCCTCTGTGTCCTCTATATAATCGGATCCCAGAGCCTGGTGTCCACATCCTGTACCCATGATAGCGGAGTCCGGCATCTCCTCCCATAAAGCGCCTCGTACGGAGCCATCCTGATGCTAGCCTGGTGGCTGTTATTATACGAGAACTCGATCAATGGTAGCAGCCTCTCCCAAGGCCTCCCCGTATCCAATATGCATAATCTGAGCAGGTCCTCCATGGTCCGGATGGTCCGCTCGGTCTGTCCGTCGGTCTGCGGGTGGAAGGCGGTACTAAAGGTAAGCCGAGACCCCAAGTGAGCATGCACGGCCCTCCACTCGCTCGAAGTGAACCGACCATCACGGTCCGAAACAATAGTCCTGGGGATACCATGATATCTGATGTACTGCTCCACAAATAGTCTCACCAGAACTGCAACTGGGGCATCCTTCCGAACTGGAATAAACCGCGCGACTTGGTCAATCTGTCCACTATAACCCATATAGAATCATGTCCGGAGTGGAGCGAGGCAATCCGTGTACAAAGTCCATAGCAATGTCCTCGAACTTCCACTCTGGAACTGGCAGTGGCTGTAATAAACCCCCCGGGCTCTTGCATTCCGCCTTCACACGCTGGCAGGTCTCGCAATGGTCACAAAATCCGTGATCTCCCTCTTCATCCCGGGCCAATACATAGATCTCCGCAAATCTGCCCACATCTTGGTGATGCCGGGGTGCACTGAATATCTCGAGCAATGTGCCTCTCGGAGTATGTCATCTCGAATACTGCCCCCTGCTGGTATGTAGATGCGCCCCCGGACCGAAGAAGATCATCCTGTAGTGTGTAGTCCTCGACCTTGCCCCTCTCTAGGGCACTGAAAATCGGCTGTAACGCAGCATCCAGCCTCTGATGTGCTCGGATGCGCTCCTGTATATCATCGCAGCTGATCACTGAGCTCAAATACTCTCTATATACCACTGGCTCGGTCTCGGACACCACGGTAATGTGCATGTCCTCCATCATCTGAAGCAGCTCTATGGACATCAATCGGGGCTCCGGTCCAGAAGTGCCGGCCCTCTGCTCAAAGCATCCGCAACCGTGTTCGCTTTTCCCGGATGATAGTGGATCTTGTAATCATAATCACAGAGAAACTCCAGCCACCTCCTCTGTCTCAGGTTTAGGTCCTTCTGAGTATCGATATACTTGAGATTCTTGTGATCTGAGAAGATGTCACAATGAATCCCATATAAGTAATGCCTCCATATCTTCAGGGCGAAAACCACAGCCCCGAGCTCTAGATCATGTACTGGATAGTTATGCTCATGCTTCTTCAACTGTCTCGAAGCATAAGCGATAACGTGTCCATGCTGCATCAAGACTGCACCCATCCCCTGATAAGAGGCGTCCGTGTAAATCTGGAATCCTTCGCTCCCGGATGGAAGCGCAAGAATAGGGGATGAGATGAGCCGGTCCTTCAGCTCCTGAAAAGCCATCTCACACCGCTCTGACCAAACAAAATCAGCATCCTTCTTCGTCAAGGACGTGAGGGGGAGTGCTATCCTTGAGAACCCCTCCACGAACTTGCGGTAATAGCCTGCTAGTCCCAAGAAACTGCGGATGTCAGATGCGGTCTTCGGCCGTGGCCAATCCCTCACCGTCTCTATCTTGGCTGGGTCCACAGCTAACCCAGCCCCACTGATCGTGTGCCCCAGGAATGCCACCTCCTGCAACCAGAACTGGCACTTCGAAAATTTTGCGTACATCTGTGCCTCCCTCAACCTCTGCAGAACCTGTGCCAAGTGCTCAGTATGCTCCTCCGAGTCCGAGAATAAATAAGGATGTCGTCGATGAATACTATCACGAAGCGATCCAAGAAAGGCTCGAAGACACGGTTCATCAGACTCATGAATGCGGCAGGAGCATTCGTGAGCCCAAAAGGCATCACCGTGAATTCGTATAGTCCATAGCGCGAACTGAAAGCCGTCTTTGGTATGTCTTCTTCCCTGATACGGAGCTGATAGTAGCCGGATCGCAGATCTAACTTGGAGAACCAGAATGCTCCCTGTAGCTGGTCAAATAACTCATCTATCCGGGCAGAGGATAGGTGTTGCGGACCGTCAACCGGTTCAGCTCCCGGTAATCTATACATAATCGCAGTGATCCGTCCTTCTTCTTCACAAATAGAACTGGTGCTCCCCATGGCGATGAACTGGGTCGCACAAATCCTGACTCGACTAGCTCCTGCAGTTGAGTTCTGAACTCTGCTAACTCTCTAGGAGCCATCCTGTAGGGTGCCCGGGACACCGGCTTCGCTCCCGGCACTAGCTGAATCCTGAAATCCAAGTCTCTAGCAGGCGGTAGCCGGGCAATTTCTCGGGAATACGTCGGAGAAATCCGAACCACCGGAATATCTGAGATAGTCGCCTCTGTCCCCACCATCTCGAAGCAGACAATATAGACTTCTTCACCCTGCTCATGGGCCTTCACAGCCTGTATAGAAGATAATAGTAGGTGGCAGATAGGCTGGATACCTTCAACGATAACATGGGAGTCGCCATGTCTCAGCGTGATCCTCCTGGACGGGCAATCTATCTGGGCATGGTTCCGATGCAACCAGGCCATGCCCAAGATCAAATCAAAGTCCTGCAGCTTCAAGATAGTCGCCGGCGCCTCAAATGCCTTGCGCCGATCTCGGCCTCCATATCACAATGTGCAGTGGTCCGCAGCTCCGATCCATCGGGTAGGCGTACCTCATCTCTAGTCCAGGGAACCTCTCCACGCCTTCGAGTCCGTCGATGAAGGCCTCGGATACGAACGAGTGTGACGCACCCGTGTCGAAAAGATATGGGCAGGCTTGCCGCTGATCATGACTATGCCTGAGGTTTGTTTACGTGAAGGTTAATTGTTACCTAAGGTTCCAGGTACTATATATATATCATTGAAAATTTAAGAAACTCAAAATTAACTTTAAGTACCTGTAATGACCTCCTCAGGATATTCTCGGCTCTGTGAGATCCAAGGCGTATATCTGCTCCTGCTCGCGCCTCCTGCCATGGTATCCCCGGCCTCGGCCTCGTCCTCGGCCTCGTCCTCGGCCCTGCTGTACTGGGGCCACTGGAGGTGGAGGAGGAGGAGGGGATGGAATCGGTGCGGGCACTCCGACCTGATGTGCCCAGGCTGGCGGCATCCATAACAAACACTTGTCGGTGGCCTCGGTCATCCTGTCTCCTCGGATCATGTATCTGTAGAGGTGGGGGAGCCAAAGCTGGAGGAGGCCCTGCTCCTGCCTGAAGTTGGGACGACGACGTCCCCCACCCCTCCTGTATCCGATGGTCCTGCCTCTCTTAGAGCCCCTACTGCGCTCATCAGATGTCGATCCATCAAATGGTCTCTCCCTCCGGCTCGTACCATCAGTTGGTCAGCCTCCAGCTTCTTCGCCATCTCAATGATCTGTCTGGATGTGCCATGTGAAATGAATAACAGAGCCTGCCTCAGATCATCCCTGAGGCCCCGGTAGAACCTCTTCGCATACCTCCTATCGTCGGTGTCCTGAATCCCCGCGAACCTGGCCGAGTGGGAGAACTCCCTCTGGTACTCTATCACAGATTGGTCCCTGCTTGAGGTTCAAGAACCTCTCCTCCAAAGCATCCCTGTCCGTAGTAGAGACGAAGTGCTCCAGGAACACATCGCCAAACTCCTCCCAAGAAATCTCTGACAATCAAAGTCCGCATAAGTAGTCTCCCGGACTGACTTCCACCATCTCTTCGCGTGGGCCTCTAGCACGGAGGTGGCTAGAGGTACTGCCTGGCCGATGGGCAGCTGATGCCCGCTAGATCTCGTGTATGGCCTCCAGCCATTCTTCTGTCTTCACTGCATCCTCTGTCCCACGGTACGTCGGTGGGGACAGGCTCTTGAATGCACCCAGCCAGCTCGACCCCGGATTTGGCTGTGGAGCCGGGACTTGCTGGGCTCTAAAGGCATCCAAAATCGCCGTCAGGGTCTGCCCCATCTCCGTATGTAGGAATGGAGTGGCAGCTGGAGGGGGAGGAGCCACATTTTGCGGCGCTGCGACCTGTGGAGGTTGCATAAAGGTAAGGTTAAGGCAAAATTGGCCTATCAAATTGTACTTTGTGGACCATTTCTGTGACTTTTGTACATGGGCACACACACTGCTTCCGCTGCATAGTTTGTCCGCAAACTAATGCTGGGGCGGGGGTGGTCCCATGTTGTGGACTTCTTTCTATATGATCGTTGTTAAGTGATACCAGTTTGTAAGACCCCCCTCCCCCTTACCAAGGAGGGCTACCGGATCTTATGCCCAGAAACCG
Source organism: Platanthera guangdongensis (assembly GCA_039583875.1). Lineage (NCBI taxonomy): Eukaryota > Viridiplantae > Streptophyta > Magnoliopsida > Asparagales > Orchidaceae > Platanthera > Platanthera guangdongensis. The sequence continues at coordinate 28,934,585 of CM077152.1, read as the reverse complement.
CCGTCTTACGGTGGCACTAATCACGGGTTAGTCGACACCGCAACACGCCGATTCTGCCGGCTAGTACGATCATAAACCTGTAGGCCAATATGAGAAATAAGAAGTAAAAATGTGTATAAAATACCATCAGTCCACAAGTCACAGTGCAATCAATAGAAGAGATGTATAGTACAATGTCCACAGAATAGTACAGAAGAAAGAGTAAAAGGGCTTATGCCCAGTACATCAAATCTCTCTCTCTCACAAAAAGTAAATGCGGAAGCTATACTAGAACATCAAGATCGTCCCACCTGAGGACGCACAGTAGTAGTATATGGTAGCCTGCTGAAGCGGTATCTGCTCCTCATGTCCTGCCTCCTCGACGTGCTGGTGCTCCATCTCCACGGGCTCCTAAAAATAGTTGGTCACCGACCATTAGTCAAAAAGACTAAGTCGTTTCCTCCGCACCTCGCCCCGCAGCTCCTAGGCTCCGAGCGGGAGAGAAGCGGTGGACAAACAAGGGGTAGCAAAATGGAAGCAGGTGACAATATCTATCTAAAAGTGGTACTAAGTAATGAAATTCTACACTAGCAATGCTAAGTACAGTACAAGTAGTAAGTAAGTAAGTACGGTGCAGTAAAGGAGAGTAAAGAAACAGCAGTATAAACAAGTAAATATATAAGCTCCACTAATGCTGTATCACAAACGTACCTAACTTATATAAGTGCCCATACAAATATATAAGTTAGGATTTCCAGGAAATATTAACTTATCATATAAAAGAGCCCATACTAATTTATATGATAAGGATCTATGAAGCGTATATGACCTAATATGAATGAATGATATGATGCAATTTTATGCGCAGGCAAGTGCAACTCACACACAACGACTCTGTGATCACAGACCTTTAGTTCCCACTTTTTGAGAGCTAGGCATCACTCTCGGGTACCACCGCTTGTGGC